>CM056584.1:80014169-80713703 GCA_029721435.1 Gymnothorax reevesii | reverse complement strand
ACACTCATTGATTGTTGCCTGACTGATAGCGAGTGAAATAGACAATGCCAAATGTCTCTGACTCATATAACAGTAATAACTCAAAGTACTGCAACTTCCTGAACTGTCCTGCCGCGGTGCGAAGTTTCCCAAAAGCGTCATTCGAACATACACGGTCAGTGGTTCTGACTACGGCTAAGCAAGTTAGCATCTGTGCTTTTGGAAAATGTACCCCAGATTAGCAGGCCTACAGTCTCATAAAAACTGATACGAGCTAATAGCAACTGTTGCTACTGTTATTCACATTCATTATAAACCTTGACAAGGTCGTACAACCAATAAATCATCTCACAATTTATGATTTGAGCACTCGTCAGGATACTGCATTATTAACTAATGCCTAAAGCAGTAATATTTATTCGCCAGATGACTTGCTAATTCATGAACTGATTATGATCACATACAAATAAAGCTGACCAACGTAACCTTAGTCAGGCTGCACAGATCACGGACTTAGTTAGCTAATTAGCATCATGACACCGCGGCGAGGGTAAACATCTGATTAAAAAAAAAAAAAAACTGGCACTCGCCTTCCGCTCTTGATTAGCTGCTCGCCACACAGCTGCACATCGTGTGCGAAGACAAAAAAAAGAAAATCAAAAAAAAAATGTATGTATTTAAAAAAAATCTCATTCATCAGGCATGTTTACTCTTGATTCGTCTTCTGCTCCAAAGACTGTTTGTTCTTAGAAGCCTCAAGCGTGTCAGTACAGTTACGTCACTGAGGAAAGCCTGATTGGTCACTGTACGTCACAGGTGCAAAGCGAGGGGAGAAGGGATGCTTTTCACAACGTAAACAGAGAGTATGCAGCCCAATACCGGTCAAGATTTGTTTGTTTTTTTTAATTTATCTCTGCCAGGGGTCAGCGAGGTTCGAAGAAAGTTCATGAGTATTAGACACGGATTGAAAAGCAATTCTAACACGAGGTTCCCTTGATAGAGATGTTTTTCAATTAAACGCTCTTTAAATAAGCTGAAATACACGTTTCTATCGCACGATGCCTCGATTCAGACTGTTTTGAAGTCACTGAAACGCTGGAGCAGCTCTGCTCCTCCTTAGCCTTTGGGGCGATTAAGATTGAAGTCACTCGCTGGTCTCCCACCAAATGCGGGCGTCGGCTGCAATTAGATCGCCTGCATCCCCCATTTATCCGCATCACATTATTACGTCCGTCAAGCACGTTATGTTTTCACCTCTGTCTCACTGTCCACAGGATACCTCAGAAAGTTATGAATGTGCTGGCTGAAAATTTGGTGGGATGGTAGGTGGCAGTCTAAGGATGAGTTGATTTAATCTTGGAAGTGATCGAGAACATATTCCTCATGTAAGTCCAGAGGAAGTGAAATTCACATGAATGAAATGATGGTCCATTATAAAATGAACAGATTTTAAAAACATGTCAGTGTTGAATATAATGGACACTAGTGTAGAATGCACTATAGCTGTTGGTGAGCTGGATAATATTCTTGTGGATCCACAATTAATAATACTGACATTTGGCGTGGTGGAAGCGTGCACTCTTCGGAGTGCTTTTCCACTTTTCAAAATGAGCAGCTGCCCTGAGGGAATCAGGACTCTTTCTTCCATTCAACATGGCATGGATGTGTTGTGTATCATATTTTAGTGTTACTCATCATATTCCTCAGTAATCATGATCAGTAACCACATTATGTAAGCAGCAGTAACACACACACACACACACACACACACACACACGCACAGACACGCACACGCACTGACACACAGACACAAAAACAAGCAGTTAACTCACACAAACGGAAATGATTTTTGTAGCTTTGATTAATATCTGTTCAGTTGATTTATTCAATATCTGTTCAGTGGATTTCTGTAGCTAGGTACATTATCTGTACAGTAGAACCATTAGTGATATAATTATATACACATTACTTGAAACATAATCAGTAGAGCAATTTTCATATCTATTTGCATCCTATTTTATGAATGTATTTTTCTACCTTTAACGTATAGATAAGTGCGCCGCCAATATTTTTTCAGTAAATCCCGTATAGAACGCGACGATCAAGAAGGGAAGGGAAAGCGATAAGAGATAACCAGAGTAATGTGATTGGAAGATGGATTTTATACAAACAAGCAACTGTCACTAGCATGACTCTGTCCCCTGCCGCATGTATATGTTGGTGCTAAATATGAGAAAAATTGGTCGACTGCTTCTTGACATATTGCCTGGACAAGGTTCCACAAACCCAAAATCTCCATAATTGCCCCGCGATAATGAAAATGCCCCCAAGGCCAACAAAACCGCCTGGTGCCCCAGAACCCCCCCCCCCGCCACCCAAGTACACATTGGTGGCAAATATGAGCAAAAAAGATCCACTGGTTCTCGAGATTTGTGATTACACCAATGGGAAGGACGTACGAATGGACAGACGGACGGGGCTGCATAATATATCCCCTGCTCGCTGCGGCCGGGGACCAAAAGGCCATCTTGAATGAGCATAGTAGTGTTGTTGGCATGCAAGGACAACTCAGGCTTTTGGTCATTGTGTCATCATGAGCCGAAATAAAGTCTGATCATTATCAGTAGATTCTGCCTCTCTGCAATTATATGAGGAGAAGAGGGCCTCGAAAACACAAGAACATATCTGTTCTGGTTCCCCATTCAGATGACGTGGAAATATCAGTGCATTCCCTTCATTGATAAAATGCACGACACAGTGTCATTCTTTCAAGGTGTGAAGTGTTTCCACAGTGACAGAATTTTAATGTTCATTAAGGATTCAGACGACAAACAAGTGCTTTCCAAAAAATCTTCAGTTTTATTGCCTCATGTTGGGCGGAATGATGATGATAATAACAACAGCAAGGGACTCTTTCCCAAAATTTACACATCATTTGCTTTTCACTATGGGCAAAAAAAGGGGCTTATAGCACCTGGTATTCCCAGGCGGTCACCCATCCAAGTACTAACCAGGCCCTACCCAGCTTAGCTGCCGAGATCAGACGAGATCGGGCGTTTTCTAGGTGGTATGGCCATAAGCCAGAAGCAACCCAACAAATCCAGAATACAATATTCCGCTTAAAACATTCCCATATAACAATACATTCACCTTATAACCTCTTTCGGGTGATACAAGCCCTATGAAATTCATATAGCGAACAAAGGGTGCAAGCAAACATGACATTCTTCCTTGAAAGGGGCTCGCCATTTTATCAGAGCAGTCGCTTAGCTATGATGCTATTCCAGCTTCTCTGCGTCTACGCTGCATACAGCATAGACATCATTGTCCAAAGGCTACGACAGCACCCAAGGGAACCCCACTCATTGATTGTGCCACTGATAGCGAGTGAAATAGACAATGCCAAATGTCTCTGACTCATATAACAGTAATAACTCAAAGTACTGCAACTTCCTGAACTGTCCTGCCGCGGTGCGAAGTTTCCCAAAAGCGTCATTCGAACATACACGGTCAGTGGTTCTGACTACGGCTAAGCAAGTTAGCATCTGTGCTTTTGGAAAATGTACCCCAGATTAGCAGGCCTACAGTCTCATAAAAACTGATACGAGCTAATAGCAACTGTTGCTACTGTTATTCACATTCATTATAAACCTTGACAAGGTCGTACAACCAATAAATCATCTCACAATTTATGATTTGAGCACTCGTCAGGATACTGCATTATTAACTAATGCCTAAAGCAGTAATATTTATTCGCCAGATGACTTGCTAATTCATGAACTGATTATGATCACATACAAATAAAGCTGACCAACGTAACCTTAGTCAGGCTGCACAGATCACGGACTTAGTTAGCTAATTAGCATCATGACACCGCGGCGAGGGTAAACATCTGATTAAAAAAAAAAAAAAAACTGGCACTCGCCTTCCGCTCTTGATTAGCTGCTCGCCACACAGCTGCACATCGTGTGCGAAGACAAAAAAAAAGAAAATCAAAAAAAAAATGTATGTATTAAAAAAAATCTCATTCATCAGGCATGTTTACTCTTGATTCGTCTTCTGCTCCAAAGACTGTTTGTTCTTAGAAGCCTCAAGCGTGTCAGTACAGTTACGTCACTGAGGAAAGCCTGATTGGTCACTGTACGTCACAGGTGCAAAGCGAGGGGAGAAGGGATGCTTTTCACAACGTAAACAGAGAGTATGCAGCCCAATACCGGTCAAGATTTGTTTGTTTTTTTTAATTTATCTCTGCCAGGGGTCAGCGAGGTTCGAAGAAAGTTCATGAGTATTAGACACGGATTGAAAAGCAATTCTAAAACGAGGTTCCCTTGATAGAGATGTTTTTCAATTAAACGCTCTTTAAATAAGCTGAAATACACGTTTCTATCGCACGATGCCTCGAATTCAGACTGTTTTGAAGTCACTGAAACGCTGGAGCAGCTCTGCTCCTCCTTAGCCTTTGGGGCGATTAAGATTGAAGTCACTCGCTGGTCTCCCACCAAATGCGGGCGTCGGCTGCAATTAGATCGCCTGCATCCCCCATTTATCCGCATCACATTATTACCTCCGTCAAGCACGTTATGTTTTCACCTCTGTCTCACTGTCCACAGGATACCTCAGAAAGTTATGAATGTGCTGGCTGAAAATTTGGTGGGATGGTAGGTGGCAGTCTAAGGATGAGTTGATTTAATCTTGGAAGTGATCGAGAACATATTCCTCATGTAAGTCCAGAGGAAGTGAAATTCACATGAATGAAATGATGGTCCATTATAAAATGAACAGATTTTAAAAACATGTCAGTGTTGAATATAATGGACACTAGTGTAGAATGCACTATAGCTGTTGGTGAGCTGGATAATATTCTTGTGGATCCACAATTAATAATACTGACATTTGGCGTGGTGGAAGCGTGCACTCTTCGGAGTGCTTTTCCACTTTTCAAAATGAGCAGCTGCCCTGAGGGAATCAGGACTCTTTCTTCCATTCAACATGGCATGGATGTGTTGTGTATCATATTTTAGTGTTACTCATCATATTCCTCAGTAATCATGATCAGTAACCACATTATGTAAGCAGCAGTAACACACACACACACACACACACACACACACACACACGCACAGACACGCACACGCACTGACACACAGACACAAAAACAAGCAGTTAACTCACACAAACGGAAATGATTTTTGTAGCTTTGATTAATATCTGTTCAGTTGATTTATTCAATATCTGTTCAGTGGATTTCTGTAGCTAGGTACATTATCTGTACAGTAGAACCATTAGTGATATAATTATATACACATTACTTGAAACATAATCAGTAGAGCAATTTTCATATCTATTTGCATCCTATTTTATGAATGTATTTTTCTTAACCTTTAAAGTATAGATAAGTGCGCCGCCAATATTTTTTCAGTAAATCCCGTATAGAACGCGACGATCAAGAAGGGAAGGGAAAGCGATAAGAGATAACCAGAGTAATGTGATTGGAAGATGGATTTTATACAAACAAGCAACTGTCACTAGCATGACTCTGTCCCCTGCCGCATGTATATGTTGGTGCTAAATATGAGAAAAATTGGTCGACTGCTTCTTGACATATTGCCTGGACAAGGTTTCACGAAGCCAAAATCTACATAATTGCCCCGCGATAATGAAAATGACCTCAAGGACAACAAAATCGACTGGTGGCCCAGAAGCCCCCCCCCCGCCACACAAGTACACATTGGTGGCAAATATGAGCAAAAAAGATCCACTGGTTCTCGAGATTTGTGATTACACCAATGGGAAGGACGTACGAATGGACAGACGGACGGAGCTGAATATTATATCCCCTGCTCCGCTGCGGCCGGGGACCAAAAGGCCATCTTGAATGAGCATAGTAGTGTTGTTGGCATGCAAGGACAACTCCAGGCTTTTGGTCATTGTGTCATCATGAGCCGAAATAAAGTCTGATCATTATCAGTAGATTCTGCCTCTCTGCAATTATATGAGGAGAAGAGGGCCTCGAAAACACAAGAACATATCTGTTCTGGTTCCCCATTCAGATGACGTGGAAATATCAGTGCATTCCCTTCATTGATAAAATGCACGACACAGTGTCATTCTTTCAAGGTGTGAAGTGTTTCCACAGTGACAGAATTTTAATGTTCATTAAGGATTCAGACGACAAACAAGTGCTTTCCAAAAAATCTTCAGTTTTATTGCCTCATGTTGGGCGGAATGATGATGATAATAACAACAGCAAGGGACTCTTTCCCAAAATTTACACATCATTTGCTTTTCACTATGGGCAAAAAAAGGGGCTTATAGCACCTGGTATTCCCAGGCGGTCACCCATCCAAGTACTAACCAGGCCCTACCCAGCTTAGCTGCCGAGATCAGACGAGATCGGGCGTTTTCTAGGTGGTATGGCCATAAGCCAGAAGCAACCCAACAAATCCAGAATACAATATTCCGCTTAAAACATTCCCATATAACAATACATTCACCTTATAACCTCTTTCGGGTGATACAAGCCCTATGAAATTCATATAGCGAACAAAGGGTGCAAGCAAACATGACATTCTTCCTTGAAAGGGGCTCGCCATTTTATCAGAGCAGTCGCTTAGCTATGATGCTATTCCAGCTTCTCTGCGTATACGCTGCATACAGCATAGACATCATTGTCCAAAGGCTACGACAGCACCCAAGGGAACCCCACTCATTGATTGTGCCACTGATAGCGAGTGAAATAGACAATGCCAAATGTCTCTGACTCATATAACAGTAATAACTCAAAGTACTGCAACTTCCTGAACTGTCCTGCCGCGGTGCGAAGTTTCCCAAAAGCGTCATTCGAACATACACGGTCAGTGGTTCTGACTACGGCTAAGCAAGTTAGCATCTGTGCTTTTGGAAAATGTACCCCAGATTAGCAGGCCTACAGTCTCATAAAAACTGATACGAGCTAATAGCAACTGTTGCTACTGTTATTCACATTCATTATAAACCTTGACAAGGTCGTACAACCAATAAATCATCTCACAATTTATGATTTGAGCACTCGTCAGGATACTGCATTATTAACTAATGCCTAAAGCAGTAATATTTATTCGCCAGATGACTTGCTAATTCATGAACTGATTATGATCACATACAAATAAAGCTGACCAACGTAACCTTAGTCAGGCTGCACAGATCACGGACTTAGTTAGCTAATTAGCATCATGACACCGCGGCGAGGGTAAACATCTGATTAAAAAAAAAAAAAAAACTGGCACTCGCCTTCCGCTCTTGATTAGCTGCTCGCCACACAGCTGCACATCGTGTGCGAAGACAAAAAAAAAGAAAATCAAAAAAAAAAATGTATGTATTTAAAAAAAATCTCATTCATCAGGCATGTTTACTCTTGATTCGTCTTCTGCTCCAAAGACTGTTTGTTCTTAGAAGCCTCAAGCGTGTCAGTACAGTTACGTCACTGAGGAAAGCCTGATTGGTCACTGTACGTCACAGGTGCAAAGCGAGGGGAGAAGGGATGCTTTTCACAACGTAAACAGAGAGTATGCAGCCCAATACCGGTCAAGATTTGTTTGTTTTTTTTAATTTATCTCTGCCAGGGGTCAGCGAGGTTCGAAGAAAGTTCATGAGTATTAGACACGGATTGAAAAGCAATTCTAAAACGAGGTTCCCTTGATAGAGATGTTTTTCAATTAAACGCTCTTTAAATAAGCTGAAATACACGTTTCTATCGCACGATGCCTCGAATTCAGACTGTTTTGAAGTCACTGAAACGCTGGAGCAGCTCTGCTCCTCCTTAGCCTTTGGGGCGATTAAGATTGAAGTCACTCGCTGGTCTCCCACCAAATGCGGGCGTCGGCTGCAATTAGATCGCCTGCATCCCCCATTTATCCGCATCACATTATTACCTCCGTCAAGCACGTTATGTTTTCACCTCTGTCTCACTGTCCACAGGATACCTCAGAAAGTTATGAATGTGCTGGCTGAAAATTTGGTGGGATGGTAGGTGGCAGTCTAAGGATGAGTTGATTTAATCTTGGAAGTGATCGAGAACATATTCCTCATGTAAGTCCAGAGGAAGTGAAATTCACATGAATGAAATGATGGTCCATTATAAAATGAACAGATTTTAAAAACATGTCAGTGTTGAATATAATGGACACTAGTGTAGAATGCACTATAGCTGTTGGTGAGCTGGATAATATTCTTGTGGATCCACAATTAATAATACTGACATTTGGCGTGGTGGAAGCGTGCACTCTTCGGAGTGCTTTTCCACTTTTCAAAATGAGCAGCTGCCCTGAGGGAATCAGGACTCTTTCTTCCATTCAACATGGCATGGATGTGTTGTGTATCATATTTTAGTGTTACTCATCATATTCCTCAGTAATCATGATCAGTAACCACATTATGTAAGCAGCAGTAACACACACACACACACACACACACACACACGCACAGACACGCACACGCACTGACACACAGACACAAAAACAAGCAGTTAACTCACACAAACGGAAATGATTTTTGTAGCTTTGATTAATATCTGTTCAGTTGATTTATTCAATATCTGTTCAGTGGATTTCTGTAGCTAGGTACATTATCTGTACAGTAGAACCATTAGTGATATAATTATATACACATTACTTGAAACATAATCAGTAGAGCAATTTTCATATCTATTTGCATCCTATTTTATGAATGTATTTTTCTTAACCTTTAAAGTATAGATAAGTGCGCCGCCAATATTTTTTCAGTAAATCCCGTATAGAACGCGACGATCAAGAAGGGAAGGGAAAGCGATAAGAGATAACCAGAGTAATGTGATTGGAAGATGGATTTTATACAAACAAGCAACTGTCACTAGCATGACTCTGTCCCCTGCCGCATGTATATGTTGGTGCTAAATATGAGAAAAATTGGTCGACTGCTTCTTGACATATTGCCTGGACAAGGTTTCACGAAGCCAAAATCTACATAATTGCCCCGCGATAATGAAAATGACCTCAAGGACAACAAAATCGACTGGTGGCCCAGAAGCCCCCCCCCCCGCCACCCAAGTACACATTGGTGGCAAATATGAGCAAAAAAGATCCACCGGTTCTCGAGATTTGTGATTACACCAATGGGAAGGACGTACGAATGGACAGACGGACGGAGCTGAATATTATATCCCCTGCTCCGCTGCGGCCGGGGACCAAAAGGCCATCTTGAATGAGCATAGTAGTGTTGTTGGCATGCAAGGACAACTCCAGGCTTTTGGTCATTGTGTCATCATGAGCCGAAATAAAGTCTGATCATTATCAGTAGATTCTGCCTCTCTGCAATTATATGAGGAGAAGAGGGCCTCGAAAACACAAGAACATATCTGTTCTGGTTCCCCATTCAGATGACGTGGAAATATCAGTGCATTCCCTTCATTGATAAAATGCATGACACAGTGTCATTCTTTCAAGGTGTGAAGTGTTTCCACAGTGACAGAATTTTAATGTTCATTAAGGATTCAGACGACAAACAAGTGATTTCCAAAAAATCTTCAGTTTTATTGCCTCATGTTGGGCGGAATGATGATGATAATAACAACAGCAAGGGACTCTTTCCCAAAATTTACACATCATTTGCTTTTCACTATGGGCAAAAAAAGGGGCTTATAGCACCTGGTATTCCCAGGCGGTCACCCATCCAAGTACTAACCAGGCCCTACCCAGCTTAGCTGCCGAGATCAGACGAGATCGGGCGTTTTCTAGGTGGTATGGCCATAAGCCAGAAGCAACCCAACAAATCCAGAATACAATATTCCGCTTAAAACATTCCCATATAACAATACATTCACCTTATAACCTCTTTCGGGTGATACAAGCCCTATGAAATTCATATAGCGAACAAAGGGTGCAAGCAAACATGACATTCTTCCTTGAAAGGGGCTCGCCATTTTATCAGAGCAGTCGCTTAGCTATGATGCTATTCCAGCTTCTCTGCGTATACGCTGCATACAGCATAGACATCATTGTCCAAAGGCTACGACAGCACCCAAGGGAACCCCACTCATTGATTGTGCCACTGATAGCGAGTGAAATAGACAATGCCAAATGTCTCTGACTCATATAACAGTAATAACTCAAAGTACTGCAACTTCCTGAACTGTCCTGCCGCGGTGCGAAGTTTCCCAAAAGCGTCATTCGAACATACACGGTCAGTGGTTCTGACTACGGCTAAGCAAGTTAGCATCTGTGCTTTTGGAAAATGTACCCCAGATTAGCAGGCCTACAGTCTCATAAAAACTGATACGAGCTAATAGCAACTGTTGCTACTGTTATTCACATTCATTATAAACCTTGACAAGGTCGTACAACCAATAAATCATCTCACAATTTATGATTTGAGCACTCGTCAGGATACTGCATTATTAACTAATGCCTAAAGCAGTAATATTTATTCGCCAGATGACTTGCTAATTCATGAACTGATTATGATCACATACAAATAAAGCTGACCAACGTAACCTTAGTCAGGCTGCACAGATCACGGACTTAGTTAGCTAATTAGCATCATGACACCGCGGCGAGGGTAAACATCTGATTAAAAAAAAAAAAAAAAACTGGCACTCGCCTTCCGCTCTTGATTAGCTGCTCGCCACACAGCTGCACATCGTGTGCGAAGACAAAAAAAAAGAAAATCAAAAAAAAAATGTATGTATTTAAAAAAAATCTCATTCATCAGGCATGTTTACTCTTGATTCGTCTTCTGCTCCAAAGACTGTTTGTTCTTAGAAGCCTCAAGCGTGTCAGTACAGTTACGTCACTGAGGAAAGCCTGATTGGTCACTGTACGTCACAGGTGCAAAGCGAGGGGAGAAGGGATGCTTTTCACAACGTAAACAGAGAGTATGCAGCCCAATACCGGTCAAGATTTGTTTGTTTTTTTTAATTTATCTCTGCCAGGGGTCAGCGAGGTTCGAAGAAAGTTCATGAGTATTAGACACGGATTGAAAAGCAATTCTAAAACGAGGTTCCCTTGATAGAGATGTTTTTCAATTAAACGCTCTTTAAATAAGCTGAAATACACGTTTCTATCGCACGATGCCTCGAATTCAGACTGTTTTGAAGTCACTGAAACGCTGGAGCAGCTCTGCTCCTCCTTACTTTTGGGGCGATTAAGATTGAAGTCACTCGCTGGTCTCCCACCAAATGCGGGCGTCGGCTGCAATTAGATCGCCTGCATCCCCCATTTATCCGCATCACATTATTACCTCCGTCAAGCACGTTATGTTTTCACCTCTGTCCCACTGTCCACAGGATACCTCAGAAAGTTATGAATGTGCTGGCTGAAAATTTGGTGGGATGGTAGGTGGCAGTCTAAGGATGAGTTGATTTAATCTTGGAAGTGATCGAGAACATATTCCTCATGTAAGTCCAGAGGAAGTGAAATTCACATGAATGAAATGATGGTCCATTATAAAATGAACAGATTTTAAAAACATGTCAGTGTTGAATATAATGGACACTAGTGTAGAATGCACTATAGCTGTTGGTGAGCTGGATAATATTCTTGTGGATCCACAATTAATAATACTGACATTTGGCGTGGTGGAAGCGTGCACTCTTCGGAGTGCTTTTCCACTTTTCAAAATGAGCAGCTGCCCTGAGGGAATCAGGACTCTTTCTTCCATTCAACATGGCATGGATGTGTTGTGTATCATATTTTAGTGTTACTCATCATATTCCTCAGTAATCATGATCAGTAACCACATTATGTAAGCAGCAGTAACACACACACACACACACACACACACACACACGCACAGACACGCACACGCACTGACACACAGACACAAAAACAAGCAGTTAACTCACACAAACGGAAATGATTTTTGTAGCTTTGATTAATATCTGTTCAGTTGATTTATTCAATATCTGTTCAGTGGATTTCTGTAGCTAGGTACATTATCTGTACAGTAGAACCATTAGTGATATAATTATATACACATTACTTGAAACATAATCAGTAGAGCAATTTTCATATCTATTTGCATCCTATTTTATGAATGTATTTTTCTTAACCTTTAAAGTATAGATAAGTGCGCCGCCAATATTTTTTCAGTAAATCCCGTATAGAACGCGACGATCAAGAAGGGAAGGGAAAGCGATAAGAGATAACCAGAGTAATGTGATTGGAAGATGGATTTTATACAAACAAGCAACTGTCACTAGCATGACTCTGTCCCCTGCCGCATGTATATGTTGGTGCTAAATATGAGAAAAATTGGTCGACTGCTTCTTGACATATTGCCTGGACAAGGTTTCACGAAGCCAAAATCTACATAATTGCCCCGCGATAATGAAAATGACCTCAAGGACAACAAAATCGACTGGTGGCCCAGAAGCCCCCCCCCCGCCACACAAGTACACATTGGTGGCAAATATGAGCAAAAAAGATCCACTGGTTCTCGAGATTTGTGATTACACCAATGGGAAGGACGTACGAATGGACAGACGGACGGAGCTGAATATTATATCCCCTGCTCCGCTGCGGCCGGGGACCAAAAGGCCATCTTGAATGAGCATAGTAGTGTTGTTGGCATGCAAGGACAACTCCAGGCTTTTGGTCATTGTGTCATCATGAGCCGAAATAAAGTCTGATCATTATCAGTAGATTCTGCCTCTCTGCAATTATATGAGGAGAAGAGGGCCTCGAAAACACAAGAACATATCTGTTCTGGTTCCCCATTCAGATGACGTGGAAATATCAGTGCATTCCCTTCATTGATAAAATGCACGACACAGTGTCATTCTTTCAAGGTGTGAAGTGTTTCCACAGTGACAGAATTTTAATGTTCATTAAGGATTCAGACGACAAACAAGTGCTTTCCAAAAAATCTTCAGTTTTATTGCCTCATGTTGGGCGGAATGATGATGATAATAACAACAGCAAGGGACTCTTTCCCAAAATTTACACATCATTTGCTTTTCACTATGGGCAAAAAAAGGGGCTTATAGCACCTGGTATTCCCAGGCGGTCACCCATCCAAGTACTAACCAGGCCCTACCCAGCTTAGCTGCCGAGATCAGACGAGATCGGGCGTTTTCTAGGTGGTATGGCCATAAGCCAGAAGCAACCCAACAAATCCAGAATACAATATTCCGCTTAAAACATTCCCATATAACAATACATTCACCTTATAACCTCTTTCGGGTGATACAAGCCCTATGAAATTCATATAGCGAACAAAGGGTGCAAGCAAACATGACATTCTTCCTTGAAAGGGGCTCGCCATTTTATCAGAGCAGTCGCTTAGCTATGATGCTATTCCAGCTTCTCTGCGTATACGCTGCATACAGCATAGACATCATTGTCCAAAGGCTACGACAGCACCCAAGGGAACCCCACTCATTGATTGTGCCACTGATAGCGAGTGAAATAGACAATGCCAAATGTCTCTGACTCATATAACAGTAATAACTCAAAGTACTGCAACTTCCTGAACTGTCCTGCCGCGGTGCGAAGTTTCCCAAAAGCGTCATTCGAACATACACGGTCAGTGGTTCTGACTACGGCTAAGCAAGTTAGCATCTGTGCTTTTGGAAAATGTACCCCAGATTAGCAGGCCTACAGTCTCATAAAAACTGATACGAGCTAATAGCAACTGTTGCTACTGTTATTCACATTCATTATAAACCTTGACAAGGTCGTACAACCAATAAATCATCTCACAATTTATGATTTGAGCACTCGTCAGGATACTGCATTATTAACTAATGCCTAAAGCAGTAATATTTATTCGCCAGATGACTTGCTAATTCATGAACTGATTATGATCACATACAAATAAAGCTGACCAACGTAACCTTAGTCAGGCTGCACAGATCACGGACTTAGTTAGCTAATTAGCATCATGACACCGCGGCGAGGGTAAACATCTGATTAAAAAAAAAAAAAAAAACTGGCACTCGCCTTCCGCTCTTGATTAGCTGCTCGCCACACAGCTGCACATCGTGTGCGAAGACAAAAAAAAAGAAAATCAAAAAAAAAATGTATGTATTTAAAAAAAATCTCATTCATCAGGCATGTTTACTCTTGATTCGTCTTCTGCTCCAAAGACTGTTTGTTCTTAGAAGCCTCAAGCGTGTCAGTACAGTTACGTCACTGAGGAAAGCCTGATTGGTCACTGTACGTCACAGGTGCAAAGCGAGGGGAGAAGGGATGCTTTTCACAACGTAAACAGAGAGTATGCAGCCCAATACCGGTCAAGATTTGTTTGTTTTTTTTAATTTATCTCTGCCAGGGGTCAGCGAGGTTCGAAGAAAGTTCATGAGTATTAGACACGGATTGAAAAGCAATTCTAAAACGAGGTTCCCTTGATAGAGATGTTTTTCAATTAAACGCTCTTTAAATAAGCTGAAATACACGTTTCTATCGCACGATGCCTCGAATTCAGACTGTTTTGAAGTCACTGAAACGCTGGAGCAGCTCTGCTCCTCCTTACTTTTGGGGCGATTAAGATTGAAGTCACTCGCTGGTCTCCCACCAAATGCGGGCGTCGGCTGCAATTAGATCGCCTGCATCCCCCATTTATCCGCATCACATTATTACCTCCGTCAAGCACGTTATGTTTTCACCTCTGTCTCACTGTCCACAGGATACCTCAGAAAGTTATGAATGTGCTGGCTGAAAATTTGGTGGGATGGTAGGTGGCAGTCTAAGGATGAGTTGATTTAATCTTGGAAGTGATCGAGAACATATTCCTCATGTAAGTCCAGAGGAAGTGAAATTCACATGAATGAAATGATGGTCCATTATAAAATGAACAGATTTTAAAAACATGTCAGTGTTGAATATAATGGACACTAGTGTAGAATGCACTATAGCTGTTGGTGAGCTGGATAATATTCTTGTGGATCCACAATTAATAATACTGACATTTGGCGTGGTGGAAGCGTGCACTCTTCGGAGTGCTTTTCCACTTTTCAAAATGAGCAGCTGCCCTGAGGGAATCAGGACTCTTTCTTCCATTCAACATGGCATGGATGTGTTGTGTATCATATTTTAGTGTTACTCATCATATTCCTCAGTAATCATGATCAGTAACCACATTATGTAAGCAGCAGTAACACACACACACACACACACACACACACACACGCACAGACACGCACACGCACTGACACACAGACACAAAAACAAGCAGTTAACTCACACAAACGGAAATGATTTTTGTAGCTTTGATTAATATCTGTTCAGTTGATTTATTCAATATCTGTTCAGTGGATTTCTGTAGCTAGGTACATTATCTGTACAGTAGAACCATTAGTGATATAATTATATACACATTACTTGAAACATAATCAGTAGAGCAATTTTCATATCTATTTGCATCCTATTTTATGAATGTATTTTTCTTAACCTTTAAAGTATAGATAAGTGCGCCGCCAATATTTTTTCAGTAAATCCCGTATAGAACGCGACGATCAAGAAGGGAAGGGAAAGCGATAAGAGATAACCAGAGTAATGTGATTGGAAGATGGATTTTATACAAACAAGCAACTGTCACTAGCATGACTCTGTCCCCTGCCGCATGTATATGTTGGTGCTAAATATGAGAAAAATTGGTCGACTGCTTCTTGACATATTGCCTGGACAAGGTTTCACGAAGCCAAAATCTACATAATTGCCCCGCGATAATGAAAATGACCTCAAGGACAACAAAATCGACTGGTGGCCCAGAAGCCCCCCCCCCGCCACACAAGTACACATTGGTGGCAAATATGAGCAAAAAAGATCCACTGGTTCTCGAGATTTGTGATTACACCAATGGGAAGGACGTACGAATGGACAGACGGACGGAGCTGAATATTATATCCCCTGCTCCGCTGCGGCCGGGGACCAAAAGGCCATCTTGAATGAGCATAGTAGTGTTGTTGGCATGCAAGGACAACTCCAGGCTTTTGGTCATTGTGTCATCATGAGCCGAAATAAAGTCTGATCATTATCAGTAGATTCTGCCTCTCTGCAATTATATGAGGAGAAGAGGGCCTCGAAAACACAAGAACATATCTGTTCTGGTTCCCCATTCAGATGACGTGGAAATATCAGTGCATTCCCTTCATTGATAAAATGCACGACACAGTGTCATTCTTTCAAGGTGTGAAGTGTTTCCACAGTGACAGAATTTTAATGTTCATTAAGGATTCAGACGACAAACAAGTGCTTTCCAAAAAATCTTCAGTTTTATTGCCTCATGTTGGGCGGAATGATGATGATAATAACAACAGCAAGGGACTCTTTCCCAAAATTTACACATCATTTGCTTTTCACTATGGGCAAAAAAAGGGGCTTATAGCACCTGGTATTCCCAGGCGGTCACCCATCCAAGTACTAACCAGGCCCTACCCAGCTTAGCTGCCGAGATCAGACGAGATCGGGCGTTTTCTAGGTGGTATGGCCATAAGCCAGAAGCAACCCAACAAATCCAGAATACAATATTCCGCTTAAAACATTCCCATATAACAATACATTCACCTTATAACCTCTTTCGGGTGATACAAGCCCTATGAAATTCATATAGCGAACAAAGGGTGCAAGCAAACATGACATTCTTCCTTGAAAGGGGCTCGCCATTTTATCAGAGCAGTCGCTTAGCTATGATGCTATTCCAGCTTCTCTGCGTATACGCTGCATACAGCATAGACATCATTGTCCAAAGGCTACGACAGCACCCAAGGGAACCCCACTCATTGATTGTGCCACTGATAGCGAGTGAAATAGACAATGCCAAATGTCTCTGACTCATATAACAGTAATAACTCAAAGTACTGCAACTTCCTGAACTGTCCTGCCGCGGTGCGAAGTTTCCCAAAAGCGTCATTCGAACATACACGGTCAGTGGTTCTGACTACGGCTAAGCAAGTTAGCATCTGTGCTTTTGGAAAATGTACCCCAGATTAGCAGGCCTACAGTCTCATAAAAACTGATACGAGCTAATAGCAACTGTTGCTACTGTTATTCACATTCATTATAAACCTTGACAAGGTCGTACAACCAATAAATCATCTCACAATTTATGATTTGAGCACTCGTCAGGATACTGCATTATTAACTAATGCCTAAAGCAGTAATATTTATTCGCCAGATGACTTGCTAATTCATGAACTGATTATGATCACATACAAATAAAGCTGACCAACGTAACCTTAGTCAGGCTGCACAGATCACGGACTTAGTTAGCTAATTAGCATCATGACACCGCGGCGAGGGTAAACATCTGATTAAAAAAAAAAAAAAAACTGGCACTCGCCTTCCGCTCTTGATTAGCTGCTCGCCACACAGCTGCACATCGTGTGCGAAGACAAAAAAAAAGAAAATCAAAAAAAAAATGTATGTATTTAAAAAAAATCTCATTCATCAGGCATGTTTACTCTTGATTCGTCTTCTGCTCCAAAGACTGTTTGTTCTTAGAAGCCTCAAGCGTGTCAGTACAGTTACGTCACTGAGGAAAGCCTGATTGGTCACTGTACGTCACAGGTGCAAAGCGAGGGGAGAAGGGATGCTTTTCACAACGTAAACAGAGAGTATGCAGCCCAATACCGGTCAAGATTTGTTTGTTTTTTTTAATTTATCTCTGCCAGGGGTCAGCGAGGTTCGAAGAAAGTTCATGAGTATTAGACACGGATTGAAAAGCAATTCTAAAACGAGGTTCCCTTGATAGAGATGTTTTTCAATTAAACGCTCTTTAAATAAGCTGAAATACACGTTTCTATCGCACGATCCCTCGAATTCAGACTGTTTTGAAGTCACTGAAACGCTGGAGCAGCTCTGCTCCTCCTTAGCCTTTGGGGCGATTAAGATTGAAGTCACTCGCTGGTCTCCCACCAAATGCGGGCGTCGGCTGCAATTAGATCGCCTGCATCCCCCATTTATCCGCATCACATTATTACCTCCGTCAAGCACGTTATGTTTTCACCTCTGTCTCACTGTCCACAGGATACCTCAGAAAGTTATGAATGTGCTGGCTGAAAATTTGGTGGGATGGTAGGTGGCAGTCTAAGGATGAGTTGATTTAATCTTGGAAGTGATCGAGAACATATTCCTCATGTAAGTCCAGAGGAAGTGAAATTCACATGAATGAAATGATGGTCCATTATAAAATGAACAGATTTTAAAAACATGTCAGTGTTGAATATAATGGACACTAGTGTAGAATGCACTATAGCTGTTGGTGAGCTGGATAATATTCTTGTGGATCCACAATTAATAATACTGACATTTGGCGTGGTGGAAGCGTGCACTCTTCGGAGTGCTTTTCCACTTTTCAAAATGAGCAGCTGCCCTGAGGGAATCAGGACTCTTTCTTCCATTCAACATGGCATGGATGTGTTGTGTATCATATTTTAGTGTTACTCATCATATTCCTCAGTAATCATGATCAGTAACCACATTATGTAAGCAGCAGTAACACACACACACACACACACACACACACGCACAGACACGCACACGCACTGACACACAGACACAAAAACAAGCAGTTAACTCACACAAACGGAAATGATTTTTGTAGCTTTGATTAATATCTGTTCAGTTGATTTATTCAATATCTGTTCAGTGGATTTCTGTAGCTAGGTACATTATCTGTACAGTAGAACCATTAGTGATATAATTATATACACATTACTTGAAACATAATCAGTAGAGCAATTTTCATATCTATTTGCATCCTATTTTATGAATGTATTTTTCTTAACCTTTAAAGTATAGATAAGTGCGCCGCCAATATTTTTTCAGTAAATCCCGTATAGAACGCGACGATCAAGAAGGGAAGGGAAAGCGATAAGAGATAACCAGAGTAATGTGATTGGAAGATGGATTTTATACAAACAAGCAACTGTCACTAGCATGACTCTGTCCCCTGCCGCATGTATATGTTGGTGCTAAATATGAGAAAAATTGGTCGACTGCTTCTTGACATATTGCCTGGACAAGGTTTCACGAAGCCAAAATCTACATAATTGCCCCGCGATAATGAAAATGACCTCAAGGACAACAAAATCGACTGGTGGCCCAGAAGCCCCCCCCCCGCCACCCAAGTACACATTGGTGGCAAATATGAGCAAAAAAGATCCACCGGTTCTCGAGATTTGTGATTACACCAATGGGAAGGACGTACGAATGGACAGACGGACGGAGCTGAATATTATATCCCCTGCTCCGCTGCGGCCGGGGACCAAAAGGCCATCTTGAATGAGCATAGTAGTGTTGTTGGCATGCAAGGACAACTCCAGGCTTTTGGTCATTGTGTCATCATGAGCCGAAATAAAGTCTGATCATTATCAGTAGATTCTGCCTCTCTGCAATTATATGAGGAGAAGAGGGCCTCGAAAACACAAGAACATATCTGTTCTGGTTCCCCATTCAGATGACGTGGAAATATCAGTGCATTCCCTTCATTGATAAAATGCACGACACAGTGTCATTCTTTCAAGGTGTGAAGTGTTTCCACAGTGACAGAATTTTAATGTTCATTAAGGATTCAGACGACAAACAAGTGCTTTCCAAAAAATCTTCAGTTTTATTGCCTCATGTTGGGCGGAATGATGATGATAATAACAACAGCAAGGGACTCTTTCCCAAAATTTACACATCATTTGCTTTTCACTATGGGCAAAAAAAGGGGCTTATAGCACCTGGTATTCCCAGGCGGTCACCCATCCAAGTACTAACCAGGCCCTACCCAGCTTAGCTGCCGAGATCAGACGAGATCGGGCGTTTTCTAGGTGGTATGGCCATAAGCCAGAAGCAACCCAACAAATCCAGAATACAATATTCCGCTTAAAACATTCCCATATAACAATACATTCACCTTATAACCTCTTTCGGGTGATACAAGCCCTATGAAATTCATATAGCGAACAAAGGGTGCAAGCAAACATGACATTCTTCCTTGAAAGGGGCTCGCCATTTTATCAGAGCAGTCGCTTAGCTATGATGCTATTCCAGCTTCTCTGCGTATACGCTGCATACAGCATAGACATCATTGTCCAAAGGCTACGACAGCACCCAAGGGAACCCCACTCATTGATTGTGCCACTGATAGCGAGTGAAATAGACAATGCCAAATGTCTCTGACTCATATAACAGTAATAACTCAAAGTACTGCAACTTCCTGAACTGTCCTGCCGCGGTGCGAAGTTTCCCAAAAGCGTCATTCGAACATACACGGTCAGTGGTTCTGACTACGGCTAAGCAAGTTAGCATCTGTGCTTTTGGAAAATGTACCCCAGATTAGCAGGCCTACAGTCTCATAAAAACTGATACGAGCTAATAGCAACTGTTGCTACTGTTATTCACATTCATTATAAACCTTGACAAGGTCGTACAACCAATAAATCATCTCACAATTTATGATTTGAGCACTCGTCAGGATACTGCATTATTAACTAATGCCTAAAGCAGTAATATTTATTCGCCAGATGACTTGCTAATTCATGAACTGATTATGATCACATACAAATAAAGCTGACCAACGTAACCTTAGTCAGGCTGCACAGATCACGGACTTAGTTAGCTAATTAGCATCATGACACCGCGGCGAGGGTAAACATCTGATTAAAAAAAAAAAAAAAACTGGCACTCGCCTTCCGCTCTTGATTAGCTGCTCGCCACACAGCTGCACATCGTGTGCGAAGACAAAAAAAAAGAAAATCAAAAAAAAAATGTATGTATTTAAAAAAAATCTCATTCATCAGGCATGTTTACTCTTGATTCGTCTTCTGCTCCAAAGACTGTTTGTTCTTAGAAGCCTCAAGCGTGTCAGTACAGTTACGTCACTGAGGAAAGCCTGATTGGTCACTGTACGTCACAGGTGCAAAGCGAGGGGAGAAGGGATGCTTTTCACAACGTAAACAGAGAGTATGCAGCCCAATACCGGTCAAGATTTGTTTGTTTTTTTTTAATTTATCTCTGCCAGGGGTCAGCGAGGTTCGAAGAAAGTTCATGAGTATTAGACACGGATTGAAAAGCAATTCTAAAACGAGGTTCCCTTGATAGAGATGTTTTTCAATTAAACGCTCTTTAAATAAGCTGAAATACACGTTTCTATCGCACGATGCCTCGAATTCAGACTGTTTTGAAGTCACTGAAACGCTGGAGCAGCTCTGCTCCTCCTTAGCCTTTGGGGCGATTAAGATTGAAGTCACTCGCTGGTCTCCCACCAAATGCGGGCGTCGGCTGCAATTAGATCGCCTGCATCCCCCATTTATCCGCATCACATTATTACCTCCGTCAAGCACGTTATGTTTTCACCTCTGTCTCACTGTCCACAGGATACCTCAGAAAGTTATGAATGTGCTGGCTGAAAATTTGGTGGGATGGTAGGTGGCAGTCTAAGGATGAGTTGATTTAATCTTGGAAGTGATCGAGAACATATTCCTCATGTAAGTCCAGAGGAAGTGAAATTCACATGAATGAAATGATGGTCCATTATAAAATGAACAGATTTTAAAAACATGTCAGTGTTGAATATAATGGACACTAGTGTAGAATGCACTATAGCTGTTGGTGAGCTGGATAATATTCTTGTGGATCCACAATTAATAATACTGACATTTGGCGTGGTGGAAGCGTGCACTCTTCGGAGTGCTTTTCCACTTTTCAAAATGAGCAGCTGCCCTGAGGGAATCAGGACTCTTTCTTCCATTCAACATGGCATGGATGTGTTGTGTATCATATTTTAGTGTTACTCATCATATTCCTCAGTAATCATGATCAGTAACCACATTATGTAAGCAGCAGTAACACACACACACACACACACACACACACACACACGCACAGACACGCACACGCACTGACACACAGACACAAAAACAAGCAGTTAACTCACACAAACGGAAATGATTTTTGTAGCTTTGATTAATATCTGTTCAGTTGATTTATTCAATATCTGTTCAGTGGATTTCTGTAGCTAGGTACATTATCTGTACAGTAGAACCATTAGTGATATAATTATATACACATTACTTGAAACATAATCAGTAGAGCAATTTTCATATCTATTTGCATCCTATTTTATGAATGTATTTTTCTTAACCTTTAAAGTATAGATAAGTGCGCCGCCAATATTTTTTCAGTAAATCCCGTATAGAACGCGACGATCAAGAAGGGAAGGGAAAGCGATAAGAGATAACCAGAGTAATGTGATTGGAAGATGGATTTTATACAAACAAGCAACTGTCACTAGCATGACTCTGTCCCCTGCCGCATGTATATGTTGGTGCTAAATATGAGAAAAATTGGTCGACTGCTTCTTGACATATTGCCTGGACAAGGTTTCACGAAGCCAAAATCTACATAATTGCCCCGCGATAATGAAAATGACCTCAAGGACAACAAAATCGACTGGTGGCCCAGAAGCCCCCCCCCCGCCACCCAAGTACACATTGGTGGCAAATATGAGCAAAAAAGATCCACTGGTTCTCGAGATTTGTGATTACACCAATGGGAAGGACGTACGAATGGACAGACGGACGGAGCTGAATATTATATCCCCTGCTCCGCTGCGGCCGGGGACCAAAAGGCCATCTTGAATGAGCATAGTAGTGTTGTTGGCATGCAAGGACAACTCCAGGCTTTTGGTCATTGTGTCATCATGAGCCGAAATAAAGTCTGATCATTATCAGTAGATTCTGCCTCTCTGCAATTATATGAGGAGAAGAGGGCCTCGAAAACACAAGAACATATCTGTTCTGGTTGGGCGGAATGATGATGATAATAACAACAGCAAGGGACTCTTTCCCAAAATTTACACATCATTTGCTTTTCACTATGGGCAAAAAAAGGGGCTTATAGCACCTGGTATTCCCAGGCGGTCACCCATCCAAGTACTAACCAGGCCCTACCCAGCTTAGCTGCCGAGATCAGACGAGATCGGGCGTTTTCTAGGTGGTATGGCCATAAGCCAGAAGCAACCCAACAAATCCAGAATACAATATTCCGCTTAAAACATTCCCATATAACAATACATTCACCTTATAACCTCTTTCGGGTGATACAAGCCCTATGAAATTCATATAGCGAACAAAGGGTGCAAGCAAACATGACATTCTTCCTTGAAAGGGGCTCGCCATTTTATCAGAGCAGTCGCTTAGCTATGATGCTATTCCAGCTTCTCTGCGTATACGCTGCATACAGCATAGACATCATTGTCCAAAGGCTACGACAGCACCCAAGGGAACCCCACTCATTGATTGTGCCACTGATAGCGAGTGAAATAGACAATGCCAAATGTCTCTGACTCATATAACAGTAATAACTCAAAGTACTGCAACTTCCTGAACTGTCCTGCCGCGGTGCGAAGTTTCCCAAAAGCGTCATTCGAACATACACGGTCAGTGGTTCTGACTACGGCTAAGCAAGTTAGCATCTGTGCTTTTGGAAAATGTACCCCAGATTAGCAGGCCTACAGTCTCATAAAAACTGATACGAGCTAATAGCAACTGTTGCTACTGTTATTCACATTCATTATAAACCTTGACAAGGTCGTACAACCAATAAATCATCTCACAATTTATGATTTGAGCACTCGTCAGGATACTGCATTATTAACTAATGCCTAAAGCAGTAATATTTATTCGCCAGATGACTTGCTAATTCATGAACTGATTATGATCACATACAAATAAAGCTGACCAACGTAACCTTAGTCAGGCTGCACAGATCACGGACTTAGTTAGCTAATTAGCATCATGACACCGCGGCGAGGGTAAACATCTGATTAAAAAAAAAAAAAAAACTGGCACTCGCCTTCCGCTCTTGATTAGCTGCTCGCCACACAGCTGCACATCGTGTGCGAAGACAAAAAAAAAGAAAATCAAAAAAAAAATGTATGTATTTAAAAAAAATCTCATTCATCAGGCATGTTTACTCTTGATTCGTCTTCTGCTCCAAAGACTGTTTGTTCTTAGAAGCCTCAAGCGTGTCAGTACAGTTACGTCACTGAGGAAAGCCTGATTGGTCACTGTACGTCACAGGTGCAAAGCGAGGGGAGAAGGGATGCTTTTCACAACGTAAACAGAGAGTATGCAGCCCAATACCGGTCAAGATTTGTTTGTTTTTTTTTAATTTATCTCTGCCAGGGGTCAGCGAGGTTCGAAGAAAGTTCATGAGTATTAGACACGGATTGAAAAGCAATTCTAAAACGAGGTTCCCTTGATAGAGATGTTTTTCAATTAAACGCTCTTTAAATAAGCTGAAATACACGTTTCTATCGCACGATGCCTCGAATTCAGACTGTTTTGAAGTCACTGAAATGCTGGAGCAGCTCTGCTCCTCCTTAGCCTTTGGGGCGATTAAGGTTGAAGTCACTCGCTGGTCTCCCACCAAATGCGGGCGTCGGCTGCAATTAGATCGCCTGCATCCCCCATTTATCCGCATCACATTATTACCTCCGTCAAGCACGTTATGTTTTCACCTCTGTCTCACTGTCCACAGGATACCTCAGAAAGTTATGAATGTGCTGGCTGAAAATTTGGTGGGATGGTAGGTGGCAGTCTAAGGATGAGTTGATTTAATCTTGGAAGTGATCGAGAACATATTCCTCATGTAAGTCCAGAGGAAGTGAAATTCACATGAATGAAATGATGGTCCATTATAAAATGAACAGATTTTAAAAACATGTCAGTGTTGAATATAATGGACACTAGTGTAGAATGCACTATAGCTGTTGGTGAGCTGGATAATATTCTTGTGGATCCACAATTAATAATACTGACATTTGGCGTGGTGGAAGCGTGCACTCTTCGGAGTGCTTTTCCACTTTTCAAAATGAGCAGCTGCCCTGAGGGAATCAGGACTCTTTCTTCCATTCAACATGGCATGGATGTGTTGTGTATCATATTTTAGTGTTACTCATCATATTCCTCAGTAATCATGATCAGTAACCACATTATGTAAGCAGCAGTAACACACACACACACACACACACACACACGCACAGACACGCACACGCACAGACACGCACACGCACTGACACACAGACACAAAAACAAGCAGTTAACTCACACAAACGGAAATGATTTTTGTAGCTTTGATTAATATCTGTTCAGTTGATTTATTCAATATCTGTTCAGTGGATTTCTGTAGCTAGGTACATTATCTGTACAGTAGAACCATTAGTGATATAATTATATACACATTACTTGAAACATAATCAGTAGAGCAATTTTCATATCTATTTGCATCCTATTTTATGAATGTATTTTTCTTAACCTTTAAAGTATAGATAAGTGCGCCGCCAATATTTTTTCAGTAAATCCCGTATAGAACGCGACGATCAAGAAGGGAAGGGAAAGCGATAAGAGATAACCAGAGTAATGTGATTGGAAGATGGATTTTATACAAACAAGCAACTGTCACTAGCATGACTCTGTCCCCTGCCGCATGTATATGTTGGTGCTAAATATGAGAAAAATTGGTCGACTGCTTCTTGACATATTGCCTGGACAAGGTTTCACGAAGCCAAAATCTACATAATTGCCCCGCGATAATGAAAATGACCTCAAGGACAACAAAATCGACTGGTGGCCCAGAAGCCCCCCCCCCCGCCACCCAAGTACACATTGGTGGCAAATATGAGCAAAAAAGATCCACTGGTTCTCGAGATTTGTGATTACACCAATGGGAAGGACGTACGAATGGACAGACGGACGGAGCTGAATATTATATCCCCTGCTCCGCTGCGGCCGGGGACCAAAAGGCCATCTTGAATGAGCATAGTAGTGTTGTTGGCATGCAAGGACAACTCCAGGCTTTTGGTCATTGTGTCATCATGAGCCGAAATAAAGTCTGATCATTATCAGTAGATTCTGCCTCTCTGCAATTATATGAGGAGAAGAGGGCCTCGAAAACACAAGAACATATCTGTTCTGGTTCCCCATTCAGATGACGTGGAAATATCAGTGCATTCCCTTCATTGATAAAATGCACGACACAGTGTCATTCTTTCAAGGTGTGAAGTGTTTCCACAGTGACAGAATTTTAATGTTCATTAAGGATTCAGACGACAAACAAGTGCTTTCCAAAAAATCTTCAGTTTTATTGCCTCATGTTGGGCGGAATGATGATGATAATAACAACAGCAAGGGACTCTTTCCCAAAATTTACACATCATTTGCTTTTCACTATGGGCAAAAAAAGGGGCTTATAGCACCTGGTATTCCCAGGCGGTCACCCATCCAAGTACTAACCAGGCCCTACCCAGCTTAGCTGCCGAGATCAGACGAGATCGGGCGTTTTCTAGGTGGTATGGCCATAAGCCAGAAGCAACCCAACAAATCCAGAATACAATATTCCGCTTAAAACATTCCCATATAACAATACATTCACCTTATAACCTCTTTCGGGTGATACAAGCCCTATGAAATTCATATAGCGAACAAAGGGTGCAAGCAAACATGACATTCTTCCTTGAAAGGGGCTCGCCATTTTATCAGAGCAGTCGCTTAGCTATGATGCTATTCCAGCTTCTCTGCGTATACGCTGCATACAGCATAGACATCATTGTCCAAAGGCTACGACAGCACCCAAGGGAACCCCACTCATTGATTGTGCCACTGATAGCGAGTGAAATAGACAATGCCAAATGTCTCTGACTCATATAACAGTAATAACTCAAAGTACTGCAACTTCCTGAACTGTCCTGCCGCGGTGCGAAGTTTCCCAAAAGCGTCATTCGAACATACACGGTCAGTGGTTCTGACTACGGCTAAGCAAGTTAGCATCTGTGCTTTTGGAAAATGTACCCCAGATTAGCAGGCCTACAGTCTCATAAAAACTGATACGAGCTAATAGCAACTGTTGCTACTGTTATTCACATTCATTATAAACCTTGACAAGGTCGTACAACCAATAAATCATCTCACAATTTATGATTTGAGCACTCGTCAGGATACTGCATTATTAACTAATGCCTAAAGCAGTAATATTTATTCGCCAGATGACTTGCTAATTCATGAACTGATTATGATCACATACAAATAAAGCTGACCAACGTAACCTTAGTCAGGCTGCACAGATCACGGACTTAGTTAGCTAATTAGCATCATGACACCGCGGCGAGGGTAAACATCTGATTAAAAAAAAAAAAAAAACTGGCACTCGCCTTCCGCTCTTGATTAGCTGCTCGCCACACAGCTGCACATCGTGTGCGAAGACAAAAAAAAAGAAAATCAAAAAAAAAAATGTATGTATTTAAAAAAAATCTCATTCATCAGGCATGTTTACTCTTGATTCGTCTTCTGCTCCAAAGACTGTTTGTTCTTAGAAGCCTCAAGCGTGTCAGTACAGTTACGTCACTGAGGAAAGCCTGATTGGTCACTGTACGTCACAGGTGCAAAGCGAGGGGAGAAGGGATGCTTTTCACAACGTAAACAGAGAGTATGCAGCCCAATACCGGTCAAGATTTGTTTGTTTTTTTTAATTTATCTCTGCCAGGGGTCAGCGAGGTTCGAAGAAAGTTCATGAGTATTAGACACGGATTGAAAAGCAATTCTAAAACGAGGTTCCCTTGATAGAGATGTTTTTCAATTAAACGCTCTTTAAATAAGCTGAAATACACGTTTCTATCGCACGATGCCTCGAATTCAGACTGTTTTGAAGTCACTGAAACGCTGGAGCAGCTCTGCTCCTCCTTAGCCTTTGGGGCGATTAAGATTGAAGTCACTCGCTGGTCTCCCACCAAATGCGGGCGTCGGCTGCAATTAGATCGCCTGCATCCCCCATTTATCCGCATCACATTATTACCTCCGTCAAGCACGTTATGTTTTCACCTCTGTCTCACTGTCCACAGGATACCTCAGAAAGTTATGAATGTGCTGGCTGAAAATTTGGTGGGATGGTAGGTGGCAGTCTAAGGATGAGTTGATTTAATCTTGGAAGTGATCGAGAACATATTCCTCATGTAAGTCCAGAGGAAGTGAAATTCACATGAATGAAATGATGGTCCATTATAAAATGAACAGATTTTAAAAACATGTCAGTGTTGAATATAATGGACACTAGTGTAGAATGCACTATAGCTGTTGGTGAGCTGGATAATATTCTTGTGGATCCACAATTAATAATACTGACATTTGGCGTGGTGGAAGCGTGCACTCTTCGGAGTGCTTTTCCACTTTTCAAAATGAGCAGCTGCCCTGAGGGAATCAGGACTCTTTCTTCCATTCAACATGGCATGGATGTGTTGTGTATCATATTTTAGTGTTACTCATCATATTCCTCAGTAATCATGATCAGTAACCACATTATGTAAGCAGCAGTAACACACACACACACACACACACACACGCACAGACACGCACACGCACTGACACACAGACACAAAAACAAGCAGTTAACTCACACAAACGGAAATGATTTTTGTAGCTTTGATTAATATCTGTTCAGTTGATTTATTCAATATCTGTTCAGTGGATTTCTGTAGCTAGGTACATTATCTGTACAGTAGAACCATTAGTGATATAATTATATACACATTACTTGAAACATAATCAGTAGAGCAATTTTCATATCTATTTGCATCCTATTTTATGAATGTATTTTTCTTAACCTTTAAAGTATAGATAAGTGCGCCGCCAATATTTTTTCAGTAAATCCCGTATAGAACGCGACGATCAAGAAGGGAAGGGAAAGCGATAAGAGATAACCAGAGTAATGTGATTGGAAGATGGATTTTATACAAACAAGCAACTGTCACTAGCATGACTCTGTCCCCTGCCGCATGTATATGTTGGTGCTAAATATGAGAAAAATTGGTCGACTGCTTCTTGACATATTGCCTGGACAAGGTTTCACGAAGCCAAAATCTACATAATTGCCCCGCGATAATGAAAATGACTTCAAGGACAACAAAATCGACTGGTGGCCCAGAAGCCCCCCCCCCCGCCACCCAAGTACACATTGGTGGCAAATATGAGCAAAAAAGATCCACCGGTTCTCGAGATTTGTGATTACACCAATGGGAAGGACGTACGAATGGACAGACGGACGGAGCTGAATATTATATCCCCTGCTCCGCTGCGGCCGGGGACCAAAAGGCCATCTTGAATGAGCATAGTAGTGTTGTTGGCATGCAAGGACAACTCCAGGCTTTTGGTCATTGTGTCATCATGAGCCGAAATAAAGTCTGATCATTTTCAGTAGATTCTGCCTCTCTGCAATTATATGAGGAGAAGAGGGCCTCGAAAACACAAGAACATATCTGTTCTGGTTCCCCATTCAGATGACGTGGAAATATCAGTGCATTCCCTTCATTGATAAAATGCACGACACAGTGTCATTCTTTCAAGGTGTGAAGTGTTTCCACAGTGACAGAATTTTAATGTTCATTAAGGATTCAGACGACAAACAAGTGCTTTCCAAAAAATCTTCAGTTTTATTGCCTCATGTTGGGCGGAATGATGATGATAATAACAACAGCAAGGGACTCTTTCCCAAAATTTACACATCATTTGCTTTTCACTATGGGCAAAAAAAGGGGCTTATAGCACCTGGTATTCCCAGGCGGTCACCCATCCAAGTACTAACCAGGCCCTACCCAGCTTAGCTGCCGAGATCAGACGAGATCGGGCGTTTTCTAGGTGGTATGGCCATAAGCCAGAAGCAACCCAACAAATCCAGAATACAATATTCCGCTTAAAACATTCCCATATAACAATACATTCACCTTATAACCTCTTTCGGGTGATACAAGCCCTATGAAATTCATATAGCGAACAAAGGGTGCAAGCAAACATGACATTCTTCCTTGAAAGGGGCTCGCCATTTTATCAGAGCAGTCGCTTAGCTATGATGCTATTCCAGCTTCTCTGCGTATACGCTGCATACAGCATAGACATCATTGTCCAAAGGCTACGACAGCACCCAAGGGAACCCCACTCATTGATTGTGCCACTGATAGCGAGTGAAATAGACAATGCCAAATGTCTCTGACTCATATAACAGTAATAACTCAAAGTACTGCAACTTCCTGAACTGTCCTGCCGCGGTGCGAAGTTTCCCAAAAGCGTCATTCGAACATACACGGTCAGTGGTTCTGACTACGGCTAAGCAAGTTAGCATCTGTGCTTTTGGAAAATGTACCCCAGATTAGCAGGCCTACAGTCTCATAAAAACTGATACGAGCTAATAGCAACTGTTGCTACTGTTATTCACATTCATTATAAACCTTGACAAGGTCGTACAACCAATAAATCATCTCACAATTTATGATTTGAGCACTCGTCAGGATACTGCATTATTAACTAATGCCTAAAGCAGTAATATTTATTCGCCAGATGACTTGCTAATTCATGAACTGATTATGATCACATACAAATAAAGCTGACCAACGTAACCTTAGTCAGGCTGCACAGATCACGGACTTAGTTAGCTAATTAGCATCATGACACCGCGGCGAGGGTAAACATCTGATTAAAAAAAAAAAAAAAACTGGCACTCGCCTTCCGCTCTTGATTAGCTGCTCGCCACACAGCTGCACATCGTGTGCGAAGACAAAAAAAAAGAAAATCAAAAAAAAAATGTATGTATTTAAAAAAAATCTCATTCATCAGGCATGTTTACTCTTGATTCGTCTTCTGCTCCAAAGACTGTTTGTTCTTAGAAGCCTCAAGCGTGTCAGTACAGTTACGTCACTGAGGAAAGCCTGATTGGTCACTGTACGTCACAGGTGCAAAGCGAGGGGAGAAGGGATGCTTTTCACAACGTAAACAGAGAGTATGCAGCCCAATACCGGTCAAGATTTGTTTGTTTTTTTTAATTTATCTCTGCCAGGGGTCAGCGAGGTTCGAAGAAAGTTCATGAGTATTAGACACGGATTGAAAAGCAATTCTAAAACGAGGTTCCCTTGATAGAGATGTTTTTCAATTAAACGCTCTTTAAATAAGCCGAAATACACGTTTCTATCGCACGATGCCTCGAATTCAGACTGTTTTGAAGTCACTGAAACGCTGGAGCAGCTCTGCTCCTCCTTAGCCTTTGGGGCGATTAAGATTGAAGTCACTCGCTGGTCTCCCACCAAATGCGGGCGTCGGCTGCAATTAGATCGCCTGCATCCGCCATTTATCCGCATCACATTATTACCTCCGTCAAGCACGTTATGTTTTCACCTCTGTCTCACTGTCCACAGGATACCTCAGAAAGTTATGAATGTGCTGGCTGAAAATTTGGTGGGATGGTAGGTGGCAGTCTAAGGATGAGTTGATTTAATCTTGGAAGTGATCGAGAACATATTCCTCATGTAAGTCCAGAGGAAGTGAAATTCACATGAATGAAATGATGGTCCATTATAAAATGAACAGATTTTAAAAACATGTCAGTGTTGAATATAATGGACACTAGTGTAGAATGCACTATAGCTGTTGGTGAGCTGGATAATATTCTTGTGGATCCACAATTAATAATACTGACATTTGGCGTGGTGGAAGCGTGCACTCTTCGGAGTGCTTTTCCACTTTTCAAAATGAGCAGCTGCCCTGAGGGAATCAGGACTCTTTCTTCCATTCAACATGGCATGGATGTGTTGTGTATCATATTTTAGTGTTACTCATCATATTCCTCAGTAATCATGATCAGTAACCACATTATGTAAGCAGCAGTAACACACACACACACACACACACACACACACACACACACACACACACACACACACACGCACAGACACGCACACGCACTGACACACAGACACAAAAACAAGCAGTTAACTCACACAAACGGAAATGATTTTTGTAGCTTTGATTAATATCTGTTCAGTTGATTTATTCAATATCTGTTCAGTGGATTTCTGTAGCTAGGTACATTATCTGTACAGTAGAACCATTAGTGATATAATTATATACACATTACTTGAAACATAATCAGTAGAGCAATTTTCATATCTATTTGCATCCTATTTTATGAATGTATTTTTCTTAACCTTTAAAGTATAGATAAGTGCGCCGCCAATATTTTTTCAGTAAATCCCGTATAGAACGCGACGATCAAGAAGGGAAGGGAAAGCGATAAGAGATAACCAGAGTAATGTGATTGGAAGATGGATTTTATACAAACAAGCAACTGTCACTAGCATGACTCTGTCCCCTGCCGCATGTATATGTTGGTGCTAAATATGAGAAAAATTGGTCGACTGCTTCTTGACATATTGCCTGGACAAGGTTTCACGAAGCCAAAATCTACATAATTGCCCCGCGATAATGAAAATGACCTCAAGGACAACAAAATCGACTGGTGGCCCAGAAGCCCCCCCCCCCGCCACCCAAGTACACATTGGTGGCAAATATGAGCAAAAAAGATCCACTGGTTCTCGAGATTTGTGATTACACCAATGGGAAGGACGTACGAATGGACAGACGGACGGAGCTGAATATTATATCCCCTGCTCCGCTGCGGCCGGGGACCAAAAGGCCATCTTGAATGAGCATAGTAGTGTTGTTGGCATGCAAGGACAACTCCAGGCTTTTGGTCATTGTGTCATCATGAGCCGAAATAAAGTCTGATCATTATCAGTAGATTCTGCCTCTCTGCAATTATATGAGGAGAAGAGGGCCTCGAAAACACAAGAACATATCTGTTCTGGTTCCCCATTCAGATGACGTGGAAATATCAGTGCATTCCCTTCATTGATAAAATGCACGACACAGTGTCATTCTTTCAAGGTGTGAAGTGTTTCCACAGTGACAGAATTTTAATGTTCATTAAGGATTCAGACGACAAACAAGTGCTTTCCAAAAAATCTTCAGTTTTATTGCCTCATGTTGGGCGGAATGATGATGATAATAACAACAGCAAGGGACTCTTTCCCAAAATTTACACATCATTTGCTTTTCACTATGGGCAAAAAAAGGGGCTTATAGCACCTGGTATTCCCAGGCGGTCACCCATCCAAGTACTAACCAGGCCCTACCCAGCTTAGCTGCCGAGATCAGACGAGATCGGGCGTTTTCTAGGTGGTATGGCCATAAGCCAGAAGCAACCCAACAAATCCAGAATACAATATTCCGCTTAAAACATTCCCATATAACAATACATTCACCTTATAACCTCTTTCGGGTGATACAAGCCCTATGAAATTCATATAGCGAACAAAGGGTGCAAGCAAACATGACATTCTTCCTTGAAAGGGGCTCGCCATTTTATCAGAGCAGTCGCTTAGCTATGATGCTATTCCAGATTCTCTGCGTATACGCTGCATACAGCATAGACATCATTGTCCAAAGGCTACGACAGCACCCAAGGGAACCCCACTCATTGATTGTGCCACTGACAGCGAGTGAAATAGACAATGCCAAATGTCTCTGACTCATATAACAGTAATAACTCAAAGTACTGCAACTTCCTGAACTGTCCTGCCGCGGTGCGAAGTTTCCCAAAAGCGTCATTCGAACATACACGGTCAGTGGTTCTGACTACGGCTAAGCAAGTTAGCATCTGTGCTTTTGGAAAATGTACCCCAGATTAGCAGGCCTACAGTCTCATAAAAACTGATACGAGCTAATAGCAACTGTTGCTACTGTTATTCACATTCATTATAAACCTTGACAAGGTCGTACAACCAATAAATCATCTCACAATTTATGATTTGAGCACTCGTCAGGATACTGCATTATTAACTAATGCCTAAAGCAGTAATATTTATTCGCCAGATGACTTGCTAATTCATGAACTGATTATGATCACATACAAATAAAGCTGACCAACGTAACCTTAGTCAGGCTGCACAGATCACGGACTTAGTTAGCTAATTAGCATCATGACACCGCGGCGAGGGTAAACATCTGATTAAAAAAAAAAAAAAAACTGGCACTCGCCTTCCGCTCTTGATTAGCTGCTCGCCACACAGCTGCACATCGTGTGCGAAGACAAAAAAAAAGAAAATCAAAAAAAAAAATGTATGTATTTAAAAAAAATCTCATTCATCAGGCATGTTTACTCTTGATTCGTCTTCTGCTCCAAAGACTGTTTGTTCTTAGAAGCCTCAAGCGTGTCAGTACAGTTACGTCACTGAGGAAAGCCTGATTGGTCACTGTACGTCACAGGTGCAAAGCGAGGGGAGAAGGGATGCTTTTCACAACGTAAACAGAGAGTATGCAGCCCAATACCGGTCAAGATTTGTTTGTTTTTTTTAATTTATCTCTGCCAGGGGTCAGCGAGGTTCGAAGAAAGTTCATGAGTATTAGACACGGATTGAAAAGCAATTCTAAAACGAGGTTCCCTTGATAGAGATGTTTTTCAATTAAACGCTCTTTAAATAAGCTGAAATACACGCTTCTATCGCACGATGCCTCGAATTCAGACTGTTTTGAAGTCACTGAAACGCTGGAGCAGCTCTGCTCCTCCTTAGCCTTTGGGGCGATTAAGATTGAAGTCACTCGCTGGTCTCCCACCAAATGCGGGCGTCGGCTGCAATTAGATCGCCTGCATCCCCCATTTATCCGCATCACATTATTACCTCCGTCAAGCACGTTATGTTTTCACCTCTGTCTCACTGTCCACAGGATACCTCAGAAAGTTATGAATGTGCTGGCTGAAAATTTGGTGGGATGGTAGGTGGCAGTCTAAGGATGAGTTGATTTAATCTTGGAAGTGATCGAGAACATATTCCTCATGTAAGTCCAGAGGAAGTGAAATTCACATGAATGAAATGATGGTCCATTATAAAATGAACAGATTTTAAAAACATGTCAGTGTTGAATATAATGGACACTAGTGTAGAATGCACTATAGCTGTTGGTGAGCTGGATAATATTCTTGTGGATCCACAATTAATAATACTGACATTTGGCGTGGTGGAAGCGTGCACTCTTCGGAGTGCTTTTCCACTTTTCAAAATGAGCAGCTGCCCTGAGGGAATCAGGACTCTTTCTTCCATTCAACATGGCATGGATGTGTTGTGTATCATATTTTAGTGTAACTCATCATATTCCTCAGTAATCATGATCAGTAACCACATTATGTAAGCAGCAGTAACACACACACACACACACACACACACACACACACACACGCACAGACACGCACACGCACTGACACACAGACACAAAAACAAGCAGTTAACTCACACAAACGGAAATGATTTTTGTAGCTTTGATTAATATCTGTTCAGTTGATTTATTCAATATCTGTTCAGTGGATTTCTGTAGCTAGGTACATTATCTGTACAGTAGAACCATTAGTGATATAATTATATACACATTACTTGAAACATAATCAGTAGAGCAATTTTCATATCTATTTGCATCCTATTTTATGAATGTATTTTTCTTAACCTTTAAAGTATAGATAAGTGCGCCGCCAATATTTTTACAGTAAATCCCGTATAGAACGCGACGATCAAGAAGGGAAGGGAAAGCGATAAGAGATAACCAGAGTAATGTGATTGGAAGATGGATTTTATACAAACAAGCAACTGTCACTAGCATGACTCTGTCCCCTGCCGCATGTATATGTTGGTGCTAAATATGAGAAAAATTGGTCGACTGCTTCTTGACATATTGCCTGGACAAGGTTTCACGAAGCCAAAATCTACATAATTGCCCCGCGATAATGAAAATGACCTCAAGGACAACAAAATCGACTGGTGGCCCAGAAGCCCCCCCCCCGCCACCCAAGTACACATTGGTGGCAAATATGAGCAAAAAAGATCCACTGGTTCTCGAGATTTGTGATTACACCAATGGGAAGGACGTACGAATGGACAGACGGACGGAGCTGAATATTATATCCCCTGCTCCGCTGCGGCCGGGGACCAAAAGGCCATCTTGAATGAGCATAGTAGTGTTGTTGGCATGCAAGGACAACTCCAGGCTTTTGGTCATTGTGTCATCATGAGCCGAAATAAAGTCTGATCATTATCAGTAGATTCTGCCTCTCTGCAATTATATGAGGAGAAGAGGGCCTCGAAAACACAAGAACATATCTGTTCTGGTTCCCCATTCAGATGACGTGGAAATATCAGTGCATTCCCTTCATTGATAAAATGCACGACACAGTGTCATTCTTTCAAGGTGTGAAGTGTTTCCACAGTGACAGAATTTTAATGTTCATTAAGGATTCAGACGACAAACAAGTGCTTTCCAAAAAATCTTCAGTTTTATTGCCTCATGTTGGGCGGAATGATGATGATAATAACAACAGCAAGGGACTCTTTCCCAAAATTTACACATCATTTGCTTTTCACTATGGGCAAAAAAAGGGGCTTATAGCACCTGGTATTCCCAGGCGGTCACCCATCCAAGTACTAACCAGGCCCTACCCAGCTTAGCTGCCGAGATCAGACGAGATCGGGCGTTTTCTAGGTGGTATGGCCATAAGCCAGAAGCAACCCAACAAATCCAGAATACAATATTCCGCTTAAAACATTCCCATATAACAATACATTCACCTTATAACCTCTTTCGGGTGATACAAGCCCTATGAAATTCATATAGCGAACAAAGGGTGCAAGCAAACATGACATTCTTCCTTGAAAGGGGCTCGCCATTTTATCAGAGCAGTCGCTTAGCTATGATGCTATTCCAGCTTCTCTGCGTATACGCTGCATACAGCATAGACAGCATTGTCCAAAGGCTACGACAGCACCCAAGGGAACCCCACTCATTGATTGTGCCACTGACAGCGAGTGAAATAGACAATGCCAAATGTCTCTGACTCATATAACAGTAATAACTCAAAGTACTGCAACTTCCTGAACTGTCCTGCCGCGGTGCGAAGTTTCCCAAAAGCGTCATTCGAACATACACGGTCAGTGGTTCTGACTACGGCTAAGCAAGTTAGCATCTGTGCTTTTGGAAAATGTACCCCAGATTAGCAGGCCTACAGTCTCATAAAAACTGATACGAGCTAATAGCAACTGTTGCTACTGTTATTCACATTCATTATAAACCTTGACAAGGTCGTACAACCAATAAATCATCTCACAATTTATGATTTGAGCACTCGTCAGGATACTGCATTATTAACTAATGCCTAAAGCAGTAATATTTATTCGCCAGATGACTTGCTAATTCATGAACTGATTATGATCACATACAAATAAAGCTGACCAACGTAACCTTAGTCAGGCTGCACAGATCACGGACTTAGTTAGCTAATTAGCATCATGACACCGCGGCGAGGGTAAACATCTGATTAAAAAAAAAAAAAAAACTGGCACTCGCCTTCCGCTCTTGATTAGCTGCTCGCCACACAGCTGCACATCGTGTGCGAAGACAAAAAAAAAGAAAATCAAAAAAAAAAAATGTATGTATTTAAAAAAAATCTCATTCATCAGGCATGTTTACTCTTGATTCGTCTTCTGCTCCAAAGACTGTTTGTTCTTAGAAGCCTCAAGCGTGTCAGTACAGTTACGTCACTGAGGAAAGCCTGATTGGTCACTGTACGTCACAGGTGCAAAGCGAGGAAAGAAGGGATGCTTTTCACAACGTAAACAGAGAGTATGCAGCCCAATACCGGTCAAGATTTGTTTGTTTTTTTTAATTTATCTCTGCCAGGGGTCAGCGAGGTTCGAAGAAAGTTCATGAGTATTAGACACGGATTGAAAAGCAATTCTAAAACGAGGTTCCCTTGATAGAGATGTTTTTCAATTAAACGCTCTTTAAATAAGCTGAAATACACCTTTCTATCGCACGATGCCTCGAATTCAGACTGTTTTGAAGTCACTGAAACGCTGGAGCAGCTCTGCTCCTCCTTAGCCTTTGGGGCGATTAAGATTGAAGTCACTCGCTGGTCTCCCACCAAATGCGGGCGTCGGCTGCAATTAGATCGCCTGCATCCCCCATTTATCCGCATCACATTATTACCTCCGTCAAGCACGTTATGTTTTCACCTCTGTCTCACTGTCCACAGGATACCTCAGAAAGTTATGAATGTGCTGGCTGAAAATTTGGTGGGATGGTAGGTGGCAGTCTAAGGATGAGTTGATTTAATCTTGGAAGTGATCGAGAACATATTCCTCATGTAAGTCCAGAGGAAGTGAAATTCACATGAATGAAATGATGGTCCATTATAAAATGAACAGATTTTAAAAACATGTCAGTGTTGAATATAATGGACACTAGTGTAGAATGCACTATAGCTGTTGGTGAGCTGGATAATATTCTTGTGGATCCACAATTAATAATACTGACATTTGGCGTGGTGGAAGCGTGCACTCTTCGGAGTGCTTTTCCACTTTTCAAAATGAGCAGCTGCCCTGAGGGAATCAGGACTCTTTCTTCCATTCAACATGGCATGGATGTGTTGTGTATCATATTTTAGTGTAACTCATCATATTCCTCAGTAATCATGATCAGTAACCACATTATGTAAGCAGCAGTAACACACACACACACACACACACACACACACACACACGCACAGACACGCACACGCACTGACACACAGACACAAAAACAAGCAGTTAACTCACACAAACGGAAATGATTTTTGTAGCTTTGATTAATATCTGTTCAGTTGATTTATTCAATATCTGTTCAGTGGATTTCTGTAGCTAGGTACATTATCTGTACAGTAGAACCATTAGTGATATAATTATATACACATTACTTGAAACATAATCAGTAGAGCAATTTTCATATCTATTTGCATCCTATTTTATGAATGTATTTTTCTTAACCTTTAAAGTATAGATAAGTGCGCCGCCAATATTTTTACAGTAAATCCCGTATAGAACGCGACGATCAAGAAGGGAAGGGAAAGCGATAAGAGATAACCAGAGTAATGTGATTGGAAGATGGATTTTATACAAACAAGCAACTGTCACTAGCATGACTCTGTCCCCTGCCGCATGTATATGTTGGTGCTAAATATGAGAAAAATTGGTCGACTGCTTCTTGACATATTGCCTGGACAAGGTTTCACGAAGCCAAAATCTACATAATTGCCCCGCGATAATGAAAATGACCTCAAGGACAACAAAATCGACTGGTGGCCCAGAAGCCCCCCCCCCGCCACCCAAGTACACATTGGTGGCAAATATGAGCAAAAAAGATCCACTGGTTCTCGAGATTTGTGATTACACCAATGGGAAGGACGTACGAATGGACAGACGGACGGAGCTGAATATTATATCCCCTGCTCCGCTGCGGCCGGGGACCAAAAGGCCATCTTGAATGAGCATAGTAGTGTTGTTGGCATGCAAGGACAACTCCAGGCTTTTGGTCATTGTGTCATCATGAGCCGAAATAAAGTCTGATCATTATCAGTAGATTCTGCCTCTCTGCAATTATATGAGGAGAAGAGGGCCTCGAAAACACAAGAACATATCTGTTCTGGTTCCCCATTCAGATGACGTGGAAATATCAGTGCATTCCCTTCATTGATAAAATGCACGACACAGTGTCATTCTTTCAAGGTGTGAAGTGTTTCCACAGTGACAGAATTTTAATGTTCATTAAGGATTCAGACGACAAACAAGTGCTTTCCAAAAAATCTTCAGTTTTATTGCCTCATGTTGGGCGGAATGATGATGATAATAACAACAGCAAGGGACTCTTTCCCAAAATTTACACATCATTTGCTTTTCACTATGGGCAAAAAAAGGGGCTTATAGCACCTGGTATTCCCAGGCGGTCACCCATCCAAGTACTAACCAGGCCCTACCCAGCTTAGCTGCCGAGATCAGACGAGATCGGGCGTTTTCTAGGTGGTATGGCCATAAGCCAGAAGCAACCCAACAAATCCAGAATACAATATTCCGCTTAAAACATTCCCATATAACAATACATTCACCTTATAACCTCTTTCGGGTGATACAAGCCCTATGAAATTCATATAGCGAACAAAGGGTGCAAGCAAACATGACATTCTTCCTTGAAAGGGGCTCGCCATTTTATCAGAGCAGTCGCTTAGCTATGATGCTATTCCAGCTTCTCTGCGTATACGCTGCATACAGCATAGACAGCATTGTCCAAAGGCTACGACAGCACCCAAGGGAACCCCACTCATTGATTGTGCCACTGACAGCGAGTGAAATAGACAATGCCAAATGTCTCTGACTCATATAACAGTAATAACTCAAAGTACTGCAACTTCCTGAACTGTCCTGCCGCGGTGCGAAGTTTCCCAAAAGCGTCATTCGAACATACACGGTCAGTGGTTCTGACTACGGCTAAGCAAGTTAGCATCTGTGCTTTTGGAAAATGTACCCCAGATTAGCAGGCCTACAGTCTCATAAAAACTGATACGAGCTAATAGCAACTGTTGCTACTGTTATTCACATTCATTATAAACCTTGACAAGGTCGTACAACCAATAAATCATCTCACAATTTATGATTTGAGCACTCGTCAGGATACTGCATTATTAACTAATGCCTAAAGCAGTAATATTTATTCGCCAGATGACTTGCTAATTCATGAACTGATTATGATCACATACAAATAAAGCTGACCAACGTAACCTTAGTCAGGCTGCACAGATCACGGACTTAGTTAGCTAATTAGCATCATGACACCGCGGCGAGGGTAAACATCTGATTAAAAAAAAAAAAAAAACTGGCACTCGCCTTCCGCTCTTGATTAGCTGCTCGCCACACAGCTGCACATCGTGTGCGAAGACAAAAAAAAAGAAAATCAAAAAAAAAAATGTATGTATTTAAAAAAAATCTCATTCATCAGGCATGTTTACTCTTGATTCGTCTTCTGCTCCAAAGACTGTTTGTTCTTAGAAGCCTCAAGCGTGTCAGTACAGTTACGTCACTGAGGAAAGCCTGATTGGTCACTGTACGTCACAGGTGCAAAGCGAGGAAAGAAGGGATGCTTTTCACAACGTAAACAGAGAGTATGCAGCCCAATACCGGTCAAGATTTGTTTGTTTTTTTTAATTTATCTCTGCCAGGGGTCAGCGAGGTTCGAAGAAAGTTCATGAGTATTAGACACGGATTGAAAAGCAATTCTAAAACGAGGTTCCCTTGATAGAGATGTTTTTCAATTAAACGCTCTTTAAATAAGCTGAAATACACGTTTCTATCGCACGATGCCTCGAATTCAGACTGTTTTGAAGTCACTGAAACGCTGGAGCAGCTCTGCTCCTCCTTAGCCTTTAGGGCGATTAAGATTGAAGTCACTCGCTGGTCTCCCACCAAATGCGGGCGTCGGCTGCAATTAGATCGCCTGCATCCGCCATTTATCCGCATCACATTATTACCTCCGTCAAGCACGTTATGTTTTCACCTCTGTCTCACTGTCCACAGGATACCTCAGAAAGTTATGAATGTGCTGGCTGAAAATTTGGTGGGATGGTAGGTGGCAGTCTAAGGATGAGTTGATTTAATCTTGGAAGTGATCGAGAACATATTCCTCATGTAAGTCCAGAGGAAGTGAAATTCACATGAATGAAATGATGGTCCATTATAAAATGAACAGATTTTAAAAACATGTCAGTGTTGAATATAATGGACACTAGTGTAGAATGCACTATAGCTGTTGGTGAGCTGGATAATATTCTTGTGGATCCACAATTAATAATACTGACATTTGGCGTGGTGGAAGCGTGCACTCTTCGGAGTGCTTTTCCACTTTTCAAAATGAGCAGCTGCCCTGAGGGAATCAGGACTCTTTCTTCCATTCAACATGGCATGGATGTGTTGTGTATCATATTTTAGTGTAACTCATCATATTCCTCAGTAATCATGATCAGTAACCACATTATGTAAGCAGCAGTAACACACACACACACACACACACACACACACACACACGCACAGACACGCACACGCACTGACACACAGACACAAAAACAAGCAGTTAACTCACACAAACGGAAATGATTTTTGTAGCTTTGATTAATATCTGTTCAGTTGATTTATTCAATATCTGTTCAGTGGATTTCTGTAGCTAGGTACATTATCTGTACAGTAGAACCATTAGTGATATAATTATATACACATTACTTGAAACATAATCAGTAGAGCAATTTTCATATCTATTTGCATCCTATTTTATGAATGTATTTTTCTTAACCTTTAAAGTATAGATAAGTGCGCCGCCAATATTTTTACAGTAAATCCCGTATAGAACGCGACGATCAAGAAGGGAAGGGAAAGCGATAAGAGATAACCAGAGTAATGTGATTGGAAGATGGATTTTATACAAACAAGCAACTGTCACTAGCATGACTCTGTCCCCTGCCGCATGTATATGTTGGTGCTAAATATGAGAAAAATTGGTCGACTGCTTCTTGACATATTGCCTGGACAAGGTTTCACGAAGCCAAAATCTACATAATTGCCCCGCGATAATGAAAATGACCTCAAGGACAACAAAATCGACTGGTGGCCCAGAAGCCCCCCCCCCGCCACCCAAGTACACATTGGTGGCAAATATGAGCAAAAAAGATCCACTGGTTCTCGAGATTTGTGATTACACCAATGGGAAGGACGTACGAATGGACAGACGGACGGAGCTGAATATTATATCCCCTGCTCCGCTGCGGCCGGGGACCAAAAGGCCATCTTGAATGAGCATAGTAGTGTTGTTGGCATGCAAGGACAACTCCAGGCTTTTGGTCATTGTGTCATCATGAGCCGAAATAAAGTCTGATCATTATCAGTAGATTCTGCCTCTCTGCAATTATATGAGGAGAAGAGGGCCTCGAAAACACAAGAACATATCTGTTCTGGTTCCCCATTCAGATGACGTGGAAATATCAGTGCATTCCCTTCATTGATAAAATGCACGACACAGTGTCATTCTTTCAAGGTGTGAAGTGTTTCCACAGTGACAGAATTTTAATGTTCATTAAGGATTCAGACGACAAACAAGTGCTTTCCAAAAAATCTTCAGTTTTATTGCCTCATGTTGGGCGGAATGATGATGATAATAACAACAGCAAGGGACTCTTTCCCAAAATTTACACATCATTTGCTTTTCACTATGGGCAAAAAAAGGGGCTTATAGCACCTGGTATTCCCAGGCGGTCACCCATCCAAGTACTAACCAGGCCCTACCCAGCTTAGCTGCCGAGATCAGACGAGATCGGGCGTTTTCTAGGTGGTATGGCCATAAGCCAGAAGCAACCCAACAAATCCAGAATACAATATTCCGCTTAAACATTCCCATATAACAATACATTCACCTTATAACCTTTTTCGGGTGATACAAGCCCTATGAAATTCATATAGCGAACAAAGGGTGTAAGCAAACATGATATTCTTCCTTGAAAGGGGCTCGCCATTTTATCAGAGCAGTCGCTTAGCTATGATGCTATTCCAGCTTCTCTGCGTATACGCTGCATACAGCATAGACATCATTGTCCAAAGGCTACGACAGCACCCAAGGGAACCCCACTCATTGATTGTGCCACTGATAGCGAGTGAAATAGATAATGCCAAATGTCTCTGACTCATATAACAGTAATAACTCAAAGTACTGCAACTTCCTGAACTGTCCTGCCGCGGTGCGAAGTTTCCCAAAAGCGTCATTCGAACATACACGGTCAGTGGTTCTGACTACGGCTAAGCAAGTTAGCATCTGTGCTTTTGGAAAATGTACCCCAGATTAGCAGGCCTACAGTCTCATAAAAACTGATACGAGCTAATAGCAACTGTTGCTACTGTTATTCACATTCATTATAAACCTTGACAAGGTCGTACAACCAATAAATCATCTCACAATTTATGATTTGAGCACTCGTCAGGATACTGCATTATTAACTAATGCCTAAAGCAGTAATATTTATTGGCCAGATGACTAGCTAATTCATGAACTGATTATGATCACATACAAATAAAGCTGACCAACGTAACCTTAGTCAGGCTGCACAGATCACGGACTTAGGTAGCTAATTAGCATCATGACACCGCGGCGAGGGTAAACATCGGATTAAAAAAAAAAAAAACTGGCACTCGCCTTCCGCTCTTGATTAGCTGCTCGCCCCACAGCTGCACATCGTGTGCGAAGACAAAAAAAAAGAAAATCAAAAAAAAAATGAATGTATTTTAAAAAAATCTCATTCATCAGGCATGTTTACTCTTGATTCGTCTTCTGCTCCAAAGACTGTTTGTTCTTAGAAGCCTCAAGCGTGTCAGTACAGTTACGTCACTGAGGAAAGCCTGATTGGTCACTGTACGTCACAGGTGCAAAGCGAGGGGAGAAGGGATGCTTTTCACAACGTAAACAGAGAGTATGCAGCCCAATACCGGTCAAGATTTGTTTGTTTTTTTTAATTTATCTCTGCCAGGGGTCAGCGAGGTTCGAAGAAAGTTCATGAGTATTAGACACGGATTGAAAAGCAATTCTAAAACGAGGTTCCCTTGATAGAGATGTTTTTCAATTAAACGCTCTTTAAATAAGCTGAAATACACTTGCTTATCGCACGATGCCTCGAATCCAGACTGTTTTGAAGTCACTGAAACGCTGTAGCAGCTCTGCTCCTCCTTAGCCTTTGGGGCGATTAAGATTGAAGTCACTCGCTGGTCTCCCACCAAATGCGGGCGTCGGCTGCAATTAGATCGCCTGCATCCCCCATTTATCCGCATCACATTATTACCTCCGTCAAGCACGTTATGTTTTCACCTCTGTCTCACTGTCCACAGGATACCTCAGAAAGTTATGAATGTGCTGGCTGAAAATTTAGTGGGATGGTAGGTGGCAGTCTAAGGATGAGTTGATTTAATCTTGGAAGTGATCGAGAACATATTCCTCATGTAAGTCCGGAGGAAGTGAAATTCACATGAATGAAATGATGGTCCATTATAAAATGAACAGATTTTAATAACATGTCAGTGTTGAATGTAATGGACACTAGTGTAGAATGCACTATAGCTGTTGGTGAGCTGGATAATATTCTTGTGGATCCACAATTAATAATACTGACATTTGGCGTGGTGGAAGCGTGCACTCTTCGGAGTGCTTTTCCACTTTTCAAAATGAGCAGCTGCCCTGAGGGAATCAGGACTCTTTCTTCCATTCAACATGGCATGGATGTGTTGTGTATCATATTTTAGTGTTACTCATCATATTCCTCAGTAATCATGATCAGTAACCACATTATGTAAGCAGCAGTAACACACACACACACACACACACACACACACGCACAGACACGCACACGCACTGACACACAGACACAAAAACAAGCAGTTAACTCACACAAACGGAAATGATTTTTGTAGCTTTGATTAATATCTGTTCAGTTGATTTATTCAATATCTGTTCATTGGATTTCTGTAGCTAGGTTCATTATCTGTACAGTAGAACCATTAGTGATATAATTATATACACATTACTTGAAACATAATCAGTAGAGCAATTTTCATATCTATTTGCATCCTATTTTATGAATGTATTTTTCTTAACCTTTAAAGTATACATAAGTGCGCCGCCAATATTTTTTCAGTAAATCCCGTATAGAACGCGATGATCAAGAAGGGAAGGGAAAGCGATAAGAGATAACCAGAGTAATGTGATTGGAAGATGGATTTTATACAAACAAGCAACTGTCACGAGCATGACTCTGTCCCCTGCCGCATGTATATGTTGGTGCTAAATATGAGAAAAATTGGTCGACTGCTTCTTGACATATTGCCTGGACAAGGTTTCACGAAGCCAAAATCTACATAATTGCCCCGCGATAATGAAAATGACCTCAAGGACAACAAAATCGACTGGTGGCCCAGAAGCCGCCCCCCCCCCCCCCCCCAAGTACACATTGGTGGCAAATATGAGCAAAAAAGATCCACTGGTTCTCGAGATTTGTGATAACACCAATGGGAAGGACGTACGAATGGACAGACGGACGGAGCTGAATATTATATCCCCTGCTCCGCTGCGGCCGGGGACCAAAAGGCCATCTTGAATGAGCATAGTAGTGTTGTTGGCATGCAAGGACAACTCCAGGCTTTTGGTCATTGTGTCATCATGAGCCGAAATAAAGTCTGATCATTATCAGTAGATTCTGCCTCTCTGCAATTATATGAGGAGAAGAGGGCCTCGAAAACACAAGAACATATCTGTTCTGGTTCCCCATTCAGATGACGTGGAAATATCAGTGCATTCCCTTCATTGATAAAATGCACGACACAGTGTCATTCTTTCAAGGTGTGAAGTGTTTCCACAGTGACAGAATTTTAATGTTCATTAAGGATTCAGACGACAAACAAGTGCTTTCCAAAAAATCTTCAGTTTTATTGCCTCATGTTGGGCGGAATGATGATGATAATAACAACAGCAAGGGACTCTTTCCCAAAATTTACACATCATTTGCTTTTCACTATGGGCAAAAAAAGGGGCTTATAGCACCTGGTATTCCCAGGCGGTCACCCATCCAAGTACTAACCAGGCCCTACCCAGCTTAGCTGCCGAGATCAGACGAGATCGGGCGTTTTCTAGGTGGCATGGCCATAAGCCAGAAGCAACCCAACAAATCCAGGATACAATATTCCGCTTAAAACATTCCCATATAACAATACATTCACCTTATAACCTTTTTCGGGTGATACAAGCCCTATGAAATTCATATAGCGAACAAAGGGTGTAAGCAAACATGATATTCTTCCTTGAAAGGGGCTCGCCATTTTATCAGAGCAGTCGCTTAGCTATGATGCTATTCCAGATTCTCTGCGTATACGCTGCATACAGCATAGACATCATTGTCCAAAGGCTACGACAGCACCCAAGGGAACCCCACTCATTGATTGTGCCACTGATAGCGAGTGAAATAGATAATGCCAAATGTCTCTGACTCATATAACAGTAATAACTCAAAGTACTGCAACTTCCTGAACTGTCCTGCCGCGGTGCGAAGTTTCCCAAAAGCGTCATTCGAACATACACGGTCAGTGGTTCTGACTACGGCTAAGCAAGTTAGCATCTGTGCTTTTGGAAAATGTACCCCAGATTAGCAGGCCTACAGTCTCATAAAAACTGATACGAGCTAATAGCAACTGTTGCTACTGTTATTCACATTCATTATAAACCTTGACAAGGTCGTACAACCAATAAATCATCTCACAATTTATGATTTGAGCACTCGTCAGGATACTGCATTATTAACTAATGCCTAAAGCAGTAATATTTATTGGCCAGATGACTAGCTAATTCATGAACTGATTATGATCACATACAAATAAAGCTGACCAACGTAACCTTAGTCAGGCTGCACAGATCACGGACTTAGGTAGCTAATTAGCATCATGACACCGCGGCGAGGGTAAACATCGGATTAAAAAAAAAAAAAAACTGGCACTCGCCTTCCGCTCTTGATTAGCTGCTCGCCCCACAGCTGCACATCGTGTGCGAAGACAAAAAAAAGAGAAAATCAAACAAAAAATGAATGTATTTTAAAAAAATCTCATTCATCAGGCATGTTTACTCTTGATTCGTCTTCTGCTCCAAAGACTGTTTGTTCTTAGAAGCCTCAAGCGTGTCAGTACAGTTACGTCACTGAGGAAAGCCTGATTGGTCACTGTACGTCACAGGTGCAAAGCGAGGGGAGAAGGGATGCTTTTCACAACGTAAACAGAGAGTATGCAGCCCAATACCGGTCAAGATTTGTTTGTTTTTTTTAATTTATCTCTGCCAGGGGTCAGCGAGGTTCGAAGAAAGTTCATGAGTATTAGACACGGATTGAAAAGCAATTCTAAAACGAGGTTCCCTTGATAGAGATGTTTTTCAATTAAACGCTCTTTAAATAAGCTGAAATACACCTGCCTGTAGCACGATGCCTCGAATCCAGACTGTTTTGAAGTCACTGAAACGCTGTAGCAGCTCTGCTCCTCCTTAGCCTTTGGGGCGATTAAGATTGAAGTCACTCGCTGGTCTCCCACCAAATGCGGGCGTCGGCTGCAATTAGATCGCCTGCATCCCCCATTTATCCGCATCACATTATTACCTCCGTCAAGCACGTTATGTTTTCACCTCTGTCTCACTGTCCACAGGATACCTCAGAAAGTTATGAATGTGCTGGCTGAAAATTTAGTGGGATGGTAGGTGGCAGTCTAAGGATGAGTTGATTTAATCTTGGAAGTGATCGAGAACATATTCCTCATGTAAGTCCGGAGGAAGTGAAATTCACATGAATGAAATGATGGTCCATTATAAAATGAACAGATTGTAATAACATGTCAGTGTTGAATGTAATGGACACTAGTGTAGAATGCACTATAGCTGTTGGTGAGCTGGATAATATTCTTGTGGATCCACAATTAATAATACTGACATTTGGCGTGGTGGAAGCGTGCACTCTTCGGAGTGCTTTTCCACTTTTCAAAATGAGCAGCTGCCCTGAGGGAATCAGGACTCTTTCTTCCATTCAACATGGCATGGATGTGTTGTGTATCATATTTTAGTGTTACTCATCATATTCCTCAGTAATCATGATCAGTAACCACATTATGTAAGCAGCAGTAACACACACACACACACACACACACACACGCACAGACACGCACACGCACTGACACACAGACACAAAAACAAGCAGTTAACTCACACAAACGGAAATGATTTTTGTAGCTTTGATTAATATCTGTTCAGTTGATTTATTCAATATCTGTTCATTGGATTTCTGTAGCTAGGTTCATTATCTGTACAGTAGAACCATTAGTGATATAATTATATACACATTACTTGAAACATAATCAGTAGAGCAATTTTCATATCTATTTGCATCCTATTTTATGAATGTATTTTTCTTAACCTTTAAAGTATACATAAGTGCGCCGCCAATATTTTTTCAGTAAATCCCGTATAGAACGCGACGATCAAGAAGGGAAGGGAAAGCGATAAGAGATAACCAGAGTAATGTGATTGGAAGATGGATTTTATACAAACAAGCAACTGTCACGAGCATGACTCTGTCCCCTGCCGCATGTATAAGTTGGTGCTAAATATGAGAAAAATTGGTCGACTGCTTCTTGACATATTGCCTGGACAAGGTTTCACGAAGCCAAAATCTACATAATTGCCCCGCGATAATGAAAATGACCTCAAGGACAACAAAATCGACTGGTGGCCCAGAAGCCGCCCCCCCCCCCGCCACACAAGTACACATTGGTGGCAAATATGAGCAAAAAAGATCCACTGGTTCTCGAGATTTGTGATAACACCAATGGGAAGGACGTACGAATGGACAGACGGACGGAGCTGAATATTATATCCCCTGCTCCGCTGCGGCCGGGGACCAAAAGGCCATCTTGAATGAGCATAGTAGTGTTGTTGGCATGCAAGGACAACTCCAGGCTTTTGGTCATTGTGTCATCATGAGCCGAAATAAAGTCTGATCATTATCAGTAGATTCTGCCTCTCTGCAATTATATGAGGAGAAGAGGGCCTCGAAAACACAAGAACATATCTGTTCTGGTTCCCCATTCAGATGACGTGGAAATATCAGTGCATTCCCTTCATTGATAAAATGCACGACACAGTGTCATTCTTTCAAGGTGTGAAGTGTTTCCACAGTGACAGAATTTTAATGTTCATTAAGGATTCAGACGACAAACAAGTGCTTTCCAAAAAATCTTCAGTTTTATTGCCTCATGTTGGGCGGAATGATGATGATAATAACAACAGCAAGGGACTCTTTCCCAAAATTTACACATCATTTGCTTTTCACTATGGGCAAAAAAAGGGGCTTATAGCACCTGGTATTCCCAGGCGGTCACCCATCCAAGTACTAACCAGGCCCTACCCAGCTTAGCTGCCGAGATCAGACGAGATCGGGCGTTTTCTAGGTGGTATGGCCATAAGCCAGAAGCAACCCAACAAATCCAGGATACAATATTCCGCTTAAAACATTCCCATATAACAATACATTCACCTTATAACCTTTTTCGGGTGATACAAGCCCTATGAAATTCATATAGCGAACAAAGGGTGTAAGCAAACATGATATTCTTCCTTGAAAGGGGCTCGCCATTTTATCAGAGCAGTCGCTTAGCTATGATGCTATTCCAGCTTCTCTGCGTATACGCTGCATACAGCATAGACATCATTGTCCAAAGGCAACGACAGCACCCAAGGGAACCCCACTCATTGATTGTGCCACTGATAGCGAGTGAAATAGATAATGCCAAATGTCTCTGACTCATATAACAGTAATAACTCAAAGTACTGCAACTTCCTGAACTGTCCTGCCGCGGTGCGAAGTTTCCCAAAAGCGTCATTCGAACATACACGGTCAGTGGTTCTGACTACGGCTAAGCAAGTTAGCATCTGTGCTTTTGGAAAATGTACCCCAGATTAGCAGGCCTACAGTCTCATAAAAACTGATACGAGCTAATAGCAACTGTTGCTACTGTTATTCACATTCATTATAAACCTTGACAAGGTCGTACAACCAATAAATCATCTCACAATTTATGATTTGAGCACTCGTCAGGATACTGCATTATTAACTAATGCCTAAAGCAGTAATATTTATTGGCCAGATGACTAGCTAATTCATGAACTGATTATGATCACATACAAATAAAGCTGACCAACGTAACCTTAGTCAGGCTGCACAGATCACGGACTTAGGTAGCTAATTAGCATCATGACACCGCGGCGAGGGTAAACATCGGATTAAAAAAAAAAAAAAACTGGCACTCGCCTTCCGCTCTTGATTAGCTGCTCGCCCCACAGCTGCACATCGTGTGCGAAGACAAAAAAAAAGAAAATCAAAAAAAAAATGAATGTATTTAAAAAAAATCTCATTCATCAGGCATGTTTACTCTTGATTCGTCTTCTGCTCCAAAGACTGTTTGTTCTTAGAAGCCTCAAGCGTGTCAGTACAGTTACGTCACTGAGGAAAGCCTGATTGGTCACTGTACGTCACAGGTGCAAAGCGAGGGGAGAAGGGATGCTTTTCACAACGTAAACAGAGAGTATGCAGCCCAATACCGGTCAAGATTTGTTTGTTTTTTTTAATTTATCTCTGCCAGGGGTCAGCGAGGTTCGAAGAAAGTTCATGAGTATTAGACACGGATTGAAAAGCAATTCTAAAACGAGGTTCCCTTGATAGAGATGTTTTTCAATTAAACGCTCTTTAAATAAGCTGAAATACACTTGCATATCGCACGATGCCTCGAATCCAGACTGTTTTGAAGTCACTGAAACGCTGTAGCAGCTCTGCCCCTCCTTAGCCCTTGGGGCGATTAAGATTGAAGTCACTCGCTGGTCTCCCACCAAATGCGGGCGTCGGCTGCAATTAGATCGCCTGCATCCCCCATTTATCCGCATCACATTATTACCTCCGTCAAGCACGTTATGTTTTCACCTCTGTCTCACTGTCCACAGGATACCTCAGAAAGTTATGAATGTGCTGGCTGAAAATTTAGTGGGATGGTAGGTGGCAGTCTAAGGATGAGTTGATTTAATCTTGGAAGTGATCGAGAACATATTCCTCATGTAAGTCCGGAGGAAGTGAAATTTACATGAATGAAATGATGGTCCATTATAAAATGAACAGATTTTAATAACATGTCAGTGTTGAATGTAATGGACACTAGTGTAGAATGCACTATAGCTGTTGGTGAGCTGGATAATATTCTTGTGGATCCACAATTAATAATACTGACATTTGGCGTGGTGGAAGCGTGCACTCTTCGGAGTGCTTTTCCACTTTTCAAAATGAGCAGCTGCCCTGAGGGAATCAGGACTCTTTCTTCCATTCAACATGGCATGGATGTGTTGTGTATCATATTTTAGTGTTACTCATCATATTCCTCAGTAATCATGATCAGTAACCACATTATGTAAGCAGCAGTAACACACACACACACACACACACACACACGCACAGACACGCACACGCACTGACACACAGACACAAAAACAAGCAGTTAACTCACACAAATGGAAATGATTTTTGTAGCTTTGATTAATATCTGTTCAGTTGATTTATTCAATATCTGTTCATTGGATTTCTGTAGCTAGGTTCATTATCTGTACAGTAGAACCATTAGTGATATAATTATATACACATTACTTGAAACATAATCAGTAGAGCGATTTTCATATCTATTTGCATCCTATTTTATGAATGTATTTTTCTTAACCTTTAAAGTATACATAAGTGCGCCGCCAATATTTTTTCAGTAAATCCCGTATAGAACGCGACGATCAAGAAGGGAAGGGAAAGCGATAAGAGATAACCAGAGTAATGTGATTGGAAGATGGATTTTATACAAACAAGCAACTGTCACGAGCATGACTCTGTCCCCTGCCGCATGTATATGTTGGTGCTAAATATGAGAAAAATTGGTCGACTGCTTCTTGACATATTGCCTGGACAAGGTTTCACGAAGCCAAAATCTACATAATTGCCCCGCGATAATGAAAATGACCTCAAGGACAACAAAATCGACTGGTGGCCCAGAAGCCGCCCCCCCCCCCCGCCACCCAAGTACACATTGGTGGCAAATATGAGCAAAAAAGATCCACTGGTTCTCGAGATTTGTGATAACACCAATGGGAAGGACGTACGAATGGACAGACGGACGGAGCTGAATATTATATCCCCTGCTCCGCTGCGGCCGGGGACCAAAAGGCCATCTTGAATGAGCATAGTAGTGTTGTTGGCATGCAAGGACAACTCCAGGCTTTTGGTCATTGTGTCATCATGAGCCGAAATAAAGTCTGATCATTATCAGTAGATTCTGCCTCTCTGCAATTATATGAGGAGAAGAGGGCCTCGAAAACACAAGAACATATCTGTTCTGGTTCCCCATTCAGATGACGTGGAAATATCAGTGCATTCCCTTCATTGATAAAATGCACGACACAGTGTCATTCTTTCAAGGTGTGAAGTGTTTCCACAGTGACAGAATTTTAATGTTCATTAAGGATTCAGACGACAAACAAGTGCTTTCCAAAAAATCTTCAGTTTTATTGCCTCATGTTGGGCGGAATGATGATGATAATAACAACAGCAAGGGACTCTTTCCCAAAATTTACACATCATTTGCTTTTCACTATGGGCAAAAAAAGGGGCTTATAGCACCTGGTATTCCCAGGCGGTCACCCATCCAAGTACTAACCAGGCCCTACCCAGCTTAGCTGCCGAGATCAGACGAGATCGGGCGTTTTCTAGGTGGTATGGCCATAAGCCAGAAGCAACCCAACAAATCCAGGATACAATATTCCGCTTAAAACATTCCCATATAACAATACATTCACCTTATAACCTTTTTCGGGTGATACAAGCCCTATGAAATTCATATAGCGAACAAAGGGTGTAAGCAAACATGATATTCTTCCTTGAAAGGGGCTCGCCATTTTATCAGAGCAGTCGCTTAGCTATGATGCTATTCCAGCTTCTCTGCGTATACGCTGCATACAGCATAGACATCATTGTCCAAAGGCTACGACAGCACCCAAGGGAACCCCACTCATTGATTGTGCCACTGATAGCGAGTGAAATAGATAATGCCAAATGTCTCTGACTCATATAACAGTAATAACTCAAAGTACTGCAACTTCCTGAACTGTCCTGCCGCGGTGCGAAGTTTCCCAAAAGCGTCATTCGAACATACACGGTCAGTGGTTCTGACTACGGCTAAGCAAGTTAGCATCTGTGCTTTTGGAAAATGTACCCCAGATTAGCAGGCCTACAGTCTCATAAAAACTGATACGAGCTAATAGCAACTGTTGCTACTGTTATTCACATTCATTATAAACCTTGACAAGGTCGTACAACCAATAAATCATCTCACAATTTATGATTTGAGCACTCGTCAGGATACTGCATTATTAACTAATGCCTAAAGCAGTAATATTTATTGGCCAGATGACTAGCTAATTCATGAACTGATTATGATCACATACAAATAAAGCTGACCAACGTAACCTTAGTCAGGCTGCACAGATCACGGACTTAGGTAGCTAATTAGCATCATGACACCGCGGCGAGGGTAAACATCGGATTAAAAAAAAAAAAAAACTGGCACTCGCCTTCCGCTCTTGATTAGCTGCTCGCCCCACAGCTGCACATCGTGTGCGAAGACAAAAAAAAAGAAAATCAAAAAAAAAATGAATGTATTTAAAAAAAATCTCATTCATCAGGCATGTTTACTCTTGATTCGTCTTCTGCTCCAAAGACTGTTTGTTCTTAGAAGCCTCAAGCGTGTCAGTACAGTTACGTCACTGAGGAAAGCCTGATTGGTCACTGTACGTCACAGGTGCAAAGCGAGGGGAGAAGGGATGCTTTTCACAACGTAAACAGAGAGTATGCGGCCCAATACCGGTCAAGATTTGTTTGTTTTTTTTAATTTATCTCTGCCAGGGGTCAGCGAGGTTCGAAGAAAGTTCATGAGTATTAGACACGGATTGAAAAGCAATTCTAAAACGAGGTTCCCTTGATAGAGATGTTTTTCAATTAAACGCTCTTTAAATAAGCTGAAATACACTTGCCTATCGCACGATGCCTCGAATCCAGACTGTTTTGAAGTCACTGAAACGCTGTAGCAGCTCTGCTCCTCCTTAGCCTTTGGGGCGATTAAGATTGAAGTCACTCGCTGGTCTCCCACCAAATGCGGGCGTCGGCTGCAATTAGATCGCCTGCATCCCCCATTTATCCGCATCACATTATTACCTCCGTCAAGCACGTTATGTTTTCACCTCTGTCTCACTGTCCACAGGATACCTCAGAAAGTTATGAATGTGCTGGCTGAAAATTTAGTGGGATGGTAGGTGGCAGTCTAAGGATGAGTTGATTTAATCTTGGAAGTGATCGAGAACATATTCCTCATGTAAGTCCGGAGGAAGTGAAATTCACATGAATGAAATGATGGTCCATTATAAAATGAACAGATTTTAATAACATGTCAGAGTTGAATGTAATGGACACTAGTGTAGAATGCACTATAGCTGTTGGTGAGCTGGATAATATTCTTGTGGATCCACAATTAATAATACTGACATTTGGCGTGGTGGAAGCGTGCACTCTTCGGAGTGCTTTTCCACTTTTCAAAATGAGCAGCTGCCCTGAGGGAATCAGGACTCTTTCTTCCATTCAACATGGCATGGATGTGTTGTGTATCATATTTTAGTGTTACTCATCATATTCCTCAGTAATCATGATCAGTAACCACATTATGTAAGCAGCAGTAACACACACACACACACACACACACACACACACACACACACGCACAGACACGCACACGCACTGACACACAGACACAAAAACAAGCAGTTAACTCACACAAACGGAAATGATTTTTGTAGCTTTGATTAATATCTGTTCAGTTGATTTATTCAATATCTGTTCATTGGATTTCTGTAGCTAGGTTCATTATCTGTACAGTAGAGCCATTAGTGATATAATTATATACACATTACTTGAAACATAATCAGTAGAGCAATTTTCATATCTATTTGCATCCTATTTTATGAATGTATTTTTCTTAACCTTTAAAGTATACATAAGTGCGCCGCCAATATTTTTTCAGTAAATCCCGTATAGAACGCGACGATCAAGAAGGGAAGGGAAAGCGATAAGAGATAACCAGAGTAATGTGATTGGAAGATGGATTTTATACAAACAAGCAACTGTCACGAGCATGACTCTGTCCCCTGCCGCATGTATATGTTGGTGCTAAATATGAGAAAAATTGGTCGACTGCTTCTTGACATATTGCCTGGACAAGGTTTCACGAAGCCAAAATCTACATAATTGCCCCGCGATAATGAAAATGACCTCAAGGACAACAAAATCGACTGGTGGCCCAGAAGCCGCCCCCCCCCCTCGCCACCCAAGTACACATTGGTGGCAAATATGAGCAAAAAAGATCCACTGGTTCTCGAGATTTGTGATAACACCAATGGGAAGGACGTACGAATGGACAGACGGACGGAGCTGAATATTATATCCCCTGCTCCGCTGCGGCCGGGGACCAAAAGGCCATCTTGAATGAGCATAGTAGTGTTGTTGGCATGCAAGGACAACTCCAGGCTTTTGGTCATTGTGTCATCATGAGCCGAAATAAAGTCTGATCATTATCAGTAGATTCTGCCTCTCTGCAATTATATGAGGAGAAGAGGGCCTCGAAAACACAAGAACATATCTGTTCTGGTTCCCCATTCAGATGACGTGGAAATATCAGTGCATTCCCTTCATTGATAAAATGCACGACACAGTGTCATTCTTTCAAGGTGTGAAGTGTTTCCACAGTGACAGAATTTTAATGTTCATTAAGGATTCAGACGACAAACAAGTGCTTTCCAAAAAATCTTCAGTTTTATTGCCTCATGTTGGGCGGAATGATGATGATAATAACAACAGCAAGGGACTCTTTCCCAAAATTTACACATCATTTGCTTTTCACTATGGGCAAAAAAAGGGGCTTATAGCACCTGGTATTCCCAGGCGGTCACCCATCCAAGTACTAACCAGGCCCTACCCAGCTTAGCTGCCGAGATCAGACGAGATCAGGCGTTTTCTAGGTGGTATGGCCATAAGCCAGAAGCAACCCAACAAATCCAGGATACAATATTCCGCTTAAAACATTCCCATATAACAATACATTCACCTTATAACCTTTTTCGGGTGATACAAGCCCTATGAAATTCATATAGCGAACAAAGGGTGTAAGCAAACATGATATTCTTCCTTGAAAGGGGCTCGCCATTTTATCAGAGCAGTCGCTTAGCTATGATGCTATTCCAGCTTCTCTGCGTATACGCTGCATACAGCATAGACATCATTGTCCAAAGGCTATGAAGGCACCCAAGGGAACCCCACTCATTGATTGTGCCACTGATAGCGAGTGAAATAGATAATGCCAAATGTCTCTGACTCATATAACAGTAATAACTCAAAGTACTGCAACTTCCTGAACTGTCCTGCCGCGGTGCGAAGTTTCCCAAAAGCGTCATTCGAACATACACGGTCAGTGGTTCTGACTACGGCTAAGCAAGTTAGCATCTGTGCTTTTGGAAAATGTACCCCAGATTAGCAGGCCTACAGTCTCATAAAAACTGATACGAGCTAATAGCAACTGTTGCTACTGTTATTCACATTCATTATAAACCTTGACAAGGTCGTACAACCAATAAATCATCTCACAATTTATGATTTGAGCACTCGTCAGGATACTGCATTATTAACTAATGCCTAAAGCAGTAATATTTATTGGCCAGATGACTAGCTAATTCATGAACTGATTATGATCACATACAAATAAAGCTGACCAACGTAACCTTAGTCAGGCTGCACAGATCACGGACTTAGGTAGCTAATTAGCATCATGACACCGCGGCGAGGGTAAACATCTGATTAAAAAAAAAAAAAAACTGGCACTCGCCTTCCGCTCTTGATTAGCTGCTCGCCCCACAGCTGCACATCGTGTGCGAAGACAAAAAAAAGAGAAAATCAAAAAAAAAATGAATGTATTTTAAAAAAATCTCATTCATCAGGCATGTTTACTCTTGATTCGTCTTCTGCTCCAAAGACTGTTTGTTCTTAGAAGCCTCAAGCGTGTCAGTACAGTTACGTCACTGAGGAAAGCCTGATTGGTCACTGTACGTCACAGGTGCAAAGCGAGGGGAGAAGGGATGCTTTTCACAACGTAAACAGAGAGTATGCAGCCCAATACCGGTCAAGATTTGTTTGTTTTTTTTAATTTATCTCTGCCAGGGGTCAGCGAGGTTCGAAGAAAGTTCATGAGTATTAGACACGGATTGAAAAGCAATTCTAAAACGAGGTTCCCTTGATAGAGATGTTTTTCAATTAAACGCTCTTTAAATAAGCTGAAATACACTTGCCTATCGCACGATGCCTCGAATCCAGACTGTTTTGAAGTCACTGAAACGCTGTAGCAGCTCTGCTCCTCCTTAGCCTTTGGGGCGATTAAGATTGAAGTCACTCGCTGGTCTCCCACCAAATGCGGGCGTCGGCTGCAATTAGATCGCCTGCATCCCCCATTTATCCGCATCACATTATTACCTCTGTCAAGCACGTTATGTTTTCACCTCTGTCTCACTGTCCACAGGATACCTCAGAAAGTTATGAATGTGCTGGCTGAAAATTTAGTGGGATGGTAGGTGGCAGTCTAAGGATGAGTTGATTTAATCTTGGAAGTGATCGAGAACATATTCCTCATGTAAGTCCGGAGGAAGTGAAATTCACATGAATGAAATGATGGTCCATTATAAAATGAACAGATTGTAATAACATGTCAGTGTTGAATGTAATGGACACTAGTGTAGAATGCACTATAGCTGTTGGTGAGCTGGATAATATTCTTGTGGATCCACAATTAATAATACTGACATTTGGCGTGGTGGAAGCGTGCACTCTTCGGAGTGCTTTTCCACTTTTCAAAATGAGCAGCTGCCCTGAGGGAATCAGGACTCTTTCTTCCATTCAACATGGCATGGATGTGTTGTGTATCATATTTTAGTGTTACTCATCATATTCCTCAGTAATCATGATCAGTAACCACATTATGTAAGCAGCAGTAACACACACACACACACACACACACACGCACAGACACGCACACGCACTGACACACAGACACAAAAACAAGCAGTTAACTCACACAAACGGAAATGATTTTTGTAGCTTTGATTAATATCTGTTCAGTTGATTTATTCAATATCTGTTCATTGGATTTCTGTAGCTAGGTTCATTATCTGTACAGTAGAACCATTAGTGATATAATTATATACACATTACTTGAAACATAATCAGTAGAGCAATTTTCATATCTATTTGCATCCTATTTTATGAATGTATTTTTCTTAACCTTTAAAGTATACATAAGTGCGCCGCCAATATTTTTTCAGTAAATCCCGTATAGAACGCGACGATCAAGAAGGGAAGGGAAAGCGATAAGAGATAACCAGAGTAATGTGATTGGAAGATGGATTTTATACAAACAAGCAACTGTCACGAGCATGACTCTGTCCCCTGCCGCATGTATAAGTTGGTGCTAAATATGAGAAAAATTGGTCGACTGCTTCTTGACATATTGCCTGGACAAGGTTTCACGAAGCCAAAATCTACATAATTGCCCCGCGATAATGAAAATGACCTCAAGGACAACAAAATCGACTGGTGGCCCAGAAGCCGCCCCCCCCCCCCGCCACCCAAGTACACATTGGTGGCAAATATGAGCAAAAAAGATCCACTGGTTCTCGAGATTTGTGATAACACCAATGGGAAGGACGTACGAATGGACAGACGGACGGAGCTGAATATTATATCCCCTGCTCCGCTGCGGCCGGGGACCAAAAGGCCATCTTGAATGAGCATAGTAGTGTTGTTGGCATGCAAGGACAACTCCAGGCTTTTGGTCATTGTGTCATCATGAGCCGAAATAAAGTCTGATCATTATCAGTAGATTCTGCCTCTCTGCAATTATATGAGGAGAAGAGGGCCTCGAAAACACAAGAACATATCTGTTCTGGTTCCCCATTCAGATGACGTGGAAATATCAGTGCATTCCCTTCATTGATAAAATGCACGACACAGTGTCATTCTTTCAAGGTGTGAAGTGTTTCCACAGTGACAGAATTTTAATGTTCATTAAGGATTCAGACGACAAACAAGTGCTTTCCAAAAAATCTTCAGTTTTATTGCCTCATGTTGGGCGGAATGATGATGATAATAACAACAGCAAGGGACTCTTTCCCAAAATTTACACATCATTTGCTTTTCACTATGGGCAAAAAAAGGGGCTTATAGCACCTGGTATTCCCAGGCGGTCACCCATCCAAGTACTAACCAGGCCCTACCCAGCTTAGCTGCCGAGATCAGACGAGATCGGGCGTTTTCTAGGTGGTATGGCCATAAGCCAGAAGCAACCCAACAAATCCAGGATACAATATTCCGCTTAAAACATTCCCATATAACAATACATTCACCTTATAACCTTTTTCGGGTGATACAAGCCCTATGAAATTCATATAGCGAACAAAGGGTGTAAGCAAACATGATATTCTTCCTTGAAAGGGGCTCGCCATTTTATCAGAGCAGTCGCTTAGCTATGATGCTATTCCAGCTTCTCTGCGTATACGCTGCATACAGCATAGACATCATTGTCCAAAGGCTACGACAGCACCCAAGGGAACCCCACTCATTGATTGTGCCACTGATAGCGAGTGAAATAGATAATGCCAAATGTCTCTGACTCATATAACAGTAATAACTCAAAGTACTGCAACTTCCTGAACTGTCCTGCCGCGGTGCGAAGTTTCCCAAAAGCGTCATTCGAACATACACGGTCAGTGGTTCTGACTACGGCTAAGCAAGTTAGCATCTGTGCTTTTGGAAAATGTACCCCAGATTAGCAGGCCTACAGTCTCATAAAAACTGATACGAGCTAATAGCAACTGTTGCTACTGTTATTCACATTCATTATAAACCTTGACAAGGTCGTACAACCAATAAATCATCTCACAATTTATGATTTGAGCACTCGTCAGGATACTGCATTATTAACTAATGCCTAAAGCAGTAATATTTATTGGCCAGATGACTAGCTAATTCATGAACTGATTATGATCACATACAAATAAAGCTGACCAACGTAACCTTAGTCAGGCTGCACAGATCACGGACTTAGGTAGCTAATTAGCATCATGACACCGCGGCGAGGGTAAACATCGGATTAAAAAAAAAAAAAAACTGGCACTCGCCTTCCGCTCTTGATTAGCTGCTCGCCCCACAGCTGCACATCGTGTGCGAAGACAAAAAAAAAGAAAATCAAAAAAAAAATGAATGTATTTAAAAAAAATCTCATTCATCAGGCATGTTTACTCTTGATTCGTCTTCTGCTCCAAAGACTGTTTGTTCTTAGAAGCCTCAAGCGTGTCAGTACAGTTACGTCACTGAGGAAAGCCTGATTGGTCACTGTACGTCACAGGTGCAAAGCGAGGGGAGAAGGGATGCTTTTCACAACGTAAACAGAGAGTATGCGGCCCAATACCGGTCAAGATTTGTTTGTTTGTTTTTTTTAATTTATCTCTGCCAGGGGTCAGCGAGGTTCGAAGAAAGTTCATGAGTATTAGACACGGATTGAAAAGCAATTCTAAAACGAGGTTCCCTTGATAGAGATGTTTTTCAATTAAACGCTCTTTAAATAAGCTGAAATACATTTGCATATCGCACGATGCCTCGAATCCAGACTGTTTTGAAGTCACTGAAACGCTGTAGCAGCTCTGCCCCTCCTAAGCCTTTGGGGCGATTAAGATTGAAGTCACTCGCTGGTCTCCCACCAAATGCGGGCGTCGGCTGCAATTAGATCGCCTGCATCCCCCATTTATCCGCATCACATTATTACCTCCGTCAAGCACGTTATGTTTTCACCTCTGTCTCACTGTCCACAGGATACCTCAGAAAGTTATGAATGTGCTGGCTGAAAATTTAGTGGGATGGTAGGTGGCAGTCTAAGGATGAGTTGATTTAATCTTGGAAGTGATCGAGAACATATTCCTCATGTAAGTCCGGAGGAAGTGAAATTTACATGAATGAAATGATGGTCCATTATAAAATGAACAGATTTTAATAACATGTCAGTGTTGAATGTAATGGACACTAGTGTAGAATGCACTATAGCTGTTGGTGAGCTGGATAATATTCTTGTGGATCCACAATTAATAATACTGACATTTGGCGTGGTGGAAGCGTGCACTCTTCGGAGTGCTTTTCCACTTTTCAAAATGAGCAGCTGCCCTGAGGGAATCAGGACTCTTTCTTCCATTCAACATGGCATGGATGTGTTGTGTATCATATTTTAGTGTTACTCATCATATTCCTCAGTAATCATGATCAGTAACCACATTATGTAAGCAGCAGTAACACACACACACACACACACACACACACACACACACACACACACACACACACACACACACGCACAGACACGCACACGCACTGACACACAGACACAAAAACAAGCAGTTAACTCACACAAACGGAAATGATTTTTGTAGCTTTGATTAATATCTGTTCAGTTGATTTATTCAATATCTGTTCATTGGATTTCTGTAGCTAGGTTCATTATCTGTACAGTAGAACCATTAGTGATATAATTATATACACATTACTTGAAACATAATCAGTAGAGCAATTTTCATATCTATTTGCATCCTATTTTATGAATGTATTTTTCTTAACCTTTAAAGTATACATAAGTGCGCCGCCAATATTTTTTCAGTAAATCCCGTATAGAACGCGACGATCAAGAAGGGAAGGGAAAGCGATAAGAGATAACCAGAGTAATGTGATTGGAAGATGGATTTTATACAAACAAGCAACTGTCACGAGCATGACTCTGTCCCCTGCCGCATGTATATGTTGGTGCTAAATATGAGAAAAATTGGTCGACTGCTTCTTGACATATTGCCTGGACAAGGTTTCACGAAGCCAAAATCTACATAATTGCCCCGCGATAATGAAAATGACCTCAAGGACAACAAAATCGACTGGTGGCCCAGAAGCCGCCCCCCCCCGCCCCCCAAGTACACATTGGTGGCAAATATGAGCAAAAAAGATCCACTGGTTCTCGAGATTTGTGATAACACCAATGGGAAGGACGTACGAATGGACAGACGGACGGAGCTGAATATTATATCCCCTGCTCCGCTGCGGCCGGGGACCAAAAGGCCATCTTGAATGAGCATAGTAGTGTTGTTGGCATGCAAGGACAACTCCAGGCTTTTGGTCATTGTGTCATCATGAGCCGAAATAAAGTCTGATCATTATCAGTAGATTCTGCCTCTCTGCAATTATATGAGGAGAAGAGGGCCTCGAAAACACAAGAACATATCTGTTCTGGTTCCCCATTCAGATGACGTGGAAATATCAGTGCATTCCCTTCATTGATAAAATGCACGACACAGTGTCATTCTTTCAAGGTGTGAAGTGTTTCCACAGTGACAGAATTTTAATGTTCATTAAGGATTCAGACGACAAACAAGTGCTTTCCAAAAAATCTTCAGTTTTATTGCCTCATGTTGGGCGGAATGATGATGATAATAACAACAGCAAGGGACTCTTTCCCAAAATTTACACATCATTTGCTTTTCACTATGGGCAAAAAAAGGGGCTTATAGCACCTGGTATTCCCAGGCGGTCACCCATCCAAGTACTAACCAGGCCCTACCCAGCTTAGCTGCCGAGATCAGACGAGATCGGGCGTTTTCTAGGTGGTATGGCCATAAGCCAGAAGCAACCCAACAAATCCAGGATACAATATTCCGCTTAAAACATTCCCATATAACAATACATTCACCTTATAACCTTTTTCGGGTGATACAAGCCCTATGAAATTCATATAGCGAACAAAGGGTGTAAGCAAACATGATATTCTTCCTTGAAAGGGGCTCGCCATTTTATCAGAGCAGTCGCTTAGCTATGATGCTATTCCAGCTTCTCTGCGTATACGCTGCATACAGCATAGACATCATTGTCCAAAGGCTACGACAGCACCCAAGGGAACCCCACTCATTGATTGTGCCACTGATAGCGAGTGAAATAGATAATGCCAAATGTCTCTGACTCATATAACAGTAATAACTCAAAGTACTGCAACTTCCTGAACTGTCCTGCCGCGGTGCGAAGTTTCCCAAAAGCGTCATTCGAACATACACGGTCAGTGGTTCTGACTACGGCTAAGCAAGTTAGCATCTGTGCTTTTGGAAAATGTACCCCAGATTAGCAGGCCTACAGTCTCATAAAAACTGATACGAGCTAATAGCAACTGTTGCTACTGTTATTCACATTCATTATAAACCTTGACAAGGTCGTACAACCAATAAATCATCTCACAATTTATGATTTGAGCACTCGTCAGGATACTGCATTATTAACTAATGCCTAAAGCAGTAATATTTATTCGCCAGATGACTAGCTAATTCATGAACTGATTATGATCACATACAAATAAAGCTGACCAACGTAACCTTAGTCAGGCTGCACAGATCATGGACTTAGTTAGCTAATTAGCATCATGACACCGCGGCGAGGGTAAACATCGGATTAAAAAAAAAAAAAAACTGGCACTCGCCTTCCGCTCTTGATTAGCTGCTCGCCCCACAGCTGCACATCGTGTGCGAAGACAAAAAAAAAGAAAATCAAAAAAAAAATGAATGTATTTAAAAAAAATCTCATTCATCAGGCATGTTTACTCTTGATTCGTCTTCTGCTCCAAAGACTGTTTGTTCTTAGAAGCCTCAAGCGTGTCAGTACAGTTACGTCACTGAGGAAAGCCTGATTGGTCACTGTACGTCACAGGTGCAAAGCGAGGGGAGAAGGGATGCTTTTCACAACGTAAACAGAGAGTATGCGGCCCAATACCGGTCAAGATTTGTTTGTTTTTTTTTATTTATCTCTGCCAGGGGTCAGCGAGGTTCGAAGAAAGTTCATGAGTATTAGACACGGATTGAAAAGCAATTCTAAAACGAGGTTCCCTTGATAGAGATGTTTTTCAATTAAACGCTCTTTAAATAAGCTGAAATACACTTGCCTATCGCACGATGCCTCGAATCCAGACTGTTTTGAAGTCACTGAAACGCTGTAGCAGCTCTGCTCCTCCTTAGCCTTTGGGGCGATTAAGATTGAAGTCACTCGCTGGTCTCCCACCAAATGCGGGCGTCGGCTGCAATTAGATCGCCTGCATCCCCCATTTATCCGCATCACATTATTACCTCCGTCAAGCACGTTATGTTTTCACCTCTGTCTCACTGTCCACAGGATACCTCAGAAAGTTATGAATGTGCTGGCTGAAAATTTAGTGGGATGGTAGGTGGCAGTCTAAGGATGAGTTGATTTAATCTTGGAAGTGATCGAGAACATATTCCTCATGTAAGTCCGGAGGAAGTGAAATTCACATGAATGAAATGATGGTCCATTATAAAATGAACAGATTTTAATAACATGTCAGAGTTGAATGTAATGGACACTAGTGTAGAATGCACTATAGCTGTTGGTGAGCTGGATAATATTCTTGTGGATCCACAATTAATAATACTGACATTTGGCGTGGTGGAAGCGTGCACTCTTCGGAGTGCTTTTCCACTTTTCAAAATGAGCAGCTGCCCTGAGGGAATCAGGACTCTTTCTTCCATTCAACATGGCATGGATGTGTTGTGTATCATATTTTAGTGTTACTCATCATATTCCTCAGTAATCATGATCAGTAACCACATTATGTAAGCAGCAGTAACACACACACACACACACACAAACACGCACAGACACGCACACACACTGACACACAGACACAAAAACAAGCAGTTAACTCACACAAACGGAAATGATTTTTGTAGCTTTGATTAATATCTGTTCAGTTGATTTATTCAATATCTGTTCATTGGATTTCTGTAGCTAGGTTCATTATCTGTACAGTAGAACCATTAGTGATATAATTATATACACATTACTTGAAACATAATCAGTAGAGCAATTTTCATATCTATTTGCATCCTATTTTATGAATGTATTTTTCTTAACCTTTAAAGTATACATAAGTGCGCCGCCAATATTTTTTCAGTAAATCCCGTATAGAACGCGACGATCAAGAAGGGAAGGGAAAGCGATAAGAGATAACCAGAGTAATGTGATTGGAAGATGGATTTTATACAAACAAGCAACTGTCACGAGCATGACTCTGTCCCCTGCCGCATGTATATGTTGGTGCTAAATATGAGAAAAATTGGTCGACTGCTTCTTGACATATTGCCTGGACAAGGTTTCACGAAGCCAAAATCTACATAATTGCCCCGCGATAATGAAAATGACCTCAAGGACAACAAAATCGACTGGTGGCCCAGAAGCCGCCCCCCCCCGCCCCCCAAGTACACATTGGTGGCAAATATGAGCAAAAAAGATCCACTGGTTCTCGAGATTTGTGATAACACCAATGGGAAGGACGTACGAATGGACAGACGGACGGAGCTGAATATTATATCCCCTGCTCCGCTGCGGCCGGGGACCAAAAGGCCATCTTGAATGAGCATAGTAGTGTTGTTGGCATGCAAGGACAACTCCAGGCTTTTGGTCATTGTGTCATCATGAGCCGAAATAAAGTCTGATCATTATCAGTAGATTCTGCCTCTCTGCAATTATATGAGGAGAAGAGGGCCTCGAAAACACAAGAACATATCTGTTCTGGTTCCCCATTCAGATGACGTGGAAATATCAGTGCATTCCCTTCATTGATAAAATGCACGACACAGTGTCATTCTTTCAAGGTGTGAAGTGTTTCCACAGTGACAGAATTTTAATGTTCATTAAGGATTCAGACGACAAACAAGTGCTTTCCAAAAAATCTTCAGTTTTATTGCCTCATGTTGGGCGGAATGATGATGATAATAACAACAGCAAGGGACTCTTTCCCAAAATTTACACATCATTTGCTTTTCACTATGGGCAAAAAAAGGGGCTTATAGCACCTGGTATTCCCAGGCGGTCACCCATCCAAGTACTAACCAGGCCCTACCCAGCTTAGCTGCCGAGATCAGACGAGATCGGGCGTTTTCTAGGTGGTATGGCCATAAGCCAGAAGCAACCCAACAAATCCAGGATACAATATTCCGCTTAAAACATTCCCATATAACAATACATTCACCTTATAACCTTTTTCGGGTGATACAAGCCCTATGAAATTCATATAGCGAACAAAGGGTGTAAGCAAACATGATATTCTTCCTTGAAAGGGGCTCGCCATTTTATCAGAGCAGTCGCTTAGCTATGATGCTATTCCAGCTTCTCTGCGTATACGCTGCATACAGCATAGACATCATTGTCCAAAGGCTACGACAGCACCCAAGGGAACCCCACTCATTGATTGTGCCACTGATAGCGAGTGAAATAGATAATGCCAAATGTCTCTGACTCATATAACAGTAATAACTCAAAGTACTGCAACTTCCTGAACTGTCCTGCCGCGGTGCGAAGTTTCCCAAAAGCGTCATTCGAACATACACGGTCAGTGGTTCTGACTACGGCTAAGCAAGTTAGCATCTGTGCTTTTGGAAAATGTACCCCAGATTAGCAGGCCTACAGTCTCATAAAAACTGATACGAGCTAATAGCAACTGTTGCTACTGTTATTCACATTCATTATAAACCTTGACAAGGTCGTACAACCAATAAATCATCTCACAATTTATGATTTGAGCACTCGTCAGGATACTGCATTATTAACTAATGCCTAAAGCAGTAATATTTATTCGCCAGATGACTAGCTAATTCATGAACTGATTATGATCACATACAAATAAAGCTGACCAACGTAACCTTAGTCAGGCTGCACAGATCATGGACTTAGTTAGCTAATTAGCATCATGACACCGCGGCGAGGGTAAACATCGGATTAAAAAAAAAAAAAAACTGGCACTCGCCTTCCGCTCTTGATTAGCTGCTCGCCCCACAGCTGCACATCGTGTGCGAAGACAAAAAAAAAGAAAATCAAAAAAAAAATGAATGTATTTAAAAAAAATCTCATTCATCAGGCATGTTTACTCTTGATTCGTCTTCTGCTCCAAAGACTGTTTGTTCTTAGAAGCCTCAAGCGTGTCAGTACAGTTACGTCACTGAGGAAAGCCTGATTGGTCACTGTACGTCACAGGTGCAAAGCGAGGGGAGAAGGGATGCTTTTCACAACGTAAACAGAGAGTATGCGGCCCAATACCGGTCAAGATTTGTTTGTTTTTTTTTATTTATCTCTGCCAGGGGTCAGCGAGGTTCGAAGAAAGTTCATGAGTATTAGACACGGATTGAAAAGCAATTCTAAAACGAGGTTCCCTTGATAGAGATGTTTTTCAATTAAACGCTCTTTAAATAAGCTGAAATACACTTGCCTATCGCACGATGCCTCGAATCCAGACTGTTTTGAAGTCACTGAAACGCTGTAGCAGCTCTGCTCCTCCTTAGCCTTTGGGGCGATTAAGATTGAAGTCACTCGCTGGTCTCCCACCAAATGCGGGCGTCGGCTGCAATTAGATCGCCTGCATCCCCCATTTATCTGCATCACATTATTACCTCCGTCAAGCACGTTATGTTTTCACCTCTGTCTCACTGTCCACAGGATACCTCAGAAAGTTATGAATGTGCTGGCTGAAAATTTAGTGGGATGGTAGGTGGCAGTCTAAGGATGAGTTGATTTAATCTTGGAAGTGATCGAGAACATATTCCTCATGTAAGTCCGGAGGAAGTGAAATTCACATGAATGAAATGATGGTCCATTATAAAATGAACAGATTTTAATAACATGTCAGAGTTGAATGTAATGGACACTAGTGTAGAATGCACTATAGCTGTTGGTGAGCTGGATAATATTCTTGTGGATCCACAATTAATAATACTGACATTTGGCGTGGTGGAAGCGTGCACTCTTCGGAGTGCTTTTCCACTTTTCAAAATGAGCAGCTGCCCTGAGGGAATCAGGACTCTTTCTTCCATTCAACATGGCATGGATGTGTTGTGTATCATATTTTAGTGTTACTCATCATATTCCTCAGTAATCATGATCAGTAACCACATTATGTAAGCAGCAGTAACACACACACACACACACACACACACACACGCACAGACACGCACACGCACTGACACACAGACACAAAAACAAGCAGTTAACTCACACAAACGGAAATGATTTTTGTAGCTTTGATTAATATCTGTTCAGTTGATTTATTCAATATCTGTTCATTGGATTTCTGTAGCTAGGTTCATTATCTGTACAGTAGAACCATTAGTGATATAATTATATACACATTACTTGAAACATAATCAGTAGAGCAATTTTCATATCTATTTGCATCCTATTTTATGAATGTATTTTTCTTAACCTTTAAAGTATACATAAGTGCGCCGCCAATATTTTTTCAGTAAATCCCGTATAGAACGCGACGATCAAGAAGGGAAGGGAAAGCGATAAGAGATAACCAGAGTAATGTGATTGGAAGATGGATTTTATACAAACAAGCAACTGTCACGAGCATGACTCTGTCCCCTGCCGCATGTATATGTTGGTGCTAAATATGAGAAAAATTGGTCGACTGCTTCTTGACATATTGCCTGGACAAGGTTTCACGAAGCCAAAATCTACATAATTGCCCCGCGATAATGAAAATGACCTCAAGGACAACAAAATCGACTGGTGGCCCAGAAGCCGCCCCCCCCCGCCCCCCAAGTACACATTGGTGGCAAATATGAGCAAAAAAGATCCACTGGTTCTCGAGATTTGTGATAACACCAATGGGAAGGACGTACGAATGGACAGACGGACGGAGCTGAATATTATATCCCCTGCTCCGCTGCGGCCGGGGACCAAAAGGCCATCTTGAATGAGCATAGTAGTGTTGTTGGCATGCAAGGACAACTCCAGGCTTTTGGTCATTGTGTCATCATGAGCCGAAATAAAGTCTGATCATTATCAGTAGATTCTGCCTCTCTGCAATTATATGAGGAGAAGAGGGCCTCGAAAACACAAGAACATATCTGTTCTGGTTCCCCATTCAGATGACGTGGAAATATCAGTGCATTCCCTTCATTGATAAAATGCACGACACAGTGTCATTCTTTCAAGGTGTGAAGTGTTTCCACAGTGACAGAATTTTAATGTTCATTAAGGATTCAGACGACAAACAAGTGCTTTCCAAAAAATCTTCAGTTTTATTGCCTCATGTTGGGCGGAATGATGATGATAATAACAACAGCAAGGGACTCTTTCCCAAAATTTACACATCATTTGCTTTTCACTATGGGCAAAAAAAGGGGCTTATAGCACCTGGTATTCCCAGGCGGTCACCCATCCAAGTACTAACCAGGCCCTACCCAGCTTAGCTGCCGAGATCAGACGAGATCGGGCGTTTTCTAGGTGGTATGGCCATAAGCCAGAAGCAACCCAACAAATCCAGGATACAATATTCCGCTTAAAACATTCCCATATAACAATACATTCACCTTATAACCTTTTTCGGGTGATACAAGCCCTATGAAATTCATATAGCGAACAAAGGGTGTAAGCAAACATGATATTCTTCCTTGAAAGGGGCTCGCCATTTTATCAGAGCAGTCGCTTAGCTATGATGCTATTCCAGCTTCTCTGCGTATACGCTGCATACAGCATAGACATCATTGTCCAAAGGCTACGACAGCACCCAAGGGAACCCCACTCATTGATTGTGCCACTGATAGCGAGTGAAATAGATAATGCCAAATGTCTCTGACTCATATAACAGTAATAACTCAAAGTACTGCAACTTCCTGAACTGTCCTGCCGCGGTGCGAAGTTTCCCAAAAGCGTCATTCGAACATACACGGTCAGTGGTTCTGACTACGGCTAAGCAAGTTAGCATCTGTGCTTTTGGAAAATGTACCCCAGATTAGCAGGCCTACAGTCTCATAAAAACTGATACGAGCTAATAGCAACTGTTGCTACTGTTATTCACATTCATTATAAACCTTGACAAGGTCGTACAACCAATAAATCATCTCACAATTTATGATTTGAGCACTCGTCAGGATACTGCATTATTAACTAATGCCTAAAGCAGTAATATTTATTCGCCAGATGACTAGCTAATTCATGAACTGATTATGATCACATACAAATAAAGCTGACCAACGTAACCTTAGTCAGGCTGCACAGATCATGGACTTAGTTAGCTAATTAGCATCATGACACCGCGGCGAGGGTAAACATCGGATTAAAAAAAAAAAAAAACTGGCACTCGCCTTCCGCTCTTGATTAGCTGCTCGCCCCACAGCTGCACATCGTGTGCGAAGACAAAAAAAAAGAAAATCAAAAAAAAAATGAATGTATTTAAAAAAAATCTCATTCATCAGGCATGTTTACTCTTGATTCGTCTTCTGCTCCAAAGACTGTTTGTTCTTAGAAGCCTCAAGCGTGTCAGTACAGTTACGTCACTGAGGAAAGCCTGATTGGTCACTGTACGTCACAGGTGCAAAGCGAGGGGAGAAGGGATGCTTTTCACAACGTAAACAGAGAGTATGCGGCCCAATACCGGTCAAGATTTGTTTGTTTTTTTTTATTTATCTCTGCCAGGGGTCAGCGAGGTTCGAAGAAAGTTCATGAGTATTAGACACGGATTGAAAAGCAATTCTAAAACGAGGTTCCCTTGATAGAGATGTTTTTCAATTAAACGCTCTTTAAATAAGCTGAAATACACTTGCCTATCGCACGATGCCTCGAATCCAGACTGTTTTGAAGTCACTGAAACGCTGTAGCAGCTCTGCTCCTCCTTAGCCTTTGGGGCGATTAAGATTGAAGTCACTCGCTGGTCTCCCACCAAATGCGGGCGTCGGCTGCAATTAGATCGCCTGCATCCCCCATTTATCCGCATCACATTATTACCTCCGTCAAGCACGTTATGTTTTCACCTCTGTCTCACTGTCCACAGGATACCTCAGAAAGTTATGAATGTGCTGGCTGAAAATTTAGTGGGATGGTAGGTGGCAGTCTAAGGATGAGTTGATTTAATCTTGGAAGTGATCGAGAACATATTCCTCATGTAAGTCCGGAGGAAGTGAAATTCACATGAATGAAATGATGGTCCATTATAAAATGAACAGATTTTAATAACATGTCAGAGTTGAATGTAATGGACACTAGTGTAGAATGCACTATAGCTGTTGGTGAGCTGGATAATATTCTTGTGGATCCACAATTAATAATACTGACATTTGGCGTGGTGGAAGCGTGCACTCTTCGGAGTGCTTTTCCACTTTTCAAAATGAGCAGCTGCCCTGAGGGAATCAGGACTCTTTCTTCCATTCAACATGGCATGGATGTGTTGTGTATCATATTTTAGTGTTACTCATCATATTCCTCAGTAATCATGATCAGTAACCACATTATGTAAGCAGCAGTAACACACACACACACACACACAAACACGCACAGACACGCACACGCACTGACACACAGACACAAAAACAAGCAGTTAACTCACACAAACGGAAATGATTTTTGTAGCTTTGATTAATATCTGTTCAGTTGATTTATTCAATATCTGTTCATTGGATTTCTGTAGCTAGGTTCATTATCTGTACAGTAGAACCATTAGTGATATAATTATATACACATTACTTGAAACATAATCAGTAGAGCAATTTTCATATCTATTTGCATCCTATTTTATGAATGTATTTTTCTTAACCTTTAAAGTATACATAAGTGCGCCGCCAATATTTTTTCAGTAAATCCCGTATAGAACGCGACGATCAAGAAGGGAAGGGAAAGCGATAAGAGATAACCAGAGTAATGTGATTGGAAGATGGATTTTATACAAACAAGCAACTGTCACGAGCATGACTCTGTCCCCTGCCGCATGTATATGTTGGTGCTAAATATGAGAAAAATTGGTCGACTGCTTCTTGACATATTGCCTGGACAAGGTTTCACGAAGCCAAAATCTACATAATTGCCCCGCGATAATGAAAATGACCTCAAGGACAACAAAATCGACTGGTGGCCCAGAAGCCGCCCCCCCCCGCCCCCCAAGTACACATTGGTGGCAAATATGAGCAAAAAAGATCCACTGGTTCTCGAGATTTGTGATAACACCAATGGGAAGGACGTACGAATGGACAGACGGACGGAGCTGAATATTATATCCCCTGCTCCGCTGCGGCCGGGGACCAAAAGGCCATCTTGAATGAGCATAGTAGTGTTGTTGGCATGCAAGGACAACTCCAGGCTTTTGGTCATTGTGTCATCATGAGCCGAAATAAAGTCTGATCATTATCAGTAGATTCTGCCTCTCTGCAATTATATGAGGAGAAGAGGGCCTCGAAAACACAAGAACATATCTGTTCTGGTTCCCCATTCAGATGACGTGGAAATATCAGTGCATTCCCTTCATTGATAAAATGCACGACACAGTGTCATTCTTTCAAGGTGTGAAGTGTTTCCACAGTGACAGAATTTTAATGTTCATTAAGGATTCAGACGACAAACAAGTGCTTTCCAAAAAATCTTCAGTTTTATTGCCTCATGTTGGGCGGAATGATGATGATAATAACAACAGCAAGGGACTCTTTCCCAAAATTTACACATCATTTGCTTTTCACTATGGGCAAAAAAAGGGGCTTATAGCACCTGGTATTCCCAGGCGGTCACCCATCCAAGTACTAACCAGGCCCTACCCAGCTTAGCTGCCGAGATCAGACGAGATCGGGCGTTTTCTAGGTGGTATGGCCATAAGCCAGAAGCAACCCAACAAATCCAGGATACAATATTCCGCTTAAAACATTCCCATATAACAATACATTCACCTTATAACCTTTTTCGGGTGATACAAGCCCTATGAAATTCATATAGCGAACAAAGGGTGTAAGCAAACATGATATTCTTCCTTGAAAGGGGCTCGCCATTTTATCAGAGCAGTCGCTTAGCTATGATGCTATTCCAGCTTCTCTGCGTATACGCTGCATACAGCATAGACATCATTGTCCAAAGGCTACGACAGCACCCAAGGGAACCCCACTCATTGATTGTGCCACTGATAGCGAGTGAAATAGATAATGCCAAATGTCTCTGACTCATATAACAGTAATAACTCAAAGTACTGCAACTTCCTGAACTGTCCTGCCGCGGTGCGAAGTTTCCCAAAAGCGTCATTCGAACATACACGGTCAGTGGTTCTGACTACGGCTAAGCAAGTTAGCATCTGTGCTTTTGGAAAATGTACCCCAGATTAGCAGGCCTACAGTCTCATAAAAACTGATACGAGCTAATAGCAACTGTTGCTACTGTTATTCACATTCATTATAAACCTTGACAAGGTCGTACAACCAATAAATCATCTCACAATTTATGATTTGAGCACTCGTCAGGATACTGCATTATTAACTAATGCCTAAAGCAGTAATATTTATTGGCCAGATGACTAGCTAATTCATGAACTGATTATGATCACATACAAATAAAGCTGACCAACGTAACCTTAGTCAGGCTGCACAGATCATGGACTTAGTTAGCTAATTAGCATCATGACACCGCGGCGAGGGTAAACATCGGATTAAAAAAAAAAAAAAACTGGCACTCGCCTTCCGCTCTTGATTAGCTGCTCGCCCCACAGCTGCACATCGTGTGCGAAGACAAAAAAAAAGAAAATCAAAAAAAAAATGAATGTATTTAAAAAAAATCTCATTCATCAGGCATGTTTACTCTTGATTCGTCTTCTGCTCCAAAGACTGTTTGTTCTTAGAAGCCTCAAGCGTGTCAGTACAGTTACGTCACTGAGGAAAGCCTGATTGGTCACTGTACGTCACAGGTGCAAAGCGAGGGGAGAAGGGATGCTTTTCACAACGTAAACAGAGAGTATGCGGCCCAATACCGGTCAAGATTTGTTTGTTTTTTTTTATTTATCTCTGCCAGGGGTCAGCGAGGTTCGAAGAAAGTTCATGAGTATTAGACACGGATTGAAAAGCAATTCTAAAACGAGGTTCCCTTGATAGAGATGTTTTTCAATTAAACGCTCTTTAAATAAGCTGAAATACACTTGCCTATCGCACGATGCCTCGAATCCAGACTGTTTTGAAGTCACTGAAACGCTGTAGCAGCTCTGCTCCTCCTTAGCCTTTGGGGCGATTAAGATTGAAGTCACTCGCTGGTCTCCCACCAAATGCGGGCGTCGGCTGCAATTAGATCGCCTGCATCCCCCATTTATCCGCATCACATTATTACCTCCGTCAAGCACGTTATGTTTTCACCTCTGTCTCACTGTCCACAGGATACCTCAGAAAGTTATGAATGTGCTGGCTGAAAATTTAGTGGGATGGTAGGTGGCAGTCTAAGGATGAGTTGATTTAATCTTGGAAGTGATCGAGAACATATTCCTCATGTAAGTCCGGAGGAAGTGAAATTCACATGAATGAAATGATGGTCCATTATAAAATGAACAGATTTTAATAACATGTCAGAGTTGAATGTAATGGACACTAGTGTAGAATGCACTATAGCTGTTGGTGAGCTGGATAATATTCTTGTGGATCCACAATTAATAATACTGACATTTGGCGTGGTGGAAGCGTGCACTCTTCGGAGTGCTTTTCCACTTTTCAAAATGAGCAGCTGCCCTGAGGGAATCAGGACTCTTTCTTCCATTCAACATGGCATGGATGTGTTGTGTATCATATTTTAGTGTTACTCATCATATTCCTCAGTAATCATGATCAGTAACCACATTATGTAAGCAGCAGTAACACACACACACACACACACACACAAACACGCACAGACACGCACACGCACTGACACACAGACACAAAAACAAGCAGTTAACTCACACAAACGGAAATGATTTTTGTAGCTTTGATTAATATCTGTTCAGTTGATTTATTCAATATCTGTTCATTGGATTTCTGTAGCTAGGTTCATTATCTGTACAGTAGAACCATTAGTGATATAATTATATACACATTACTTGAAACATAATCAGTAGAGCAATTTTCATATCTATTTGCATCCTATTTTATGAATGTATTTTTCTTAACCTTTAAAGTATACATAAGTGCGCCGCCAATATTTTTTCAGTAAATCCCGTATAGAACGCGACGATCAAGAAGGGAAGGGAAAGCGATAAGAGATAACCAGAGTAATGTGATTGGAAGATGGATTTTATACAAACAAGCAACTGTCACGAGCATGACTCTGTCCCCTGCCGCATGTATATGTTGGTGCTAAATATGAGAAAAATTGGTCGACTGCTTCTTGACATATTGCCTGGACAAGGTTTCACGAAGCCAAAATCTACATAATTGCCCCGCGATAATGAAAATGACCTCAAGGACAACAAAATCGACTGGTGGCCCAGAAGCCGCCCCCCCCCGCCCCCCAAGTACACATTGGTGGCAAATATGAGCAAAAAAGATCCACTGGTTCTCGAGATTTGTGATAACACCAATGGGAAGGACGTACGAATGGACAGACGGACGGAGCTGAATATTATATCCCCTGCTCCGCTGCGGCCGGGGACCAAAAGGCCATCTTGAATGAGCATAGTAGTGTTGTTGGCATGCAAGGACAACTCCAGGCTTTTGGTCATTGTGTCATCATGAGCCGAAATAAAGTCTGATCATTATCAGTAGATTCTGCCTCTCTGCAATTATATGAGGAGAAGAGGGCCTCGAAAACACAAGAACATATCTGTTCTGGTTCCCCATTCAGATGACGTGGAAATATCAGTGCATTCCCTTCATTGATAAAATGCACGACACAGTGTCATTCTTTCAAGGTGTGAAGTGTTTCCACAGTGACAGAATTTTAATGTTCATTAAGGATTCAGACGACAAACAAGTGCTTTCCAAAAAATCTTCAGTTTTATTGCCTCATGTTGGGCGGAATGATGATGATAATAACAACAGCAAGGGACTCTTTCCCAAAATTTACACATCATTTGCTTTTCACTATGGGCAAAAAAAGGGGCTTATAGCACCTGGTATTCCCAGGCGGTCACCCATCCAAGTACTAACCAGGCCCTACCCAGCTTAGCTGCCGAGATCAGACGAGATCGGGCGTTTTCTAGGTGGTATGGCCATAAGCCAGAAGCAACCCAACAAATCCAGGATACAATATTCCGCTTAAAACATTCCCATATAACAATACATTCACCTTATAACCTTTTTCGGGTGATACAAGCCCTATGAAATTCATATAGCGAACAAAGGGTGTAAGCAAACATGATATTCTTCCTTGAAAGGGGCTCGCCATTTTATCAGAGCAGTCGCTTAGCTATGATGCTATTCCAGCTTCTCTGCGTATACGCTGCATACAGCATAGACATCATTGTCCAAAGGCTACGACAGCACCCAAGGGAACCCCACTCATTGATTGTGCCACTGATAGCGAGTGAAATAGATAATGCCAAATGTCTCTGACTCATATAACAGTAATAACTCAAAGTACTGGCAACTTCCTGAACTGTCCTGCCGCGGTGCGAAGTTTCCCAAAAGCGTCATTCGAACATACACGGTCAGTGGTTCTGACTACGGCTAAGCAAGTTAGCATCTGTGCTTTTGGAAAATGTACCCCAGATTAGCAGGCCTACAGTCTCATAAAAACTGATACGAGCTAATAGCAACTGTTGCTACTGTTATTCACATTCATTATAAACCTTGACAAGGTCGTACAACCAATAAATCATCTCACAATTTATGATTTGAGCACTCGTCAGGATACTGCATTATTAACTAATGCCTAAAGCAGTAATATTTATTCGCCAGATGACTAGCTAATTCATGAACTGATTATGATCACATACAAATAAAGCTGACCAACGTAACCTTAGTCAGGCTGCACAGATCATGGACTTAGTTAGCTAATTAGCATCATGACACCGCGGCGAGGGTAAACATCGGATTAAAAAAAAAAAAAAACTGGCACTCGCCTTCCGCTCTTGATTAGCTGCTCGCCCCACAGCTGCACATCGTGTGCGAAGACAAAAAAAAAAGAAAAACAAAAGAAAAATGAATGTATTTAAAAACAATCTCATTCATCAGGCATGTTTACTCTTGATTCGTCTTCTGCTCCAAAGACTGTTTGTTCTTAGAAGCCTCAAGCGTGTCAGTACAGTTACGTCACTGAGGAAAGCCTGATTGGTCACTGTACGTCACAGGTGCAAAGCGAGGGGAGAAGGGATGCTTTTCACAACGTAAACAGAGAGTATGCGGCCCAATACCGGTCAAGATTTGTTTGTTTTTTTTTATTTATCTCTGCCAGGGGTCAGCGAGGTTCGAAGAAAGTTCATGAGTATTAGACACGGATTGAAAAGCAATTCTAAAACGAGGTTCCCTTGATAGAGATGTTTTTCAATTAAACGCTCTTTAAATAAGCTGAAATACACTTGCCTATCGCACGATGCCTCGAATCCAGACTGTTTTGAAGTCGCTGAAACGTTGTAGCAGCCTGCTCCTCCTTAGCCTTTGGGGCGATTAAGATTGAAGTCACTCGCTGGTCTCCCACCAAATGCGGGCGTCGGCTGCAATTAGATCGCCTGCATCCCCCATTTATCCGCATCACATTATTACCTCCGTCAAGCACGTTATGTTTTCACCTCTGTCTCACTGTCCACAGGATACCTCAGAAAGTTATGAATGTGCTGGCTGAAAATTTAGTGGGATGGTAGGTGGCAGTCTAAGGATGAGTTGATTTAATCTTGGAAGTGATCGAGAACATATTCCTCATGTAAGTCCGGAGGAAGTGAAATTCACATGAATGAAATGATGGTCCATTATAAAATGAACAGATTTTAATAACATGTCAGAGTTGAATGTAATGGACACTAGTGTAGAATGCACTATAGCTGTTGGTGAGCTGGATAATATTCTTGTGGATCCACAATTAATAATACTGACATTTGGCGTGGTGGAAGCGTGCACTCTTCGGAGTGCTTTTCCACTTTTCAAAATGAGCAGCTGCCCTGAGGGAATCAGGACTCTTTCTTCCATTCAACATGGCATGGATGTGTTGTGTATCATATTTTAGTGTTACTCATCATATTCCTCAGTAATCATGATCAGTAACCACATTATGTAAGCAGCAGTAACACACACACACACACACACGCACAGACACGCACACGCACTGACACACAGACACAAAAACAAGCAGTTAACTCACACAAACGGAAATGATTTTTGTAGCTTTGATTAATATCTGTTCAGTTGATTTATTCAATATCTGTTCATTGGATTTCTGTAGCTAGGTTCATTATCTGTACAGTAGAACCATTAGTGATATAATTATATACACATTACTTGAAACATAATCAGTAGAGCAATTTTCATATCTATTTGCATCCTATTTTATGAATGTATTTTTCTTAACCTTTAAAGTATACATAAGTGCGCCGCCAATATTTTTTCAGTAAATCCCGTATAGAACGCGACGATCAAGAAGGGAAGGGAAAGCGATAAGAGATAACCAGAGTAATGTGATTGGAAGATGGATTTTATACAAACAAGCAACTGTCACGAGCATGACTCTGTCCCCTGCCGCATGTATATGTTGGTGCTAAATATGAGAAAAATTGGTCGACTGCTTCTTGACATATTGCCTGGACAAGGTTTCACGAAGCCAAAATCTACATAATTGCCCCGCGATAATGAAAATGACCTCAAGGACAACAAAATCGACTGGTGGCCCAGAAGCCGCCCCCCCCCCCCGCCACCCAAGTACACATTGGTGGCAAATATGAGCAAAAAAGATCCACTGGTTCTCGAGATTTGTGATAACACCAATGGGAAGGATGTACGAATGGACAGACGGACGGAGCTGAATATTATATCCCCTGCTCCGCTGCGGCCGGGGACCAAAAGGCCATCTTGAATGAGCATAGTAGTGTTGTTGGCATGCAAGGACAACTCCAGGCTTTTGGTCATTGTGTCATCATGAGCCGAAATAAAGTCTGATCATTATCTGTAGATTCTGCCTCTCTGCAATTATATGAGGAGAAGAGGGCCTCGAAAACACAAGAACATATCTGTTCTGGTTCCCCATTCAGATGACGTGGAAATATCAGTGCATTCCCTTCATTGATAAAATGCACGACACAGTGTCATTCTTTCAAGGTGTGAAGTGTTTCCACAGTGACAGAATTTTAATGTTCATTAAGGATTCAGACGACAAACAAGTGCTTTCCAAAAAATCTTCAGTTTTATTGCCTCATGTTGGGCGGAATGATGATGATAATAACAACAGCAAGGGACTCTTTCCCAAAATTTACACATCATTTGCTTTTCACTATAGGCAAAAAAAGGGGCTTATAGCACCTGGTATTCCCAGGCGGTCACCCATCCAAGTACTAACCAGGCCCTACCCAGCTTAGCTGCCGAGATCAGACGAGATCGGGCGTTTTCTAGGTGGTATGGCCATAAGCCAGAAGCAACCCAACAAATCCAGGATACAATATTCCGCTTAAAACATTCCCATATAACAATACATTCACCTTATAACCTTTTTCGGGTGATACAAGCCCTATGAAATTCATATAGCGAACAAAGGGTGTAAGCAAACATGATATTCTTCCTTGAAAGGGGCTCGCCATTTTATCAGAGCAGTCGCTTAGCTATGATGCTATTCCAGCTTCTCTGCGTATACGCTGCATACAGCATAGACATCATTGTCCAAAGGCTACGACAGCACCCAAGGGAACCCCACTCATTGATTGTGCCACTGATAGCGAGTGAAATAGATAATGCCAAATGTCTCTGACTCATATAACAGTAATAACTCAAAGTACTGCAACTTCCTGAACTGTCCTGCCGCGGTGCGAAGTTTCCCAAAAGCGTCATTCGAACATACACGGTCAGTGGTTCTGACTACGGCTAAGCAAGTTAGCATCTGTGCTTTTGGAAAATGTACCCCAGATTAGCAGGCCTACAGTCTCATAAAAACTGATACGAGCTAATAGCAACTGTTGCTACTGTTATTCACATTCATTATAAACCTTGACAAGGTCGTACAACCAATAAATCATCTCACAATTTATGATTTGAGCACTCGTCAGGATACTGCATTATTAACTAATGCCTAAAGCAGTAATATTTATTGGCCAGATGACTAGCTAATTCATGAACTGATTATGATCACATACAAATAAAGCTGACCAACGTAACCTTAGTCAGGCTGCACAGATCACGGACTTAGGTAGCTAATTAGCATCATGACACCGCGGCGAGGGTAAACATCGGATTAAAAAAAAAAAAAACTGGCACTCGCCTTCCGCTCTTGATTAGCTGCTCGCCCCACAGCTGCACATCGTGTGCGAAGACAAAAAAAAAGAAAATCAAAAAAAAAATGAATGTATTTTAAAAAAATCTCATTCATCAGGCATGTTTACTCTTGATTCGTCTTCTGCTCCAAAGACTGTTTGTTCTTAGAAGCCTCAAGCGTGTCAGTACAGTTACGTCACTGAGGAAAGCCTGATTGGTCACTGTACGTCACAGGTGCAAAGCGAGGGGAGAAGGGATGCTTTTCACAACGTAAACAGAGAGTATGCAGCCCAATACCGGTCAAGATTTGTTTGTTTTTTTTTATTTATCTCTGCCAGGGGTCAGCGAGGTTCGAAGAAAGTTCATGAGTATTAGACACGAATTGAAAAGCAATTCTAAAACGAGGTTCCCTTGATAGAGATGTTTTTCAATTAAACGCTCTTTAAATAAGCTGAAATACACTTGCTTATCGCACGATGCCTCGAATCCAGACTGTTTTGAAGTCACTGAAACGCTGTAGCAGCTCTGCTCCTCCTTAGCCTTTGGGACGATTAAGACTGAAGTCACTCGCTGGTCTCCCACCAAATGCGGGCGTCGGCTGCAATTAGATCGCCTGCATCCCCCATTTATCCGCATCACATTATTACCTCCGTCAAGCACGTTATGTTTTCACCTCTGTCTCACTGTCCACAGGATACCTCAGAAAGTTATGAATGTGCTGGCTGAAAATTTAGTGGGATGGTAGGTGGCAGTCTAAGGATGAGTTGATTTAATCTTGGAAGTGATCGAGAACATATTCCTCATGTAAGTCCGGAGGAAGTGAAATTCACATGAATGAAATGATGGTCCATTATAAAATGAACAGATTTTAATAACATGTCAGAGTTGAATGTAATGGACACTAGTGTAGAATGCACTATAGCTGTTGGTGAGCTGGATAATATTCTTGTGGATCCACAATTAATAATACTGACATTTGGCGTGGTGGAAGCGTGCACTCTTCGGAGTGCTTTTCCACTTTTCAAAATGAGCAGCTGCCCTGAGGGAATCAGGACTCTTTCTTCCATTCAACATGGCATGGATGTGTTGTGTATCATATTTTAGTGTTACTCATCATATTCCTCAGTAATCATGATCAGTAACCACATTATGTAAGCAGCAGTAACACACACACACACACACACACACACACACACACACACACACACGCACAGACACGCACACGCACTGACACACAGACACAAAAACAAGCAGTTAACTCACACAAACGGAAATGATTTTTGTAGCTTTGATTAATATCTGTTCAGTTGATTTATTCAATATCTGTTCATTGGATTTCTGTAGCTAGGTTCATTATCTGTACAGTAGAACCATTAGTGATATAATTATATACACATTACTTGAAACATAATCAGTAGAGCAATTTTCATATCTATTTGCATCCTATTTTATGAATGTATTTTTCTTAACCTTTAAAGTATACATAAGTGCGCCGCCAATATTTTTTCAGTAAATCCCGTATAGAACGCGACGATCAAGAAGGGAAGGGAAAGCGATAAGAGATAACCAGAGTAATGTGATTGGAAGATGGATTTTATACAAACAAGCAACTGTCACGAGCATGACTCTGTCCCCTGCCGCATGTATATGTTGGTGCTAAATATGAGAAAAATTGGTCGACTGCTTCTTGACATATTGCCTGGACAAGGTTTCACGAAGCCAAAATCTACATAATTGCCCCGCGATAATGAAAATGACCTCAAGGACAACAAAATCGACTGGTGGCCCAGAAGCCGCCCCCCCCCGCCCCCCAAGTACACATTGGTGGCAAATATGAGCAAAAAAGATCCACTGGTTCTCGAGATTTGTGATAACACCAATGGGAAGGACGTACGAATGGACAGACGGACGGAGCTGAATATTATATCCCCTGCTCCGCTGCGGCCGGGGACCAAAAGGCCATCTTGAATGAGCATAGTAGTGTTGTTGGCATGCAAGGACAACTCCAGGCTTTTGGTCATTGTGTCATCATGAGCCGAAATAAAGTCTGATCATTATCAGTAGATTCTGCCTCTCTGCAATTATATGAGGAGAAGAGGGCCTCGAAAACACAAGAACATATCTGTTCTGGTTCCCCATTCAGATGACGTGGAAATATCAGTGCATTCCCTTCATTGATAAAATGCACGACACAGTGTCATTCTTTCAAGGTGTGAAGTGTTTCCACAGTGACAGAATTTTAATGTTCATTAAGGATTCAGACGACAAACAAGTGCTTTCCAAAAAATCTTCAGTTTTATTGCCTCATGTTGGGCGGAATGATGATGATAATAACAACAGCAAGGGACTCTTTCCCAAAATTTACACATCATTTGCTTTTCACTATGGGCAAAAAAAGGGGCTTATAGCACCTGGTATTCCCAGGCGGTCACCCATCCAAGTACTAACCAGGCCCTACCCAGCTTAGCTGCCGAGATCAGACGAGATCGGGCGTTTTCTAGGTGGTATGGCCATAAGCCAGAAGCAACCCAACAAATCCAGGATACAATATTCCGCTTAAAACATTCCCATATAACAATACATTCACCTTATAACCTTTTTCGGGTGATACAAGCCCTATGAAATTCATATAGCGAACAAAGGGTGTAAGCAAACATGATATTCTTCCTTGAAAGGGGCTCGCCATTTTATCAGAGCAGTCGCTTAGCTATGATGCTATTCCAGCTTCTCTGCGTATACGCTGCATACAGCATAGACATCATTGTCCAAAGGCTACGACAGCACCCAAGGGAACCCCACTCATTGATTGTGCCACTGATAGCGAGTGAAATAGATAATGCCAAATGTCTCTGACTCATATAACAGTAATAACTCAAAGTACTGCAACTTCCTGAACTGTCCTGCCGCGGTGCGAAGTTTCCCAAAAGCGTCATTCGAACATACACGGTCAGTGGTTCTGACTACGGCTAAGCAAGTTAGCATCTGTGCTTTTGGAAAATGTACCCCAGATTAGCAGGCCTACAGTCTCATAAAAACTGATACGAGCTAATAGCAACTGTTGCTACTGTTATTCACATTCATTATAAACCTTGACAAGGTCGTACAACCAATAAATCATCTCACAATTTATGATTTGAGCACTCGTCAGGATACTGCATTATTAACTAATGCCTAAAGCAGTAATATTTATTGGCCAGATGACTAGCTAATTCATGAACTGATTATGATCACATACAAATAAAGCTGACCAACGTAACCTTAGTCAGGCTGCACAGATCACGGACTTAGGTAGCTAATTAGCATCATGACACCGCGGCGAGGGTAAACATCGGATTAAAAAAAAACAAAAAACTGGCACTCGCCTTCCGCTCTTGATTAGCTGCTCGCCCCACAGCTGCACATCGTGTGCGAAGACAAAAAAAAAGAAAATCAAAAAAAAAATGAATGTATTTAAAAAAAATCTCATTCATCGAGCATGTTTACTCTTGATTCGTCTTCTGCTCCAAAGACTGTTTGTTCTTAGAAGCCTCAAGCGTGTCAGTACAGTTACGTCACTGAGGAAAGCCTGATTGGTCACTGTACGTCACAGGTGCAAAGCGAGGGGAGAAGGGATGCTTTTCACAACGTAAACAGAGAGTATGCAGCCCAATACCGGTCAAGATTTGTTTGTTTTTTTTAATTTATCTCTGCCAGGGGTCAGCGAGGTTCGAAGAAAGTTCATGAGTATTAGACACGGATTGAAAAGCAATTCTAAAACGAGGTTCCCTTGATAGAGATGTTTTTCAATTAAACGCTCTTTAAATAAGCTGAAATACACTTGCCTATCGCACGATGCCTCGAATCCAGACTGTTTTGAAGTCACTGAAACGCTGTAGCAGCTCTGCTCCTCCTTAGCCTTTGGGGCGATTAAGATTGAAGTCACTCGCTGGTCTCCCACCAAATGCGGGCGTCGGCTGCAATTAGATCGCCTGCATCCCCCATTTATCCGCATCACATTATTACCTCCGTCAAGCACGTTATGTTTTCACCTCTGTCTCACTGTCCACAGGATACCTCAGAAAGTTATGAATGTGCTGGCTGAAAATTTAGTGGGATGGTAGGTGGCAGTCTAAGGATGAGTTGATTTAATCTTGGAAGTGATCGAGAACATATTCCTCATGTAAGTCCGGAGGAAGTGAAATTCACATGAATGAAATGATGGTCCATTATAAAATGAACAGATTTTAATAACATGTCAGAGTTGAATGTAATGGACACTAGTGTAGAATGCACTATAGCTGTTGGTGAGCTGGATAATATTCTTGTGGATCCACAATTAATAATACTGACATTTGGCGTGGTGGAAGCGTGCACTCTTCGGAGTGCTTTTCCACTTTTCAAAATGAGCAGCTGCCCTGAGGGAATCAGGACTCTTTCTTCCATTCAACATGGCATGGATGTGTTGTGTATCATATTTTAGTGTTACTCATCATATTCCTCAGTAATCATGATCAGTAACCACATTATGTAAGCAGCAGTAACACACACACACACACACACACACACACACACACACACGCACAGACACGCACACGCACTGACACACAGACACAAAAACAAGCAGTTAACTCACACAAACGGAAATGATTTTTGTAGCTTTGATTAATATCTGTTCAGTTGATTTATTCAATATCTGTTCATTGGATTTCTGTAGCTAGGTTCATTATCTGTACAGTAGAACCATTAGTGATATAATTATATACACATTACTTGAAACATAATCAGTAGAGCAATTTTCATATCTATTTGCATCCTATTTTATGAATGTATTTTTCTTAACCTTTAAAGTATACATAAGTGCGCCGCCAATATTTTTTCAGTAAATCCCGTATAGAACGCGACGATCAAGAAGGGAAGGGAAAGCGATAAGAGATAACCAGAGTAATGTGATTGGAAGATGGATTTTATACAAACAAGCAACTGTCACGAGCATGACTCTGTCCCCTGCCGCATGTATATGTTGGTGCTAAATATGAGAAAAATTGGTCGACTGCTTCTTGACATATTGCCTGGACAAGGTTTCACGAAGCCAAAATCTACATAATTGCCCCGCGATAATGAAAATGACCTCAAGGACAACAAAATCGACTGGTGGCCCAGAAGCCCCCCCCCCCCCCCGCCACCCAAGTACACATTGGTGGCAAATATGAGCAAAAAAGATCCACTGGTTCTCGAGATTTGTGATAACACCAATGGGAAGGACGTACGAATGGACAGACGGACGGAGCTGAATATTATATCCCCTGCTCCGCTGCGGCCGGGGACCAAAAGGCCATCTTGAATGAGCATAGTAGTGTTGTTGGCATGCAAGGACAACTCCAGGCTTTTGGTCATTGTGTCATCATGAGCCGAAATAAAGTCTGATCATTATCTGTAGATTCTGCCTCTCTGCAATTATATGAGGAGAAGAGGGCCTCGAAAACACAAGAACATATCTGTTCTGGTTCCCCATTCAGATGACGTGGAAATATCAGTGCATTCCCTTCATTGATAAAATGCACGACACAGTGTCATTCTTTCAAGGTGTGAAGTGTTTCCACAGTGACAGAATTTTAATGTTCATTAAGGATTCAGACGACAAACAAGTGCTTTCCAAAAAATCTTCAGTTTTATTGCCTCATGTTGGGCGGAATGATGATGATAATAACAACAGCAAGGGACTCTTTCCCAAAATTTACACATCATTTGCTTTTCACTATGGGCAAAAAAAGGGGCTTATAGCACCTGGTATTCCCAGGCGGTCACCCATCCAAGTACTAACCAGGCCCTACCCAGCTTAGCTGCCGAGATCAGACGAGATCGGGCGTTTTCTAGGTGGTATGGCCATAAGCCAGAAGCAACCCAACAAATCCAGGATACAATATTCCGCTTAAAACATTCCCATATAACAATACATTCACCTTATAACCTTTTTCGGGTGATACAAGCCCTATGAAATTCATATAGCGAACAAAGGGTGTAAGCAAACATGATATTCTTCCTTGAAAGGGGCTCGCCATTTTATCAGAGCAGTCGCTTAGCTATGATGCTATTCCAGCTTCTCTGCGTATACGCTGCATACAGCATAGACATCATTGTCCAAAGGCTACGACAGCACCCAAGGGAACCCCACTCATTGATTGTGCCACTGATAGCGAGTGAAATAGATAATGCCAAATGTCTCTGACTCATATAACAGTAATAACTCAAAGTACTGCAACTTCCTGAACTGTCCTGCCGCGGTGCGAAGTTTCCCAAAAGCGTCATTCGAACATACACGGTCAGTGGTTCTGACTACGGCTAAGCAAGTTAGCATCTGTGCTTTTGGAAAATGTACCCCAGATTAGCAGGCCTACAGTCTCATAAAAACTGATACGAGCTAATAGCAACTGTTGCTACTGTTATTCACATTCATTATAAACCTTGACAAGGTCGTACAACCAATAAATCATCTCACAATTTATGATTTGAGCACTCGTCAGGATACTGCATTATTAACTAATGCCTAAAGCAGTAATATTTATTGGCCAGATGACTAGCTAATTCATGAACTGATTATGATCTCATACAAATAAAGCTGACCAACGTAACCTTAGTCAGGCTGCACAGATCACGGACTTAGGTAGCTAATTAGCATCATGACACCGCGGTGAGGGTAAACATCGGATTAAAAAAAAAAAAAAACTGGCACTCGCCTTCCGCTCTTGATTAGCTGCTCGCCCCACAACTGCACATCGTGTGCGAAGACAAAAAAAAAGAAAATCAAAAAAAAAATGAATGTATTTTAAAAAAATCTCATTCATCAGGCATGTTTACTCTTGATTCGTCTTCTGCTCCAAAGACTGTTTGTTCTTAGAAGCCTCAAGCGTGTCAGTACAGTTACGTCACTGAGGAAAGCCTGATTGGTCACTGTACGTCACAGGTGCAAAGCGAGGGGAGAAGGGATGCTTTTCACAACGTAAACAGAGAGTATGCAGCCCAATACCGGTCAAGATTTGTTTGTTTTTTTTAATTTATCTCTGCCAGGGGTCAGCGAGGTTCGAAGAAAGTTCATGAGTATTAGACACGGATTGAAAAGCAATTCTAAAACGAGGTTCCCTTGATAGAGATGTTTTTCAATTAAACGCTCTTTAAATAAGCTGAAATACACTTGCTTATCGCACGATGCCTCGAATCCAGACTGTTTTGAAGTCACTGAAACGCTGTAGCAGCTCTGCTCCTCCTTAGCCTTTGGGGCGATTAAGATTGAAGTCACTCGCTGGTCTCCCACCAAATGCGGGCGTCGGCTGCAATTAGATCGCCTGCATCCCCCATTTATCCGCATCACATTATTACCTCCGTCAAGCACGTTATGTTTTCACCTCTGTCTCACTGTCCACAGGATACCTCAGAAAGTTATGAATGTGCTGGCTGAAAATTTAGTGGGATGGTAGGTGGCAGTCTAAGGATGAGTTGATTTAATCTTGGAAGAGATCGAGAACATATTCCTCATGTAAGTCCGGAGGAAGTGAAATTCACATGAATGAAATGATGGTCCATTATAAAATGAACAGATTTTAATAACATGTCAGTGTTGAATGTAATGGACACTAGTGTAGAATGCACTATAGCTGTTGGTGAGCTGGATAATATTCTTGTGGATCCACAATTAATAATACTGACATTTGGCGTGGTGGAAGCGTGCACTCTTCGGAGTGCTTTTCCACTTTTCAAAATGAGCAGCTGCCCTGAGGGAATCAGGACTCTTTCTTCCATTCAACATGGCATGGATGTGTTGTGTATCATATTTTAGTGTTACTCATCATATTCCTCAGTAATCATGATCAGTAACCACATTATGTAAGCAGCAGTAACACACACACACACACACACACACACGCACAGACACGCACACGCACTGACACACAGACACAAAAACAAGCAGTTAACTCACACAAACGGAAATGATTTTTGTAGCTTTGATTAATATCTGTTCAGTTGATTTATTCAATATCTGTTCATTGGATTTCTGTAGCTAGGTTCATTATCTGTACAGTAGAACCATTAGTGATATAATTATATACACATTACTTGAAACATAATCAGTAGAGCAATTTTCATATCTATTTGCATCCTATTTTATGAATGTATTTTTCTTAACCTTTAAAGTATACATAAGTGCGCCGCCAATATTTTTTCAGTAAATCCCGTATAGAACGCGACGATCAAGAAGGGAAGGGAAAGCGATAAGAGATAACCAGAGTAATGTGATTGGAAGATGGATTTTATACAAACAAGCAACTGTCACGAGCATGACTCTGTCCCCTGCCGCATGTATATGTTGGTGCTAAATATGAGAAAAATTGGTCGACTGCTTCTTGACATATTGCCTGGACAAGGTTTCACGAAGCCAAAATCTACATAATTGCCCCGCGATAATGAAAATGACCTCAAGGACAACAAAATCGACTGGTGGCCCAGAACCCCCCCCCCCCCCGCCACCCAAGTACACATTGGTGGCAAATATGAGCAAAAAAGATCCACTGGTTCTCGAGATTTGTGATAACACCAATGGGAAGGACGTACGAATGGACAGACGGACGGAGCTGAATATTATATCCCCTGCTCCGCTGCGGCCGGGGACCAAAAGGCCATCTTGAATGAGCATAGTAGTGTTGTTGGCATGCAAGGACAACTCCAGGCTTTTGGTCATTGTGTCATCATGAGCCGAAATAAAGTCTGATCATTATCTGTAGATTCTGCCTCTCTGCAATTATATGAGGAGAAGAGGGCCTCGAAAACACAAGAACATATCTGTTCTGGTTCCCCATTCAGATGACGTGGAAATATCAGTGCATTCCCTTCATTGATAAAATGCACGACACAGTGTCATTCTTTCAAGGTGTGAAGTGTTTCCACAGTGACAGAATTTTAATGTTCATTAAGGATTCAGACGACAAACAAGTGCTTTCCAAAAAATCTTCAGTTTTATTGCCTCATGTTGGGCGGAATGATGATGATAATAACAACAGCAAGGGACTCTTTCCCAAAATTTACACATCATTTGCTTTTCACTATGGGCAAAAAAAGGGGCTTATAGCACCTGGTATTCCCAGGCGGTCACCCATCCAAGTACTAACCAGGCCCTACCCAGCTTAGCTGCCGAGATCAGACGAGATCGGGCGTTTTCTAGGTGGTATGGCCATAAGCCAGAAGCAACCCAACAAATCCAGGATACAATATTCCGCTTAAAACATTCCCATATAACAATACATTCACCTTATAACCTTTTTCGGGTGATACAAGCCCTATGAAATTCATATAGCGAACAAAGGGTGTAAGCAAACATGATATTCTTCCTTGAAAGGGGCTCGCCATTTTATCAGAGCAGTCGCTTAGCTATGATGCTATTCCAGCTTCTCTGCGTATACGCTGCATACAGCATAGACATCATTGTCCAAAGGCTACGACAGCACCCAAGGGAACCCCACTCATTGATTGTGCCACTGATAGCGAGTGAAATAGATAATGCCAAATGTCTCTGACTCATATAACAGTAATAACTCAAAGTACTGCAACTTCCTGAACTGTCCTGCCGCGGTGCGAAGTTTCCCAAAAGCGTCATTCGAACATACACGGTCAGTGGTTCTGACTACGGCTAAGCAAGTTAGCATCTGTGCTTTTGGAAAATGTACCCCAGATTAGCAGGCCTACAGTCTCATAAAAACTGATACGAGCTAATAGCAACTGTTGCTACTGTTATTCACATTCATTATAAACCTTGACAAGGTCGTACAACCAATAAATCATCTCACAATTTATGATTTGAGCACTCGTCAGGATACTGCATTATTAACTAATGCCTAAAGCAGTAATATTTATTGGCCAGATGACTAGCTAATTCATGAACTGATTATGATCACATACAAATAAAGCTGACCAACGTAACCTTAGTCAGGCTGCACAGATCACGGACTTAGGTAGCTAATTAGCATCATGACACCGCGGTGAGGGTAAACATCGGATTAAAAAAAAAAAAAAAACTGGCACTCGCCTTCCGCTCTTGATTAGCTGCTCGCCCCACAACTGCACATCGTGTGCGAAGACAAAAAAAAAGAAAATCAAAAAAAAAATGAATGTATTTTAAAAAAATCTCATTCATCAGGCATGTTTACTCTTGATTCGTCTTCTGCTCCAAAGACTGTTTGTTCTTAGAAGCCTCAAGCGTGTCAGTACAGTTACGTCACTGAGGAAAGCCTGATTGGTCACTGTACGTCACAGGTGCAAAGCGAGGGGAGAAGGGATGCTTTTCACAACGTAAACAGAGAGTATGCAGCCCAATACCGGTCAAGATTTGTTTGTTTTTTTTAATTTATCTCTGCCAGGGGTCAGCGAGGTTCGAAGAAAGTTCATGAGTATTAGACACGGATTGAAAAGCAATTCTAAAACGAGGTTCCCTTGATAGAGATGTTTTTCAATTAAACGCTCTTTAAATAAGCTGAAATACACTTGCTTATCGCACGATGCCTCGAATCCAGACTGTTTTGAAGTCACTGAAACGCTGTAGCAGCTCTGCTCCTCCTTAGCCTTTGGGGCGATTAAGATTGAAGTCACTCGCTGGTCTCCCACCAAATGCGGGCGTCGGCTGCAATTAGATCGCCTGCATCCCCCATTTATCCGCATCACATTATTACCTCCGTCAAGCACGTTATGTTTTCACCTCTGTCTCACTGTCCACAGGATACCTCAGAAAGTTATGAATGTGCTGGCTGAAAATTTAGTGGGATGGTAGGTGGCAGTCTAAGGATGAGTTGATTTAATCTTGGAAGTGATCGAGAACATATTCCTCATGTAAGTCCGGAGGAAGTGAAATTCACATGAATGAAATGATGGTCCATTATAAAATGAACAGATTTTAATAACATGTCAGTGTTGAATGTAATGGACACTAGTGTAGAATGCACTATAGCTGTTGGTGAGCTGGATAATATTCTTGTGGATCCACAATTAATAATACTGACATTTGGCGTGGTGGAAGCGTGCACTCTTCGGAGTGCTTTTCCACTTTTCAAAATGAGCAGCTGCCCTGAGGGAATCAGGACTCTTTCTTCCATTCAACATGGCATGGATGTGTTGTGTATCATATTTTAGTGTTACTCATCATATTCCTCAGTAATCATGATCAGTAACCACATTATGTAAGCAGCAGTAACACACACACACACACACACACGCACGCACAGACACGCACACGCACTGACACACAGACACAAAAACAAGCAGTTAACTCACACAAACGGAAATGATTTTTGTAGCTTTGATTAATATCTGTTCAGTTGATTTATTCAATATCTGTTCATTGGATTTCTGTAGCTAGGTTCATTATCTGTACAGTAGAACCATTAGTGATATAATTATATACACATTACTTGAAACATAATCAGTAGAGCAATTTTCATATCTATTTGCATCCTATTTTATGAATGTATTTTTCTTAACCTTTAAAGTATACATAAGTGCGCCGCCAATATTTTTTCAGTAAATCCCGTATAGAACGCGACGATCAAGAAGGGAAGGGAAAGCGATAAGAGATAACCAGAGTAATGTGATTGGAAGATGGATTTTATACAAACAAGCAACTGTCACGAGCATGACTCTGTCCCCTGCCGCATGTATATGTTGGTGCTAAATATGAGAAAAATTGGTCGACTGCTTCTTGACATATTGCCTGGACAAGGTTTCACGAAGCCAAAATCTACATAATTGCCCCGCGATAATGAAAATGACCTCAAGGACAACAAAATCGACTGGTGGCCCACTGGTGCTCCGCTGCGGCCGGGGACCAAAAGGCCATCTTGAATGAGCATAGTAGTGTTGTTGGCATGCAAGGACAACTCCAGGCTTTTGGTCATTGTGTCATCATGAGCCGAAATAAAGTCTGATCATTATCAGTAGATTCTGCCTCTCTGCAATTATATGAGGAGAAGAGGGCCTCGAAAACACAAGAACATATCTGTTCTGGTTCCCCATTCAGATGACGTGGAAATATCAGTGCATTCCCTTCATTGATAAAATGCACGACACAGTGTCATTCTTTCAAGGTGTGAAGTGTTTCCACAGTGACAGAATTTTAATGTTCATTAAGGATTCAGACGACAAACAAGTGCTTTCCAAAAAATCTTCAGTTTTATTGCCTCATGTTGGGCGGAATGATGATGATAATAACAACAGCAAGGGACTCTTTCCCAAAATTTACACATCATTTGCTTTTCACTATGGGCAAAAAAAGGGGCTTATAGCACCTGGTATTCCCAGGCGGTCACCCATCCAAGTACTAACCAGGCCCTACCCAGCTTAGCTGCCGAGATCAGACGAGATCGGGCGTTTTCTAGGTGGTATGGCCATAAGCCAGAAGCAACCCAACAAATCCAGGATACAATATTCCGCTTAAAACATTCCCATATAACAATACATTCACCTTATAACCTTTTTCGGGTGATACAAGCCCTATGAAATTCATATAGCGAACAAAGGGTGCAAGCAAACATGATATTCTTCCTTGAAAGGGGCTCGCCATTTTATCAGAGCAGTCGCTTAGCTATGATGCTATTCCAGCTTCTCTGCGTATACGCTGCATACAGCATAGACATCATTGTCCAAAGGCTACGACAGCACCCAAGGGAACCCCACTCATTGATTGTGCCACTGATAGCGAGTGAAATAGATAATGCCAAATGTCTCTGACTCATATAACAGTAATAACTCAAAGTACTGCAACTTCCTGAACTGTCCTGCCGCGGTGCGAAGTTTCCCAAAAGCGTCATTCGAACATACACGGTCAGTGGTTCTGACTACGGCTAAGCAAGTTAGCATCTGTGCTTTTGGAAAATGTACCCCAGATTAGCAGGCCTACAGTCTCATAAAAACTGATACGAGCTAATAGCAACTGTTGCTACTGTTATTCACATTCATTATAAACCTTGACAAGGTCGTACAACCAATAAATCATCTCACAATTTATGATTTGAGCACTCGTCAGGATACTGCATTATTAACTAATGCCTAAAGCAGTAATATTTATTGGCCAGATGACTAGCTAATTCATGAACTGATTATGATCACATACAAATAAAGCTGACCAACGTAACCTTAGTCAGGCTGCACAGATCACGGACTTAGGTAGCTAATTAGCATCATGACACCGCGGCGAGGGTAAACATCGGATTAAAAAAAAAAAAAAACTGGCACTCGCCTTCCGCTCTTGATTAGCTGCTCGCCCCACAGCTGCACATCGTGTGCGAAGACAAAAAAAAAGAAAATCAAAAAAAAAATGAATGTATTTTAAAAAAATCTCATTCATCAGGCATGTTTACTCTTGATTCGTCTTCTGCTCCAAAGACTGTTTGTTCTTAGAAGCCTCAAGCGTGTCAGTACAGTTACGTCACTGAGGAAAGCCTGATTGGTCACTGTACGTCACAGGTGCAAAGCGAGGGGAGAAGGGATGCTTTTCACAACGTAAACAGAGAGTATGCAGCCCAATACCGGTCAAGATTTGTTTGTTTTTTTTAATTTATCTCTGCCAGGGGTCAGCGAGGTTCGAAGAAAGTTCATGAGTATTAGACACGGATTGAAAAGCAATTCTAAAACGAGGTTCCCTTGATAGAGATGTTTTTCAATTAAACGCTCTTTAAATAAGCTGACATACACTTGCCTATCGCACGATGCCTCGAATCCAGACTGTTTTGAAGTCACTGAAACGCTGTAGCAGCTCTGCTCCTCCTTAGCCTTTGGGGCGATTAAGATTGAAGTCACTCGCTGGTCTCCCACCAAATGCGGGCGTCGGCTGCAATTAGATCGCCTGCATCCCCCATTTATCCGCATCACATTATTACCTCCGTCAAGCACGTTATGTTTTCACCTCTGTCTCACTGTCCACAGGATACCTCAGAAAGTTATGAATGTGCTGGCTGAAAATTTAGTGGGATGGTAGGTGGCAGTCTAAGGATGAGTTGATTTAATCTTGGAAGTGATCGAGAACATATTCCTCATGTAAGTCCGGAGGAAGTGAAATTCACATGAATGAAATGATGGTCCATTATAAAATGAACAGATTTTAATAACATGTCAGAGTTGAATGTAATGGACACTAGTGTAGAATGCACTATAGCTGTTGGTGAGCTGGATAATATTCTTGTGGATCCACAATTAATAATACTGACATTTGGCGTGGTGGAAGCGTGCACTCTTCGGAGTGCTTTTCCACTTTTCAAAATGAGCAGCTGCCCTGAGGGAATCAGGACTCTTTCTTCCATTCAACATGGCATGGATGTGTTGTGTATCATATTTTAGTGTTACTCATCATATTCCTCAGTAATCATGATCAGTAACCACATTATGTAAGCAGCAGTAACACACACACACACACACACACACACGCACAGACACGCACACGCACTGACACACAGACACAAAAACAAGCAGTTAACTCACACAAACGGAAATGATTTTTGTAGCTTTGATTAATATCTGTTCAGTTGATTTATTCAATATCTGTTCATTGGATTTCTGTAGCTAGGTTCATTATCTGTACAGTAGAACCATTAGTGATATAATTATATACACATTACTTGAAACATAATCAGTAGAGCAATTTTCATATCTATTTGCATCCTATTTTATGAATGTATTTTTCTTAACCTTTAAAGTATACATAAGTGCGCCGCCAATATTTTTTCAGTAAATCCCGTATAGAACGCGACGATCAAGAAGGGAAGGGAAAGCGATAAGAGATAACCAGAGTAATGTGATTGGAAGATGGATTTTATACAAACAAGCAACTGTCACGAGCATGACTCTGTCCCCTGCCGCATGTATATGTTGGTGCTAAATATGAGAAAAATTGGTCGACTGCTTCTTGACATATTGCCTGGACAAGGTTTCACGAAGCCAAAATCTACATAATTGCCCCGCGATAATGAAAATGACCTCAAGGACAACAAAATCGACTGGTGGCCCAGAAGCCGCCCCCCCCCCCCCCCCCCGCCACCCAAGTACACATTGGTGGCAAATATGAGCAAAAAAGATCCACTGGTTCTCGAGATTTGTGATAACACCAATGGGAAGGACGTACGAATGGACAGACGGACGGAGCTGAATATTATATCCCCTGCTCCGCTGCGGACGGGGACCAAAAGGCCATCTTGAATGAGCATAGTAGTGTTGTTGGCATGCAAGGACAACTCCAGGCTTTTGGTCATTGTGTCATCATGAGCCGAAATAAAGTCTGATCATTATCAGTAGATTCTGCCTCTCTGCAATTATATGAGGAGAAGAGGGCCTCGAAAACACAAGAACATATCTGTTCTGGTTCCCCATTCAGATGACGTGGAAATATCAGTGCATTCCCTTCATTGATAAAATGCACGACACAGTGTCATTCTTTCAAGGTGTGAAGTGTTTCCACAGTGACAGAATTTTAATGTTCATTAAGGATTCAGACGACAAACAAGTGCTTTCCAAAAAATCTTCAATTTTATTGCCTCATGTTGGGCGGAATGATGATGATAATAACAACAGCAAGGGACTCTTTCCCAAAATTTACACATCATTTGCTTTTCACTATGGGCAAAAAAAGGGGCTTATAGCACCTGGTATTCCCAGGCGGTCACCCATCCAAGTACTAACCAGGCCCTACCCAGCTTAGCTGCCGAGATCAGACGAGATCGGGCGTTTTCTAGGTGGTATGGCCATAAGCCAGAAGCAACCCAACAAATCCAGGATACAATATTCCGCTTAAAACATTCCCATATAATAATACATTCACCTTATAACCTTTTTCGGGTGATACAAGCCCTATGAAATTCATATAGCGAACAAAGGGTGCAAGCAAACATGATATTCTTCCTTGAAAGGGGCTCGCGATTTTATCAGAGCAGTCGCTTAGCTATGATGCTATTCCAGCTTCTCTGCGTATACGCTGCATACAGCATAGACATCATTGTCCAAAGGCTACGACAGCACCCAAGGGAACCCCACTCATTGATTGTGCCACTGATAGCGAGTGAAATAGATAATGCCAAATGTCTCTGACTCATATAACAGTAATAACTCAAAGTACTGCAACTTCCTGAACTGTCCTGCCGCGGTGCGAAGTTTCCCAAAAGCGTCATTCGAACATACACGGTCAGTGGTTCTGACTACGGCTAAGCAAGTTAGCATCTGTGCTTTTGGAAAATGTACCCCAGATTAGCAGGCCTACAGTCTCATAAAAACTGATACGAGCTAATAGCAACTGTTGCTACTGTTATTCACATTCATTATAAACCTTGACAAGGTCGTACAACCAATAAATCATCTCACAATTTATGATTTGAGCACTCGTCAGGATACTGCATTATTAACTAATGCCTAAAGCAGTAATATTTATTGGCCAGATGACTAGCTAATTCATGAACTGATTATGATCACATACAAATAAAGCTGACCAACGTAACCTTAGTCAGGCTGCACAGATCACGGACTTAGGTAGCTAATTAGCATCATGACACCGCGGCGAGGGTAAACATCGGATTAAAAAAAAAAAAAAACTGGCACTCGCCTTCCGCTCTTGATTAGCTGCTCGCCCCACAGCTGCACATCGTGTGCGAAGACAAAAAAAAAGAAAATAAAAAAAAAAATGAATGTATTTAAAAAAAATCTCATTCATCAGGCATGTTTACTCTTGATTCGTCTTCTGCTCCAAAGACTGTTTGTTCTTAGAAGCCTCAAGCGTGTCAGTACAGTTACGTCACTGAGGAAAGCCTGATTGGTCACTGTACGTCACAGGTGCAAAGCGAGGGGAGAAGGGATGCTTTTCACAACGTAAACAGAGAGTATGCAGCCCAATACCGGTCAAGATTTGTTTGTTTTTTTTAATTTATCTCTGCCAGGGGTCAGCGAGGTTCGAAGAAAGTTCATGAGTATTAGACACGGATTGAAAAGCAATTCTAAAACGAGGTTCCCTTGATAGAGATGTTTTTCAATTAAACGCTCTTTAAATAAGCTGAAATACACCTGACTGTAGCACGATGCCTCGAATCCAGACTGTTTTGAAGTCACTGAAACGCTGTAGCAGCTCTGCTCCTCCTTAGCCTTTGGGGCGAATAAGATTGAAGTCACTCGCTGGTCTCCCACCAAATGCGGGCGTCGGCTGCAATTAGATCGCCTGCATCCCCCATTTATCCGCATCACATTATTACCTCCGTCAAGCACGTTATGTTTTCACCTCTGTCTCACTGTCCACAGGATACCTCAGAAAGTTATGAATGTGCTGGCTGAAAATTTAGTGGGATGGTAGGTGGCAGTCTAAGGATGAGTTGATTTAATCTTGGAAGTGATCGAGAACATATTCCTCATGTAAGTCCGGAGGAAGTGAAATTCACATGAATGAAATGATGGTCCATTATAAAATGAACAGATTTTAATAACATGTCAGTGTTGAATGTAATGGACACTAGTGTAGAATGCACTATAGCTGTTGGTGAGCTGGATAATATTCTTGTGGATCCACAATTAATAATACTGACATTTGGCGTGGTGGAAGCGTGCACTCTTCGGAGTGCTTTTCCACTTTTCAAAATGAGCAGCTGCCCTGAGGGAATCAGGACTCTTTCTTCCATTCAACATGGCATGGATGTGTTGTGTATCATATTTTAGTGTTACTCATCATATTCCTCAGTAATCATGATCAGTAACCACATTATGTAAGCAGCAGTAACACACACACACACACACACACACACACACACACGCACAGACACGCACACGCACTGACACACAGAAACAAAAACAAGCAGTTAACTCACACAAACGGAAATGATTTTTGTAGCTTTGATTAATATCTGTTCAGTTGATTTATTCAATATCTGTTCATTGGATTTCTGTAGCTAGGTTCATTATCTGTACAGTAGAACCATTAGTGATATAATTATATACACATTACTTGAAACATAATCAGTAGAGCAATTTTCATATCTATTTGCATCCTATTTTATGAATGTATTTTTCTTAACCTTTAAAGTATACATAAGTGCGCCGCCAATATTTTTTCAGTAAATCCCGTATAGAACGCGACGATCAAGAAGGGAAGGGAAAGCGATAAGAGATAACCAGAGTAATGTGATTGGAAGATGGATTTTATACAAACAAGCAACTGTCACGAGCATGACTCTGTCCCCTGCCGCATGTATATGTTGGTGCTAAATATGAGAAAAATTGGTCGACTGCTTCTTGACATATTGCCTGGACAAGGTTTCACGAAGCCAAAATCTACATAATTGCCCCGCGATAATGAAAATGACCTCAAGGACAACAAAATCGACTGGTGGCCCAGAAGCCGCCCCCCCCCCCCCCCCGCCACCCAAGTACACATTGGTGGCAAATATGAGCAAAAAAGATCCACTGGTTCTCGAGATTTGTGATAACACCAATGGGAAGGACGTACGAATGGACAGACGGACGGAGCTGAATATTATATCCCCTGCTCCGCTGCGGCCGGGGACCAAAAGGCCATCTTGAATGAGCATAGTAGTGTTGTTGGCATGCAAGGACAACTCCAGGCTTTTGGTCATTGTGTCATCATGAGCCGAAATAAAGTCTGATCATTATCAGTAGATTCTGCCTCTCTGCAATTATATGAGGAGAAGAGGGCCTCGAAAACACAAGAACATATCTGTTCTGGTTCCCCATTCAGATGACGTGGAAATATCAGTGCATTCCCTTCATTGATAAAATGCACGACACAGTGTCATTCTTTCAAGGTGTGAAGTGTTTCCACAGTGACAGAATTTTAATGTTCATTAAGGATTCAGACGACAAACAAGTGCTTTCCAAAAAATCTCCAGTTTTATTGCCTCATGTTGGGCGGAATGATGATGATAATAACAACAGCAAGGGACTCTTTCCCAAAATTACACATCATTTGCTTTTCACTATGGGCAAAAAAAGGGGCTTATAGCACCTGGTATTCCCAGGCAGTCACCCATCCAAGTACTAACCAGGCCCTACCCAGCTTAGCTGCCGAGATCAGACGAGATCGGGCGTTTTCTAGGTGGTATGGCCATAAGCCAGAAGCAACCCAACAAATCCAGGATACAATATTCCGCTTAAAACATTCCCATATAACAATACATTCACCTTATAACCTTTTTCGGGTGATACAAGCCCTATGAAATTCATATAGCGAACAAAGGGTGTAAGCAAACATGATATTCTTCCTTGAAAGGGGCTCGCCATTTTATCAGAGCAGTCGCTTAGCTATGATGCTATTCCAGCTTCTCTGCGTATACGCTGCATACAGCATAGACATCATTGTCCAAAGGCTACGACAGCACCCAAGGGAACCCCACTCATTGATTGTGCCACTGATAGCGAGTGAAATAGATAATGCCAAATGTCTCTGACTCATATAACAGTAATAACTCAAAGTACTGCAACTTCCTGAACTGTCCTGCCGCGGTGCGAAGTTTCCCAAAAGCGTCATTCGAACATACACGGTCAGTGGTTCTGACTACGGCTAAGCAAGTTAGCATCTGTGCTTTTGGAAAATGTACCCCAGATTAGCAGGCCTACAGTCTCATAAAAACTGATACGAGCTAATAGCAACTGTTGCTACTGTTATTCACATTCATTATAAACCTTGACAAGGTCGTACAACCAATAAATCATCTCACAATTTATGATTTGAGCACTCGTCAGGATACTGCATTATTAACTAATGCCTAAAGCAGTGATATTTATTGGCCAGATGACTAGCTAATTCATGAACTGATTATGATCACATACAAATAAAGCTGACCAACGTAACCTTAGTCAGGCTGCACAGATCACGGACTTAGGTAGCTAATTAGCATCATGACACCGCGGTGAGGGTAAACATCGGATTAAAAAAAAAAAAAAAACTGGCACTCGCCTTCCGCTCTTGATTAGCTGCTCGCCCCACAGCTGCACATCGTGTGCGAAGACAAAAAAAAAGAAAATCAAAAAAAAAATGAATGTATTTAAAAAAAATCTCATTCATCAGGCATGTTTACTCTTGATTCGTCTTCTGCTCCAAAGACTGTTTGTTCTTAGAAGCCTCAAGCGTGTCAGTACAGTTACGTCACTGAGGAAAGCCTGATTGGTCACTGTACGTCACAGGTGCAAAGCGAGGGGAGAAGGGATGCTTTTCACAACGTAAACAGAGAGTATGCAGCCCAATACCGGTCAAGATTTGTTTGTTTTTTTTTATTTATCTCTGCCAGGGGTCAGCGAGGTTCGAAGAAAGTTCATGAGTATTAGACACGGATTGAAAAGCAATTCTAAAACGAGGTTCCCTTGATAGAGATGTTTTTCAATTAAACGCTCTTTAAATAAGCTGAAATACACTTGACTATCGCACGATGCCTCGAATCCAGACTGTTTTGAAGTCACTGAAACGCTGTAGCAGCTCTGCTCCTCCTTAGCCTTTGGGGCGATTAAGATTGAAGTCACTCGCTGGTCTCCCACCAAATGCGGGCGTCGGCTGCAATTAGATCGCCTGCATCCCCCATTTATCCGCATCACATTATTACCTCCGTCAAGCACGTTATGTTTTCACCTCTGTCTCACTGTCCACAGGATACCTCAGAAAGTTATGAATGTGCTGGCTGAAAATTTAGTGGGATGGTAGGTGGCAGTCTAAGGATGAGTTGATTTAATCTTGGAAGTGATCGAGAACATATTCCTCATGTAAGTCCGGAGGAAGTGAAATTCACATGAATGAAATGATGGTCCATTATAAAATGAACAGATTTTAATAACATGTCAGTGTTGAATGTAATGGACACTAGTGTAGAATGCACTATAGCTGTTGGTGAGCTGGATAATATTCTTGTGGATCCACAATTAATAATACTGACATTTGGCGTGGTGGAAGCGTGCACTCTTCGGAGTGCTTTTCCACTTTTCAAAATGAGCAGCTGCCCTGAGGGAATCAGGACTCTTTCTTCCATTCAACATGGCATGGATGTGTTGTGTATCATATTTTAGTGTTACTCATCATATTCCTCAGTAATCATGATCAGTAACCACATTATGTAAGCAGCAGTAACACACACACACACACACACACACACACACACACACGCACAGACACGCACACGCACTGACACACAGACACAAAAACAAGCAGTTAACTCACACAAACAGAAATGATTTTTGTAGCTTTGATTAATATCTGTTCAGTTGATTTATTCAATATCTGTTCATTGGATTTCTGTAGCTAGGTTCATTATCTGTACAGTAGAAGCATTAGTGATATAATTATATACACATTACTTGAAACATAATCAGTAGAGCAATTTTCATATCTATTTGCATCCTATTTTATGAATGTATTTTTCTTAACCTTTAAAGTATACATAAGTGCGCCGCCAATATTTTTTCAGTAAATCCCGTATAGAACGCGACGATCAAGAAGGGAAGGGAAAGCGATAAGAGATAACCAGAGTAATGTGATTGGAAGATGGATTTTATACAAACAAGCAACTGTCACGAGCATGACTCTGTCCCCTGCCGCATGTATATGTTGGTGCTAAATATGAGAAAAATTGGTCGACTGCTTCTTGACATATTGCCTGGACAAGGTTTCACGAAGCCAAAATCTACATAATTGCCCCGCGATAATGAAAATGACCTCAAGGACAACAAAATCGACTGGTGGCCCAGAAGCCGCCCCCCCCCCCCCGCCACCCAAGTACACATTGGTGGCAAATATGAGCAAAAAAGATCCACTGGTTCTCGAGATTTGTGATAACACCAATGGGAAGGACGTACGAATGGACAGACGGACGGAGCTGAATATTATATCCCCTGCTCCGCTGCGGCCGGGGACCAAAAGGCCATCTTGAATGAGCATAGTAGTGTTGTTGGCATGCAAGGACAACTCCAGGCTTTTGGTCATTGTGTCATCATGAGCCGAAATAAAGTCTGATCATTATCAGTAGATTCTGCCTCTCTGCAATTATATGAGGAGAAGAGGGCCTCGAAAACACAAGAACATATCTGTTCTGGTTCCCCATTCAGATGACGTGGAAATATCAGTGCATTCCCTTCATTGATAAAATGCACGACACAGTGTCATTCTTTCAAGGTGTGAAGTGTTTCCACAGTGACAGAATTTTAATGTTCATTAAGGATTCAGACGACAAACAAGTGCTTTCCAAAAAGTCTTCAGTTTTATTGCCTCATGTTGGGCGGAATGATGATGATAATAACAACAGCAAGGGACTCTTTCCCAAAATTTACACATCATTTGCTTTTCACTATGGGCAAAAAAAGGGGCTTATAGCACCTGGTGGTCCCAGGCTATGTTTCCTCCAAGTCCCTATGCTGAGCAGTCTCAGCCAATGGTTGAGCGCTGCTGCGCAGAGTTGAGCGTTCAACTGACCAATGGTTGAGCGATGCTGAGCAGAGTTGAGCGGTCAACCGAGCAATCACTGAGCTCTGGGCGCTCGCGTTCGACTCGCCCGCGAAATCGCGTTGATCATTCAGCGCTCGCTGCCTACTTTTATGCGGGATTTATAAATTATATAAGGTAGAAGGTAAACTTTGTATCTTTTTCATCCTTAGTTTTATCCCTATTACAGCACTTTTCTACATGTATTCGCCCCTTCCTCCCACCCAATTTTAATCGTGAAACTTAAGATTGTCAGTCTGTTACATGTCTGCTTCCAGGGGCGTAGATTTAACTGGGAGTTCGTGGGGACTTTGACGCGACCTTTATGACAATTAGTCCTGGCCATTTCTCTATTATTTTCCTTCATCGACGCGTTTTCAAATTATCGTAATTGGCAACTGAAGACACGGTTCCTCTCTATATGCGATCTAACAGCATCCAGCGATGATACGGTGGGGTAAATTAAGTTCAGAAAATTAATTTACTGCTTGCCTGTGAGTCGACAGGAAAGCAATTTTGAATAACGTTGAGCCGTGTCTTCAGTTGTCAATTACGATCATTTGAAAATGCGTCGATGAAGGAAAATAATTGAGAGCTGGCCAGGACTAATTGTTATAAAGGCCATGTCAAAGTCCCCACAAACTCCCAGTTAAATCTACGCCCCTGCCTGCTTCACTTACTTTATCATGAACAATCAGTCTTTGCCAAATTCGCGATAATTTAAAAGAAAGTAAACGATCTTTTCATTTACAATATTTATTTCTTTTTTGACAATACCGTCCTCCACTTTATTATGTAAAGAAAAGAGATATTACCTTCATTCATAACGAATGTGGGAAAACCTGCCATAGTTTCCATTCGCATTAGATTGATTTAGTTTGTTGCATGTTCATGTGTACTGACAAAAAATGGACTAATGTAAGTTTGAAATCTTATGACTGTCAGTTTTTGATAATTACTAAGTTACCTTATTCTAAATAATCAGCTCAAGGCCAATCTAAAATAGGACAAAATGAGGTTTTTGCACAGCAACATAATGAAAAAACTAGTACTTAATATTTGTTTATGTTTTACTGCACCAGGTGAATGTTTACCATGGAGAAGACACATGAGTGCACTGTGTGTGACAAGACTTTTACTGAGAAGTCTAACCTGACTCGGCACATGAAGCTTCATGCTCCAAAGGAGAATGCATGTGATGTGTGTGGTAAAAGCTTCACCCAAAAGCAACAGTTGAACAGTCACTTAAAACAGCATCAGTATCCACGCATCCCTCTGTACAGGCAGGGGAGAGGCCAAGCTGCAGTGCACTGATGCAGCTAAGACTGTGGCAAAGGCCACCAGCAAAGCCATCAACCCTGAATGGCTGGATCCTGAAAAGGCAGAGGCTGTTGCAAGGAGATCTGGTGGGGAAATGTGGAAAGGGCAGTTGGTGATCACTTTTGGAAAGTATGCTGGACTGACATTCAAATGGCTACTTGAAAATGACGTTGGATGGGTCGTGTGGTTGCTCTCCGAATATAGTACAAGAATGTTAAAGGAGAGACATTGGATAGGAAGCTCTTAAAGGAGAAGATGGAGTTCCACCCACCTCCACCACCGATGTCTGTCAAGGGAGCAGTGCACAACATGACGTCCTTTTTCACAACCCCTGCCTTCTTCTGGTGGCCAGTTGGTGTGATGAAAGCCCAGATCTGCTGCCCCAACACCAACTGCCCTGCCCCCCCTGGAGAATACCTGGAGAAGAAAGGCTTTGGCAGTTATGCAAGGCACGTGTGTGGGATTAAGAACTATTACACCCTGCTGACAGAGAAACTGAAATGTGGCCATTGTGAAAAGATGAGGCAGGCAGTGAGCAACATACATGGTGCTGCAGACGGTGAAGATGAGGAGGGTGATTCACATCACATGCAACAGTACATGTGGCTGGCCCACAGTCCCAAGATTCTGATGAACCTTGCCCCAGCCATCAGAAGCATGTTTCCTGCCATACTGTGTGGGAAGCGTGCCATTGACAGAGATGTTGTCATTCTGCTGAGTGACCGACTCAATGCTGTATCCATGAATAAGGTACAGAGACTGCTGCAACAAGGCCATGATGAGTGGTACATGCAGCGGCGTGACCTGTACCAAACTCTGCTGTACGAGGCTCACACAGCTGGATCTGCATCATCTCAGAGTGGCATCCTGTCCTTTGTGAAAGCTGCGGGTACGTACACCCCACCCCTCCCCCAGTCTCCCCTTCCATCTGCCCGTGTGCTGAGGCGTGCACACATGATCATGGAAATGGAAAGGATGCCTGTGTACAGAGCCGCCATCCTCAGTGTCACTGGAGAGATCCTCTGCATTGATGGTACAAAAAAGGTATGAATAAAAGTCTCACTTTGATCAATCACTATTCTGTTATGCTAACAAAGCTTATTTCTTGATAGTCCAGTTGAGAAGGACAGGGGGATTGTTAATAAAGATTAGAATATTAATGTTGTTTCTTAGGTCCTCAAGAGGGTATATGGCGATGGCCAGGGCACCATGCAGTATGTCACCAGTGTTTTGAACGAGTGGGGCCAGTTCGTGACAACAGTGGTGGTGGCATCTGAGTCTGAGGGGTGCGACAGACGTATGGCGATCTGCCTGACTGCCCGATTTCAACGTGCTAATGCTCCTGCACCAAAAGTCATCTATGCAGACAACAACTGTTGTCGGTAAGTGGAATAATAATTTCATATAAAATGAATAATTCATTTAATATATATGATACCCAGACCTTTGATATTATTACAGAATACATGCTGCATAAAATGTTGATCATTTCAGTGAGAGGGGTTCATCCTTCTTGGAGAGTCTGTTCAATGACTGGGTGCAGCAGGGTACTGTGATCAGACTGGACATCCGACACTGGCTGCACCGCTGGGATGCTGTTGTTATCAAACAGAGCCATGCCAAGTACGGGGCATTCATGAGTGCCTTGGCAGGAGCAGTGCTGGCCTACAACAAGGACGACATGATGCTCTTAGTGCGGGCTGTCAGGAGTGGCAACCAAGAGTTGTATGCCAAATATTCAGACGAGGAAATGATCGCCTTTCTCAAGCCTCACCAGATCAAGTCTTATGTCAGGCGCCTTACCCGGGGGGTTGACGTAAGTGTAATATTAATCCATGGATGTATTTCCTGAATAACAATCATCTACTTTCTCATTGTCAAAATAGACTTCACTGTACTGATCTGAGTTGTCACACTGCAAGATGAGATCTAATTTTAAAAATAAGGATGATAAAGAGTAACTGTATTTTCTCTTTGGAATGTTATATATGTTACAGGAGACAGCTCCAGTGATTGAGTCCATCATTTCAGAGTTCAAGGGACCAGCAGGCCTTGACATTGATGGGATTCACTTGTTCAAGTCAACAGAGGCAGTGGATGCTCACTGGGCAACAGCAAGCAAGCATCGGAGTTGTATGCAGGTAGGTTGATTCTCTGTAGTAGGTGGGTTAATGTCTTTGTAGTAATCATGTGCCATTGTAAAACCGTCAATATGGAAATATTTTAATGGACACCAGAACAAACAAGAAGAGTGCAATTTGTTGTTGTTTTACAGGATCCCCATGGCATACAGCTGTACGTTACTGTGAAGGTGGTGGTGCTGAATGGTGTTCAGCTGAACAAGTACAGGTGCCGGCGAGGCAGTAACTCTTTGGAGGGGCTGCATGCACACCTGTACAATGCCATTCCTTCACAAAGGTGTGGAATTATGCCATTCCAAGTAAGTCCAAATTAAAAACACTTCAATAGAGCAAAGTTTTGATCAATAACTCCATCGCTTTAGAAAGTCTCCCCTGCTGAGCATACACAATAACACAGAAGATCACCGTGTGTTTCAGATATATCTGATTGCTTTCGCGGTGCAGTGGAACACCCGAATGGAATCACTCCGGGTCGCTGGAGGTCAGGGACGGCAGACATCATGTGGGGATGCACGGCAGATCCAGCGCATGAACCAGCAGGCTGAGGTTCTGTTCGGCAAAGATCATGTCCTGGAACCAAACTTTGCTGCTCCGATGCCCTACCCGGATGAATACAAGGACCCAGAGGAGGAGGAGCTCCTTGGTGTCGAGTATGCCGTGTGCCAGTCAACCAGCTTCACTGCAAGGCATTACTATGCAAAGAAAAGTAAGCACTTAATCACCCACTTCAACATTATACTGATATGTGAAGCAAAGAGATCCCTATATTTTTATCATGCACATTCTACCAATAATATTAACATGAAGCAAAGTAACCTTGAATATTATTGGCATATCTGTGTATTATGTATCCATCTACAAGTGGTTGATGTAACTGCTCAGACACATTTGGGATTAGTGCAATTACATTTTTGCAGTTGAGGAAGAGCAGTCCCGTGAAGAAGAGGAGTCGACTGAGCACAGTGATGAGGAGACGGCAGACGAGGGTGTCGACATGTCTGCAGAGTTAGAGGAGGATCCTATTGACAGCATCTGTAAAAAACATGCTATCCTCACTCAAGCAGAACAGGTGGAGGAGGAGGACAGTCCTGCTTTACAGGATGTGCTGATGACCCAGAGACATCTGCATCTGCCTGGAATAGAGGAAGTGGAAGCATTAGCCATGCTGCTCCAAGAACTAGCAGATGACAGTAACCACCACCTCGTACCAGCTGACCTCAGGCAGAAAATTGTTACAGCTGCCAGTTCTCTTCAGGACCACGACAAGACCGCTTCCAACTTTGCGAAAAAGTACGAATCCAGGTGGGGCTACACCCTGTTTGGCAGCTGCCTTGGGGCTGACACATCTGAGACCAGAGCAGCCCAGAAGACAAAGTTTGGCTGGATGAGGTACCCTCAGGCAGCACAGGTGACTGAGGATAGTCGTCTGCTGTACCTCATTATTAAGATGCTAAAGAATCAGCCAACAACCTGTCATCTCACCTCCCCTAGTAAAGTGACAGCTGCCATCAAGGGGCAGTATAAAAGGATTGTAGACCGAGTTAGAGACGACCCTGTCATCTGTAATCTCTCCATTCCTCTGCCCAATCTAAATGCCAAATCCATCTCAAACTTTATTGCAAAGGAAGAGAAGAAGGCCAACTACAGGGCAACAGTAGCACCCAAAGTAAAGCCCCACCAGACAGTGCTGTCAGATACACCCATTCCAGAAGCTCCGACTCTGCCAGCATCCCTCCCACCACCAGATCGACCCCAGGTGCAGTTCAAGACCCTTCATCATGTCGCTGGGAAAAGGCGTGGTGAAAAACGGAGGTAATTTGTTGAAGCACTTTCACCTGTTGGAAAAGTTTAAAATGACACCACTTTTGTAGTGTGTGGACATTAATAATTCTGATACTCATCATGTTCTGTATGTGTGTTTTGTTTTATTTGCAGGTGAGATGCAGAAGAACCAGCGCAGGTGGACCGGGCCCTGCAGCCAAAGCCTGCTGCAGCAGCCTACATCCCTCCCAGAGTGCTGGCAGCACCTCTACTCCTGGTTGTTCCTGCACAGCCACAAGCTCCATCCATGCTCCTTCCTGGGACATCGTGCAGTCAGGGTAACACAACATTCTCACCTGTAGCGCCGCCCCCTGCACTGCCATCGAAACCAAGGAAACCACATGAATCCTTGAGGCCATGTGGGGCCTGCAAAGTGCCTCAGTGTGGTGGGCAGCGCAAGAGGTACACACCATCCAAAGGCAAAGCAGCTGGAAGCAGGCAGAAGATCTTCACCTACTGCCCAGCAACAAGAAAATCCACCACTCCTGGATTTGATGATGTTGTGTATGACAGTTACGAACACTTCAAAACTGCGGTGGACACAAAATTATCACAGAACTCAGCCAGTTGAAAAGCCAACTGCATTAAGATCTGACTCTGCACCGTTGACCTGTGTATGGAGCTTTTACCTTCTGTGTGCATATTTATAGTGTTTTGTTTGTATTTGCACAGTTGTATTGTATATGTATGACCTGTTGTGTGTGTGTGTCTTTAATAATTGGACCAGGAATATGTTCTTTGATACGTTGTTTGTTTTGAAAGTGTGAGTTGAAACAGTTTTTTGTGTTATTTCTGTCTCTATGCAGAAGTAACCTGATAATAATAGTAATAATAATAATTATAATAATAATAATAATAATAAAACAATTGGAAAAGTTGTATGATTCGTATTGATCATTGTTTCAATTTCCACAAACATCTGCTATAAGATTATTCTAATGTGCAGAAAAATTTATGATAGGTATATATTGTCATAGAAAAGATGTATTGCTAGAAAAAAGCCACCAGGAGGCAGTAGAGGGGTCCAATGAAAAAGAAGGATCCAGGTTGCCTGATCCCAGGGATCACTGATAGGGACTTGGGGGGGTCATGAGCCATTCCCAGGTGGTCACCCATCCAAGTACTAACCAGGCCCTACCCAGCTTAGCTGCCGAGATCAGACGAGAGCGGGCGTTTTCTAGGTGGTATGGCCATAAGCCAGAAGCAACCCAACAAATCCAGGATACAATATTCCGCTTAAAACATTCCCATATAACAATACATTCACCTTATAACCTTTTTCGGGTGATACAAGCCCTATGAAATTCATATAGCGAACAAAGGGTGCAAGCAAACATGATATTCTTCCTTGAAAGGGGCTCGCCATTTTATCAGAGCAGTCGCTTAGCTATGATGCTATTCCAGCTTCTCTGCGTATACGCTGCATACAGCATAGACATCATTGTCTAAAGGCTACGACAGCGCACAAGGGAACCCCACTCATTGATTGTGCCACTGATAGCGAGTGAAATAGATATTCCAAATGTTATTCTATTCGAGCAGTCGCTTAGCTATGATGCTTGTAACGCCCGCCAATGTAATAATGTCCACAAACGTAATAAACCGCAATCGTAATAAAAATCAGCAGCTTTTAATGTAATAATCCCACAAAATTAATACATTTTCCACTAACATAATAGCTGCTGCCTACTGCAAACGTAATACGCAATTTCCCGCCAATGTAATAACTATTACGTTTGCAGAGATTTATTTCGTTTGTGGGGAAGTGAAAGTCTTCAACTTTCAATATTGTAATAACGTTCCACAAATGTAATAACGCAATGAATATTGTTTGTTTGTTTGCCTAAACACCTACTAATACTGACCGTAGGGGCAAAATCCAGTTGCTGCCTCTCCGCTCTACGATCACACAACACAACAAAAAACTGCCGGTTTGGGAGAATTTTAAGAATGCTGATTATGATCTAAAAGAGAATGATTATTTTCGCCTTTTATGGGATTAGTCTGCTGCCTGGATGCATTTTTGTTTGCAAAACTGACATGCGACATTAAGGATAGTGGATTGAATTAATAATTACATAATGTAATGCGATGAATAACTTCATTCAAATGGAGGATTTTGTCCGAGAATTGTTTATTTTTGGGGCTGACGACCTCCTGTGGCACATAAAATGCCTATAATAGCTCAGCTTACAAAGTCACGTCCTTCTGCGCTAATGTTTTCTAGGGCGCGACAGGAAGAGGTTTCTGTTTTAAATGTAAAAAATGCTGAAACAGGAGATGGAATTCAGAGATGGGGAAACAATTCTGGATCCAACCTCAACTTTTTTAGGCTTTTTATTTTCCAGAAGAATTTTATAAGGGGCCTCGCCATTATATTTTGGAGGGTTTTATCTCTGAGATGGGGGGTTCTTGTCATCCCTATAATTATGTGCGCGTTTTCAATGTAGCCTGTTTGTGGTTTCTTGGTCATTTCCTAATTAATAATTTCTTAATCATTATACAATTATTTACTGGTCTTGTTAATTCAAATTATAAATGGTTAGACTGTGAATCTGGCAATAACTGGGAAGCATTGTTAGCCGTCATGTGTGAGACAGGCGAATCCCTTAACGGCAGCATTACCAGGAGTTGGGGCTGAAGAGGTTGCAACGAATTAGGCAACAACCATAATTGCTTTTTAAATGCCACATGCGTACAAAACAAAGGAACTTATTGGGATAAACCATAGAAAAAAATACAGGCCCCAGGACAACAAAACGATTATGAATTATGATTTTTTTTGCAATCACTTATGATTTATATGGCGAGTATTCTTTTATTCCAGTACCCGTTTGCACCCTAAGTTGCCCTGACCGCTGTTGTAAAGACCAACATTGTCATAACGCCCTCATGCAAAAAAAAAAAAAAAGACGTCACTCTTCTGCTTTTGGTTGGCAGCCCCCCTAATTCAAACATCTTCCAGCGCGCATGCAAGTCTATTGCTTTTACCCCTCCACTCAAAAATTTGTTTTTCATATTGTTTCTACGCTTGAAAGTTAGATTTTTAAACTTTTGGGATTCCATATATTTGCATTGCTATTTTTTTATTTTTAATGAGAGACAGTGGTACAGTGGTCGCCATGACAACGGGACAAACCAGCAACTGTAGGAGCGACCGTGAAACAAAACAAAATCCGAATCGATTTAAAACTATACAAACACTATAAAACAACAGTATCATACTAACAAGTTAAGAAGCTGCAGTGTCAACATATAACAACGGTCGTCAACTGCCGCTACTTAACTTTGACATCTTCACATTTAACAAGTATAAACATCAACGAACACAACAGAGGAAACAGAAAATATCTAAACATATGGATGCTTGAGTAGACATATGAAACACGCCCGAAATTAATTAAGTGTTGTGTTTACAAACGAGCTATTAATCCAGATGTTATGATTCTGTTTCTGCTCATGTTTTGTCTGTTTAGTTCTCGCCATGTTTTTATTATTGCCATATTTTGTATTTTGCCATTATCCACTTTACTGTTATTATTCCGGTGGATGTTTTTGCTTTTGCCATGCATTGGACTTTGTCTCCCCTGTCTGGTCTTGTGTTGAGCTACAGTTCGTTACCCTAGTACTGTGTGTCACATGTTTAGGTGATTTCATGGCTTCTGGGTTTCCAAACATTCCTTCCAATCTCGTTTACTTCCTTTGGTTTGCTTTTCTATTTTACGAACCAATACTAACAGTTTGTTGTTTTTGTTAAAACCACTAACCTAGACTAACATTGTATAAAATGCTAACTCACTAACGAGCACGAGGGATTGTATTGTTGCACCTTACTAATTGATTAACAAGCTCTCAGCACTCGCCCTGTTCTAGTCTCCGCCTCTTGCCTTTACCAAATCTTTGCTGCGTTCCAGCGGATCCTCCGCACCTGCTCACGCTGTCCTCTCTCTCATTATCTATGCACGTTAGAACTCCCTAACCGGAGCCGTATCTCTGTTTATAGGCTGTCTTTTGATCCCTGTCCGTGTTTTGGCTTTTGCCCATTTCATGTGATTAGGTTCTCCCTCATGTTTGTTACTTTGTAATTAGTCTGATTTCCTGCACCTGTTTTCTGTTTAGCATGTGACCTCCCATATGTGTATATTAGCAGTCTTCTCACAGCAGTTCCCTGTCAGAATGTTTCTCTTAATTTGCCTGTGCTATGCTTGTCTTCGCCTCGTACTCTTTGTGATTCTATTCTGACTGGACCGTCCCCGATTACGATTTTTTGCTATGTTTTGGATTTCTGTCTGCATCTGTTTTTTGAACCCTTTTCTGTCTGACCACGAGTACTGTGATTGCTGCCCTGGTGTTCGACTCAGATTCTGCCCAACTGGATTGTGATTTTTGGATTGTGGACTTTGTACCTTTGTCTTCCGCCGAGAGGGAGGTTACCCTCTCACTTAATAAATTCCCATCAACTGAATTGCTTGGTTGTCGCGTCTGGTTCCTGAGCACTACATCACTTTTTTTTGCAAAACCAAGTGCACAAAGTACAGATGAGGAATACAGGGGCAGATCCAGAAATTTTGGAAAGGGGGACGCAGCTCCCACACGAGTGCCAAAGGCGCAAAGGGGCCCTCGGGGCCCTCCCCCAGAAAAATTTGAGATTTAAAGTGCCAAAATATGCATTTTCCTGACATCTGAGAACAAATTTCAAGGTCTTATAGTTAGCTGAAAAGAATTTTTTTCAGTAACAATTATTTCTATTTAAGGTATAAGTTTGCGATTGACTCTGCAAAGACAATCAAAACAAAGAGACTTAGGTCCTATTCCGAACAAAATGAACAAACTGAAAATGATCAAAGCATCCATCAGGATACATCATGGATTAAACATTTGAAACATAACACTAAAGTTGTTTTCTTTCATGGAGAATGGTATTTAATTCACTTTGATGAAATTAGGCATGCAGAGCTACAAAATCATCTTCTGGAAATGTTTAATTCTCACTGAATAGGTTGATGAAGGGCACTCTTCAGGGGTATCTATGGGCATACATATTGATCACTTTGTCATAATCAAGTTTAAGATCCAGTTGCACAGGCGCAAACGTTACTCTAAGATAGAGCGCTGTTATCACTACTTATCACTACTTACTCGTCTTATAGTTTATCCATATGGGACTGCATACAACAGACGGTGTACAGTTGTCAGAGTTGAATAGTCACTTGCTATTTTACACATTCAGCTATAGAAATCAATAGTACTGAAGAGGCCTAGTTGTTCCATGGGGGGGGGTCTGGGCCCCGGGGCCAGGAGTTTGCAAAGGTTTCTTTCTGCTCTTCCTTCCTGCAAAGTCGTCCTCTAACTCATCAAAGTTGAGCTGTCAAACAAACTCTTCTCATGCTAGAAGGGAGAGTGAATTCAACCGATTTTGGAACATTTTCATCCTGAGTTCATTTTTAATTTCAGCCAGTCTGGAGAATGACCGTTCCCCTTCACAGTTTGTTATTGGCAGGGTCAGAGTGCTATGTAAACATTTGGGAAAGTGGACTGTAAATCCTAATTTACCATGGTCTTTAGCATTGTATTTGTGCATTTTTGTTCTTCTGAAATGAATGATTTGTACTGAACAAGTTCGCCTTCCAAGCTCATGGTCAGATCAGTGGACTATGCTGCAGCAAGAGATTCGGCCCTTCAAGTGAGCTCACTGTTGGACATATTATCAGGCATGAGAAGAACATGAAAAAGATTGGTCAAGTGTGTGTATGCAGTTAACCGATGGTTAAGCAGGACACAAGTTTGTCAATTAGAACATTGAACGTTTCAATCCGAAACTTTTCTTTTCCACTAAACACCTGGCTCTGCACCTACATCAGCCATACATTTGTGCTTCTTTGTGTGTCTGTAGTCTTGGGAGGCTGAATCGGTAACATTTAAAGCTGACCCTTCAAAAAAGGCAAAATTGTCTCTCTGTGCTGCCACAAAGTCACGAAGTGAAAGGAGAAGCTGTGTAGCTGTGTGTATGTCAATGTCATGTTTCTGCAACTGCAGGCTCGTGGCTTGGAACCGCTGCAGTATTGTATCCCAAAAGTGTGCCATGAAAGCTATCTCTAGGGTGTCCAGCTTGCCGAGGCCTCGCTTCTTGTTTTACGTTTCTCCTGTGAATCTTTGGAAATATTGTTCAATGCCTCTCTCAATTGTGCATAATATTTCCAAAGAGCCTTTGTTGTTTCAGCTCTTGAACTCCAGCGAGTACCTGACAAAGATTTCAGTGTGAGTTTCACATCTGTATCACAGAACAGACCTTCCCCCACCTGTGTGTTGACGAGGCACAAAATGTGTACATTGATTGCAGGAAGTCAAAGAAACGGCCAGCTTCTGGGCTACTGTCAACAGCATTGACACCGACTAAATTCAATGAATGTGCTGCACAGGGCACATAACAAATCAATGGGTTTATTCATTTCAGATGAGCTTGGACTCCATTGTACTTTCCTGACATATTACTTGCATTGTCATAAGACTGACCTCGACAGTTAGTTAAGTCTAGGCCCAGGTTCTCCACTGTTGCAACAACACACTCAGCCAAACTGTCCCCACTATGATTTTCAATAGGCTCAAAAGCCAGAAAACGCTCAACTACTTCACTACCATTATTTACAAACCTGAAAAAAAAAGTGAGTTGGTCCACATGACCATGGTCTGGAGTGGAGTCAATGATAACAGAGAAGTATTTGGCCTCTTTAATCTCACTGATAATTGCTTCCTTTGTTCTTTCTCCCATTAAGTGGATAAATTCCTCACAGATTGTGGATGAGAGGTAGGACACAGAGCCTTTGCCCTTGCCTCCAAACCCTCGGAGATAGTCATCAAGAAAAGGGTCAAATTTGGCCAACAGTTCGACAATGCCCAAGAAATTACCATTGTGTGGTGATCCCAACAGCGCGCATGTTGCAATATTGACATAACCGCGAGGGGCGATCTTCCGAACTTCAATGTTGAACTTGTGGTAGAGTGAAACAATGGTGGAAAATATTAATGACTTCCCCTACTTCCTTGAACCCCTAGTTGGTAAACATTAGGGCTCCCTTAGGAGTATTCACGAGAGGCACTACAGCAGGGCCAGCCCAGGGGCCCTCTGACTGCTGAACCCGATAGCCCAGGGGCCCTCTGGCTGCCGTCCCATGTAGCCCAGGGGCCCTCTGAGTGCCGTCCCCCATGGCCCAGGGGCCCTCTGATTGCCGTCCCCCGTGGCCCAGGGGCCCTCTGATTGCCGTACCCCATAGCCCAGGGGCCCTCTGATTGCCGTCCCCCATGGCCCAGGGGCCCTCTGATTGCCGTACCCCATAGCCCAGGGGCCCTCTGATTGCCGTCCCCCGTGGCCCAGGGGCCCTCTGATTGCCGTACCCCATAGCCCAGGGGCCATTTGATTGCCAGCCCTGTCCACCCAGCCCAATTCATATCACCTTTCTCTCTCGGTTCTCTGCAGATATGCCCTATAACAGTGTGAGTAGTCATAAGATCCTAGAGAATAGAGGCCCTCTGACATCGCAATTGGCATCAACATCTGCATCGCTTTGGCCACCCCCCCCCCGAGCCCCTGGACCTTAGGGCCCCTGGGCGCCGGCCCCACTGGCCTGGTCCATAATATGGCCCTGTATAACACAGCCGAGTCAAATATTGCTCATTGGCAAGAGAAACGATGGATAACGTGTTCCTATTATTACACTCTGTTGCTGCTTAAAATTTTGGGATTTACATGCATGGACAACAACGCAAGATACGTAACACATTTATTTTCAATATGTGATGATAACTCAGCACGAGATCATATCAATCAGGCTGTATTCCTTTCCCCCACTAAAGAAGATAAAACCTAAGTGACAATAATAGAAGCCAAGTATTAAGCCGCTTGCACACTGGACGCGAAACAAATTTTTTGCTCGACAGATTGCATTGAAAGCAGTGTCTTGTGTCCGAAAGTCTGACAGGGTTTTAATATATCTCTGTGTCCGACAGTCTATTATTGTTTTTAATTTCTTCAAATCTACCGACTCTTTTAGATATTAAATGTGAATGTGTTGATGAGAGGGCTCAGTTCTTCAAAATGAGTACCGAGAATTTCAATCAATGTTTCTGTTTAAGCTCTGCTCAATGAAGTGAGTCGACACTGGCGCGAGACAATGTACAATGCCTCCGTTTCTGACAGCCAAAATAAAAAAATAGGACGATTAGAACGGATTGATAACGAAATAAAGAATAAAAATAAACATTTTAACAACAGAACATCCAATGAACACTGCGATTAATTTATTTGCGGGTTTTTTGGATGTTTTGTTGGTTGGTGATGTATATGTATTTTTATTCTTTATTCCGTTATAAATCTGCTCTCATATCAATACTTTTTTTCTGGCTGCTGGACATGGAGTATTTTGCATTTCGCCTCGGACAGTCTTGATCGTGCAGGCGATAATTTATTCACACTGTCAATGGTCATGGAATTGATTTGCTCTCTGATTGCAAGAATTATTTTATCTCTGCTGTGGAAATAAAGCGTGAATCTGTTTGATCCATCTAACTAATTTTCAAAAGAAAGACCGAACAAAGACTGTTGTCTATCTTCAACAGAGGAAAACAGACGAATAGGCTAAAAATACCAAGAAAAGTCGATAGCTATCAATTTGCATTCTGTGAAGGTTGAACACAAACATGGCCAAGTTTGCACGTTTAATAATTCCTGGAATACTCTGAAAAATTAGAACTTTTATGACTTTCGGACACGGAGCTATATTAATACCCTGTCCCACTATTGCGTCTTTGCATTGACTTGCCTGTAATCAGTTGTGCGAAAATATTAGTTTCGTGTCCAGTGTGCAAGTGGCTTTACTGAGCACAGAACGCAAGCATGCTATATATATTTATATATATATATATATATATATATATATATATATATATGTTTGTGGTTGGCTGAGAATGATGTAAAGTCCTTAGTTTGCATCACAGATTCAGCTGCGTTGATTAAGCCAGGTCAAGTTTCCATAAAACGCTGCATCACAGATTCAGCTGCGTTGATTAAGCCAGGTCAAGTTTCCATTATACGTGCCAACCGCCTTTAATCTGACATCAGGACAATCGATGTAGATACTATAATTTATGTCCTTATTCAGATAGTTACATTAAAAAGTGCTTCCTGTAATTATTTATTGCATTGAAATGTGCCTGACATTCTGGAAACCTGCCAGTGAGATTTCGGTGACCTGTGCGCACTGCGCGCGGTCAGCCAAATTCCCACTGCACAGAAATTAATATGTATTGTCCTTCTACCAATAAAATAAACCTAAACCTACTCCGGTAGGCTGATCTGATGCTGAATCCTGTAAGACAGGACAATCTGATGCTGAATCCTGTAAGACAGGCTGATCTGATTCTGAATCCTGTAAGACAGGCTGATCTGATGCTGAATCCTGTAAGACAGGCTGATCTGATGCTGAATCATATAAGACAGGACAATCTGATGCTGAATCCTGTAAGACAGGCTAATCTGATGCTGAATCCTGTAAGACAGGCTGATCTGATGCTGAATCATATAAGGAAGCTTCGTCTGATACTCAAACATGCAAAAAAGCCTGATCTAATGCTAAATCCTGAAAAAAGCCTGATATATTGCTTCAACACGTAAGAAAGCTGCTGATGCTAAATTATGTATCCTGAATCCTGTGAGATAGGCCGATCTGATATGGAATCATTTAAGAACAGCTGATATCAAGCTGAACCATGTATGAAAGCCTGATCTGATGCTGAATCTTGTAATAAAATCTGACGTAAAGCTGAGTCTTGAAAGATAGCATGATCTGAAGATGATTCATGTCAGAAAGCCCACTCTTCAGTGGAATCCTGGAGTTTTAGCTGGATGTGTCCTGTATCTGGTGTTGTAGCAGTGACAGTGACTTGAAATTCAATCAAGTTATCAGTATGTAAAGAGGTGAGAAACCAGTTAATGGGGTTTGGAGTTACCTGGAGCCCAGTGGTCAAGGAGCTTAACAACAGCCTCACAGCAGTCTTTACAGTTTTTTTCCCTCAAATCTCAAGGATTTGCTAATTGGCACAGATCTTCATCCAGGAGTAATTGAACTGACCTGTGAAACCAGCTGGTGAGATTCAGAAATAGAAGAAAGACATGAGATGGACTCCTCAATTGCCCACTGGAGACTTTGTGGCCCCATAGTTCTCATGCATCAGCTGTTCCTCTCCCCACTGTTACAGGGAAACGGGTCACATCAGCTGTTCCTCTCCCCACTGTTACAGGGAAACAGGTCACATCAGCTGTTCCTCTCCCCACCGTTACAGGGAAACGGGTCACATCAGCTGTTCCTCTCCCCACTGTTACAGGGAAACGGGTCACATCAGCTGTTCCTCTTCCCACTGTTACAGGGAAACGGGTCACATCAGCTGTTCCTCTCCCCACTGTTACAGGGAAACGGGTCACATCAGCTGTTCCTCTCCCCACTGTTACAGGAAAACAGGTCACATCAGCTCTACCTCTCCCCACTGTTACAAGGAAATGGGTCACATCAGCTCTTCCGCTCCCCACTGTTACAGGGAAATGGGCTAAATCAGCTGTTCCTCTTCCCACTGTTACAAAGAAATGCGTCACATCAGCTGTTCCTCTCCCCACCGTTACAGGGAAATGGGCTACATCAGCTGTTCCTCTTCCCACTGTTACAGGGAAATGGGTCACATCAGCTGTTCCTCTTCCCACTGTTACAGGGAAAAGGGTCACATCAGCTGTTCCTCTCCCCACTGTTACAGAGAAATGGGTCACATCAGCTGTTCCTCTCCCCACTATTACAGGGATATGGGTCACATAAGCTTTTCCTCTTCCCTCTGTTACAGGGAAATGGGTCACATCAGCTGTTCCTCTCCCCACTGTTACAGGGAAACAGGTCACATCAGCTCTTCCTCTCCCCACTGTTACAGGGAAACAGGTCACATCAGCTGTTCCACTCCCCACTGATACAAGGAAATGGGTCACATCAGCTGTTCCTCTCCCCACCGTAACAGGGAAACAGGACACATCAGCTGTTCCTCTCCCCACTGTTACAGGGAAATGGGTCACATCAGCTGTTCCTCTCCCCACTGTTACAGGGAAACAGGTCACATCAGCTCTTTTTTTCCCCACTGTTACAGGGAAACGGATCACATCAGCATTTCCTCTCCCCACTGTTACAAGGAAATGGGTCACATCAGCTGTTCCTCTCCCCACAGTTACAGGGAAACAGGTCACATCAGCTGTTCTTTTCCCCACTGTTTCAGGGAAATGGGTCACATCAGCTGTTCCTCTCCCCACCGTGACAGGGAAACAGGTCACATCAGCTGTTCCTCTCCCGACTGTTACAGGGAAATGGGTCACATCAGCTGTTCCTCTCCACACCGTTACAGGGAAACAGGTCACATCAGCTGTTCCTCTCCCGACTGTTACATTGAAATGGGTCACATCAGCTGTTCCTCTCCCCACCGTTACAGGGAAACAGGTCACATCAGCTGTTCCTCTCCCGACTGTTACAGGGAAATGGGTCACATCAGCTGTTCCTCTCCCCACCGTTACAGGGAAACAGGTCACATCAGCTGTTCCTCTCCCCACTGTTATAGGGAAATGGGTCACATCAGCTGTTCCTCTCCCCACCGTTACAGGGAAACAGGTCACATCAGCTGTTCCTCTCCCCACTGTTACAGGGAAATGGGTCACATCAGCTGTTCCTCTTCCCACCGTTACAGGGAAACAGGTCACATCAGCTGTTCCTCTCCCCACTGTTACAGGGAAATGGGTCACATCAGCTGTTTCCTCTCCCCACCGTTACAGGGAAATTGGTCACATCAGCTGTTCCTCTCCCCACTGTTACAGGGAAATGGGTCACATCAGCTGTTCCTCTTCCCACCGTTACAGGGAAACAGGTCACATCAGCTGTTCCTCTCCCCACTGTTACAGGGAAACAGGTCACATCAGCTGTTCCTCTCCCCACTGTTACAGGGAAATGGGTCACATCAGCTGTTTCCTCTCCCCACCGTTACAGGGAAATTGGTCACATCAGCTGTTCCTCTCCCCACTGTTACAGGGAAACAGGTCACATCAGCTGTTCCTCTCCCCACTGTTACAGGGAAATGGGTCACATCAGCTGTTCCTCTCCCCACCGTTACAGGGAAATTGGTCACATCAGCTGTTCCTCTCCCCACTGTTACAGGGAAACAGGTCACATCAGCTCTTTCTCTCCCCACCGTTACAGGGAAACAGGTCACATCAGCTGTTCCTCTCCCCACTGTTACAGGAAAATGGGTCACATCAGCTGTTTCTCTCCCCACCGTTACAGGGAAACAGGTCACATCAGTTGTTCCTCTCCCCACTGTTACAGGGAAACGGGTCACATCAGCTGTTCCTCTCCCTACTGTTACAGGGAAACGGGCTTCCCATGAATTTCACTTTCTTGAAAATCACTTTTTGACAGTGGGGAGAAGAACAGCTGATGTGACCCATTTCCCTGTAACAGTGCGAAGAGGAACAGATGATGTGACCCATTTCCCTGTAACGGTGGGAAGAGGAACATGTGATGTGATTTGTTTCCCTGTAACAGCAAGGAGAGGAACAGTTGATGTGACCCATTTCCCACACTCAGAGCAAGCGTTGCTTCAGGATATTCGATGCTCTGGTCTGCGCACAGTTCAAATTCACCAAAAACAGAGCCATTTATGTATTAATATTTGAAATATGCACTTAAATGTAAATTGAGTTGTCTTGAGCAGCCTGGCTCAAAATATTTGATTAAGTTACACTGATAAAAGGCTCTATGTGCTATTTTAGAGCACGCAAAGACACAGCACAGACTTTCAAACCGCTTTGGTTAAAACAGCTTCTGCTTTGTTTAAGCACTGGTTTAGCTCTGTCATGCCAGCATTACGCAAATACATTAACAAAATACTGACATAAACAAAACATTAACAAAACATTTAACCAACATTATAAGTATAGCAATTTAGAGATAAACTAAGCCTTGATGCACTGATATAAACCTAACACATTATTGCATCACATTAACATGACTCAGCTCTACATTATCGACATAACATAAATTGCAACACTAGCTAAACAACACAGGCATGAACACAAATGCTGCCAGCCTGATGCCTACGCAGTGCTGACTCGCGTTTGCCTGGGACACATGACCTTAATGGTTTCAGCTTGCAGTACCATCTATATTCTCATGGTGTCACTGCAGGCCAAATCTTGAGTAACCGTCATAAAAGCAGTCATTTGATGTACCTCATCAAGGAAGGAATGAGACCTATATTGAATCCGCAAATCTAACGACAGCAGTATCTTCCAGGTGCATTTTATGGTTGCTTTAAATTAACTTGAAAGGAAACGTACAATTATTTACCTGTTTGTATTAAATCTGTAGGGGCACAAATGATAGCAGAAGCATAACTGAGACATAATTTAGTGGCCGGATGCAGCCTGAAGTAAACAATGGGATAATCTCTGAAATAAAAAATTTTTCATTTGATAAGAAAACTGAAATTGCACATCCACATTAACATGTTTTTTTGAAAAAAAAAGTAAAATCTTTTAATCAAAATACAATACATGGCCAAAACCACTGTATATGGATGTCATGTGGTCAGGATGTGGCTCGGAATCTATCTTTCACTTAGGGAAAATTTTGATATGGCAGGAAGCCTTGAGATTCTGGATTATACTGAAAAAATTGCCCTATGTTTCAGCATGACCGTGAATCCATGATCTGCGGAGACTCGGGGAGAACACCTTGACCGGCCAGCATGGAGCCCATATCAAAAATCTATTAAACAGTGTTGGGATTGACTGCAAACATAACTTTGAGTCAGGACTAAAGACCCAAAATCGCAATCCGAGGCAACAAATGCTTCTCTGGCCAAAATGAAAGCAAATCTCCACAGCAATAGTTGACCATCTACAACCTCAATTCCAAAAAAGTTGGAATGCTGTGTAAAATATAAAAACAGAATGCAAAGATTTTCAAATCTCACAAACTGACATTTTATTCACAATAGAACAGATACAACATATTGGATGTTGAAAGTGTGACATGTTAGATTTTATGAAAAATATAAGCTCATTTTGAATTTTATGGCAGCAACACATCTCAGAAAAGTTGCAACAGGGCCATGTCAACAACAGTCTTTTAACAACTGTCTGTAAATGTCTGGGCAGTGAGGAGACCAGTTGCTGGAGTTTTGGGAGAGGAATGCTGCCCCATTCTGATCTGATGTAGCATTCTAGCTGCTCAACAGTCCTGGGTCTTCTAAGCCAGATTTTTAGTTTTATGATGTGCCAAAAGTTCTCTATTAGTGAATCATCTGGACTGCAGGCAGGTCAGTTCACCTCTCAGACTCTTCGACTGCAAAGCCATGCTGTTGTGTCAGATGCAGACTGAATTCTGGCATTGTTTTGCTGAAATTGGCAAAGCCTTCTATGAAAGAAAAATTATCTGGATGGGATCATGTTGTAAAACCTCCTTATATTTTTCAGCATTGATAATGCCTTTCCAGATGTGTTAGCTCCCCACACCATAGGCACTAATGCAACCCTTTACAATCAGTGATGTAGGCTTTTGAACTGTGCGCTAAGTGTATATGTTGCAGTGTACCACCAGTGAACATGTGGCTGTATATCACCAGTGTACATGTTGCAGTGTACCACCAGTGTACATGCTGCATTACACAACCAGTGTATATGTTGCAGTATACCACCAGTGTAAACGTCGCAATGTATCACTAGTGTACATGTTGCGATGTACCACCAGTGTACACGTTGCAGTGTACCACAAGTGTACATGTTGCAGTGTACCACCAGTGTACATGCTGTATTACGCAACCAGTGTATATGTTGCAGTACACCACCAGTGTACATGTTGCATTATACCACCAGTGTACATATTGCAGTATACCACCAGTGAAAATGTTGCAGTGTACCACCAGTGTACATGTTGCAATGTACCACCAGTGTACTGGTTGCAGTGCACCACCAGTGGACATGTTGCAGTGTACCACCAGTGTACATATTGCAATGTACCACCAGTGTACATGTTGTAGTGTACCACCAGTTTAAATGTTGCAGTGTACCACCATTGTACATGTTGCAGCCTATCTCCAGTGTACATGTCGCAGTGTACCATCAGTGTACTTGATGCAGTGTACCACCAGTTTACGTGTTGCAGTGTACCACCAGTGGACATGTTGCAGTGTAAAACCCCGGTGTACATACTGCTGTGTAACACCAATGTACATATTGCACTGTACCACCAGTGTACATGATGCAGTGAACCACCAGTGTACATGTTGCAATGTACCACCCGTGTACATGTCGCATTTAACCTCCAGTGTACATGTGGCAGTGTACCAACAGTGTACATGTTGCAGTGTACCACCAGTGTCCATGCTGCAGTGTACCAGCAGTTTACATGTTGAGGTGTACCACCAGTTTACATGTTGCAGTGTACCAACAGTGTACATGTTGCAATGTACCACCAGTGTACTGGTTGCAGTGCACTACCAGTGGACATGTTGCAGTTTACCACCTGTGTACATGTGGCAGTGCACCACCAGTGTACAAGTTGAAATGTTCCACCAGTGTACATGTTGCAGTATACCACCAGTGTACATGTTGCAGTATACCACCAGTGTACATATTGCAATGTACCACCAGTGAACATGTTGTAGTCTACCAGCAGTTTTTATGTTGCAGTGTACTCCTAGTGTACATATTGCAGTGTACCACCAGTGTACATGTTGCATGGTACCACCAGTCTACATGGTGGAGTATACCACCAGTTTACATATTGCAGGATTCCACCTGTGTAAATGTTGCAGTGTACCACCAGTGTACATGTTGCAGTGTACCACCAGTGTACATATTGCAATGTACCACCAGTATACATGTTGCAGTATACCACCAGTGGAAATGTTGCTGTGTACCACCAATATACATGTTGCAGTGTACTACCAGTGTACATGTCACAGTGTACCACCTGTGTAAATGTTGCAGTGTACCACCAGTGTACATGTTGCAGTGTACCACCAGTGTACATATTGCAATGTACCACCAGTATACATGTTGCAGTATACCACCAGTGGAAATGTTGCTGTGTACCACCAGTATACATGTTGCAGTGTACTACCAGTGTACATGTCACAGTGTACCACCAGTGTACATGTTGCAGTGTACGTGTTGCATTGTACCACCAGTGTACATGTTGCAGTGTACCACCAGTGAACATGTTGCATTTAACCCCCAGTGTACATGTTGCAGTGTGCTTACAGTGTACATGTTACAGTGTACCACCAGTGTAGATGTTGCAATGTACCACCAGTGTACATGCTGAAGCATTTCACCAGTGTAGCTGTTGCAGAGTACCACCATTGTACATGTTGCAGTGTACCACCCTTGTGCATTTTGTTGTGTACTACCAGTGTACAAGTCACAGTGTACCACCAGTGTACATGTTGCAGTGTACCACCAGTGTACGTGTTGCATGTGTACCACCAGTGTACATGTTGTAATGTACCACCAGTGTACTTCTCGCATTTAATCCCCAGTGTACATGTTGCAGTGTACCACGATTGTACATGTTTCAATGTACCACCAGTGTACATGTTGCAGTGTACCAGCAGTGTACATACTGCTGTGTACCACCAGTGTACATGTTGCAGTGTACCACCAATGTTCGTGTTGCAGTGTACCACTAGTGTACATGTTGCAGTGTACCACCACTGAACATGTTGCAATGTACCACCAGTGTACATGTTGCAGTGTACCACCAGTGTATATATTACAGTTTACCACCAGTGTACATGTTGCAGTGTACCACCAGTGAACATGTTGCAGGATACTCCTAGTGTACATATTTCAGTGTACCACCAATGCACATGTTGATATGTACCACCAGTTTACATGTTGCAGTGTACCACCAGTGAACATGCTGCAATGTACCACCAGTGTACATGTTGCAATGTACCACCAGTGTACATATTACAGTGTACCACCAGTTTACATGTTGCAGTGTACAACAAGTGTACATGTTGAGGTGTACCACCAGTTTACAAGTTGCAGTGTACCAACAGTGTGTGTGTTGCAGTGTACCATTGCAATGTAACCCCAGTGTACATATTGCAGTGGAACTACAGTGTACATGTTGCAGTAATCCAACAGTGGAAATGTTGCAGTATACCACCAGTGTACATGTCGCAGTGGACCACTGGTGTACATGTCACAGAGTACCACCAGTGTACATATTGCAGTGTACCACCAGTGTACATGTTGAGGTGTACCACCAGTTCACATGTTGCAGTGTACCAACAGTGTACATGTTGCAGTGTACCACCAGTGGAAATGTTGCAGGGTACCACCAGTTTACATGTTGCAGTGTACCACCAGTGTACATGTTGCAGTGTACCACCAGTGTATATGTTGCAGTATACCATTAGTCAACACGTTGCAATATACCATCACTCTACATGTTGCAGTTTACCACTAGGCTACTTGTTGCAGTATACCACCGGTCTACGTGTTGCAGTTTCCCACCAGTGTACATGTTGCAGTGTACCACCAGTGGAAATGTTGCAGTGTACCACCAGTATACATGTTGCAGTGTACCACCAGTGTACATGTCACAGTGTACCACCAGTGTACGTGTTGCAGTGTACCACCAGTGTACATGATGCAGTGTACCACCATTGAACATGTTGCATTTAACCCCCAGTGTACATTTTACAGTGTACCACCAGTGTACGTATTGCAGTGTACCACCAGTGTACATGTTGCAGTGTACCACCAGTGTAGATGTTGCAATGTAGCAGCAGTGTACATGCTGAAGCGTTTCACCAATGTAGCTGTTGCAATGTACCACCACTGTACATGTTGCAGTGTACCACCCGTGTGCATTTTGTATTGTACTACCAATGTACATGTCACAGTGTCCCACCAGGGTACATGCTGCAGTGTACCACCAGTGTACGTGTTGCATTGTACCACTATTGTACATGTTGCAATGTACCACCAGTGTACATGATGCAGTGTACCACCGGTGTACATACTGCTGTGTACCACCAGTGTACATGTTGCAGTGTACCACCAATGTTCGTGTTGCATTGTACCACCGGTGTACATGTTGCAGTGTACCACCACTGATCATGTTGCAATGTAACACCAGTGTACATCTCGCATTTAACACCCAGTGTACATGTTGCACTGTACCACCATTGTACATGATTCAATGTACCACCAGTGTACATGTTGCAGTGTACCACCAGTGTATATAATACAGTAAACCACCAGTGTACATGTTGCAGTGTACCACCACTGAACATGTTGCAATGTACCACCAGTGTACATCTCGCATTTAACACCCAGTGTACATGTTGCACTGTACCACCATTGTACATGATTCAATGTACCACCAGTGTACATGTTGCAGTGTACCACCAATGCACATGTTGAGATGTACAACCAGTTTACATGTTGCAGTGTACCACCAGTGAACATGCTGCAATGTACCACCAGTGTACATGTTGCAATGTACCACCAGTGTACATATTACAGTGTACCACCAGTTTACATGTTGCAGTGTACCACAAGTGTACATGTTGAGGTGTACCAACAGTTTACATGTTGCAGTGTTCCAACAGTGTACATGTGGCAGTGTACCACCAGTGTACATGTTGACATTTACCACCAGTGTACTGGATGCAGTGTACCACCAGTGGACATGTTGCAGAGTACCAGCAGTGTATATATTGCAGTATACCATTTGTCAACACGTTGCAATATACCACCACTCTACATGTTGCAGTTTACCACTAGGCTACATGTTGCAGTATACCACCGGTCTACGTGTTGCAGTTTACCACCAGGGTACATGTTGCAGTATACTACCAGTGGAAATGTTGCAGTGTACCACCAGTATACAAGTTGCAGTGTCCTACCAGTGTACATGTCACAGTGTACCACCAGTGTACATGTTGCAGTGTGCTTACAGTGTACATGTTACAGTGTACCACTAGTGTACATGTTGCAGTGTACCGCCAGTGTAGATGTTGCAATGTACCACCAGTGTACATGCTGAAGCGTTTCACCAGTGTAGCTGTTGTAATGTACCACCACTGTACATGTTGCAGTGTACCACCCATGTGCATTTTGTATTGTACGACCAATGTACATGTCACAGTGGCCCACTAGTGTACATGCTGCAGTGTACCACCAGTGTACGTGTTGCATTGTACCACCAGTGTACATGTTGCAATGTACCACCAGTGAACATGTTGTAGAGTACCACCAGTGTACATACTGCTGTGTACCACCAGTGTACATGTTGCAGTGTAATACCAATGTTCATGTTGCATTGTACCACCAGTGTAAATGTTGCTGTGTACCACCACTGAACATGTTGCAATGTACCACCAGTGTACATCTCGCATTTAACCCCCAGTGTACATGTTGCAGTGTACCACTATTGTACATGTTTCAATGTACCACCAGTGTACATGTTGCAGTGTACCACCAGTGTACATACTGCTGTGTACCACCAGTGTACATGTTGCAGTGTAATACCAATGTTCATGTTGCATTGTACCACCAGTGTACATGTTGCAGTGTACCACCACTGAACATGTTGCAATGTACCACCAGTGTACATCTCGCATTTAACCCCCAGTGTACATGTTGCACTGTACCACCATTGTACATGATTCAATGTACCACCAGTGTACATGTTGCAGTGTACCACCAGTGTATATATTACAGTAAACCACCAGTGTACATGTTGCAGTGTACCACCAGTGAACAAGTTGCAGGGTACTCCGAGTGTACATCTTTCAGTGTACCACCAATACACATGTTGAGATGTACCACCAGTTTACATGTTGCAGTTTACCACCAGTGAACATGCTGCAATGTACCACCAGTGTACATGTTGCAATGTACCACCAGTGAACATATTACAGTGTACCACCAGTTTACATGTTGCAGTGTACCACAAGTGTACATGTTGAGGTGTACCAACAGTTTACATGTTGCAGTGTACCAACAGTGTACGTGTTGCAGTGTACCATTGAAATGTAACCCCAGTGTACATATTGCAGTGCAACTACAGTGTACATGTTGCAGTATTCCAACAGTGGAAATGTTGCAGTATACCACCAGTGTACATGTCGCAGTGTACCACTGGTGTACATGTCACAGAGTACCACCAGTGTACATGTTGAGGTGTACCACCAGTTTACATGTTGCAGTGTACCAACAGTGTGCATGTTGCAATGTACCACCAGTGTACTGGTTGCAGTGCACCACCAGTGGACATGTTGCAGTGTACCACCTGTGTCCATGTGGCAGTGCACCAACAGTGTACATGTTGAAATGTACCACCAGTGTTCATGTTGCAGTGTACCACCAGTGTACATGTTGCAGTATACCACCAGTATACATATTGCAATGTACCACCAGTGAACATGTTGTAGTGTACCACCAGTTTATATGTCGCAGTGTACTCCTAGTGTACATATTACAGTGTACCACCAGTGTAAAGGTTGCATGGTACCACCATTCTACATGGTGCAGTATACCACCAGTTTACATATTGCAGGATACCACCTGTGTAAATGTTGCAGTGTACTCCTAGTGTACATATTGCAGTGTACCACCAGTATAGATGTTGCATGGTACCACCAGTCTACATGTGGCAGTGTACATATTGCAATGTACCACCAGTATACATGTTGCAGTATACCACCAGTGGAAATGTTGCTGTGTACCACCAGTATACATGTTGCAGTGTACCACCAGTGTACATGTAACAGTGTACCACCAGTGTACATGTTGCAGTGTACCACCTGTGTACGTGTTGCAGTGTTCCACCAGTGTACGTGTTTCAGTGTACCACCAGTGAACATTTTGCAGTGCACCATAATTGTACATGTGGCTGTATACCACCAGTGTACATGTTGCAGTATAACACCAGTGTACATGTTGCACTGCATCGTCAGTTTATATGTAGCACAATACCACCAGAGTTAATGTTGCAGCAAACCACCAGTGTACATATTGCAGTATACCACTAGTTTCCATGTTGCTGTGTGCCACCAGTCTACATGGTGCAGTATACCACCAGTTTACAAATTGCAGGATACCACCTATGTAAATGTTGCAGTGTACCACCAGTGTACATGTTGCAGTGTACCACCAGTGTACGTGTTGCAGTGTACCACCAGTGTATGTGTTGCAGTGTACCACCAGTGAACATTTTGCAGTGTACCGCCAGTGTACATGTTGCAGTGTACCACCAGTGTACGTGCTGTATTACACAACCAGTGTATATGTTGCAGTATACCACCAGTGTACATGTTGCACTGCATCGTCAGTGTATATGTAGCAGTATACCACCAGAGTAAATTTTGCAGCAAACCACCAGTGTACATATTGCAGTATACCACTAGTTTCCATGTCGCTGTGTGCCACCAGTGTACATATTGCTGTGTCCCACCAGTCTTCATTTAGTAATATATCACCAGTGTACATGTTGCAGTATACCACCAGTGTACATGTTGCATTATACAACCAGTTTATGTCGCAGTATATCAACAGTGTACACGTTGCACAATACCACCAGTGTAAACGTTGCACTACACCCCCAATGACATGGTGCAGTGTACTCCCATTGTACATGTTGCATTATACCATCAGTGTACATGTTGCAATGTACCACCAGTGTACTGGTTGCAGTGCAACACCAGTGGAAATGTTGCAGTGTACCTGCTGTGTACATGTGGCAGTGTACCACCAGTGTACATGTTGAAATTTACCAACAGTGTACTGGATGCAGTGTACCACCAGTGTACATGTTGCAGTGTACCACCAGTGTACATGTTGCAGTGTACCACCAGTGTATATATTGCAGTATACCACCAGTCAACATGTTGTAGTATACCACCACTCTACATGTTGCAGTATACCACTAGTCAACATGTTGCAGTATACCACCAGTGTACATGTTGCAGTATACCACCAGTGTACATACTGCTGTGTACCACCAGTGTACATGTTGCAGTGTACTACCAATGTTCATGTTGCAGTGTACCACCAGTGTACATGTTGCAGTGTACCACCAGTGTACGTGTTGCATTGTACCACCAGTGTACATGTTGCAGTGTACCACCAGTGAACATGTTGCATTTAACCACCAGTGTACATGTTGCAGTGTACTTCCAATGTTCATGTTGCAGTGTACCACCAGTGTACATGTTGCAGTGTACCACCAGTGTACGTGTTGCAGTGTACCCCAAGTGTACATGTTGAGGTGTACCACCAGTTTACATGTTGCAGTGTACCAACAGTGTACGTGTTGCAGTGTCCCATTGCAATGTAACTCTAGTGTACATATTGCAGTGCAACTACATTGTACATGTTGCAGTATTCCAACATGTTGCAGTATACCACCAGTGTACATGTCGCAGTGTACCACTGGTGTACATGTCACAGAGTACAAACAGTGTACATGTTGCAGTGTTCCACCATTGTACATGTTGAGGTGTACCACCAGTTTACATGTTGCAGTGTACCACCTGTGTACATGTGGCAGTGCACCACCAGTGTACATGTTGCAATGAACCACCATTGTACATGTTGCAGTGTACCACCAGTGTACATGTTGCAGTATACCAACAGTGTACATATTGCTATGTACCACCAGTGACCATGTTGTAGTGTACCACCAGTTTATATGTTGCAGTGTACTCCTAGTGTACATATTGCAGTGTACCACCAGTGTACAAGTTGCATGGTACCATTAGACTACATGGTGCAGTATACCACCAGTTTACACATAGCAGGATACCACCTGTGTAAATGTTGCAGTGTACTCCTAGTGTACATATTGCAGTGTACCACCAGTATAGATGTTGCATGGTACCACCAGTCTACATGTGGCAGTATACCACCATTTTACATATTGCAGTATACCACCTGTGTAAATTTTGCAGTGTACCACCAGTGTACATGTTGCAGTGTACATACAGTATTGCAATGTACCACCAGTATACATGTTGCAGTATACCACCAGTGGAAATGTTGCAGTATACCACCATTGAACATGTTGCATTTAACCACCAGTGTACATGTCACAGTGTACCACCAGTGTACATGTTGCAGTGTACCACCAGTGTACGTGTTGCAGTGTACCACCAGTGTACGTTTAACATTGTACCACCATTGAACATTTTGCAGTGTACCACAAGTGTACATGTGGCTGTATACCACCAGTGTACATGTTGCAGTGTACCACCAGTGTACGTGCAGTATTACACAACCAGTGTATATGTAGCAGTATACCACCAGAGTAAATGTTGCAGCAAGCCACCAGTGTACGTATTGCATTATACCACTAGTTTCCATGTAGCAGTGTGCCACCAGTGTACATATTGCTGTGTACCACCAGTCTATATTTTGCAGTATATCACCTGTGTTCATGTTGCAGTATACCACCGGTGTACATGTTGCATTATACAACCAGTGTATGTCGCAGTATACCAACAGTGTACAGGTTGCAGTATACCACCAGTGTAAACGTTGCAGTACACCCCCAATGAACATGGTGCAGTGTACTCTCATTGTACATGTTGCATTATACCAACAGTGTACATGTTGCAATGTACCACCAGTGTACTGGTTGCAGTGCACCACCAGTGGAAATGTTGCAGTGTACGACCAGTGTACATGTGGCAATGTTCTGCCAGTGCACATGATGAAATTTACCACCAGTGTACGGGATGCAGTGCACCACCAGTGGACATGTTGCAGTGTACCACCAGTGTACATATTGCAATGTACCACCAGTGCATATATTGCAGTATACCATTAGTCAACACGTTGCGATATACCACCACTCTACATGTTGCAGTGTACCACCAGTCAACATGTTGCAGTATACCACCAGTCTACATGTTGCAGTTTACCACCAGTGTACATGTTGCAGTAAATCATCAGTGGAAATGTTGCAGTGTACCACAAGTATACATGTTGCAGTGTACAAGTCACAGTATACCACCAGTGTACATGTTGCAGTGTACCACCAGTGGAAATGTTGCAGTGTACCACCAGTATACATGTTGCAGTGTACCACCAGTGTACATGTTGCATTGTACCACCAGTGTACATGTTGCAATGTACCACCAGTGTACATACTGCTGTGTACTACCAGTGTACATGTTGCAGTGTACGACCAATGTTCGTGTTGCATTGTACCACCAGTGTACATGTTGCAGTGTACCACCACTGAACATGTTGCAATGTACCACCAGTGTACATCTCGCATTTAACACCCAGTGTACATGTTGCACTGTACCACCATTGTACATTATTCAATGTACCACCAGTGTACATGTTGCAGTGTACCACCAGTGTATATATTACAGTAATCCACCAGTGTACATGTTGCAGTGTACCACCAGTGAACATGTTGCAGGGTACTCCTAGTGTACATATTTCAGTGGACCACCAATGCACATGTTGAGATGTACAACCAGTTTACATGTTGCAGTGTACCCCCAGTGAACATGCTGCAATGTACCACCAGTGTACTTGTTACAATGTAGCACCAGTGTACATATTACAGTATGCCACCAGTTTACATGTTGCAGTGTACCACAAGTGTACATGTTGAGGTGTACCAGCAGTTTACATGTTGCAGTGTACGAACAGTGTATGTGTTGCAGTTTACCATTGCAATGTAACCCCAGTGTAGATATTGCAGTGCAACTACAGTGTACATGTTGCAGTATTCCAACGGTGGAATTGTTGCAGTATACCACCAGTGTACATGTCGCAGGGTACCACTGGTGTACATGTCACAGAGTACAACCAGTGTACATGTTGCAGTGTACCACCACAGAACATGTTGCAATGTACCGCCAGTGTACATATTGCAGTGTACCAGCAGTTTACATGTTGAGGTGTACCACCAGTTTGCATGTTGCAGTATACCACCAGTGTACATATTGCAGTGTACCACCTGTGTACATATGGCAGTGCACCACCAGTGTACATGTTGAAATGTACCATTGGTGTACATGTTGCAGTGTACCACCAGTGTACATGTTGCAGTATACCACCAGTGTACATATTGCAATGTACCACCAGTGAACATGTTGTAGTGTACCACCTGTTTTTATGTTGCAGTGGACTCCTAGTGTACATATTGCAGTTCCCCACCAGTGTACATGTTGCACGGTACCACCAGTCTACATGGTGCAGTATACCACCAGTTTACATATTGCAGGATACCACCTGTGTAAATGTTGCAGTGCACCACCAGTGTACATGTTGCAGTGTACCACCAGTGAACATATTGCAATGTACCACCAGTATACATGTTGCAGTATACCACAAGTGGAAATGTTGCTGTGTACCACCAGTATACATGTTCCAGTGTACCACCAGTGTACATGTTGCAGTGTACCACCAGTGTACGTGTTGCAGTGTACCACCAGTGTACGTGTTGCAGTGGACCACCAGTGAACATTTTGCAGTGTACCACCAGTGTGCATGTTGCAGTGTACCACCAGTGTACGTTCTGTATTACACAACCAGTTTATATGTTGCAGTATACCACCAGTGTACATGTAGCAGTATAACACCAGTGTACATGTTGCACTGCATCCTCAGTGTATATGTAGCAGTATACCACCAGAGTAAATGTTGCAGCAAACCACCAGTGTACATATTGCAGTATACCACTAGTTTCCATGTTGCTGTGTGCCACCAGTGTACATCTTGCTGTGTCCCACCAGTCTTCATTTAGTAATATATCACCAGTGTACATGTTGCAGTATACCACCAGTGTACATGTTGCATTATACAACCACTGTATGTCGCAGTATACCAACAGTGTACACGTTGCAGGATACCACCAGTGTAAACGTTGCAGTACACCCCCAAAGAACATGGTGCAGTGTACTCCCATTGTACATGTTGCATTACACCATCAGTGTACATGCTGCAATGTACCAAAAGTGTACTGGTTGCAGTGCATCACGAGTGGAAATGTTGCAGTGTACCTGCAGTGTACATGTGGCAGTGTACCACCAGTGTACATGTTGAAATTTACCACCAGTGTATATATTGCAGTATACCACCAGTCAACATGTTGCAATATACCACCTCTCTACATGTTGCAGTTTACCACTAGGCTACATGTTGCAGTATACCACCGGTCTTCATGTTCCAGTTTACCATCAGTGTACATGTTGCAGTATACTACCAATGTACATGTTGCAGTGTACCACCAGTGTACGTGTTGCATTGTACCACCAGTGTACATGTTGCAGTCTACCACCAGTGAACATGTTGCATTTAACCCGCAGTGTACATGTTGCATTGTGCTAACAGTGTACATGTTACAGTGTAACACCAATGTACATGTTACAGTGTACAGCCAGTGAAGATGTTGCAATGTGCCACCAGTGTACATGCTGAAGCGCTTCACCAGTGTAGCTGTTGCAATGTACCACCACTGTACATGTTGCAGTGTACCACTCGTGTGCATTTTGTAGTGTACTACCAGTGTACATGTCACAGTGTACCACCAGTGTACATGTTGCAGTGTACCACCAGTGTACGTGTTGCATTGTACCACCAGTGTACATGTTGCAATGTACCACCAGTGTACATCTCGCATTTAGCCCCCAGTGTACATGTTGCAGTGTACCATTATTGTACATGTTTCAATGTACCACCAGTGTATATGTTGCAGTGTACCACCAGTGTACATACTGCTGTGTACGACCAGTGTACATGTTGCAGTGTTCCACCAATGTTCGTGTTGCAGTGTACCACCAGTGTACATGTTGCAGTGTACCACCTCTGAACATGATGCAATGTACCACCAGTGTACATCTCGCATTAAACCCCCAGTGTACATGTTGCAGTGTACCACCATTGTACATGATTCAATATACCACCAGTGTACATGTAGCAGTGTACCACAAGTGTACATGTTGAGGTGTACCACCAGTTTACATGTTGCAGTGTACCAACAGTGTACATGTTGCAATGTACCACCAGTGTACTGGTTGCAGTGCACCATCAGTGGACATGTTGCAGTGTACCACCTGTGTACATATGGCAGTGCACCACCAGTGTACATGTTGCAGTGTACCACCAGTGTACATGTTGCAGAAAACCACCAGTGTACATATTGCAATGTACCACCAGTGAACATGTTGTAGTGTACCACCAGTTTTTATGTTGCAGTGGACTCCTAGTGTACATATTGCAGTGTCCCACCAGTGTACATGTTGCGTGGTACCACCAGTCTACATGGTGCAGTATACCACCAGTTTACATATTGCAGGATACCAGCTGTGTAAATGTTGCAGTGCACCACCATTGTACATGTTGCAGTGTACCATCAGTGTACATATTGCAATGTACCACCAGTATACATGTTGCAGTATACCACCAGTGGAAATGTTGCTGTGTACCACCAGTATACATGTTGCAGTGTACCACCAGTGTACATGTTGCAGTGAACCAACAGTGTACGTGTTGCAGTGTACCACCAGTGTACGTGTTGCAGTGGACCACCAGTGAACATTTTGCAGTGTACCACCTGTGTACATGTTGCAGTGTACCACCAGTGTACGTGCTGTATTACACAACCAGTTTATATGTTGCAGTATACCCCCAGTGTACATGTTGCAGTATAACACCAGTGTACATGTTGCACTGCATCCTCAGTGTATATGTAGCAGTATACCACCAGAGTAAATGTTGCAGCAAACCACCAGTGTACATTTTGCAGTATACCACTAGTTTCCATGTTGCTGTGTGCCACCAGTGTACATCTTGCTATGTCCCACCAGTCTTCATTTAGTAATATATCACCAGTGTACATGTTGCAGTATACCACCAGTGTACATGTTGCATTATACAACCAGTGTATGTCGCAGTATACCAACAATGTACACGTTGCAGGATACCACCAGTGTAAACGTTGCAGTACACCCCCAATGAACATGGTGCAGTGTACTCCCATTGTACATGTTGCATTATACCATCAGTGTACATGTTGCAATGTACCACCAGTGTACTGGTTGCAGTGCACCACCAGTGGAAATGTTGCAGTGTACCTGCAGTGTACATGTGGCAGTGTACCAACAGTGTACATGTTGAAATTTACCACCAGTGTATATATTGCAGTATACCACCAGTCAACATGTTGCAATATACCACCACTCTACATGTTGCAGTATACCACCGGTCTACATGTTCCAGTTTACCATCAGTGTACATTTTGCAGTATACTACCAGTGTACATGTTGCATTGTACCACCAGTGTTCGTGTTGCATTGTACCACCAGTGTACATGTTGCAGTGTACCACCAGTGAACATGTTACATTTAACCCCCAGTGTACATGTTGCATTGTGCTAACAGTGTACATGTTACAGTGTAATACCAATGTACATGTCGCAGTGTACAGCCAGTGTAGATGTTGCAATGTACCACCAGTGTACATGCTGAAGCGTTTCACCAGTGTAGCTGTTGCAATGTACCACCACTGTACATGTTGCAGTGTACCAATTGTGTGCATTTTGTAGTGTACTACCAGTGTACATGTCACAGTGTACCACCAGTGTACATGTTGCAGTATACCACCAGTGTACGTGTTGCATTGTACCACCAGTGTACATGTTGCAATGTACCACCAGTGTACATCTCGCATTTAACCCCCAGTGTACATGTTGCAGTGTACCACTATTGTACATGTTTCAATGTACCACCAGTGTACATGTTGCAGTGTACCACCAATGTTCATGTTGCAGTGTACCACCATTGTACATGTTGCAGTGTACCACTTCTGAACATGTTGCAATGTACCACCAGTGTACATCTCGCATTTAACCCCCAGTGTACATGTTGCAATGTACCACCATTGTACATGATTCAATATACCACCAGTGTACATGTTGCAGTGTACCACCAGTGTATATATTACAGCATACCACCAGTGTACATGTTGCAGTGTACCACCAGTGAACATGTTGCAGGTTACTCCTAGTGTACATATTTCAGTGTACCACCAATGCACATGTTGAGATGTACCACCAGTTTATATGTTGAAGTGTACCACCAGTGAACATGCTGCAATGTACCACCAGTGTACATTTTGCAATGTACCACCAGTGTACATATTACAGTGTACCACCAGTTTACATGTTGCAGTGTACCACAATAGTACATGTTGAGGTGTACCACCAGTTTACATGTTGCAGTGTACCAACAGTGTACGTGTTGCAGTGTACCATTGCAATGTAACCCCAGTGTACATATTGCAGTGCAACTACATTGTACATGTTGCAGTATTCCAACAGTGGAATTGTTGCAGTATACCACCAGTGTACATGTCGCAGTGTACCACTGGTGTACATTTCAGAGAGTACCAACAGTGTACATGTTGCAATGTACCACCAGTGTACATGTTGAGGTGCACCACCAGTTTACATGTTGCAGTGTACCAACAGTGTACATGTTGCAATGTACCACCAGTGTACTGGTTGCAGTGCACCACCAGTGGACATGTTGCAGTGTACCACCTGTGTACATGTGGCAGTGCACCACCAGTTTAAATGTTGAAATGTACCACCAGTGTATATGTTGCAATGTACCACCAGTGTACATGTTGCAGTATACGAACAGTGTACATATTGCAATGTACCACCAGCGAACATGTTGTAGTGTACCACCAGTTTATATGTTGCAGTGTACTCCTAGTGTACATATTGCAGTGTACCACCAGTGTACAAGTTGCATGGTACCACCAGTCTACATGGTGCAGTATACCACCAGTTTACATATTGCAGGATATCACCTGTGTAAATGTTGCAGTTTACTGGTAGTGTACATATTGCAGTGTACCACCAGTATAGATGTTGCATGGTACCACCAGTCTACATGTGGCAGTATACCACCAGTTTACATATTGCAGTATACCACCTGTGTAAATGTTGCAGTGTACCACCAGTATACATGTTGCAGTGTACCACCTGTGTACATGTCACAGTATACCACCAGTGTACATGTTGCAGTGTACCACCAGTGTTCGTGTTGCAGTGTACCACCAGTGTACGTGTTACAGTGTATCACCAGTGAACATTTTGCAGTGTACCACAAGTGTACATGTGGCTGTATACCACCAGTGTACATGCTTTATTACACAACCAGTTTATATGTTGCAGTATACCACCAGTGTACATGTTGCAGTATAACACCAGTGTGCATGTTGCACTGCATCGTCAGTGTATATGTAGCAGTATACCACCAGAGTAAATGTTGCAGCAAACCACCAGTGTACATATTGCATTATACCACTAGTTTCCATGTTGCTGTGTGCCACCAGTGTACATATTGCTGTGTACCACCAGTCTACATTTAGCAATATATCACCAGTGTACATGTTGCAGTATACCACCAGTGTACATGTTGCATTATACAACCAGTGTATGTGTCGCAGAATACCAACAGTGTACAGGTTGCAGTATACCACCAGTGTTAACGTTGCCGTACACCCCCAATGAACATGGTGCAGTGTACTCCCATTGTACATGTTGCATTATACCATCAGTGTACATGTTGCAATGTACCACCAGTGTACTGGTTACAGTGTACGACCAGTGTACATGTTGAAATTTACCACCAGTGTACTGGATGCAGTGCACCACCAGTGGACATGTTGCAGTGTACCACCAGTGTACATATTGCAATGTACCACCAGTGCATATATCTCAGTATACCATTAGTCAACACGTTGCAATATACCACCACTCTACATGTTGCAGTTTACCACTAGGCTACATGTTGCAGTATATCACCGGTCTACGTGTTGCAGTTTACCACCAGTGTACATGTTGCAGTATACTACCAGTGGAAATGTTGCAGTGTACCACCAGTATACAAGTTGCAGTATACTACCAGTGTACATGTCAGAGTGTACCACCAGTGTACATGTTGCTGTGTACCAGCAGTGTACGAGTTGCAATGTACCACCAGTGTACATGTTGTAGTGTACCACCAGTAAACATGTTGCATTTAACCCCCAGTGTACATGTTACAGTGTGCTAACAGTGTACTTGTTACAGTGTACCACCAGTGTACATGTTGCAGTGTACCGCCAGTGTAGATGTTGCAATGTACCACCAGTGTACATACTGCTGTGTACCACCAGTGTACATGTTGCAGTGTACCACCAATGTTCATGTTGCAGTGTACCACCAGTGTACATGTTGCAGTGTACCACCACTGAACATGTTGCAATGTACCACCAGTGTACATCTCGCATTTAACCCCCAGTGTACATTTTGCAGTGTACCACCATTGTACATGATTCAATGTGCCACCAGCGTACATATTTCAGTGTACCACCAATGCACATGTTGAGATGTACAACCAGTTTACATGTTGCAGTGTACCACCAGTGAACATGCTGCAATGTACCACCAGTGTACTTGTTGCAATGTACCACCAGTGTACATATTACAGTGTACCACCAGTGTACATGTTACAGTGTGCTAACAGTGTACATGTTACAGTGTACCACCAGTGTACATGTTGCAGTGTACCGCCAGTGTAGATGTTGCAATGTCCCACCAGTGTTCATGCTGAAGCGTTTCACCAGTGTAGCTGTTGCAATGTACCACCACTGTGCATGTTGCAGTGTACCACCCGTGTGGATTTTGTATTGTACTACCAATGTACATGTCATAGTGTACCACCTGTGTACATGTTGCAGTGTACCACCAGTGTACGTGTTGCATTGTACCACCAGTGTACATGTTGCAATGTACCAACAGTGTACATCTCGCATTTAACCCCCAGTGTACAGGTAGCAGTGTACCACTATTGTACATGTTTCAATGTACCACCAGTGTACATGTTGCAGTGTTCCACCAGTGTACATACTGCTGTGTTCCACCAGTGTACATGTTGCAATGTACCACCAATGTTCGTGTTGCATTGTACCACCAGTGTACATGTTGCAGTGTACCACCACTGAACATGTTGCAATGTACCACCAGTGTACATCTCGCATTTCACCCCCAGTGTACATGTTGCACTGTACCACCATTGTACATGATTCAATGTACCACCAGTGTACATGTTGCAGTGTACTACCAGTGAACATGTTGCAGGGTACTCCTAGTGTACATATTTCATTGTACCACCAATGCACATGTTGAGATGTACAACCAGTTTACATGTTGCAGTGTACCACCAGTGAACATGCTGCAATGTACCACCACTGTACTTGTTGCAATGTACCACCAGTGTACATATTACAGTGTACCACCAGTTTACATGTTGCAGTGTACCACAAGTGTACATGTTGAGGTGTACCACCAGTTTACATGTTGCAGTGTACCAACAGTGTATGTGTTGCAGTGTACCATTGCAATGTAACCCCAGTGTAGATATTGCAGTGCAACTACAGTGTACATGTTGCAGTATTCCAACAGTGGAATTGTTGCAGTATACCACCAGTGTACATGTCACAGAGTACCACCAGTGTACATGTTGCAGTGTACCACCACTGAACATGTTGCAATGTACCACCAGAGTACTGGTTGCAGTGCACCACCAGTGTACATGTTGAAATGTACCACCAGTGTACATATTGCAATGTACCACCAGTGAACATGTTGTAGTGTACCACCAGTTTTTATGTTGCAGTGGACTCCTAGTGTACATATTGCAGTGTACCACCAGTGTACATGTTGCATGGCACCACCAGTCTACATGGTGCAGTATACCACCAGTTTACATATTGCAGGATACCACCTGTGTAAATGTTGCAGTGTACCACCAGTATACATGTTGCAGTGTACCACCAGTGTACATGTCACAGTGGACCACCAGTGTAAATGTTGCAGTGTACCACCAGTGTACGTGTTACAGTGTACCACCAGTGTACGTGTTGCAGTGTACCACCAGTGTACATGTTGCAGTGTACCACCAGTGTACGTGCTGTATCACACAACCAGTGTATATGTTGCAGTATACCACCAGTTTACATGTTGCACTGCATTGTCAGTGTATATGTAGCAGTATACCACCAGAGTAAATGTTGCAGCAAACCATCAGTGTACATATTGCAGTATACCACTAGATTCCATGTTGCTGTGTGCCACCAGTGTACATATTGCTGTGTACCACCAGGGTACATGGCACAGTATACCACCAGTGTACATGTTGCAGTGTACCATCAGTCGAAATGTTGCTGTTTACCACCAGTATACATGTTGCAGTGTACCACCAGGGTACATGGCACAGTATACCACCAGTGTACATGTTGCAGTGTACCATCAGTGTATGTGTTGCAGTGTACCACCGGTGTACGTGTTACAGTGTACCACCAGTGAAAATTTTGCAGTGTACCACAAGTGTACATGTGGCTGTATACCACCAGTGTACATGTTGCAGTGTACCACCAATGTACATGCTGTATTACACAACCAGTGTATATGCTGCAGTATACCACCAGTGTTCATGTTGCAGTATAACACCAGTGTACATGTTGCACTGCATCGTCAGTGTATATGTAGCAGTATACCACCAAAGTAAATGTTGCAGCAAACCACCAGTGTACATATTGCAGTATACCACTAGTTTCCACGTTGCATTGTGCCACCAGTGTACATATTGCAGTGTACCACCAGTCTACATTTTGCAATATATCACCAGTGTACATGTTGCAGTATACCACCAGTGTACATGTTGCATTATACAACCAGTGTATGTCGCAGTATACCAACAGTGTACAGGTTGCAGTATACCACCAGTGTAAACGTTGCAGTACACCCCCAATGAACATGGTGCAGTGTACTCCCATTGTACATGTTGCATTATACCATCAGTGTGCATGTTGCAATGTACCACCAGTGTACTGGTTGCAGTGCACCACCAGTGGAAATGTTGCAGTGTACGACCAGTGTACATGTGGCAGTGTACCACCAGTGTACATGTTGAAATTTACCACCAGTGTACTGGATGCAGTGAACCACCAGTGGACATGTTGCAGTGTACCACCAGTTTACATATTGCAATGTACCACCAGTGTATATATTGCAGTATACCATTAGTCAACACGTTGCAATAAACCACCACTCTACATGTTGCAGTTTACCACTAGGCTACATGTTGCAGTATACCACCGGTCTACATGTTAAAGTTTACTACCAGTGTACATGTTGCAGTATACTACCAGTGGAAATGTTGCAGTGTACCACCAGAATACATGTTGCAGTGTACTACCAGTGAACATGTTGCATTTAACCCCCAGTGAAATGTTGCAACGTACCACCACTGTACATGTTGCAATGAACCACCCGAGTGCATTTTGTATTGGACTACTAGTGTACATGTCACAGTATACCACCAGTGTACATGTTGCAGTGTACCACCAGTGTACATGTCGCAGTGTACCACTATTGTACATGTTTCAATTCACCACCAGTGTACATGTTACAGTGTACCACCAGTGTAGATACTGCTGTGTACCACCAGTGTACATGTTGCAGTGTACGACCACTGAACATGGTGCAATGTACCACCAGTGTACATCTCGCATTCAACCCCCAGTGTTCATGTTGCAGTGTACCACCATTGTACATGATTCAATGTACCACCAGTGTACATGTTGCAGTGTACCACCTGTGAACATGTTGCAGGGTACTCCTAGTGTACATATTTCAGTGTCCCACCAATGCACATGTTGAGATGTACAACCAGTTTACATGTTGCAGTGTACCACCAGTGAACATGCTGCAATGTACCACCAGAGTACTTGTTGCAATGTACCACCAGTGTACATATTACAGTGTACCACCAGTTTACATGTTGCAGTGTACCACAAGTGTACATGTTGAGGTGTACCACCAGTTTACATGTTGCAGTGTACCAACAGTGTATGTGTTGCAGTGTACCATTGCAATGTAACCCCAGTGTAGATATTGCAGTGCAACTACAGTGTACATGTTGCAGTATTCCAACAGTGGAATTGTTGCAGTATACCACCAGTGTACATGTCGCAGGGTACCACTGGTGTACATGTCACAGAGTACCACCAGTGTACATGTTGCAGTGTACCACCACTGAACATGTTGCAATGTACCACCAGTGTACTGGTTGCAGTGCACCACCAGTGGACATGTTGAAGTGTACCACCAGTGTACATATGGCAGTGCACCACCAGTGAACATGTTGAAATGTACCACCAGTGTACATGTTGCAGTATACCACCAGTGTACATATTGCAATGTACCACCAGTGAACATGTTGTAGTGTACCACCAGTTTTTAATGTTGCACTGGACTCCTAGTGTACATATTGCAGTGTACCACCAGTGTACATGTGGCATGGTACCTCCAGTCTACATGGTGCAGCATACCACCAGTTTACATATTGCAGGATACCACCTGTGTAAATGTTGCAGTGTACCACCAGTGTACATGTTCTAGTGTACCACCAGTGTACATATTGCAATGTACCACCAGTATACATGTTGCAGTATACCACCAGTGGAAATGTTGCTGTGTACCACCAGTATACATGTTGCAGTGTACCACCAGTGTACATGTCACAGTGTACCACCAGTGTACATGTTGCAGTGTACCACCAGTGTACGTGTTACAGTGTACCACCAGTGTACGAGTTGCAGTGTACCACCAGTGAACATTTTGCAGTGTACCACCAGTATACATGTTGCAGTATACCACCAGTGTACATGTCACAGTGTACCACCAGTGTACATGTTGCAGTGTACCACCAGTGTACGTGTTACAGTGTACCATTAGTGTACGAGTTGCAGTGTACCACCAGTGAACATTTTGCAGTGTACCACCAGTTTACATGTTGCAGTGTACCAACAGTGTACATGTTGCAATGTACCTCCAGTGTACTGGTTGCAGTGCACCACCAGTGGACATGTTGCAGTGTACCACCTGTGTACATGTGGCAGTGCACCACCAGTGTACATGTTGAAATGTACCACAAGTGTACATGTTGCAGTGTACCACCAGTGTACATATTGCAATGTACCAATAGTGAAAATGTAGTAGTGTTCCACCAGTTTATATGTTGCAGTGTACTCCTAGTGTACATATTGCTGTGTACCACCAGTGTACATGTTGCATGGTACCAACAGTCTACATGGTGCAGTATACCACCAGTTTACATATTGCAGGATACCACCTGTGTAAATGTTGCAGTGTACCACCAGTGTACATGTTGCAGTGAACCACCAGTGTACATATTGCAATGTACCATCAGTATACATGTTGCAGTATACCACCAGTTTATATGTTGCAGTGTACTCCTAGTGTACATATTGCAGTGTACCACCAGTATAGAAGTTGCATGGTACCACCAGTCTACATGTTGCAGTATACCACCAGTTTACATATTGCAGGATACCACCTGTGTAAATGTTGCAGTGTACCACCAGTGTACATGTTGCAGTGTACCACCAGTGTACATATTGCAATGTACCACCAGTATACATGTTGCAGTATACCACCAGTCGAAATGTTGCTGTTTACCACCAGTATACATGTTGCAGTGTACCACCGGTCTACATGTTAAAGTTCACTACCAGTGTACATGTTGCAGTATACTACCAGTGGAAATGTTGCAGTGTACCACCAGAATACATGTTGCAGTGTACTACCAGTGTACATGTCACAGTGTACCACTGGTGTACATGTTGCAGTGTACCATCAGTGTACGTGTTGCATTGTACCACCAGTGTACATATTGCAGTGTACCACCAGTGAACATGTTGCATTTAACCCCCAGTGTACATGTTGCAGTGTGCTAACAGTGTAGATGTTGCATTGTACCGCCAGTGTAGATGTTCCAATCTACCACCAAGGTACATGCTGAAGCATTTCACCAGTGTAGCTGTTGCAATGTACCACCACTGTACATGTTGCAGTGAACCACCCAAGTGCATTTTGTATTGTACTACCAGTGTACATGTCACAGTATACCACCAGTGTACATGTTGCAGTGTACCACCAGTGTACATGTCGCAGTGTACCACTATTGTACATGTTTCAATTTACCACCAGTGTACATGTTGCAGTGTACCACCAGTGTAGATACTGCTGTGTACCACCAGTATACATGTTGCAGTGTACCACCAATGTTCGTGTTGCAGTGTCCCACCAGTGTACATGTTGCAGTGTACCACCACTGAACATGGTGCAATGTACCACCAGTGTACATCTCGCATTTAACCCCCAGTGTACATGTTGCAGTGTACCACCATTGTACATGATTCAATGTACCACCAGTGTACATGTTGCAGTGTACCACCAGTGAACATGTTGCAGGGTACTCCTAGTGTACATATTTCAGTGTACCACCAATGCACATGTGGAGATGTACAACCAGTTTACATGTTGCAGTGTACCACCAGTGAACATGCTGCAATGTACCACCAGTATACTTGTTGCAATGAACCACCAGTGTACATATTACAGTGTACCACCAGTTTACATGTTGCAGTGTACCACAAGTGTACATGTTGAGGTGTACCACCAGTTTACATGTTGCAGTGTACCAACAGTGTATGTGTTGCAGTGTACCATTGCAATGTAACCCCAGTGTAGATATTGCAGTGCAACTACAGTGTACATGTTGCAGTATTCCAACAGTGGAATTGTTGCAGTATACCACCAGTGTACATGTCGCAGGGTACCACTGGTGTACATGTCACAGAGTACCACCAGTGTACATGTTGCAGTGTACCACCACTGAACATGTTGCAATGTACCACCAGTGTACTGGTTGCAGTGCACCACCAGTGGACATGTTGCAGTGTACCACCTGTGTACATATGGCAGTGCACCACCAGTGTACATGTTGAAATGTACCACCAGTGTACATGCTGCAATGTACTACCAGTGTATTGGTTGCAGTGCACCACCAGTGGAAATGTTGCAGTGTACCACCAGTGTACAAGTTGCAGTGTACCACCAGTGTACATGTTGAAATTTACCACCAGTGTAAATGTTGCAGTGTACCACCACTGAACATGTTGCCATGTACCACCAGTGTACATCTCGCATTTAACCCCCAGTGTACGTGTTGCAGTGTACCACTATTGTACATGTTTCAATGTACCACCAGTGAACATGTTGCAGTGTACCACCAATGTTCGTGTTGCAGTGTACCACCAATGTACATGTTGCAGTGTACCACCACTGAACAAGATTCAATGTACCACCAGTGTAAATGTTGCAGTGTACCACCAGTGAACATGCTGCAATGTACCACCAGTGTACATGTTGCAATGTACCACCAGTGTACATGTTGCAATGTACCACCAGTGTACATAGTGCAGTGTACCACCAGTGAACATGCTGCAATGTACCACCAGTGTACATGTTGCAATGTACCACCAGTGTACATCTCGCATTTAACCCCCAGTGTACAGGTAGCAGTGTACCACTATTGTACATGTTTCAATGTACCACCAGTGTACATGTTGCAGTGTTCCACCAGTGTACATACTGCTGTGTTCCACCAGTGTACATGTTGCAATGTACCACCAATGTTCGTGTTGCATTGTACCACCAGTGTACATGTTGCAGTGTACCACCACTGAACATGTTGCAATGTACCACCAGTGTACATCTCGCATTTCACCCCCAGTGTACATGTTGCACTGTACCACCATTGTACATGATTCAATGTACCACCAGTGTACATGTTGCAGTGTACTACCAGTGAACATGTTGCAGGGTACTCCTAGTGTACATATTTCATTGTACCACCAATGCACATGTTGAGATGTACAACCAGTTTACATGTTGCAGTGTACCACCAGTGAACATGCTGCAATGTACCACCACTGTACTTGTTGCAATGTACCACCAGTGTACATATTACAGTGTACCACCAGTTTACATGTTGCAGTGTACCACAAGTGTACATGTTGAGGTGTACCACCAGTTTACATGTTGCAGTGTACCAACAGTGTATGTGTTGCAGTGTACCATTGCAATGTAACCCCAGTGTAGATATTGCAGTGCAACTACAGTGTACATGTTGCAGTATTCCAACAGTGGAATTGTTGCAGTATACCACCAGTGTACATGTCACAGAGTACCACCAGTGTACATGTTGCAGTGTACCACCACTGAACATGTTGCAATGTACCACCAGAGTACTGGTTGCAGTGCACCACCAGTGTACATGTTGAAATGTACCACCAGTGTACATATTGCAATGTACCACCAGTGAACATGTTGTAGTGTACCACCAGTTTTTATGTTGCAGTGGACTCCTAGTGTACATATTGCAGTGTAACACCAGTGTACATGTTGCATGGCACCACCAGTCTACATGGTGCAGGAAACCACCAGTTTACATATTGCAGGATACCACCTGTGTAAATGTTGCAGTGTACCACCAGTATACATGTTGCAGTGTACCACCAGTGTACATGTCACAGTGGACCACCAGTGTAAATGTTGCAGTGTACCACCAGTGTACGTGTTACAGTGTACCACCAGTGTACGTGTTGCAGTGTACCACCAGTGTACATGTTGCAGTGTACCACCAGTGTACGTGCTGTATCACACAACCAGTGTATATGTTGCAGTATACCACCAGTTTACATGTTGCACTGCATTGTCAGTGTATATGTAGCAGTATACCACCAGAGTAAATGTTGCAGCAAACCATCAGTGTACATATTGCAGTATACCACTAGATTCCATGTTGCTGTGTGCCACCAGTGTACATATTGCTGTGTACCACCAGTGTTCATATTGCAATGTACCACCAGTATACATGTTGCAGTATACCACCAGTCGAAATGTTGCTGTTTACCACCAGTATACATGTTGCAGTGTACCACCAGTGTACATGGCACAGTATACCACCAGTGTACATGTTGCAGTGTACCATCAGTGTACGTGTTGCAGTGTTCCACCGGTGTACGTGTTACAGTGTACCACCAGTGAAAATTTTGCAGTGTACCACAAGTGTACATGTGGCTGTATACCACCAGTGTACATGTTGCAGTGTACCACCAATGTACGTGCTGTATTACACAACCAGTGTATATGCTGCAGTATACCACCAGTGTTCATGTTGCAGTATAACACCAGTGTACATGTTGCACTGCATCGTCAGTGTATATGTAGCAGTATACCACCAAAGTAAATGTTGCAGCAAACCACCAGTGTACATATTGCAGTATACCACTAGTTTCCATGTTGCTGTGTGCCACCAGTGTACATATTGCTGTGTACCACCAGTCTACATTTAGCAATATATCACCAGTGTACATGTTGCAGTATACCACCAGTGTACATGTTGCATTATACAACCAGTGTATGTCGCAGTATACCAACAGTGTACAGGTTGCAGTATACCACCAGTGTAAACGTTGCAGTACACCCCCAATGAACATGGTGCAGTGTACTCCCATTGTACATGTTGCATTATACCATCAGTGTGCATGTTGCAATGTACCACCAGTGTACTGGTTGCAGTGCACCACCAGTGGAAATGTTGCAGTGTACGACCAGTGTACATGTGGCAGTGTACCACCAGTGTACATGTTGAAATTTACCACCAGTGTACTGGATGCAGTGAACCACCAGTGGACATGTTGCAGTGTACCACCAGTTTACATATTGCAATGTACCACCAGTGTATATATTGCAGTATACCATTAGTCAACACGTTGCAATAAACCACCACTCTACATGTTGCAGTTTACCACTAGGCTACATGTTGCAGTATACCACCGGTCTACATGTTAAAGTTTACTACCAGTGTACATGTTGCAGTATACTACCAGTGGAAATGTTGCAGTGTACCACCAGAATACATGTTGCAGTGTACTACCAGTGAACATGTTGCATTTAACCCCCAGTGAAATGTTGCAACGTACCACCACTGTACATGTTGCAATGAACCACCCGAGTGCATTTTGTATTGGACTACTAGTGTACATGTCACAGTATACCACCAGTGTACATGTTGCAGTGTACCACCAGTGTACATGTCGCAGTGTACCACTATTGTACATGTTTCAATTCACCACCAGTGTACATGTTACAGTGTACCACCAGTGTAGATACTGCTGTGTACCACCAGTGTACATGTTGCAGTGTACGACCACTGAACATGGTGCAATGTACCACCAGTGTACATCTCGCATTCAACCCCCAGTGTTCATGTTGCAGTGTACCACCATTGTACATGATTCAATGTACCACCAGTGTACATGTTGCAGTGTACCACCTGTGAACATGTTGCAGGGTACTCCTAGTGTACATATTTCAGTGTCCCACCAATGCACATGTTGAGATGTACAACCAGTTTACATGTTGCAGTGTACCACCAGTGAACATGCTGCAATGTACCACCAGAGTACTTGTTGCAATGTACCACCAGTGTACATATTACAGTGTACCACCAGTTTACATGTTGCAGTGTACCACAAGTGTACATGTTGAGGTGTACCACCAGTTTACATGTTGCAGTGTACCAACAGTGTATGTGTTGCAGTGTACCATTGCAATGTAACCCCAGTGTAGATATTGCAGTGCAACTACAGTGTACATGTTGCAGTATTCCAACAGTGGAATTGTTGCAGTATACCACCAGTGTACATGTCGCAGGGTACCACTGGTGTACATGTCACAGAGTACCACCAGTGTACATGTTGCAGTGTACCACCACTGAACATGTTGCAATGTACCACCAGTGTACTGGTTGCAGTGCACCACCAGTGGACATGTTGAAGTGTACCACCTGTGTACATATGGCAGTGCACCACCAGTGTACATGTTGAAATGTACCACCAGTGTACATGTTGCAGTATACCACCAGTGTACATATTGCAATGTACCACCAGTGAACATGTTGTAGTGTACCACCAGTTTTTATGTTGCAGTGGACTCCTACTGTACATATTGCAGTGTACCACCAGTGTACATGTGGCATGGTACCTCCAGTCTACATGGTGCAGTATACCACCAGTGTACATATTGCAGGATACCACCTGTGTAAATGTTGCAGTGTACCACCAGTGTACATGTTCTAGTGTACCACCAGTGTACATATTGCAATGTACCACCAGTATACATGTTGCAGTATACCACCAGTGGAAATGTTGCTGTGTACCACCAGTATACATGTTGCAGTGTACCACCAGTGTACATGTCACAGTGTACCACCAGTGTACATGTTGCAGTGTACCACCAGTGTACGTGTTACAGTGTACCACCAGTGTACGAGTTGCAGTGTACCACCAGTGAACATTTTGCAGTGTACCACCAGTATACATGTTGCAGTATACCACCAGTGTACATGTCACAGTGTACCACCAGTGTACATGTTGCAGTGTACCACCAGTGTACGTGTTACAGTGTACCATTAGTGTACGAGTTGCAGTGTACCACCAGTGAACATTTTGCAGTGTACCACCAGTTTACATGTTGCAGTGTACCAACAGTGTACATGTTGCAATGTACCTCCAGTGTACTGGTTGCAGTGCACCACCAGTGGACATGTTGCAGTGTACCACCTGTGTACATGTGGCAGTGCACCACCAGTGTACATGTTGAAATGTACCACAAGTGTACATGTTGCAGTGTACCACCAGTGTACATATTGCAATGTACCAATAGTGAAAATGTAGTAGTGTTCCACCAGTTTATATGTTGCAGTGTACTCCTAGTGTACATATTGCTGTGTACCACCAGTGTACATGTTGCATGGTACCAACAGTCTACATGGTGCAGTATACCACCAGTTTACATATTGCAGGATACCACCTGTGTAAATGTTGCAGTGTACCACCAGTGTACATGTTGCAGTGAACCACCAGTGTACATATTGCAATGTACCATCAGTATACATGTTGCAGTATACCACCAGTTTATATGTTGCAGTGTACTCCTAGTGTACATATTGCAGTGTACCACCAGTATAGAAGTTGCATGGTACCACCAGTCTACATGTTGCAGTATACCACCAGTTTACATATTGCAGGATACCACCTGTGTAAATGTTGCAGTGTACCACCAGTGTACATGTTGCAGTGTACCACCAGTGTACATATTGCAATGTACCACCAGTATACATGTTGCAGTATACCACCAGTCGAAATGTTGCTGTTTACCACCAGTATACATGTTGCAGTGTACCACCGGTCTACATGTTAAAGTTCACTACCAGTGTACATGTTGCAGTATACTACCAGTGGAAATGTTGCAGTGTACCACCAGAATACATGTTGCAGTGTACTACCAGTGTACATGTCACAGTGTACCACTGGTGTACATGTTGCAGTGTACCATCAGTGTACGTGTTGCATTGTACCACCAGTGTACATATTGCAGTGTACCACCAGTGAACATGTTGCATTTAACCCCCAGTGTACATGTTGCAGTGTGCTAACAGTGTAGATGTTGCATTGTACCGCCAGTGTAGATGTTCCAATCTACCACCAAGGTACATGCTGAAGCATTTCACCAGTGTAGCTGTTGCAATGTACCACCACTGTACATGTTGCAGTGAACCACCCAAGTGCATTTTGTATTGTACTACCAGTGTACATGTCACAGTATACCACCAGTGTACATGTTGCAGTGTACCACCAGTGTACATGTCGCAGTGTACCACTATTGTACATGTTTCAATTTACCACCAGTGTACATGTTGCAGTGTACCACCAGTGTAGATACTGCTGTGTAACACCAGTATACATGTTGCAGTGTACCACCAATGTTCGTGTTGCAGTGTCCCACCAGTGTACATGTTGCAGTGTACCACCACTGAACATGGTGCAATGTACCACCAGTGTACATCTCGCATTTAACCCCCAGTGTACATGTTGCAGTGTACCACCATTGTACATGATTCAATGTACCACCAGTGTACATGTTGCAGTGTACCACCAGTGAACATGTTGCAGGGTACTCCTAGTGTACATATTTCAGTGTACCACCAATGCACATGTGGAGATGTACAACCAGTTTACATGTTGCAGTGTACCACCAGTGAACATGCTGCAACGTACCACCAGTATACTTGTTGCAATGAACCACCAGTGTACATATTACAGTGTACCACCAGTTTACATGTTGCAGTGTACCACAAGTGTACATGTTGAGGTGTACCACCAGTTTACATGTTGCAGTGTACCAACAGTGTATGTGTTGCAGTGTACCATTGCAATGTAACCCCAGTGTAGATATTGCAGTGCAACTACAGTGTACATGTTGCAGTATTCCAACAGTGGAATTGTTGCAGTATACCACCAGTGTACATGTCGCAGGGTACCACTGGTGTACATGTCACAGAGTACCACCAGTGTACATGTTGCAGTGTACCACCACTGAACATGTTGCAATGGACCACCAGTGTACTGGTTGCAGTGCACCACCAGTGGACATGTTGCAGTGTACCACCTGTGTACATATGGCAGTGCACCACCAGTGTACATGTTGAAATGTACCACCAGTGTACATGCTGCAATGTACTACCAGTGTATTGGTTGCAGTGCACCACCAGTGGAAATGTTGCAGTGTACCACCAGTGTACAAGTTGCAGTGTACCACCAGTGTACATGTTGAAATTTACCACCAGTGTAAATGTTGCAGTGTACCACCACTGAACATGTTGCCATGTACCACCAGTGTACATCTCGCATTTAACCCCCAGTGTACGTGTTGCAGTGTACCACTATTGTACATGTTTCAATGTACCACCAGTGAACATGTTGCAGTGTACCACCAATGTTCGTGTTGCAGTGTACCACCAATGTACATGTTGCAGTGTACCACCACTGAACAAGATTCAATGTACCACCAGTGTACATGTTGCAGTGTACCACCAGTGAACATGCTGCAATGTACCACCAGTGTACATGTTGCAATGTACCACCAGTGTACATATTACAGTGTACCACCAGTTAACATGTTGCAGTGTACCACAAGTGTACATGTTGAGGTGTACCACCAGTTTACATGTTGCAGTGTACCAACAGTGTACGTATTGCAGTTTACCATTGCAATGGAACCCCTGTGTACATATTGCAGTGCAACTACAGTGTACATGTTGCAGTATTCCAACAGTGGAAATGTTGCAGTATACCACCAGTGTACATGTCGCAGTGTACCACTGGTGTACATGTCACAGAGTACCAACAGTGTACATGTTGCAGTGTACCACCAGTGTACATGTTGAGATGTACCACCAGTTTACATGTTGCAGTGTACCAACAGTGTACATGTTGCAATGTACCTCCAGTGTACTGGTTGCAGTGCACCACCAGTGGACATGTTGCAGTGTACCACCTGTGTACTTGTGGCAGTGCACCACCAGTGTACATGTTGAAATGTACCACAAGTGTACATGTTGCAGTGTACCACCAGTGTACATATTGCAATGTACCAATAGTGAAAATGTTGTAGTGTTCCACCAGTTTATATGTTGCAGTGTACTCCTAGTGTACATATTGCTGTGTACCACCAGTGTACATGTTGCATGGTACCAACAGTCTACATGGTGCAGTATACCACCAGTTTACATATTGCAGGATACCACCTGTGTAAATGTTGCAGTGTACCACCAGTGTACATGTTGCAGTGAACCACCAGTGTACATATTGCAATGTACCATCAGTATACATGTTGCAGTATACCACCAGTTTATATGTTGCAGTGTACTCCTAGTGTACATATTGCAGTGTACCACCAGTATAGAAGTTGCATGGTACCACCAGTCTACATGTTGCAGTATACCACCAGTTTACATATTGCAGGATACCACCTGTGTAAATGTTGCAGTGTCCCACCAGTGTACATGTTGCAGTGTACCACCAGTGTACATATTGCAATGTACCACCAGTATACATGTTGCAGTATACCACCAGTCGAAATGTTGCTGTTTACCACCAGTATACATGTTGCAGTGTACCACCGGTCTACATGTTAAAGTTCACTACCAGTGTACATGTTGCAGTATACTACCAGTGGAAATGTTGCAGTGTACCACCAGAATACATGTTGCAGTGTACTACCAGTGTACATGTCACAGTGTACCACTGGTGTACATGTTGCAGTGTACCATCAGTGTACGTGTTGCATTGTACCACCAGTGTACATGTTGCAGTGTACCACCAGTGAACATGTTGCATTTAACCCCCAGTGTACATGTTGAAGTGTGCTAACAGTGTAGATGTTGCAGTGTCCCGCCAGTGTAGATGTTCCAATCTACCACCAAGGTACATGCTGAAGCATTTCACCAGTGTAGCTGTTGCAATGTACCACCACTGTACATGTTGCAGTGAACCACCCAAGTGCATTTTGTATTGTACTACCAGTGTACATGTCACAGTATACCACCAGTGTACATGTTGCAGTGTACCACCAGTGTACATGTCGCAGTGTACCACTATTGTACATGTTTCAATTTACCACCAGTGTACATGTTGCAGTGTACCACCAGTGTAGATACTGCTGTGTACCACCAGTGTACATGTTGCAGTGTACCACCAATGTTCGTGTTGCAGTGTACCACCACTGAACATGGTGCAATGTACCACCAGTGTACATCTCGCATTTAACCCCCAGTGTACATGTTGCAGTGTACCACCATTGTACATGATTCAATGTACCACCAGTGTACATGTTGCAGTGTACTACCAGTGAACATGTTGCAGGGTACTCCTAGTGTACATATTTCAGTGTACCACCAATGCACATGTGGAGATGTACAACCAGTTTACATGTTGCAGTGTACCACCAGTGAACATGCTGCAATGTACCACCAGTATACTTGTTGCAATGAACCACCAGTGTACATATTACAGTGTACCACCAGTTTACATGTTGCAGTGTACCACAAGTGTACATGTTGAGGTGTACCACCAGTTTACATGTTGCAGTGTACCAACAGTGTATGTGTTGCAGTGTACCATTGCAATGTAACCCCAGTGTAGATATTGCAGTGCAACTACAGTGTACATGTTGCAGTATTCCAACAGTGGAATTGTTGCAGTATACCACCAGTGTACATGTCGCAGGGTACCACTGGTGTACATGTCACAGAGTACCACCAGTGTACATGTTGCAGTGTACCACCACTGAACATGTTGCAATGTACCACCAGTGTACTGGTTGCAGTGCACCACCAGTGGACATGTTGCAGTGTACCACCTGTGTACATATGGCAGTGCACCACCAGTGTACATGTTGAAATGTACCACCAGTGTACATGCTGCAATGTACTACCAGTGTATTGGTTGCAGTGCACCACCAGTGGAAATGTTGCAGTGTACCACCAGTGTACAAGTTGCAGTGTACCACCAGTGTACATGTTGAAATTTACCACCAGTGTAAATGTTGCAGTGTACCACCACTGAACATGTTGCCATGTACCACCAGTGTACATCTCGCATTTAACCCCCAGTGTACGTGTTGCAGTGTACCACTATTGTACATGTTTCAATGTACCACCAGTGAACATGTTGCAGTGTACCACCAATGTACATGTTGCAGTGTACCACCACTGAACAAGATTCAATGTACCACCAGTGTACATGTTGCAGTGTACCACCAGTGAACATGCTGCAATGTACCACCAGTGTACATGTTGCAATGTACCACCAGTGTACATATTACAGTGTACCACCAGTTAACATGTTGCAGTGTACCACAAGTGTACATGTTGAGGTGTACCACCAGTTTACATGTTGCAGTGTACCAACAGTGTACGTATTGCAGTTTACCATTGCAATGGAACCCCTGTGTACATATTGCAGTGCAACTACAGTGTACATGTTGCAGTATTCCAACAGTGGAAATGTTGCAGTATACCACCAGTGTACATGTCGCAGTGTACCACTGGTGTACATGTCACAGAGTACCAACAGTGTACATGTTGCAGTATACCACCAGTGGACATGTTGAGGAGTAACACCAGTTTACATGTTGCAGTGTAACAACAGTGTACATGTTGCAATGTACCACCAGTGTACTGGTTGCAGTGCACCACCATTGGACATGTTGCAGTGTACCACCTGTGTACATGTGGCACTGCACCACCAGTGTACATGTTGAAATGTACCAATAGTGAACATGTTGTAGTGTTTCACCAGTTTATATGTTTCAGTGTACTCCTAGTGTACATATTGCAGTGTACCACCAGTATAGATGTTGCATGGTACCACCAGTCTACATGGTGCAGTATACCACCAGTTTACATATTGCAGGATACCACCTGTGTAAATGTTGCAGTGTACCACCAGTGTACATGTTGCAGTGTACCACCAGTGTACATATTGCAATGTACCATCAGTATACATGTTGCATTATACCACCAGTTATATGTTGCAGTGTACTCCTAGTGTACATATTGCAGTGTACCACCAGTATAGATGTTGCATGGTACCACCAGTCTACATGTTGCAGTATACCACCAGTTTACATATTGCAGTATACCACCAGTCAAAATGTTGCTGTTTACCACCAGTATACATGTTGCAGTGTACCACCAGTGTACATGGCACAGTATACCACCAGTGTACATGTTGCAGTGTACCATCAGTGTACGTGCTGTATTACACAACCGGTGTATATGTTGCAGTATACCACCAGTGTACATGTTGCAGTATAACACCAGTGTACATGTCGCACTGCATCGTCAGTGTATATGTAGCAGTATACCACCAAAGTAAATGTTGCAGCAAACCACCAGTGTACATATTGCAGAATACCACTAGTTTCCATGTTGCTGTGTGCCACCAGTGTACATATTGCTGTGTACCACCAGTCTACATTTAGCAATATATCACCAGTGTACATGTTGCAATATACCACCAGTGTACATGTTGCATTATACAACCAGTGTATGTCGCAGTATACCAACAGTGTACAGGTTGCAGTATACCACCAGTGTAAACGTTGTAGTACACCCCCAATGAACATGGTGCAGTGTACTCCCATTGTACATGTTGCATTATACCATCAGTGTGCATGTTGCAATGTACCACCATTGTACTGGTTGCAGTGCACCACCAGTGGAAATGTTGCAGTGTACGACCAGTGTACATGTGGCAGTGTACCACCAGTGTACATGTTGAAATTTACCACCAGTGTCCTGGATGCAGTGAACCACCAGTGGACATGTTGCAGTGTACCACCAGTTTACATATTGCAATGTACCACCAGTGTATATATTGCAGTATACCATTAGTCAACACGTTGCAATAAACCACTACTCTACATGTTGCAGTTTACCACTAGGCTACATGTTGCAGTATACCACCGGTCTACATGTTGCAGTTTGCTACTAGTGTACATGTTGCAGTATACTACCAGTGGAAATGTTGCAGTGCACCACCAGAATACATGTTGCAGTGTACTACCAGTGTACATGTCACAGTGTACCACTAGTGTACATGTTGCAGTGTACCATCAGTGTACGTGTTGCATTGTACCACCAGTGTACATGTTGCAGTGTACCACCAGTTTACATATTGCAATGTACCACCAGTGTATGTATTGCAGTATACCATTAGTCAACACGTTGCAATAAACCACCACTCTACATGTTGCAGTTTACCACTAGGCTACATGTTGCAGTATACCACCGGTCTACATGTTAAAGTTCACTACCAGTGTACATGTTGCAGTATACTACCAGTGGAAATGTTGCAGTGTACCACCAGAATACATGTTGCAGTGTACTACCAGTGTACATGTCACAGTGTACCACTAGTGTACATGTTGCAGTGTACCATCAGTGTACGTGTTGCATTGTACCACCAGTGTACATGTTGCAGTGTACCACCAGTGAACATGTTGCAATTAACCCCCAGTGTACATGTTGCAGTGTGCAAACAGTGTACATGTTGCAGTGTACCGCCAGTGTAGATGTTCCAATCTACCACCAATGTACATGCTGAAGCGTTTCACCAGTGTAGCTGTTGCAATATACCACCACTGTACATGTTGCAGTGAACCACCCGTGTGCATTTTGTATTGTACTACCAGTGTACATGTCACAGTGTACCACCAGTGTACATGTTGCAGTGTACCACCAGTGTACATGTCGCAGTGTACCACTATTGTACATGTTTCAATTTACCACCAGTGTACATGTTGCAGTGTACCACCAATGTTCGTGTTGCAGTGTTCCACCAGTGTACATGTTGCAGTGTACCACCACTGAACATGTTGCAATGTACCACCAGTGTACATCTCGCATTTAACCCCCAGTGTACATGTTGCAGTGTACCACCATTGTACATGATTCAATGTACCACCAGTGTACATGTTGCAGTGTACCACCAGTGAACATGTTGAGATGTACAACCAGTTTACATGTTGCAGTGTACCACCATTGAACATGATTCAATGTACCACCAGTGTACATGTTGCAGTGTACCACCAGTGAACATGCTGCAATGTACCACCAGTGTACATGTTGCAATGTACCACCAGTGTACATATTACAGTGTACCACCACTTTACATGTTGCAGTGTACCACAAGTGTACATGTTGAGGTGTATCACCAGTTTACATGTTGCAGTGTACCAACAGTGTACGTATTGCAGTGTACCACCAATGCACATGTTGAGATGTACAACCAGTTTACATGTTGCAGTGTACCACCATTGAACATGATTCAATGTACCACCAGTGTACATGTTGCAGTGTACCACCAGTGAACATGCTGCAATGTACCACCAGTGTACATGTTGCAATGTACCACCAGTGTACATATTACAGTGTACCACCACTTTACATGTTGCAGTGTACCACAAGTGTACATGTTGAGGTGTATCACCAGTTTACATGTTGCAGTGTACCAACAGTGTACGTATTGCAGTGTACCATTGCAATGTAACCCCAGTGTACATATTGCAGTGCAACTACAGTGTACATGTTGCAGTATTCCAACAGTGGAAATGTTGCAGTATACCACCAGTGTACATGTCGCAGTGTACCACTGGTGTACATGTCACAGAGTACCAACAGTGTACATGTTGCAGTGTTCCACCAGTGTACATGTGGAGGTGTACCACCAGTTTACATGTGGCAGTGCACCACCAGTGAACATGTTGAAATGTCCCACAAGTGTACATGTTGCAGTGTACCACCAGTGTACATATTGCAATGTACCAATAGTGAACATGTTGTAGTGTTCCACCAGTTTATATGTTGCAGTGTACTCCTAGTGTACATATTGCAGTGTACCACCAGTGTACATGTTGCATGGTACCACCAGTCTACATGGTGCAGTTTCCCACCAGTTTACCTATTGCAGGATACCACCAGTGTAAATGTTGCAGTGTACCACCAGTGTACATGTTGCAGTGTACCACCAGTGTACATATTGCAATGTACCATCAGTATACATGTTGCAGTATATTACCAGTTTATATGTTGCAGTGTACTCCTAGTGTACATATTGCAGTGTACCACCTGTGTAAATGTTGCAGTGTACCACCAGTGTACATGTTGCAGTGTACATCCAGTGTACATATTGCAATGTACCACCAGTATACATGTTGCAGTATACCACCAGTCGAAATGTTGCTGTTTACCACCAGTATACATGTTGCAGTGTACCACCAGTGTACATGGCACAGTATACCACCAGTGTACATGTTGCAGTGTACCATCAGTGTACGTGTTGCAGTGTACCACCAGTGTACATGTTGCAGTGTTGCACCAGTCTACATGTTGCAGTGTACCACCAGTGTACATGGCACAGTATACCACCAGTGAACATTTTGCAGTGTACCACAAGTGTACATGTGGCTGTATACCACCAGTGAACATGTTGCAGTGTACCACCAGTGTACGTGCTGTATTACACAACCGGTGTATATGTTGCAGTATACCACCAGTGTACATGTTGCAGTATAACACCAGTGTACATGTCGCACTGCATCGTCAGTGTATATGTAGCAGTATACCACCAAAGTAAATGTTGCAGCAAACCACCAGTGTACATATTGCAGTATACCAATAGTTTCCATGTTGCTGTGTGCCACCAGTGTACATATTGCTGTGTACCACCAGTCTACATTTAGCAATATATCACCAGTGTACATGTTGCAGTATACCACCAGTGTAAATGCTGCATTATACAACCAGTGTATGTCGCAGTATACCAACAGTGTACAGGTTGCAGTATACCACCAGTGTAAACGTTGCAGTACACCCCCAATGAACATGGTGCAGTGTACTCCCATTGTTCATGTTGCATTATACCATCAGTGTGCATGTTGCAATGTACCACCAGTGTACTGGTTGCAGTGCACCACCAGTGGAAATGTTGCAGTGTACGACCAGTGTACATGTGGCAGTGTACCACCAGTGTACATGTTGAAATTTACCACCAGTGTACTGGATGCAGTGAACCACCAGTGGACATGTTGCAGTGTACCACCAGTTCACATATTGCAATGTACTACCAGTTTATATATTGCAGTATACCATTAGTCAACACGTTGCAATAAACCACCACTCTCCATGTTGCAGTTTACCACTAGGCTACATGTTGCAGTATACCACCGATCTACATGTTGCAGTTTACTACCAGTGTACATGTTGCAGTATTCTACCAGTGGAAATGTTGCAGTGTACCATCAGTGTACGTGTTGCATTGTACCACCAGTGTACATGTTGCAGTGTACCACCAGTGAACATGTTGCATTTAACCCCCAGTGTACATGTTGCAGTGTGCTAACAGTGTACATGTTGCAGTGTACCGCCAGTGTAGATGTTCCAATCTACCACCAATGCACATGCTGAAGCGTTTCACCAGTGTAGCTGTTGCAATGTACCACCACTGTACATGTTGCAGTGAACCACCCATGTGCATTTTGTATTGTACTACCAGTGTACATGTCACAGTGTACCACCAGTGTACATGTTGCAGTGTACCACCAGTGTACATGTCGCAGTGTACCACTATTGTACATGTTTCAATTTACCACCAGTGTACATGTTGCAGTGTACCACCAATGTTCGTTTTGCAGTGTTCCACCAGTGTAAATGTTGCAGTGTACCAACACTGAACATGTTGCAATGTACCAACAGTGTACATCTCGCATTTAACCCCCAGTGTACATGTTGCAGTGTACCACCATTGTACATGATTCAATGTACCACCAGTGTACATGTTGCAGTGTACCACCAGTGAACATGTTGCAGGGTACTCCTAGTGTACATATTTCAGTGTACCACCAATGCACATGTTCAGATGTACAACCAGTTTACATGTTGCAGTGTACCTCCATTGAACATGATTCAATGTACCACCAGTGTACATGTTGCAGTGTACCACCAGTGAACATGCTGCAATGTACCACCAGTGTTCATGTTGCAATGTTCCACCAGTGTACATATTACAGTGTACCACCAGTTTACATGTTGCAGTGTACCACAAGTGTACATGTTGAGGTGTATCACCAGTTTACATGTTGCAGTGTACCAACAGTGTACGTATTGCAGTGTACCATTGCAATGTAACCCCAGTGTACATATTGCAGTGCAACTACAGTGTACATGTTGCAGTATTCCAACAGTGGAAATGTTGCAGTATACTACCAGTGTACATGTCGCAGTGTACCACTGGTGTACATGTCACAGAGTACCAACAGTGTACATGTTGCAGTGTTCCACCAGTGTACATGTGGAGGTGTACCACCAGTTTACATGTGGCAGTGCACCACCAGTGTACATGTTGAAATGTCCCACAAGTGTACATGTTGCAGTGTACCACCAGTGTACATATTGCAATGTACCAATAGTGAACACGTTATAGTGTTCCACCAGTCTATATGTTGCAGTGTACTCCTAGTGTACATATTGCAGTGTACCACCAGTGTACATGTTGCATGGTACCACCAGTCTACATGGTGCAGTATACCACCAGTTTACCTATTGCAGGATACCACCAGTGTAAATGTTGCAGTGTACCACCAGTGTACATGTTGCAGTGTACCACCAGTGTACATATTGCAATGTACCATCAGTATACATGTTGCAGTATATTACCAGTTTATATGTTGCAGTGTACTCCAAGTGTACATATTGCAGTGTACCACCTGTGTAAATGTTGCAGTGTACCACCAGTGTACATGTTGCAGTGTACATCCAGTGTACATATTGCAATGTGCCACCAGTATACATGTTGCAGTATACCACCAGTCGAAATTTTGCTGTTTACCACCAGTATACATGTTGCAGTGTACCACCAGTGTACATGGCACAGTATACCACCAGTGTACATGTTGCAGTGTACCATCAGTGTACGTGTTGCAGTGTACCACCAGTGTACATGTTGCAGTGTACCACCAGTCTACATGTTGCAGTGTACCACCAGTGTACATGGCACAGTATACCACCAGTGAACATTTTGCAGTGTACCACAAGTGTACATGTGGCTGTATACCACCAGTGAACATGTTGCAGTGTACCACCAGTGTACGTGCTGTATTACACAACCAGTGTATATGTTGCAGTATACCACCAGTGTACATGTTGCAGTATAACACCAGTGTACATGTCGCACTGCATCGTCAGTGTATATGTAGCAGTATACCACCAAAGTAAATGTTGCAGCAAACCACCAGTGTACATATTGCAGTATACCACTAGTTTCCATGTTGCTGTGTGCCACCAGTGTACATATTGCTGTGTACCACCAGTCTACATTTAGCAATATATCACCAGTGTACATGTTGCAGTATACCACCAGTGTAAATGCTGCATTATACAACCAGTGTATGTCGCAGTATACCGACAGTGTACAGGTTGCAGTATACCACCAGTGTAAACGTTGCAGTACACCCCCAATGAACATGGTGCAGTGTACTCCCATTGTTCATGTTGCATTATACCATCAGTGTGCATGTTGCAATGTACCACCAGTGTACTGGTTGCAGTGCACCACCAGTGGAAATGTTGCAGTGTACGACCAGTGTACATGTGGCAGTGTACCACCAGTGTACATGTTGAAATTTACCACCAGTGTACTGGATGCAGTGAACCACCAGTGGACATGTTGCAGTGTACCACCAGTTCACATATTGCAATGTACTACCAGTTTATATATTGCAGTATACCATTAGTCAACACGTTGCAATAAACCACCACTCTCCATGTTGCAGTTTACCACTAGGCTACATGTTGCAGTATACCACCGATCTACATGTTGCAGTTTACTACCAGTGTACATGTTGCAGTATACTACCAGTGGAAATGTTGCAGTGTACCACCAGAATACATGTTGCAGTGTACTACCAGTGTACATGTCACAGTGTACCACTAGTGTACATGTTTCAGTGTACCACCAGTGTACATGTTGAGGTGTACCACCAGTTTACATGTTGCAGTGTACCAACAGTGTACATGTTGCAATGTACCTCCAGTGTACTGGTTGCAGTGCACCACCAGTGGACATGTTGCAGTGCACCACCAGTGTACATGTTAAAATGTACCACAAGTGTACATGTTGCAGTGTGCCACCAGTGTACATATTGCAATGTACCAATAGTGAAAATGTTGTAGTGTTCCACCAGTTTATATGTTGCAGTGTACTCCTAGTGTACATATTGCAGTGTACCACCAGTGTACATGTTGCATGGTACCACCAGTCTACATGGTGCAGTATACCACCAGTTTACAAATTGCAGGATACCACCTGTGTAAATGTTGCAGTGTACCAACAGTGCACATGTTGCAGTGAACCACCAGTGTACATATTGCAATGTACCATCAGTATACATGTTGCAGTATACCACCAGTTTATATGTTGCAGTGTACTCCTAGTGTACATATTGCAGTGTACCACCAGTATAGAAGTTGCATGGTACCACCAGTCTACATGTTGCAGTATACCACCAATTTACATATTGCAGGATACCACCTGTGTAAATGTTGCAGTGTACCACCAGTGTACATGTTGCAGTGTACCACCAGTTTACATATTGCAATGTACCACCAGTAGACATGTTGCAGTATACCACCAGTCGAAATGTTGCTGTTTACCACCAGTATACATGTTGCAGTGTACCACAGGTCTACATGTTAAAGTTCACTACCAGTGTACATGTTGCAGTATACTACCAGTGGAAATGTTGCAGTGTACCACCAGAATATATGTTGCAGTGTACTACCAGTGTATATGTCACAGTGTACCACTAGTGTACATGTTGCAGTGTACCATCAGTGTACGTGCTGCAGTGTACCACCAGTGAACATGTTGCATTTAACCCCCAATGTACATGTTGCAGTGTGCTAACAGTGTACATGTTGCAGTGTACCGCCAGTGTAGATGTTCCAATCTACCACCAATGTACATGCTGAAGCATTTCACCAGTGTAGCTGTTGCAATGTACCACCACTGTACATGTTGCAGTGAACCACCCGAGTGCATTTTGTATTGTACTACCAGTGTACATGTCACAGTATACCACCAGTGTACATGTTGCAGTGTACCACCAGTGTACATGTCGCAGTGTACCACTATTGTACATGTTTCAATTTACCACCAGTGTACATGTTGCAGTGTACCACCAGTGTAGATACTGCTGTGTACCACCAGTGTACATGTTGCAGTGTACCACCAATGTTCGTGTTGCAGTGTACCACCAGTGTACATGTTGCAGTGTACCACCACTGAACATGGTGCAATGTACCACCAGTGTACATCTCGCATTTAACCCCCAGTGTACATGTTGCAGTGTACCACCATTGTACATGATTCAATGTACCACCAGTGTACATGTTGCAGTGTACCACCAGTGAACATGTTGCAGGGTACTCCTAGTGTACATATTTCAGTGTACCACCAATGCACATGTTGAGATGTACAACCAGTTTACATGTTGCAGTTTACCACCAGTGAACATGCTGCAATGTACCACCAGTGTACTTGTTGCAATGAACCACCAGTGTACATATTACAGTGTACCACCAGTTTACATGTTGCAGTGTACCACAAGTGTACATTTTGAGGTGTACCACCAGTTTACATGTTGCAGTGTACCAACAGTGTATGTGTTGCAGTGTACCATTGCAATGTAACCCCAGTGTAGATATTGCAGTGCAACTACAGTGTAGATGTTGCAGTATACCAACAGTGGAATTGTTGCAGTATACCACCAGTGTACATGTCGCAGGGTACCACTGGTGTACATGTCACAGAGTACCACCAGTGTACATGTCGCAGTGTACCACCACTGAACATGTTGCAGTGTACCACCAGTGTACTGGTTGCAGTGCACCACCAGTGGACATGTTGCAGCGTACCACCTGTGTACATGTTGCAATGTACCACCAGTGTACTGGTTGCAGTGCACCACCAGTTAACATGTTGCAGTGTACCACAAGTGTACATGTTGAGGTGTACCACCAGTTTACATGTTGCAGTGTACCAACAGTGTACGTATTGCAGTGTACCATTGCAATGTAACCCCAGTGTTCATATTGCAGTGCAACTACAGTGTAGATGTTGCAGTATTCCAACAGTGGAATAGTTGCAGTATACCACCAGTATACATGTCGCAGGGTACCACTGGTGTACATGTCACAGAGTACCTCCAGTGTACATGTTGCAGTGAACATGTTGCAATGTACCACCAGTGTACGGGTTGCAGTGCACCACCAGTGGACATGTTGAAGTGTACCACCTGTGTACATATGGCAGTGCACCACCAGTGTACATGTTGAAATGTACCACCAGTGTACATGTTGCAGTATACCACCAGTGTACATATTGCAATGTACCACCAGTGAACATGTTGTAGTGTACCACCAGTTTTTATGTTGCAGTGGACTCCTCGTGTACATATTGCAGTGTACCACCAGTGTACATGTGGAATGGTACCTCCAGTCTACATGGTGCAGTATACCACCAGTTTACATATTGCAGGATACCACCTGTGTAAATGTTGCAGTGTACCACCAGTGTACATGTTCTAGTGTACCACCAGTGTACATATTGCAATGTACCACCAGTATACATGTTGCAGTATACCACCAGTGGAAATGTTGCTGTGTACCACCAGTATACATGTTGCAGTGTACCACCAGTGTACATGTCACAGTGTACCACCAGTGTACATGTTGCAGTGTACCACCAGTGTACGTGTTACAGTGTACCACCAGTGGATGAGTTGCAGTGTACCACCAGTGAACATTTTGCAGTGTACCACCAGTGTACATGTTGCAGTGTACCACCAGTGTACGTGCTGTATTACACAACCAGTGTATATGTTGCAGTATACCACCAGTGTACATGTTGCACTGCATCGACAGTGTATATGTAGCAGTATACCACCAGAGTAAATGTTGCAGCAAACCATCAGTGTACATATTGCAGTATACCACTAGTTTCAATGTTGCTGTGTGCCACCAGTGTACATATTGCTGTGTCCCACCAGTCTTCATTTAGTAATATATCACCAGTGTACATGTTGCAGTATACCACTAGTGTACATGTTGCATTATACAACCAGTGTATGTCGCAGTATACCAACAGTGTACACGTTGCAGCATACCACCAGTGTAAACGTTGCAGTACACCCCCAATGAACATGGTGCAGTGTACTCTCATTGTACATGTTGCATTATACCATCAGTGTACATGCTGCAATGTACTACCAGTGTACTGGTTGCAGTGCACCACCAGTGGAAATGTTGCTGTGTACCACCAGTGTACATGTGGCAGTGTACCACCAGTGTACATGTTGAAATTTACCACCAGTGTAAATGTTGCTGTGTACCACCACTGAACATGTTGCCATGTACCACCAGTGTACATCTCGCATTTAACCCCCAGTGTACATGTTGCAGTGTACCACTATTGTACATGTTTCAATGTACCACCAGTGAACATGTTGCAGTGTACCACCAATGTTCGTGTTGCAGTGTACCACCAATGTACATGTTGCAGTGTACCACCACTGAACAAGATTCAATGTACCACCAGTGTACATGTTGCAGTGTACCACCAGTGAACATGCTGCAATGTACCACCAGTGTACATGTTGCAATGTACCACCAGTGTACATATTACAGTGTACCACCAGTTTACATGTTGCAGTGTACCACAAGTGTACATGTTGAGGAGTACCACCAGTTTACATGGTGCAGTGTACCAACAGTGTACGTATTGCAGTGTACCATTGCAATTTAACCCCAGTGTACATATTGCAGTGCAACTACAGTGTACATGTTGCAGTATTCCAACAGTGGAAATGTTGCAGTATACCACCAGTGTACATGTCACAGTGTACCACTGGTGTACAGGTCACAGAGTACCAACAGTGTACATGTTGCAGTGTACCACCAGTGTACATGTTGAGGTGTACCACCAGTTTACATGTTGCAGTGTACCAACAGTGTACATGTTGCAATGTACCTCCAGTGTACTGGTTGCAGTGCACCACCAGTGGACATGTTGCAGTGTACCACCTGTGTACATGTGGCAGTGCACCACCAGTGTACATGTTGAAATGTACCACAAGTGTACATGTTGCAGTGTACCACCAGTGTACATATTGCAATGTACCAATAGTGAAAATGTTGTAGTGTTCCACCAGTTTATATGTTGCAGTGTACTCCTAGTGTACATATTGCAGTGTACCACCAGTGTACATGTTGCATGGTACCACCAGTCTACATGGTGCAGTATACCACCAGTTTACATATTGCAGGATACCACCTGTGTAAATGTTGCAGTGTACCACCAGTGAACATGTTGCAGGGTACTCCTAGTGTTCATATTTCAGTGTACCACCAATGCACATGTTGAGATGTACAACCAGTTTACATGTTGCAGTGTACCACCAGTGAACATGCTGCAATGTACCACCAGTGTACTTGTTGCAATGAACCACCAGTGTACATATTACAGTGTACCACCAGTTTACATGTTGCAGTGTACCACAAGTGTACATGTTGAGGTGTACCACAAGTGTACATGTTGAGGTGTACCACCAGTGTACATGTCGCAGTGTACCACTGGTGTACGTGTCACAGAGTACCAACAGTGTACATGTTGCAGAGTACCACCAGTGTACATGTTGAGGTGTACCACCAGTTTACATGTTGCAGTGTACCAACAGTGTACATGTTGAAATGTACCACAAGTGTACATGTTGCAGTGTACCACCAGTGTATATATTGCAATGTACCAATAGTGAAAATGTTGTAGTGTTCAATCAGTTTATATGTTGCAGTGTACTCCTAGTGTACATATTGCAGTGTACCACCAGTGTACATGTTGCATGGTACCACCAGTGTACATGGTGCAGTATACCACCAGTTTACATATTGCAGGATACCACCTGTGTAAATGTTGCAGTGTACCACCAGTGTACATGTTGCAGTGAACCACTAGTGTACATATTGCAATGTACCATCAGTATACATGTTGCAGTATACCACCAGTTTATATGTTGCAGTGTACTCCTAGTGTACATATTGCAGTGTACCACCAGTATAGAAGTTGCATGGTACCACCAGTCTACATGTTGCAGTATACCACCAGTTTACATATTGCAGGATACCACCTGTGTAAATGTTGCAGTGTACCACCAGTGTACATGTTGCAGTGTACCACCAGTGTACATATTGCAATGTACCACCAGTATACATGTTGCAGTATACCACCAGTCGAAATGTTGCTGTTTACCACCAGTATACATGTTGCAGTGTACCACCAGTGTACATGGCACAGTATACCACCAGTGTACATGTTGCAGTGTACCATCAGTGTACGTGTTGCAGTGTACTACCGGTGTACGTGTTACAGTGTACCACCAGTGAAAATTTTGCAGTGTACCACAAGTGTACATGTGGCTGTATACCACCACTGTACATGTTGCAGTGAACCACCCGAGTGCATTTTGTATTGTACTACCAGTGTACATGTCACAGTATACCACCAGTGTACATGTTGCAGTGTACCACCAGTGTACATGTCGCAGTGTACCACTATTGTACATGTTTCAATTTACCACCAGTGTACATGTTGCAGTGTACCACCAGTGTAGATACTGCTGTGTACCACCAGTGTACATGTTGCAGTGTACCACCAATGTTCGTGTTGCAGTGTACAACCAGTGTACATGTTGCAGTGTACCACCACTGAACATGGTGCAATGTACCACCAGTGTACATCTCGCATTTAACCCCCAGTGTACATGTTGCAGTGTACCACCATTGTACATGATTCAATGTACCACCAGTGTACATGTTGCAGTGTACCACCAGTGAACATGTTGCAGGGTACTCCTAGTGTACATATTTCAGTGTACCACCAATGCACATGTTGAGATGTACAACCAGTTTACATGTTGCAGTGTACCACCAGTGAACATGCTGCAATGTACCACCAGTGTACTTGTTGCAATGAACCACCAGTGTACATATTACAGTGTACCACCAGTTTACATGTTGCAGTGTACCACAAGGGTATATGTTGAGGTGTACCACCAGTTTACATGTTGCAGTGTACCAACAGTGTATGTGTTGCAGTGTACCATTGCAATGTAACCCCAGTGTAGATATTGCAGTGCAACTACAGTGTACATGTTGCAGTATTCCAACAGTGGAATTGTTGCAGTATACCACCAGTGTACATGTCGCAGGGTACCACTGGTGTACATGTCACAGAGTACCACCAGTGTTCATGTTGCAGTGTACCACCACTGAACATGTTGCAATGTACCACCAGTGTACTGGTTGCAGTGCACCACCAGTGGACATGTTGCAGTGTACCACCTGTGTACATATGGCAGTGCACCACCAGTGTACATGTTGAAATGTACCACTAGTGTACATGTTGCAGTATACCACAAGTGTACATATTGCAATGTACCACCAGTGAACATGTTGTAGTGTACCACCAGTTTTTATGTTGCGGTGGACTCCTAGTGTACATATTGCAGTGTACCACCAGTGTACATGTGGCATGGTCTCTCCAGTCTACATGGTGCAGTATACCACCAGTTTACATATTGCAGGATACCACCTGTGTGAATGTTGCAGTGTTCCACCAGTGTACATGTTCTAGTGTACCACCAGTGTACATATTGCAATGTACCACATGTTGCAGTATACCACCAGTGGAAATATTGCTGTGTACCACCAGTATACATGTTGCAGTGTACCACCAGTGTACATGTCACAGTGTACCACCAGTGTACATGTTGCAGTGTACCACCAGTGTACGTGTTACAGTGTACCACCAGTGTACGTGTTGCAGTGTACCACCAGTGAACATTTTGCAGTGTACCACCAGTGTACATGTTGCAGTGTACCACCAGTGCACTTGCTGTATTACACAACCAGTGTATATGTTGCAGTATACCACCAGTGTACATGTTGCACTGCATCGTCAGTGTATATGTAGCAGTATACCACCAGAGTAAATGTTGCAGCAAACCATCAGTGTACATATTGCAGTATACCACTAGTTTCAATGTTGCTGTGTGCCACCAGTGTACATATTGCTGTGTCCCACCAGTCTTCATTTAGTAATATATCACCAGTGTACATGTTGCAGTATACCACCAGTGTACATGTTGCATTATACAACCAGTGTATGTCGCAGTATACCAACAGTGTACAGGTTGCAGTATACCACCAGTGTAAACGTTGCAGTACACCCCCAATGAACATGGTGCAGTGTACTCCCATTGTTCATGTTGCATTATACCATCAGTGTGCATGTTGCAATGTACCACCAGTGTACTGGTTGCAGTGCACCACCAGTGGAAATGTTGCAGTGTACGACCAGTGTACATGTGGCAGTGTACCACCAGTGTACATGTTGAAATTTACCACCAGTGTACTGGATGCAGTGAACCACCAGTGGACATGTTGCAGTGTACCACCAGTTCACATATTGCAATGTACTACCAGTTTATATATTGCAGTATACCATTAGTCAACACGTTGCAATAAACCACCACTCTCCATGTTGCAGTTTACCACTAGGCTACATGTTGCAGTATACCACCGATCTACATGTTGCAGTTTACTACCAGTGTACATGTTGCAGTATTCTACCAGTGGAAATGTTGCAGTGTACCATCAGTGTACGTGTTGCATTGTACCACCAGTGTACATGTTGCAGTGTACCACCAGTGAACATGTTGCATTTAACCCCCAGTGTACATGTTGCAGTGTGCTAACAGTGTACATGTTGCAGTGTACCGCCAGTGTAGATGTTCCAATCTACCACCAATGCACATGCTGAAGCGTTTCACCAGTGTAGCTGTTGCAATGTACCACCACTGTACATGTTGCAGTGAACCACCCATGTGCATTTTGTATTGTACTACCAGTGTACATGTCACAGTGTACCACCAGTGTACATGTTGCAGTGTACCACCAGTGTACATGTCGCAGTGTACCACTATTGTACATGTTTCAATTTACCACCAGTGTACATGTTGCAGTGTACCACCAATGTTCGTTTTGCAGTGTTCCACCAGTGTAAATGTTGCAGTGTACCAACACTGAACATGTTGCAATGTACCAACAGTGTACATCTCGCATTTAACCCCCAGTGTACATGTTGCAGTGTACCACCATTGTACATGATTCAATGTACCACCAGTGTACATGTTGCAGTGTACCACCAGTGAACATGTTGCAGGGTACTCCTAGTGTACATATTTCAGTGTACCACCAATGCACATGTTCAGATGTACAACCAGTTTACATGTTGCAGTGTACCTCCATTGAACATGATTCAATGTACCACCAGTGTACATGTTGCAGTGTACCACCAGTGAACATGCTGCAATGTACCACCAGTGTTCATGTTGCAATGTTCCACCAGTGTACATATTACAGTGTACCACCAGTTTACATGTTGCAGTGTACCACAAGTGTACATGTTGAGGTGTATCACCAGTTTACATGTTGCAGTGTACCAACAGTGTACGTATTGCAGTGTACCATTGCAATGTAACCCCAGTGTACATATTGCAGTGCAACTACAGTGTACATGTTGCAGTATTCCAACAGTGGAAATGTTGCAGTATACTACCAGTGTACATGTCGCAGTGTACCACTGGTGTACATGTCACAGAGTACCAACAGTGTACATGTTGCAGTGTTCCACCAGTGTACATGTGGAGGTGTACCACCAGTTTACATGTGGCAGTGCACCACCAGTGTACATGTTGAAATGTCCCACAAGTGTACATGTTGCAGTGTACCACCAGTGTACATATTGCAATGTACCAATAGTGAACACGTTATAGTGTTCCACCAGTCTATATGTTGCAGTGTACTCCTAGTGTACATATTGCAGTGTACCACCAGTGTACATGTTGCATGGTACCACCAGTCTACATGGTGCAGTATACCACCAGTTTACCTATTGCAGGATACCACCAGTGTAAATGTTGCAGTGTACCACCAGTGTACATGTTGCAGTGTACCACCAGTGTACATATTGCAATGTACCATCAGTATACATGTTGCAGTATATTACCAGTTTATATGTTGCAGTGTACTCCAAGTGTACATATTGCAGTGTACCACCTGTGTAAATGTTGCAGTGTACCACCAGTGTACATGTTGCAGTGTACATCCAGTGTACATATTGCAATGTGCCACCAGTATACATGTTGCAGTATACCACCAGTCGAAATTTTGCTGTTTACCACCAGTATACATGTTGCAGTGTACCACCAGTGTACATGGCACAGTATACCACCAGTGTACATGTTGCAGTGTACCATCAGTGTACGTGTTGCAGTGTACCACCAGTGTACATGTTGCAGTGTACCACCAGTCTACATGTTGCAGTGTACCACCAGTGTACATGGCACAGTATACCACCAGTGAACATTTTGCAGTGTACCACAAGTGTACATGTGGCTGTATACCACCAGTGAACATGTTGCAGTGTACCACCAGTGTACGTGCTGTATTACACAACCAGTGTATATGTTGCAGTATACCACCAGTGTACATGTTGCAGTATAACACCAGTGTACATGTCGCACTGCATCGTCAGTGTATATGTAGCAGTATACCACCAAAGTAAATGTTGCAGCAAACCACCAGTGTACATATTGCAGTATACCACTAGTTTCCATGTTGCTGTGTGCCACCAGTGTACATATTGCTGTGTACCACCAGTCTACATTTAGCAATATATCACCAGTGTACATGTTGCAGTATACCACCAGTGTAAATGCTGCATTATACAACCAGTGTATGTCGCAGTATACCGACAGTGTACAGGTTGCAGTATACCACCAGTGTAAACGTTGCAGTACACCCCCAATGAACATGGTGCAGTGTACTCCCATTGTTCATGTTGCATTATACCATCAGTGTGCATGTTGCAATGTACCACCAGTGTACTGGTTGCAGTGCACCACCAGTGGAAATGTTGCAGTGTACGACCAGTGTACATGTGGCAGTGTACCACCAGTGTACATGTTGAAATTTACCACCAGTGTACTGGATGCAGTGAACCACCAGTGGACATGTTGCAGTGTACCACCAGTTCACATATTGCAATGTACTACCAGTTTATATATTGCAGTATACCATTAGTCAACACGTTGCAATAAACCACCACTCTCCATGTTGCAGTTTACCACTAGGCTACATGTTGCAGTATACCACCGATCTACATGTTGCAGTTTACTACCAGTGTACATGTTGCAGTATACTACCAGTGGAAATGTTGCAGTGTACCACCAGAATACATGTTGCAGTGTACTACCAGTGTACATGTCACAGTGTACCACTAGTGTACATGTTTCAGTGTACCACCAGTGTACATGTTGAGGTGTACCACCAGTTTACATGTTGCAGTGTACCAACAGTGTACATGTTGCAATGTACCTCCAGTGTACTGGTTGCAGTGCACCACCAGTGGACATGTTGCAGTGCACCACCAGTGTACATGTTAAAATGTACCACAAGTGTACATGTTGCAGTGTGCCACCAGTGTACATATTGCAATGTACCAATAGTGAAAATGTTGTAGTGTTCCACCAGTTTATATGTTGCAGTGTACTCCTAGTGTACATATTGCAGTGTACCACCAGTGTACATGTTGCATGGTACCACCAGTCTACATGGTGCAGTATACCACCAGTTTACAAATTGCAGGATACCACCTGTGTAAATGTTGCAGTGTACCACCAGTGTACATGTTGCAGTGAACCACCAGTGTACATATTGCAATATACCATCAGCATACATGTTGCAGTATACCACCAGTTTATATGTTGCAGTGTACTCCTAGTGTACATATTGCAGTGTACCACCAGTATAGAAGTTGCATGGTACCACCAGTCTACATGTTGCAGTATACCACCAATTTACATATTGCAGGATACCACCTGTGTAAATGTTGCAGTGTACCACCAGTGTACATGTTGCAGTGTACCACCAGTGTACATATTGCAATGTACCACCAGTATACATGTTGCAGTATACCACCAGTCGAAATGTTGCTGTTTACCACCAGTATACATGTTGCAGTGTACCACAGGTCTACATGTTAAAGTTCACTACCAGTGTACATGTTGCAGTATACTACCAGTGGAAATGTTGCAGTGTACCACCAGAATACATGTTGCAGTGTACTACCAGTGTACATGTCACAGTGTACCACTAGTGTACATGTTGCAGTGTACCATCAGTGTACGTGTTGCAGTGTACCACCAGTGAACATGTTGCATTTAACCCCCAATGTACATGTTGCAGTGTGCTAACAGTGTACATGTTGCAGTGTACCGCCAGTGTAGATGTTCCAATCTACCACCAATGTACATGCTGAAGCATTTCACCAGTGTAGCTGTTGCAATGTACCACCACTGTACATGTTGCAGTGAACCACCCGAGTGCATTTTGTATTGTACTACCAGTGTACATGTCACAGTATACCACCAGTGTACATGTTGCAGTGTACCACCAGTGTACATGTCGCAGTGTACCACTATTGTACATGTTTCAATTTACCACCAGTGTACATGTTGCAGTGTACCACCAGTGTAGATACTGCTGTGTACCACCAGTGTACATGTTGCAGTGTACCACCAATGTTCGTGTTGCAGTGTACCACCAGTGTACATGTTGCAGTGTACCACCACTGAACATGGTGCAATGTACCACCAGTGTACATCTCGCATTTAACCCCCAGTGTACATGTTGCAGTGTACCACCATTGTACATGATTCAATGTACCACCAGTGTACATGTTGCAGTGTACCACCAGTGAACATGTTGCAGGGTACTCCTAGTGTACATATTTCAGTGTACCACCAATGCACATGTTGAGATGTACAACCAGTTTACATGTTGCAGTTTACCACCAGTGAACATGCTGCAATGTACCACCAGTGTACTTGTTGCAATGAACCACCAGTGTACATATTACAGTGTACCACCAGTTTACATGTTGCAGTGTACCACAAGTGTACATTTTGAGGTGTACCACCAGTTTACATGTTGCAGTGTACCAACAGTGTATGTGTTGCAGTGTACCATTGCAATGTAACCCCAGTGTAGATATTGCAGTGCAACTGCAGTGTAGATGTTGCAGTATTCCAACAGTGGAATTGTTGCAGTATACCACCAGTGTACATGTCGCAGGGTACCACTGGTGTACATGTCACAGAGTACCACCAGTGTACATGTTGCAGTGTACCACCACTGAACATGTTGCAGTGTACCACCAGTGTACTGGTTGCAGTGCACCACCAGTGGACATGTTGCAGCGTACCACCTGTGTACATGTTGCAATGTACCACCAGTGTACTGGTTGCAGTGCACCACCAGTTAACATGTTGCAGTGTACCACAAGTGTACATGTTGAGGTGTACCACCAGTTTACATGTTGCAGTGTACCAACAGTGTACGTATTGCAGTGTACCATTGCAATGTAACCCCAGTGTTCATATTGCAGTGCAACTACAGTGTACATGTTGCAGTATTCCAACAGTGGAATTGTTGCAGTATACCACCAGTGTACATGTCGCAGGGTACCACTGGTGTACATGTCACAGAGTACCACCAGTGTACATGTTGCAGTGAACATGTTGCAATGTACCACCAGTGTACGGGTTGCAGTGCACCACCAGTGGACATGTTGAAGTGTACCACCTGTGTACATATGGCAGTGCACCACCAGTGTACATGTTGAAATGTACCACCAGTGTACATGTTGCAGTATACCACCAGTGTACATATTGCAATGTACCACCAGTGAACATGTTGTAGTGTACCACCAGTTTTTATGTTGCAGTGGACTCCTAGTGTACATATTGCAGTGTACCACCAGTGTACATGTGGAATGGTACCTCCAGTCTACATGGTGCAGTATACCACCAGTTTACATATTGCAGGATACCACCTGTGTAAATGTTGCAGTGTACCACCAGTGTACATGTTCTAGTGTACCACCAGTGTACATATTGCAATGTACCACCAGTATACATGTTGCAGTATACCACCAGTGGAAATGTTGCTGTGTACCACCAGTATACATGTTGCAGTGTACCACCAGTGTACATGTCACAGTGTACCACCAGTGTACATGTTGCAGTGTACCACCAGTGTACGTGTTACAGTGTACCACCAGTGGATGAGTTGCAGTGTACCACCAGTGAACATTTTGCAGTGTACCACCAGTGTACATGTTGCAGTGTACCACCAGTGTACGTGCTGTATTACACAACCAGTGTATATGTTGCAGTATACCACCAGTGTACATGTTGCACTGCATCGACAGTGTATATGTAGCAGTATACCACCAGAGTAAATGTTGCAGCAAACCATCAGTGTACATATTGCAGTATACCACTAGTTTCAATGTTGCTGTGTGCCACCAGTGTACATATTGCTGTGTCCCACCAGTCTTCATTTAGTAATATATCACCAGTGTACATGTTGCAGTATACCACTAGTGTACATGTTGCATTATACAACCAGTGTATGTCGCAGTATACCAACAGTGTACACGTTGCAGCATACCACCAGTGTAAACGTTGCAGTACACCCCCAATGAACATGGTGCAGTGTACTCTCATTGTACATGTTGCATTATACCATCAGTGTACATGCTGCAATGTACTACCAGTGTACTGGTTGCAGTGCACCACCAGTGGAAATGTTGCTGTGTACCACCAGTGTACATGTGGCAGTGTACCACCAGTGTACATGTTGAAATTTACCACCAGTGTAAATGTTGCTGTGTACCACCACTGAACATGTTGCCATGTACCACCAGTGTACATCTCGCATTTAACCCCCAGTGTACATGTTGCAGTGTACCACTATTGTACATGTTTCAATGTACCACCAGTGAACATGTTGCAGTGTACCACCAATGTTCGTGTTGCAGTGTACCACCAATGTACATGTTGCAGTGTACCACCACTGAACAAGATTCAATGTACCACCAGTGTACATGTTGCAGTGTACCACCAGTGAACATGCTGCAATGTACCACCAGTGTACATGTTGCAATGTACCACCAGTGTACATATTACAGTGTACCACCAGTTTACATGTTGCAGTGTACCACAAGTGTACATGTTGAGGAGTACCACCAGTTTACATGGTGCAGTGTACCAACAGTGTATGTATTGCAGTGTACCATTGCAATTTAACCCCAGTGTACATATTGCAGTGCAACTACAGTGTACATGTTGCAGTATTCCAACAGTGGAAATGTTGCAGTATACCACCAGTGTACATGTCGCAGTGTACCACTGGTGTACAGGTCACAGAGTACCAACAGTGTACATGTTGCAGTGTACCACCAGTGTACATGGTGAGGTGTACCACCAGTTTACATGTTGCAGTGTACCAACAGTGTACATGTTGCAATGTACCTCCAGTGTACTGGTTGCAGTGCACCACCAGTGGACATGTTGCAGTGTACCACCTGTGTACATGTGGCAGTGCACCACCAGTGTACATGTTGAAATGTACCACAAGTGTACATGTTGCAGTGTACCACCAGTGTACATATTGCAATGTACCAATAGTGAAAATGTTGTAGTGTTCCACCAGTTTATATGTTGCAGTGTACTCCTAGTGTACATATTGCAGTGTACCACCAGTGTACATGTTGCATGGTACCACCAGTCTACATGGTGCAGTATACCACCAGTTTACATATTGCAGGATACCACCTGTGTAAATGTTGCAGTGTACCACCAGTGAACATGTTGCAGGGTACTCCTAGTGTACATATTTCAGTGTACCACCAATGCACATGTTGAGATGTACAACCAGTTTACATGTTGCAGTGTACCACCAGTGAACATGCTGCAATATACCACCAGTGTACTTGTTGCAATGAACCACCAGTGTACATATTACAGTGTACCACCAGTTTACATGTTGCAGTGTACCACAAGTGTACATGTTGAGGTGTACCACAAGTGTACATGTTGAGGTGTACCACCAGTTTACATGTTGCAGTGTACCACTGGTGTACGTGTCACAGAGTACCAACAGTGTACATGTTGCAGAGTACCACCAGTGTACATGTTGAGGTGTACCACCAGTTTACATGTTGCAGTGTACCAACAGTGTACATGTTGAAATGTACCACAAGTGTACATGTTGCAGTGTACCACCAGTGTATATATTGCAATGTACCAATAGTGAAAATGTTGTAGTGTTCAATCAGTTTATATGTTGCAGTGTACTCCTAGTGTACATATTGCAGTGTACCACCAGTGTACATGTTGCATGGTACCACCAGTGTACATGGTGCAGTATACCACCAGTTTACATATTGCAGGATACCACCTGTGTAAATGTTGCAGTGTACCACCAGTGTACATGTTGCAGTGAACCACTAGTGTACATATTGCAATGTACCATCAGTATACATGTTGCAGTATACCACCAGTTTATATGTTGCAGTGTACTCCTAGTGTACATATTGCAGTGTACCACCAGTATAGAAGTTGCATGGTACCACCAGTCTACATGTTGCAGTATACCACCAGTTTACATATTGCAGGATACCACCTGTGTAAATGTTGCAGTGTACCACCAGTGTACATGTTGCAGTGTACCACCAGTGTACATATTGCAATGTACCACCAGTATACATGTTGCAGTATACCACCAGTCGAAATGTTGCTGTTTACCACCAGTATACATGTTGCAGTGTACCACCAGTGTACATGGCACAGTATACCACCAGTGTACATGTTGCAGTGTACCATCAGTGTACGTGTTGCAGTGTACTACCGGTGTACGTGTTACAGTGTACCACCAGTGAAAATTTTGCAGTGTACCACAAGTGTACATGTGGCTGTATACCACCACTGTACATGTTGCAGTGAACCACCCGAGTGCATTTTGTATTGTACTACCAGTGTACATGTCACAGTATACCACCAGTGTACATGTTGCAGTGTACCACCAGTGTACATGTCGCAGTGTACCACTATTGTACATGTTTCAATTTACCACCAGTGTACATGTTGCAGTGTACCACCAGTGTAGATACTGCTGTGTACCACCAGTGTACATGTTGCAGTGTACCACCAATGTTCGTGTTGCAGTGTACAACCAGTGTACATGTTGCAGTGTACCACCACTGAACATGGTGCAATGTACCACCAGTGTACATCTCGCATTTAACCCCCAGTGTACATGTTGCAGTGTACCACCATTGTACATGATTCAATGTACCACCAGTGTACATGTTGCAGTGTACCACCAGTGAACATGTTGCAGGGTACTCCTAGTGTACATATTTCAGTGTACCACCAATGCACATGTTGAGATGTACAACCAGTTTACATGTTGCAGTGTACCACCAGTGAACATGCTGCAATGTACCACCAGTGTACTTGTTGCAATGAACCACCAGTGTACATATTACAGTGTACCACCAGTTTACATGTTGCAGTGTACCACAAGGGTACATGTTGAGGTGTACCACCAGTTTACATGTTGCAGTGTACCAACAGTGTATGTGTTGCAGTGTACCATTGCAATGTAACCCCAGTGTAGATATTGCAGTGCAACTACAGTGTACATGTTGCAGTATTCCAACAGTGGAATTGTTGCAGTATACCACCAGTGTACATGTCGCAGGGTACCACTGGTGTACATGTCACAGAGTACCACCAGTGTTCATGTTGCAGTGTACCACCACTGAACATGTTGCAATGTACCACCAGTGTACTGGTTGCAGTGCACCACCAGTGGACATGTTGCAGTGTACCACCTGTGTACATATGGCAGTGCACCACCAGTGTACATGTTGAAATGTACCACTAGTGTACATGTTGCAGTATACCACAAGTGTACATATTGCAATGTACCACCAGTGAACATGTTGTAGTGTACCACCAGTTTTTATGTTGCGGTGGACTCCTAGTGTACATATTGCAGTGTACCACCAGTGTACATGTGGCATGGTCTCTCCAGTCTACATGGTGCAGTATACCACCAGTTTACATATTGCAGGATACCACCTGTGTGAATGTTGCAGTGTTCCACCAGTGTACATGTTCTAGTGTACCACCAGTGTACATATTGCAATGTACCACATGTTGCAGTATACCACCAGTGGAAATATTGCTGTGTACCACCAGTATACATGTTGCAGTGTACCACCAGTGTACATGTCACAGTGTACCACCAGTGTACATGTTGCAGTGTACCACCAGTGTACGTGTTACAGTGTACCACCAGTGTACGTGTTGCAGTGTACCACCAGTGAACATTTTGCAGTGTACCACCAGTGTACATGTTGCAGTGTACCACCAGTGCACTTGCTGTATTACACAACCAGTGTATATGTTGCAGTATACCACCAGTGTACATGTTGCACTGCATCGTCAGTGTATATGTAGCAGTATACCACCAGAGTAAATGTTGCAGCAAACCATCAGTGTACATATTGCAGTATACCACTAGTTTCAATGTTGCTGTGTGCCACCAGTGTACATATTGCTGTGTCCCACCAGTCTTCATTTAGTAATATATCACCAGTGTACATGTTGCAGTATACCACCAGTGTACATGTTGCATTATACAACCAGTGTATGTCGCAGTATACCAACAGTATACACGTTGCAGCATACCACCAGTGTAAATGTTGCAGTACACCCCCAATGAACATGGTGCAGTGTACTCTCATTGTACATGTTGCATTATACCATCAGTGTACATGCTGCAATGTACTACCAGTGTATTGGTTGCAGTGCACCACCAGTGGAAATGTTGCAGTGTACCACCAGTGTACAAGTGGCAGTGTACCACCAGTGTACATGTTGAAATTTACCACCAGTGTAAACGTTGCAGTGTACCACCACTGAACATGTTGCCATGTAACACCAGTGTACATCTCGCATTTAACCCCCAGTGTACGTGTTGCAGTGTACCACTATTGTACATGTTTCAATGTACCATGTTATGGGTAAGCTTTTTGTCTTCCCCTGTGCCTGCCTTTCTGTCTGCCTGTCTGTCATTCCAGGAGGGCGGGGCTGTGGCGCAGGTGTACCTCGTTGAGGAGCTGGGCTGGGGCTTTATAAGCAGCTCACAAGATGGCAAGGGGTTCCCCCTTCTCCTGAGGCGTCTTTTTGCATTTGACTGATCGCACTACATTTTTATTTCCTTGCTCTTACATTTATACTGATAGGACTTGATATTTTTGCACCACACCAATTTATGTTAATAAATTATTATTATTGTTTAAAACTTTTTCATCCGCGAGTGGTCTCCCCTTATTGTTGCGTGCCCTAACGAGCCAGGGTTCCGTAACATATGGGCGACTCGTCCGGGAGTTTTTTTTTGATGGTATAGTTTTTTTTTCTCAAGTAGGTTATTGGTTCCGACTGTCGGTATTTGTGTTTGTTACTACAGAGTAAATTTGTGAATGGGCTGTGCGTCGTCACGCAGATTGCTAATTTACATAGTTGATTGGTCGCACGCTTTTGTTTGTTGGAGTACAGCGTGTGTAATATTGGGGAGCCACTCGTGGATTTTCGCGTTTGTGTTGGTAAGAGTTTTGGTAAATATTTATTTTTTTTTTTTTTGGGTTTTGTTTGACGCTGGAGAGGGGGAATCCAGTCTGGCATAGGCCGGACTGTTTATAGAACGGCCGCTATTTTGGTGAGTACATGGCATTGTTTGCCAAACTGTTTTGATTTTGAGTTGATGTGAACCCCTGCGGTTAGGTTCTAGATCGCCTTGCGTTTTTTGGGGTTTTCTTATGTTGTCGTGCCACGCCCTGGATTGAGGGTACAGCGGCGGAGTTCCATGTTAGGGGGGCCAAAAGCTCGTCTGACCTGCCTCCGGCGGTATCGTACATTGATAATCTCGATTCTTGGGGCTGGCAGAAGATCGTAGGCATAGCTCTAGTTTGCGTATACGGGTTTATTTAGATGCAGGGCAGCTCATGGGTGGGTGGTTTTTTTTTTCTGTTTGGCGAACTCTGCCATGTGCATGTAGGTTGTTCTAATTGGTAGTTCAATTTGTAATTGATCAGTCACTTGAAGTAGATTGATATTTTTTTTTCCCTGGTTGAAGGAAACTTGTGCGCTTGTGCTACACTTTGCATTTCTGATTGTATTTGTCCAATTGGCTTTAATTGTGTGGAATTTTAAATCCCATTTGTAATGGATCCTGGGGACGCATTTGTGGCCGCTCCTAGTGAGGAGGGTTTGGAGTGTTTAACTAAAGAGCAGTTAAAAAAAGTGGTTGAACATTTTGGTTTGAAAGTTCCGAACATATCCAATACTAAAGTAGCGAAATTGCGTCGTGTTATAAGAACACAATTAGTGGATAAAGTCGTTTTGGTCTTGTCTGATAATGAGGAAGAGGATGATGAGGGGCAGTTGAAGCGGGGTTCAACTTATTTTTTAAATCCATCCACACTTGCTTTTGGTCTTACTTTTGAAGAACGGAAACAGTTACTGCTTTTGCAGCTAGACCAGCAATCAAAAGATCAGGAATTAGAAAGACAATTTCAAATGGAGCAAATTAAGTCTAAAGAGCGTGAGTTGGGACAATCACGTGAGTTGGAATTAGAAAAAATACGATTGGCACATAAGTTAGAAGAACAGAAATTGGCGCAGGAAGCCGAACGTTTGCGTTTGGTGGCCAGTGGCAGATTTGGGCCGAATGGGGAGCCATTCCACGATGGTGAAGTTCGTACCGGGGCGAATATAGCGCAAATGGTGAAGCTGCTGCCCAAGTTCAATGAGAAGGATCCAGACATTTTTTTTTCTATGTTTGAAAGCATTGCAGAGGATCGAGGCTGGGGTGATTCGGAGAGAACCTTGCTTTTGCAAAGTATTTTAGTCGGTAAGGCCCAGGAGGCTTATATTTCTCTGCAAGGTTTTGAAAGGAAAAAGTACCAGTCTGTTAAAGACGCTGTTTTGAAGGCCTATGAGTTGGTCGCAGAGGCATATAGGCAGCGATTTAGGACTTGGCGTAAAATTGAAAAACAGGCATATGTGGAGGTTGCTAGAGAGTTGAGTACCCATTTTCAGCGTTGGCTAGCAGCGGAGAATGTGATTGAGTTTAAGGCTTTGTGTGATTTGATTGTGTTGGAGCAATTTAAAAACATTGTTCCGGAGAGTATTGCAACATTTATCAATGAACATAAAGTAAAGACTCCAGCAGAGGCCGCTGTTTTAGCCGATGAATTTGTTCTAATCCACAGGCCTGCGAGGGATCGTAGTGTTTTTGCGCAATATGAGGGACGTCAAGGAGAACCGGTTGTCGCAGTTGCCTCTGCTTTGTCCAGGCCTGATTTTCAATCAAGGCCTAAAAGTAGTTTAAATGCTTGTAATTTTTGTCATGAACAGGGGCATTGGAAAAAGGAATGTCCAGTGCTACGTGCTAAAAAATTGAATCAGAGACAGGGGTCTGGGAGGCCGGTGTTTGTGGCTAGTGTGGCTCAGGGGGGTCAGGCAGATTCACTGGTGCGGTCGGAGTCTGTCGATGAGGCTAGGCCAACTGGCTGTGCGGCTTATATATGCAAGTCTATGTTGTCTAACGCAAGAGTGTTGCCTCAAAAGAGTCTTGCGAGAGAGGTGTTGGATGTAGAGCCTGATTATGCTCCATTCATCACCGATGGTTCTGTGTCATTAGTTGGTGGGTCAGATAAGGTGGCTGTTAAGATTCTTCGTGACACAGGGGCATCGGAGTCATTTATCTTGGAGTCTGTTTTGCCTTTTTCCTCACGGTCCAGTATTGGTTGTAATGTCTTGATAAAAGGTATTGGCCTTGAAACGTTTTTTGCTCCCTTGCACAAGATTGTTTTGCAGTCTGAGCTGGTACAGGGTGAGGTGGTCATTGCTGTGAGACCATCGCTTCCAGTTAAAGCAGTTCATGTCATCTTGGGCAATAATTTGGCAGGTGGACGGGTATGGCCCGATGTAATATCGCCCCCTGTTGTAAGAGATGTGCCGTTAGTGTCTGGATCTGATGTGTGTGCGTTGGATTTTCCTGACACTTTTCCAGCTTGTGCTGTGACGCGTGCAATGAGTCGTAAGGTGGCGAACAAAGATGTGGCTGTTGCTGACTGTAGGTCAGATAAAAGTGAGTGTTTTCCTACTTTACCTGTGCCTCTGTCTCGCAGCGAGTTCATTGCAGCGCAGCAAGATGATGTAGAATTGAATGACTTGTTTAAAGCAGTTAAAGCCCCAGAGCAGGAGGATCAGGTCTCTTGTGGATACTTTCTGCGAGACAACCTGCTGGTCCGTAAGTGGTTACCCTTCAGTGATACGGAAATCGCTAGTCCTGTGTACCAGGTGGTTGTTCCATCTAGATTTAAAGATCTTGTGTTGAGTACTGCTCATGGTGAATTGTCCGGCCATTTAGGCGTGCGGAAGACATATGATCGTGTCTCGCGTCATTTTTATTGGCCTCAGATGAGGAAGAGTATTGCCCTTTTTATTAAGACTTGCCCTACATGTCAATTAACTGGAAAACCAAATCAGGTGATTAGACCTGTACCCTTGTATCCAATTCCTCCTGTTGATAAGCCTTTTGAACATTTAATTGTAGATTGTGTGGGTCCTCTGTCTCCTTCCAGGTCTGGTTGTGTCAACTTGGTGACTGTGATGTGTCAAGCCACACGTTACCCAGCTGCGTATCCAGTCAGGACTATAAAAACTAAGTCAGTAGTTAAGGTTTTGACACAATTTATCTCTATATTTGGTATTCCAAAAACCATTCAGACTGATAGAGGGTCTAACTTTACTTCAAAAATGTTCAGTGAAGTGGTTAAACAGTTGGGGGTTGTACATCGGCAGAGCAGTGCTTACCACGCTCAAAGTCAGGGGGCCTTGGAACGTTGGCATCAGACCCTGAAAGCACTGTTGCGTGCCTATTGCACTGAATTTGGGAGGGACTGGGAGGAGGGTCTTCCATGGCTCTTACTAGCAGCTCGGGAGGTCACGCAGGAGAGTCTTGGGTTTAGCCCCAATGACTTAGTCTTTGGTCATCAGGTGCGCGGCCCCTTGGCAGTGTTGCACGGTGAGTTGGAGGTTATTGAACCACCAGCCAATTTGATTGACTACATCAGCGGGTTTCGCCGTAAGTTGTTTTTGGCGGGTAGAATGGCAAGAGAGAACCTGACTAAGGCACAGAGGAAAATGAAGAAATGGTTTGATCAAAAAGCTGTGCAGCGTGATTTCAATCCTGGGGATGAGGTGCTTGCCTTGTTGCCCATTCCAGGTTCACCCTTTATGGCTAAGTTCTCTGGTCCATATACCATTGTAAAGCAGGTGACAGAGCGGGACTATTTGGTCTCGACCCCAGGTCGCAAGCGGCCTACTCAACTCTGTCACATTAACTTGTTGAAGCCATATTTTTCTAGGTCTTCGGTGACGGGGGGAGGAGTAGACTCTGGAGTGAGGCCGGTAGGTCGGTCGTCGCTCAGTGAGCCTGTGTGTTTAGTCTCTTCTAGCACGGTGGCAGTATGTTCTGAAGATGTCTGTGTTCCTGATGATTCAGTTTTTCAGCCACGTCTGAAAAATTCTGAGATGTTAGCAGATATGTACTCTCTGTTGTCTCATCTGTCTAGCGATAAATGTGACCAGTTGAAATGTTTGATTGTCGATTTTCCTGGTTTATTTAGTGACACTCCTACACGCACTCATTTGATAGAGCACGACATTGATGTGGGAGATGCAGCACCAATACGTCAACGGTTCTACCGTGTCTCGCCTGAGAAGGGGAAGTGCTTGGAGTCAGAGGTTAAGTACCTATTAGATCATGGGTTGGCAAGGCCGTCAAGTTCATGTTGGGCTTCTCCGTGCCTATTGGTCAGTAAGCCAGATGGCAGTTACCGCTTTTGTACTGATTACAGGAAACTTAACAGCATTACTAAGCCGGACTCTTTTCCTCTTCCCAGGTTGGAAGATTGCGTTGACAGGGTTGGAGCTGCTTGTTATGTCAGCAAGTTTGATCTTTTGAAGGGTTATTATCAGGTCCCCCTTTCTTGCCGTGCTCAGGAAATCGCTTCTTTTGTTACTCCATCTGGATTGTATTCGTATAAGGTCATGAGTTTTGGTCTCCGGAACGCGCCCGCGACCTTCCAGCGCCTGATGAACCGTGTGGTATCAGGGTTGGAAGGTTGCGCTGTATATCTTGATGTGGTTGTTTACAGCGATACGTGGCAAAAACACGTAGATCACATCCGTGCGCTGTTTGTGAGATTATTGGAGGCCCGTTTGACGGTCAATCTAGCTAAGTGCGAATTTGCGAAGGCCACGGTTACTTATCTTGGTAAGGTGGTTGGGCAAGGCCAGGTGCAGCCTGTGCGTGCTAAAGTTCGAGCTATTGATTGTTTTCCACCGCCTATTTCCAAGAGGGAGCTCATGAGATTCCTGGGTATGGTGAGGTATTATAGGAACTTCTGTGTTAATTTTTCAACAGTGGTGGCTCCGCTAACAGATCTTTTAAAAGCCAAAGCTAAGTTTGACTGGTCTTTAGCCTGTCAGAAGGCATTTGAGAATGTCAAATTGTTGTTGAGCACGGCACCCATTCTGGCTGCTCCGCGGTTGGATCAACCATTTCAGATCCAGGTGGATGCCAGCCAGGTGGGTGCTGGGGCTGTGTTGTTATAAACGGATGATGGGGGCGTTGATCGTCCAGTGTCTTTCTTTTCTAAAAAGTTTAATAAACATCAATTAAACTATTCTACTATAGAAAAGGAAGCTTTGGCTTTAATTTGGGCGTTACAGTTTTTTGATGTGTATGTGGGTGGGGGTGTGCCGATTGTGGTCTATTCTGACCATAACCCCCTCACCTTCCTGCATTCTTTGCAGAGTCCTAGCCAGCGCCTTATGCGCTGGGCCTTGTTCCTTCAGCCGTACAACTTGGAGATTAGGCACATTCGGGGCGTAGACAATGTGTTAGCTGATGCGTTGTCTCGTGCCCCTTGTGATCCAGGGTGATTTGTAATTGTTTGTCTTGTCGCTTACACTCTCTCTCCCCCTTTACAATGATTTTTTCCAGTGGCAGGGGTTGGTCGATGGTTCAGTGGGATTGGAGAGAAGTTTGGCGTGGAAATATTTCCCTGGTGACCTTTCTGGGTCACTGGTATAAGATAAGTACTGGCAGTGACTGATTTTTATAATGTATTAAATAAGTTGGTATAGCTTAAATGAGGATGTTTTGGGTTCTTTGTCACTTGGTTGTTTTTTTTTGTTGATGGATGCATCGGGATACAGAGTACCTCTATCGGAGGTCCTCTGTTTTAAGGGGGGAGGTGTTATGGGTAAGCTTTTTGTCTTCCCCTGTGCCTGCCTTTCTGTCTGCCTGTCTGTCATTCCAGGAGGGCGGGGCTGTGGCGCAGGTGTACCTCGTTGAGGAGCTGGGCTGGGGCTTTATAAGCAGCTCACAAGATGGCAAGGGGTTCCCCCTTCTCCTGAGGCGTCTTTTTGCATTTGACTGATCGCACTACATTTTTATTTCCTTGCTCTTACATTTATACTGATACGAATTGATATTTTTGCACCACACCAATTTATGTTAATAAATTATGATTATTGTTTAAAACTTTTTCATCCGCGAGTGGTCTCCCCTTATTGTTGCGTGCCCTAACGAGCCAGGGTTCCGTAACAACCACCAGTGAACATGTTGCAGTGTACCACCAGTGTACATATTACAGTGTACCACCAGTTAACATGTTGCAGTGTACCACAAGTGTACATGTTGAGGTGTACCACCAGTTTACATGTTGCAGTGTACCAACAGTGTATGTATTGCAGTGTACCATTGCAATGTAACCCCAGTGTACATGTTGCAGTATACCACCAGTGTACATATTGCAGTGTACCACCAGTGTACATGTTGCATGGTACCACCAGTCTACATGGTGCAGTATACCACCAGTGTACATGTTGCAGTGTACCACCAGTGTGCATGTTGCAGTGTACCACCAGTGTGCATGTTGCAGTGTACCACCAGTGTGCATGTTGCAGTGTACCACCAGTGTGCATGTTGCAGTGTACCACCAGTGTGCATGTTGCAGTGTACCACCAGTGTGCATGTTGCAGTGTACCACCAGTGTGCATGTTGCAGTGTACCACCAGTGTGCATGTTGCAGTGTACCACCAGTGTGCATGTTGCAGTGTACCACCAGTGTGCATGTTGCAGTGTACCACCAGTGTGCATGTTGCAGTGTACCATTGCAATGTAACCCCAGTGTAGATATTGCAGTGCAACTACAGTGTACATGTTGCAGTATTCCAACAGTGGAATTGTTGCCGTATACCACCAGTGTACATGTCGCAGGGTACCACTGGTGTACATGTCACAGAGTACCACTGGTGTACATGTCACAGAGTACCACCGGTGTACATGTTGCAGTGTACCACCACTGAACATGTTGCAATGTACCACCAGTGTACTGGTTGCAGTGCACCACCAGTGTACATGTTGAAATGTACCACCAGTGTACATGTTGCAGTGTACCACCAGTGTACATGTTGCAGTATACCACCAGTGTACATGTTCTATTGTACCACCAGTGTACATTTTGAAGTGTACCACCAGTGTGCAGGTTGCAGTGTACCGCCAGTGTACCTGTTGCAATGTACCACCAGTGTCCATGATGCAGTATACCACCATTGTACATGTTGCAGTGTACCACCAGTGTACATGTTGCAGTGTACCACCAGTGTGCATGTTGCAGTGTACCACCAGTGTGCATGTTGCAGTGTACCACCAGTGTGCATGTTGCAGTGTACCACCAGTGTGCATGTTGCAGTGTACCACCAGTGTGCATGTTGCAGTGTACCACCAGTGTGCATGTTGCAGTGTACCACCAGTGTGCATGTTGCAGTGTACCACCAGTGTGCATGTTGCAGTGTACCACCAGTGTGCATGTTGCAGTGTACCACCAGTGTGCATGTTGCAGTGTACCACCAGTGTGCATGTTGCAGTGTACCACCAGTGTGCATGTTGCAGTGTACCACCAGTGTGCATGTTGCAGTGTACCACCAGTGTGCATGTTGCAGTGTACCACCAGTGTGCATGTTGCAGTGTACCACCAGTGTGCATGTTGCAGTGTACCATTGCAATGTAACCCCAGTGTAGATATTGCAGTGCAACTACAGTGTACATGTTGCAGTATTCCAACAGTGGAATTGTTGCCATGTACCACCAGTGTACATCTCGCATTTAACCCCCAGTGTACCTGTTGCAGTGTACCACTAGGCTACATGTTGCAGTATACCACCGGTCTACATGTTAAAGTTCACTACCAGTGTACATGTTGCAGTATACTACCAGTGGAAATGTTGCAGTGTACCACCAGAATACATGTTGCAGTGTACTACCAGTGTACATGTCGCAGTGTACTACCAGTGTACATGTCACAGTGTACTACCAGTGTACATGTCACAGTGTACTACCAGTGTACATGTCACAGTGTACTACCAGTGTACATGTCACAGTGTACTACCAGTGTACATGTCACAGTGTACCACCAGCGTACATGTTGCAGTGTACCACCAGTGTACATGTCGCAGTGTACCACTATTGTACATGTTTCAATTTACCACCAGTGTACATGTTGCAGTGTACCACCAGTGTACATGTTGCCGTGTACCACCAATGTTCGTGTTGCAGTGTACCACCAGTGTACATGTTGCAGTGTACCACCACTGAACATGTTGCAATGTACCACCAGTGTACATCTCGCATTTAACCCCCAGTGTACATGTTGCAGTGTACCGCCATTGTACATGATTCAATGTACCACCAGTGTACATGTTGCAGTGTACCACCAGTGAACATGTTGCAGGGTACTCCTAGTGTACATATTTCAGTGTACCACCAATGCACATGTTGAGATGTACAACCAGTTTACATGTTGCAGTGTACCACAAGTGTACATGTTGAGGTGTACCACCAGTTTACATGTTGCAGTATACCACCAGTTTACATATTGCAGTATACCACCAGTCGAAATGTTGCTGTTTACCACCAGTGTACATGTTGCAGTGTACCACCAGTGTACATGTTGCAGTGTACCACCAGTGTACATGTTGCAGTGTACCACCAGTGTACATGTTGCAGTGTACCATCAGTGTACGTGTTGCAGTGTACCACCGGTGTACGTGTTGCAGTGTACCACCGGTGTACGTGTTACAGTGTACCACCAGTGAAAATTTTGCAGTGTACCACCAGTGTACATGTTGTAGTGTACCACCAATGTACGTGCTGTATTACACAACCGGGGCTCTAATTTCGTAGACCAGGCATAGGCGCGGCGCAGGCTCTGCCCCTCCTTCCAGCGCAAGTTGGCAAAGAAGGCGACACAGCCAAGTCAAATCTTGCTCACTGGCAAGAGAAACGATGGATAGCGTGTTCCCATGAATTACAAACTTTTGCAGCTTAAAATTTTGGGATTAACATGCATGGACAACAATGCAAGATACGTGACACATTTATTTTCAATTTGCGATCTTAACTCAGTACGAGATCATCGCAATCAGGCATGTATTCCTTTTCCCCACTGAAGACGATAAAACCGAAGTGACAATAATAATATCAAGCAGCCGCTTGCACACTGGACGCGAAACGAATTTTTCGCTCGACAGATTGCGTCTTGTGCCCGAAATTCTGACAGGGTTTTAATAAATCTCCGTGTCCGACAGTCTATTATTGTTTTTAATTTCTTCAAATCTGCTGACTCTTGTCGATATTAAACGTGAATGTTTTGATAAGAGGGCTCAGTTCTTTAAGATGAGTACCGAGAATTTCAATCAATGTTTCTGTTTAAGCTCTGCTCAGTAAAGCGAGTCGACACTGGCATGGGACAATGTACAATGCCTCCGTGTCTGACAGCTAAAAAAAAAAAAAAAAGAGGACGATTAGAACAGATTGATACCGAAATTAAGAATAAAAAGAAACATTTTAACAACAGAACATCCAATGAACACTGGGATTTATTTTTTAGCGGGTCATCTTTGTTGGATATCCCGTTATAAATCTGTTCTCATTTCAATACTTCTACTTTTTGCTGGCTGGTGGACATGGAGTATTTTGAATTTCGTGTCGGACAGTCTTAATCGTGCATGCGATAATTTCTTCACACTGTCAATGGTCATGGAATTGATTTGCTCACGCACTGTTTTATCTCAGCTGTGGAAATAAAGCGTGAATCTGTTCGGTCCATCTGACTAATTTTCAAAAGAAAGACCGAATAAAGACTGCTGGCTATCTTCAACGGAAGAAAACAGAAGAATAGGCTAAAAAGACCAAGAAAAGTCGATAGCTATCAATTTGCATTCTGTGAAGGTCGAACACAAAAATGGCCAAGTTTCCACGTCTAATAATTCCTGGAATACTCGGAAAAATTAGAACTCTTATGACTTTCGAACACGGAGCTATATTAAAACCCTGTCCAACTATTGCGTCTTTGCATTGACTTTGTAATCAGTCGGGCGAAAAATTCGTTTCGCGTCCAGTGTGGAAGCGGCTTTAATGAGCATAGAACGCGAGCATTCGATATATATATATATATATATATATATATATATATATACAGTTTGTGGTGGCTGAGAAAGATGTGAAGTCGTTAGTTTGCATCACAGATTCAGCTGCGTTGATTAAGCCCGGTCAAGTTTCCATTACGCGTGGCAACCGCCTTTAATCTGACATCAGGACAATCGAAATAGATACAATAATTTATGTCCTTATTCAGATAGTTACATTAAATCGTGCTTCCTGTAATTATTTCTTGCATTGAAACGTGCCTGACATTCTGTAAAACTGCCTGTGAGATTTCGGTGACGTGTGCGCTCTCTGAGCCGGTCAGCCAAATTACCACTGCACGGAAATTAAACCAGGTTGGAGTTGGCGAGTTTTTTGCGCAACTCCAGCGGAGACTTTTTCTACGAAATTGTCACTGCGTCTTCATGAATATGTGACACCTCCCCCTACTACGCCGCCACACCCATCTCGGCGCACCTTGGTCTACCGAAGGCTGCGCGCCTCACGAAATTACCACTACGCGGGCTGCGCCCTACGAAATTACCACTGCGCGGCCTGCGCTTCGCTACGCCACCTGCCCTGCGCCAGGAAATTAGAGCCCCCGGTGTATATGTTGCAGTATACCACCAGCGTTTCACCAGTGTAGCTGTTGCAATGTACCACCACTGTACATGTTGCAGTGAACCACCCGTGTGCATTTTGTATTGTACTACCAGTGTACATGTCACAGTGTACCACCAGTGTACATGTTGCAGTGTACCACCAGTGTACATGTCGCAATGTACCACTATTGTACATGTTTCAATTTACCACCAGTGTACATGTTGCAGTGTACCACCAATGTTCGTGTTGCAGTGTACCACCAGTGTACATGTTGCAGTGTACCACCACTGAACATGTTGCAATGTACCACCAGTGTACATCTCGCATTTAACCCCCAAAGTACATGTTGCAGTGTACCACCACTGAACATGTTGCAATGTACCACCAGTGTACATCTCGCATTTAACCACCAGTGTACATATTGCAGTGTACCACCAGTGAACGTGTTGCAGGGTACTCCTAGTGTACATATTTCAGTGTACCACCAATGCACATGTTGAGATGTACAACCAGTTTACATGTTGCAGTGTACCACCAGTGAACATGCTGCAATGTACCACCAGTGTACTTGTTGCAATGTACCACCAGTGTACATATTACAGTGTACCACCAGTTTACATGTTGCAGTGTACCACAAGTGTACATGTTGAGGTGTACCACCAGTTTACATGTTGCAGTGTACCAACAGTGTATGTGTTGCAGTGTACCATTGCAATGTAACCCCAGTGTAGATATTGCAGTGCAACTACAGTGTACATGTTGCAGTATTCCAACAGTGGAATTGTTGCAGTATACCACCAGTGTACATGTTGCAGGGTACCACCAGTGTACATGTTGCAGTGTACCACCACTGAACATGTTGCAATGTACCACCAGTGTACTGGTTGCAGTGCACCACCAGTGGACATGTTGCAGTGTACCACCAGTGTACATGTTGAAATGTACCACCAGTGTACATGTTGCAGTATACCACCAGTGTACATATTGCAATGTACCACCAGTGAACATGTTGTAGTGTACCACCAGTTTTTATGTTGCAGTGGACTCCTAGTGTACATATTGCAGTGTACCACCAGTGTACATGTTGCAAGGTACCACCAGTCTACATGGTGCAGAATACCACCAGTTTACATATTGCAGGATACCACCTGTGTAAATGTTGCAGTGTACCACCAGTGTACATGTTCTAGTGTACCACCAGTGTACATATTGCAATGTACCACTAGTATACATGTTGCAGTATACCACCAGTGGAAATGTTGCTGTGTACCACCAGTATACATGTTGCTGTGTACCACCAGTATACATGTTGCAGTGTACCACCAGTGTACATGTCTCAGTGTACCACCAGTGTACATGTTGCAGTGTACCACCAGTGTACGTTTTACAGTGTAACACCAGTGTACGTTGTAAGGTAAGGGTGGCTCTTTAGAAGTATAATATTAACTGAGCGCCCTTGGTCAGGTTCTTTTCAAGGAGGAGGATAAAACAATTGTAACAAATAAACTGAAAAAAACACAGCCGGCATTTATTTTCTTCAACGCATTAAACCTTTTCTTTGTATTGCACAGTCTTTGTTAAGTGTTCAAGTTCAAAAAATTGGAAAAAGTAGAAAAAAAAATTAAAAAACCTCAGAGCTCTGTAAAAAATTTGCAGCAAAATAAAATGTCCATAAACTCTCTGTCCATCTACCCGGGTAGTATGTTTTCTTTTTTTTTTTTTTCTTTTATGTGTCACTCGTGCGTGTGCGTGCAATGAATCTCCTTATCTGGAGCCTCGGATGAAGACACGGGGTGTAGACGAATGGCAAGACGCTCCTCTTCTCTCTACCCGCCGTCGCAAATGCGTCCCGGGAAGTCTCTCAGGCGAAATCGGCCTCTCACAAAAAAAACCAACCTGCATCGCAGGATAACAGTACTGTAAATAATTCTCATTCACTCATCAGATCTGAAACTATTTCTCATGTCTTAACTCAAAGTAGTGTCTTAAACGCAGCATTCAACTCAGTCCATCAACCGCACACAGATGAAATCGCTAGCGTACTAACTCACTAGCTTACTAGCTCAATAACCTGGATTTGATACGGTATTCAAAGCATGGCAGTCCATTAGCTCGGTTCAACTCCAGTTGGTTTTTTTTTTTAGCTTACGTTCAAAAACACATCAAAGTTTCACAAAATAAGCTTGCACAACGAAATCTTACAACTACATGGACCAAATACATTGTCCGATACAAAGTTTTACATGCCTAGTACGTTTTTTTTTACAAGGACAAACCCATGTTGGCTAATCTCGCGCTGGCGAGGGAAAATTAAAAAAAAAACTCACCGGAGTAAAGGAAAACATACAATGTTGTCCAGATCTTCCCTCGTTCAACTCTTGTCTATTTATTCGAAAGTATAAATTTAAAATAAGTATAGACTTTGAAATAAAAATATGAATTCAATCTTTCACCACTCTTCCTTTTCATAACACGCTGTTCACTCGTCATCTCAATCTTTTTTTTTCATATCTCCTGAAATCACGCTCTTCCTCATGCATTCTACCTCTACCAAGTTCCACTCCTAACGGCGTTACTACTGCCCCCAAATGGACAGGAATGGAATTTCAAGTAATTACATCATAGGCAGATACAATACAAAATAACAGAATAGAAACACACACGATGGAGGATTTGAGTGGGTTACAACGTGTTACAGTGTACCACCAGTGTACGTGTTGCAGTGTACCACCAGTGAACATTTTGCAGTGTACCACCAGTGTACATGTTGCAGTGTACCACCAGTGTACGTGCTGTATTACACAACCAGTGTATATGTTGCAGTATACCACCAGTGTACATGTTGCACTGCATCGTCAGTGTATATGTAGCAGTATACCACCAGAGTAAATGTTGCAGCAAACCATCAGTGAACATATTGCAGTATACCACTAGTTTCCATGTTGCTGTGTGCCACCAGTGTACATATTGCTGTGTCCCACCAGTCTTCATTTAGTAATATATCACCAGTGTACATGTTGCAGTATACCACCAGTGTACATGTTGCATTATACAACCAGTGTATGTCGCAGTATACCAACAGTAGACACGTTGCAGGATACCACCAGTGTAAACGTTGCAGTACACCCCCAATGAACATGGTGCAGTGTACTCCCATTGTACATGTTGCATTATACCATCAGTGTACATGCTGCAATGTACCACCAGTGTACTGGTTGCAGTGCACCACCAGTGGAAATGTTGCAGTGTACCACCAGTGTACATGTGGCAGTGTACCACCAGTGTACATGTTGAAATTTACCACCAGTGTACATGTTGCAGTGTACCACCACTGAACATGTTGCCATGTACCACCAGTGTACATCTCGTATTTAACCCCCAGTGCAAATGTTGAAATTTACCACCAGTGTACATGTTGCAGTGTACCACCACTGAACATGTTGCCATGTACCACCAGTGTACATCTCGTATTTAACCCCCAGTGCAAATGTTGCAGTGTACCACTATTGTACATGTTTCAATGTACCACCAGTGAACATGTTGCAGTGTACCACCAATGTTCGTGTTGCAGTGTACCACCAATGTACATGTTGCAGTGTACCACCACTGAACATGATTCAATGTACCACCAGTGTACATGTTGCAGTGTACCACCAGTGAACATGCTGCAATGTACCACCAGTGTACATGTTGCAATGTACCACCAGTGTACATATTACAGTGTACCACCAGTTTACATGTTGCAGTGTACCACAAGTGTACATGTTGAGGTGTACCACCAGTTTACATGTTGCAGTGTACCAACAGTGTACGTATTGCAGTGTACCATTGCAATGTAACCCCAGTGTACATATTGCAGTGCAACTACAGGGTACATGTTGCAGTATTCCAACAGTGGAAATGTTGCAAAATACCACCAGTGTACATGTCGCAGTGTACCACTGGTGTACATGTCACAGAGTACCAACAGTGTACATGTTGCAGTGTACCACCAGTGTACATGTTGAGGTGTACCACCAGTTTACATGTTGCAGTGTACCAACAGTGTACATGTTGCAATGTACCACCAGTGTACTGGTTGCAGTGCACCACCAGTGGACATGTTGCAGTGTACCACCTGTGTACATGTGGCAGTGCACCACCAGTGTACATGTTGAAATGTACCACAAGTGTACATGTTGCAGTGTACCACCAGTGTACATATTGCAATGTACCAAGAGTGAACATGTTGTAGTGTTCCACCAGTTTATATGTTGCTGTGTACTCCTAGTGTACATATTGCAGTGTACCACCAGTGTACATGTTGCATGGTACCACCAGTCTACATGGTGCAGTATACCACCAGATTACATATTGCAGGATACCACCTGTGTAAATGTTGCAGAGTACCACCAGTGTACATGTTGCAGTGTACCACCAGTGTGCATATTGCAATGTACCATCAGTATACATGTTGCAGTATACCACCAGTTTATATGTTGCAGTGTACTCCTAGTGTACATATTGCGGTGTACCACCAGTATAGATGTTGCATGTTACCACCAGTCTACATGTTGCAGTATACCACCAGTTTACATATTGCAGTATACCACCTGTGTAGATGTTGCAGTGTACCACCAGTGTACATGTTGCAGTGTACCACCAGTGTACATATTGCAATGTACCACCAGTATACATGTTGAAGTATATCACCAGTCGAAATGTTGCTGTTTACCACCAGTATACATGCTGCAGTGCACCACCAGTGTACACGGCACAGTATACCACCAGTGTACATGTTGCAGTGTACCATCAGTGTACGTGTTGCAGTGTACCACCGGTGTACATGTTACAGTGTACCACCAGCGAACATTTTGCTGTGTACCACAAGTGTACATGTGGCTGAATACCACCAGTGTACATGTTGCAGTGTACCACCAGTGTACGTGCTGTATTACACAACCGGTGTATATGTTGCAGTATACCACCAGTGTACATGTTGCACTGCATCGTCAGTGTATATGTAGCAGTATACCACCAAAGTAAATGTTGCAGCAAACCACCAGTGTACATATTGCAGTATACCACTAGTTTCCATGTTGCTGTGTGCCACCAGTGTACATATTGCTGTGTACCACCAGTCAACATTTAGCAATATATCACCAGTGTACATGTTGCAGTATACCACCAGTGTACATCTTGCATTATACAACCAGTGTATGTCGCAGTATACCAACAGTGTACAGGTTGCATTATACCATCAGTGTGCATGTTGCAATGTACCACCAGTGTTCTGGTTGCACTGCACCACCAGTGGAAATGTTGTAGTGTACGACCAGTGTACATGTGGCAGTGTACCACCAGTGTACATGTTGAAATTGACCACCAGTGTACTGGATGCAGTGAACCACCAGTGGACATGTTGCTGTGTACCACCAGTTTTCATATTGCAATGTACCACCGGTTTATATATTGCAGTATACCATTAGTCAACACGTTGCAATAAACCACCACTCTACATGTTGCAGTTTACCACTAGGCTACATGTTGCAGTATACCACCGATCTACATGTTGCAGTTTACTACCAGTGTACATGTTGCAGTATACTACCAGTGAAAATGTTGCAGTGTACCACCAGAATACATGTTGCATTCAACCCCCAGTGTACATGTTGCAGCGTGCTAACAGTGTACATGTTGCAGTGTACCGCCAGTTTAGATGTTCCAATCTACCACCAATGTACATGCTGAAGCGTTTCACCAGTGTAGCTGTTGCAATGTATCACCACTGTACATGTTGCAGTGTACCACCCATGTGCATTTTGTATTGTACTACCAGTGTACATGTCACAGTGTACCACCAGGGTACATGTTGCAGTGTACCACCAGTGTACATGTCGCAGTCTACCACTATTGTACATGTTTCAATTTACCACCAGTGTACATGTTGCAGTGTACCACCAGTGTACATACTGCTGTGTACCACCAGTGTACATGTTGCAGTGTACCACCAATGTTCGTGTTGCAGTGCACCACCAGTGTACATGTTACAGTGTACCACCACTGAACATGTTGCAATGTACCACCAGTGTACATCTCGCATTTAACCCCCAGTGTACATGTTGCAGTGTACCACCATTGTACATGATTCAATGTACCACCAGTGTACATGTTGCAGTGTACCACCAGTGAATATGTTGCAGGGTACTCCTAGTGTACATATTTCAGTGTACCACCAATGCACATGTTGAGATGTACAACCAGTTTACATGTTGCAGTGTACCACAAGTGTACATGTTGAGGTGTACCACCAGTTTACATGTTGCAGAGTACCAACAGTGTACGTGTTGCAGTGTACCATTGCAATGTAACCCCAGTGTATATATTGCAGTGCTACTACAGTGTACATGTTGCAGTTTTCCAACAGTGGAAATGTGGCAGTATACCACCAGTGTACATGTCGCAGTGTACCACTGGTGTGCATGTCACAGAGTACCAACGGTGTACATGTTGCAGTGTACCACCAGTGGACATGTTGCAGTGTACCACCAGTGAACATGTTGCAATGTACCACCAGTGTACATATTGCAGTGTACCTCCAGTGTACTCTTTGAGGTGTACCACCAGTTTATATGTTGCAGTGTACCACCACTGAACATGCTGCAATGTACCACCAGTGTACATGTTGCAATGTACCACCAGTGTTCTTGTTTCAATGTACCACCAGTGTACATATTGCACTATATCACCAGTGTTTATGGTGCATTATACCACCAGTGCACATGTTGCAGTATACCCCAAATGTACATGTTGCGGTGTACCACCAGTGTACATTTTGTAGTGTACCACCAGTGTACTTGTTGCAGTGTACCACCAGTGCTCATGTTGCAGTGAACCACCAGTGAACATGCTGCAATGTACTACAGTGTCCATGTTGCAGTGTACCAAACGTGTGCATGTTGCAGTATGCCACCAGTGTATGTGTTGCAGTGTACCACCAGTGTACATGTTGTAGTGCATCATCAGTGTACATGTTGCAGTGTAACACCAGCATATATGTGGCAAGGCACCCCATTTAACATGTTGCAATGTACCACCAGTGTAAATGTTGCAGTGTGCCATCAGTGTACATGTTGCAGTGTACCACCAGTATACATGTGGCAAGCCACCATCATTGAACATGGTGCAATGTTCCACCAGTGTACATGTTGCAGAGTACCACCACTGCACATGTTGCAGTATACCACCATTGTACATGTTGCAATGTACCACCAGTGTACATGTCGCAGTATACCACCAGTGTACATATTGCAATGTACCACCAGTGAACATGTTGTAGTGTACCACCAGTTTTTATGTTGCAGTGGACTCCTAGTGTACATATTGCAGTGTACCACCAGTGTACATGTTGCATGGTACCACCAGTCTACATGGTGCAGAATACCACCAGTTTACATATTGCAGGATACCACCTGTGTAAATGTTGCAGTGTACCATCAGTGTACATGTTCTAGTGTACCACCAGTGTACATATTGCAATGTACCACCAGTATACATGTTGCAGTATACCACCAGTGGAAATGTTGCTGTGTACCACCAGTATACATATTGCAGTGTACCACCAGTGTACATGTCACAGTGTACCACCAGTGTACATGTCACAGTGTACCACCAGTGTACATGTTGCAGTGTAACACCAGTGTACGTTGTAAGGTAAGGGTGGCTCTTTAGAAGTATAATATTAACTGAGCGCCCTTGATCAGGTTCTTTTCAAGGAGGAGGATAAAACAATTGTAACAAATAAACTGAAAAAAACACAGCCGGCATTTATTTTCTTAAACGCATTAAACCTTTTCTTTGTATTGCACAGTCTTTGTTAAGTGTTCAAGTTCAAAAAATTGGAAAAAGTAGAAAAAAAAATTAAAAAACCTCAGAGTTCTGTAAAAAATTTGCAACAAAATAAAATGTCCATAAACTCTCTGTCCATCTACCCGGGTAGTATGTTTTCTTTTTTTTTTTTTTCTTTTATGTGTCTCTCGTGCGTGTGCGTGCAATGAATCTCCTTATCTGGAGCCTCGGATGAAGACACGGGGTGTAGACGAATGGCAAGACGCTCCTCTTCTCTCTACCCGCCGTCGCAAATGCATCCCGGGAAGTCTCTCAGGCGAAATCGGCCTCTCACAAAAAAAACCAACCTGCATCGCAGGATAACAGTACTGTAAATAATTCTCATTCACTCATCAGATCTGAAACTATTTCTCATGTCTTAACTCAAAGTAGTGTCTTAAACGCAGCATTCAACTCAGTCCATCAACCGCACACAGATGAAATCGCTAGCGAACTAACTCACTAGCTTACTAGCTCAATAACCTGGATTTGATACGGTATTCAAAGCATGGCAGTCCATTAGCTCGGTTCAACTCCAGTTGGTTTTTTTTTTTAGCTTACGTTCAAAAACACATCAAAGTTTCACAAAATAAGCTTGCACAACGAAATCTTACAACTACATGGACCAAATACATTGTCCGATACAAAGTTTTATATGCCTAGTACGTTTTTTTTACAAGGACAAACCCATGTTGGCTAATCTCGCGCTGGCGAGGGAAAATAAAAAAAAAAACTCACCGGAGTAAAGGAAAACATATACAATGTTGTCCAGATCTTCCCTCGTTCAACTCTTGTCTATTTATTCGAAAGTATAAACTTAAAATAAGTATAGACTTTGAAATAAAAATATGAATTCAATCTTTCACCACTCTTCCTTTTCATAACACGCTGTTCACTCGTCATCTCAATCTTTTTTTTTCATATCTCCTGAAATCACGCTCTTCCTCATGCATTCTACCTCTACCAAGTTCCACTCCTAACGGCGTTACTACTGCCCCCAAATGGACAGGAATGGAATTTCAAGTAATTACATCATAGGCAGATACAATACAAAATAACAGAATAGAAACACACACGATGGAGGATTTGAGTGGGTTACAACGTGTTACAGTGTACCACCAGTGTACGTGTTGCAGTGTACCACCAGTGAACATTTTGCAGTGTACCACCAGTGTACATGTTGCAGTGTACCACCAGTGTACGTGCTGTATTACACAACCAGTGTATATGTTGCAGTATACCACCAGTGTAGATGTTGCACTGCATCGTCAGTGTATATGTAGCAGTATACCACCAGAGTAAATGTTGCAGCAAACCATCAGTGTACATATTGCAGTATACCACTAGTTTCCATGTTGCTGTGTGCCACCAGTGTACATATTGCTGTGTCCCACCAGTCTTCATTTAGTAATATATCACCAGTGTACATGTTGCAGTATACCACCAGTGTACATGTTGCATTATACAACCAGTGTATGTCGCAGTATACCAACAGTGTACACGTTGCAGGATACCACCAGTGTAAACGTTGCAGTACACCCCCAATGAACATGGTGCAGTGTACTCCCATTGTACATGTTGCATTATACCATCAGTGTACATGCTGCAATGTACCACCAGTGTACTGGTTGCAGTGCACCACCAGTGGAAATGTTGCAGTGTACCACCAGTGTACATGTGGCAGTGTACCACCAGTGTACATGTTGAAATTTACCACCAGTGTACATGTTGCAGTGTACCACCACTGAACATGTTGCCATGTACCACCAGTGTACATCTCGTATTTAACCCCCAGCGCAAATGTTGCAGTGTACCACTATTGTACATGTTTCAATGTACCACCAGTGAACATGTTGCAGTGTACCACCAATGTTCGTGTTGCAGTGTACCACCAATATACATGTTGCAGTGTACCACCACTGAACATGATTCAATGTACCACCAGTGTACATGTTGCAGTGTACCACCAGTGTACATGTTGCAGTGTACCACCAGTGAACATGCTGCAATGTACCACCAGTGTACATGTTGCAATGTACCACCAGTGTACATATTGCAGTGTACCACCAGTGTACATGTTGAGGTGTACCACCAGTTTACATGTTGCAGTGTACCACCAGTGTAAATGTTGCAGTGTACCACCAGTGAACATGCTGCAATGTACCACCAGTGTACAAGTTGCAATGTACCACCAGTGTACATAGTGCAGTGTACCACCAGTGAACATGCTGCAATGTACCACCAGTGTACATGTTGCAATGTACCACCAGTGTACATATTGCAGTGTACCACCAGTGTACGGATTGCAGTGTACCATTGCAATGTAACCCCAGCGTACATATTGCAGTGCAACTACAGGGTACATGTTGGAGGATTCCAACAGTGGAAATGTTGCAAAATACCACCAGTGTACATGTCGCAGTGTACCACTGGTGTACATGTCACAGAGTACCAACAGTGTACATGTTGCAATGTACCACCAGTGTACTGGTTGCAGTGCACCACCAGTGGACATGTTGCAGTGTACCACCTGTGTACATGTGGCAGTGCACCACCAGTGTACATGTTCAAATGTACCACAAGTGTACATGTTGCAGTGTACCACCAGTGTACATATTGCAATGTACCAAGAGTGAACATGTTGTAGTGTTCCACCAGTTTATATGTTGCAGTGTACTCCTAGTGTACATATTGCAGTGTACCACCAGTGTACATGTTGCATGGTACCACCAGTCTACATGGTGCAGTATACCACCAGATAACATATTGCAGGATTCCACCTGTGTAAATGTTGCAGTGTACCACCAGTGTACATGTTGCAGTGTACCACCAGTGTGCATATTGCAATGTACCATCAGTATACATGTTGCAGTATACCACCAGTTTATATGTTGCAGTGTACTCCTAGTGTACATATTGCAGTGTACCACCAGTATAGATGTTGCATGGTACCACCAGTCTACATGTTGCAGTATACCACCAGTTTACATATTGCAGTATACCACCTGTGTAAATGTTGCAGTGTACCACCAGTGTACATGTTGCAGTGTACCACCAGTGTACATATTGCAATGTACCACCAGTATACATGTTGAAGTATATCACCAGTCGAAATGTTGCTGTTTACCACCAGTATACATGCTGCAGTGCACCACCAGTGTACACGGCACAGTATACCACCAGTGTACATGTTGCAGTGTACCATCAGTGTACGTGTTGCAGTGTACCACCGGTGTACGTGTTAGTGTACCACCAGCGAACATTTTGCAGTGTACCACAAGTGTACATGTGGCTGAATACCACCAGTGTACATGTTGCAGTGTACCACCAGTGTACGTGCTGTATTACACAACCGGTGTATATGTAGCAGTATACCACCAGTGTACATGTTGCACTGCATCGTCAGTGTATATGTAGCAGTATACCACCAAAGTAAATGTTGCAGCAAACCACCAGTGTACATATTGCAGTATACCACTAGTTTCCATGTTGCTGTGTGCCACCATTGTACATATTGCTGTGTACCACCAGTCAACATTTAGCAATATATCACCAGTGTACATGTTGCAGTATACCACCAGTGTACATGTTGCATTATACAACCAGTGTATGTCGCAGTATACCAACAGTGTACTGGTTGCATTATAGCATCAGTGTGCATGTTGCAATGTACCACCAGTGTTCTGGTTGCAGTGCACCACCAGTGGAAATGTTGTAGTGTACGACCAGTGTACATGTGGCAGTGTACCACCAGTGTACATGTTGAAATTTACCACCAGTGTACTGGATGCAGTGAACCACCAGTGGACATGTTGCTGTGTACCACCAGTTTACATATTGCAATGTACCACCAGTTTATATATTGCAGTATACCATTAGTCAACACGTTGCAATAAACCACCACTCTACATGTTGCAGTTTACCACTAGGCTACATGTTGCAGTATACCACCGATCTACATGTTGCAGTTTACTACCAGTGTACATGTTGCAGTATACTACCAGTGAAAATGTTGCAGTGTACCACCAGAATACATGTTGCATTTAACCCCCAGTGTACATGTTGCAGCGTGCTAACAGTGTACATGTTGCAGTGTACCGCCAGTTTAGATGTTCCAATTTACCACCAATGTACATGCTGAAGCGTTTCACCAGTGTAGCTGTTGCAATGTACCACCACTGTACATGTTGCAGTGTACCACCCGTGTGCATTTTTTATTGTACTACCAGTGTACATGTCACAGTGTACCACCAGGGTACATGTTGCAGTGTACCACCAGTGTACATGTCGCAGTGTACCACTATTGTACATGTTTCAATTTACCACCAGTGTACATGTTGCAGTGTACCACCAGTGTACATACTGCTGTGTACCACCAGTGTACATGTTGCAGTGTACCACCAATGTTCGTGTTGCAGTGCACCACCAGTGTACATGTTACAGTGTACCACCACTGAACATGTTGCAATGTACCACCAGTGTACATCTCGCATTTAACCCCCAGTGTACATGTTGCAGTGTACCACCATTGTACATGATTCAATGTACCACCAGTGTACATGTTGCAGTGTACCACCAGTGAACATGTTGCAGGGTACTCCTAGTGTACATATTTCAGTGTACCACCAATGCACATGTTGAGATGTACGACCAGTTTACATGTTGCAGTGTACCACCAGTGAACATGCTGCAATGTACCACCAGTGAACATGCTGCAATGTACCACCAGTGTACATATTACAGTGTACCACCAGTTTACATGTTGCAGTGTACCACAAGTGTACATGTTGAGGTGTACCACCAGTTTACATGTTGCAGAGTACCAACAGTGTACGTGTTGCAGTGTACCATTGCAATGTAACCCCAGTGTATATATTGCAGTGCTACTACAGTGTACATGTTGCAGTATTCCAACAGTGGAATGTTGCAGTATACCACCAGTGTACATGTCGCAGTGTACCACTGGTGTGCATGTCACAGAGTACCAACGGTGTACATGTTGCAGTGTACCACCAGTGGACATGTTGCAGTGTACCACCAGTGAACATGTTGCAATGTACCACCAGTGTACATATTGCAGTGTACCACCAGTGTACACTTTGAGGTGTACCACCAGTTTACATGTTGCAGTGTACCACCACTGAACATGCTGCAATGTACCACCAGTGTACATGTTGCAATGTACCACCAGTGTTCATGTTTCAATGTACCACCAGTGTACATATTGCACTATATCACCAGTGTTTATGGTGCATTATACCACCAGTGCACATGTTGCAGTATACCCCAAATGTACATGTTGCGGTGTACCACCAGTGTACATTTTGTAGTGTACCACCAGTGCTCATGTTGCAGTGAACCACCAGTGAACATGCTGCAATGTACTCCAGTGTCCATGTTGCAGTGTACCAAACGTGTGCATGTTGCAGTATGCCATCAGTGTATGTGTTGCAGTGTACCACCAGTGTACATGTTGTAGTTCACCATCAGTGTACATGTTGCAGTGTAACACCAGCATATATGTGGCAAGGCACCCCATTTAACATGTTGCAATGTACCACCAGTGTAAATGTTGCAGTGTGCCATCAGTGTACATGTTGCAGTGTACCACCAGTATACATGTGGCAAGGCACCATCATTGAACATGGTGCAATGTTCCACCAGTGTACATGTTGCAGTATACCACCATTGTACATGTTGCAATGTACCACCAGTGTACATGTCGCAGTAAACCACCAGTTTACAGGTTGCAATATACTCCCAGAGTACATATTGCAGAGTATGATCAGTGTACATTTTGCAGTAAACCACCAGTGTACATGTTGCAGTATACCACCAGTGCAAATGTTGCGATAAACCACCAGTTTAAATGTTGCATTGTACCACCAGTGTACATACTGCAGTGTACCAACATAATATATGTGGCAGTGTACCACCAGTGTACATGTTGCAGTGTACCACCAGTGTACATGTGTCAGTGTACCACCAGCGTACATGTTGCAGCATGCCACCAGTGTACATGTTGCAGTGTACCATCAGTGCACATGTTGCAGTATACCAGCTTTGTACATGTTGCAATGTTCCACCAGTATACATGTTGCATTGTACCACCAGTTTACATATTGCCGTATACCACCAGTGTTTATAGTGCATTATACCACCAGTGTAGATGTTGCAGTATACCCCCAGTGTACATGTTGCAGTGTACCACCAGTGTACATGCTGCAGTATACCACCAGGGTTAACGTTGCAATGAACCACCAGTATTCATGTTGCAGCATTCCACCAGTGTTCATATGTCAGTGTACAACCAGTGTACATGTTACAGCATGCAACCAGTGTACATTATGAAATGTACGACCATTGTACATGTTACACTGCACCACCAGTGTACATGTTGCCATGTACCACAAACGTAAAAGTTGCAGAATACCAGCAGTGTACATGTTACAGTGTACCACCAGTGTACATGTTGTAGTGTACCACCAGCGATCATGTTGCAGTGTACCATCAGTGTACGTGTTGCAGTGTTCCACCAGTGTACTTTTTGCAGTCTACCACCAGGGTGCATGTCGCAGTGTTCCACCATTGTACATGTTACAATGTACAACCAGTATACATGTGTCAGTGTTCCACCAGCGTACATGTTGCAGCATACCCCCAGTGTAGATGCTGCAGTGTACCACCAGTCTACATGTTCCTGTGTAACACCAGTGTACAAGTTGCAGAATACCAGCAGTGTACATGTTGCAGTACAGAACCATGCATGTGTTGGAGTGTACCACTAGTGTACTTTTTGCAGTGTTCCACCAGTGTACATGTTGCAATGTACCACCAGTGTACATGTTCCTGTGTAACACCAGTGTGCAAGTTGAAGAATACCTTCACTGTAAATGTTGCAGTGTACCACCAGTGAACATGCAATATAACACAACCAGTGTATATGTTGCAGTATACCATGAGTGTACGTGTTGCAGCGTACCATCAGTGTATATGTTGCAGTATACCACCACTGTAAACGTTGCAGCAAACCAATAGTGTACATATTGCACGAATCCATGAGTTTACATGTTGCAATGTACCACCAGTGGACATGTTGCATTATACCGCCAGTGTACCTGTTGCAGTGTACCACCAGTGCTCATGTTGCAGTGAACCACCAGTGAACATGTTGCAATGTACTACAATGTCCATGTTGCAGTGTACCAAACGTGTACATGTTGCAGTATGCCACCACTGTATGTGATGCAGTGTACCACCAGTGTACATGTTGCAGTGTACGATTAGTGAACAAGGTGCAATGTACCACTATAGTACAAGTTGCAGTGTACAACTAAGGTATATGTTGCAGTATACCACCAGTGAAGATGTTGCAGTGTACGACCAGTGAAAACACTGCAATGTACCACCAGTGTACATGTTGCAATGTACCAGCAGTGTACATGTTGCAATATACCAACAGTGTAAACTTTGCAGTATACCCCCAGTGCAAATGTTGCAGTGTACCCTCAGTATTAATATTGCAGTATACCACCAGTGTACATGTTGCATTATACCACCAGTGTACATGTTGCAGTATACCCCCAGTGTACATGTTGCAGTATACCACCAGTGAAAACGTTGCAAAGAACCACGAGTTTACATGTTGCAATGTACCACCAGTGTACATGTTGCAGTATGCCACCAGTGTACATGTTGCAATGTACCACCAGTGTACATGTTGCAGTTTACCACCTGTGCACATGTTGCAATATACCACCATTGTACATGTTGCAATGGTCCACCAGTGTACATGTTGCATTGTACCACCAGTGTACATATTGCAGTGTACCACCAGTATACATGCTGCAGGATACCACCAGTGTACATGTTGCAGCATGCCATCAGTGTACTTGTTGCAATGTACCACCAGTGTACATGTTGCAATGTTCCACCAGTGTACATCTTGCATGTACCACCAGTGTACATATTGCAGTGTACCACCAGTCTACATGTTGCAGTGTTTTCCAGTGTAAATGTTGCAGTGCACCACCAGTGTACATGTGCAAATGTATCACCAATGTACACGTTGCAGAATACCACCAGTGTACATGAAGCAGTGTACCACCTATGTAAATGTTGCAGAATACCACCAGTGCACATGTTGCAGTATACCACCAGTGTAAATGTTGTAGTAAACCACCATGGTAAATGTTGCAGTGTACGAAAAGTGTACATGCTGTATTACACAAACAGTGTATATGTTGCTGTATACCATCAGTGTACTTGTTGCAGTATACCACTAATCTAAATGTTGCAGTGTACCAGCAGTGCACATGTTCCTGTGTGACACCAGTGTACAAGTTGCAGAACGCCACCAGTGCACATAGTGCTGTATACCACCAGTGTAAACATTGTAGTAAACCACCAGTGTAAATTTTGCAATGCACCACCAGTGTTTATGCTGCAAACAACCAACAGTGTACACCACTGTATACCACCAGTGTAGACGTTGCAGTAAACCCCAGTGTGCCTGTTACAGTGTACCCCCAGTGTACATAAAGCAGTATACCACCAGTGCACATGTTGCAGTGTACCACCCGTGTACATGTGTCAATGTACCACCAGTGCACATGGTGCGGCATGCCACCAGTGTACATGCTGCAATGTACCAGCAGTGTACATGTTGCAGTGTATCACCAGTGTACATGTTGCAGTGCACCAACAGTGTACATGTTGCAGTATAACACCATTGTAGATGTTGCCATATTCCACCAGTGTACATGTTGCATTGTACCACCTGTGTACATATTGCAGTGCACCACCAGTGTACAAGTTGCAGAATACCAGTAGTGTACATGTTACAGTGTACCACCAGCGTACAAGTTGCAGAATACCAGCAGTGTACATGTTGCAGTGTACCACCAGTGTACATGTTTCTGTAGCTAGGCTCATTATCTGTTCAGTAGAACCATTAGTGACATAAATCTATACACATTACTTGAAACATATTTAGTAGAGCATTTGTATTTGTATCCTATTTTTTGAATATATTTTCAAGGTCAAGAAAAATACACATCAGTGCGCCGCCAATATTTCTTCAGGAGATCCTTTAGAGAACGCGGCAATCAAGAAGGGAAGGGAAAGTGAGAAGAGATGACCAGAGTAATGTGATTGGAAGATGGATTTTATACAAACAAGCAACTGTCACTAGCATGACTCTGTCCCCTGCCGCATGTATATGTTGGTGCTAAATATGAGAAAAATTGGTCGACCGCTTCTTGACATATTGCGTGAACAAGGTTTTACGAAGCCAAAATCTACGTCATTGCACCGCGATCATGAAAATGACCTCAAGGACAACAAAATTGACTGGTGGCCCAAAACCCCCCCCCCCCCCCCGCCACCCAAGTACACATTGGTGGCAAATATGAGCAAAAATGATCCAGTGGTTCTCGAGATTTGTGATAACACCAATGGGAAGGACGTACGTATGGACAGACGGACAGAGCTGAATATTATATCCCCTGCTCCGCTGCGGCCCGGGACCAAAAGGCCATCTGGAATGAGCATAGTAGTGTTTTTGGCATGCAAGGACAACTCCAGGCTTTTGGTCATTGTGTCATCATGAGCTGAAATAAAGTCTGATCATTATCAGAAGATTCTGCCTCTCTGCAATTATATGAGGAGAAGAGGGCCTTGAAAACACAAGAACATATGTGTTCTGGTTCCCCATTCAGATGACGTGGAAATATGAGCGCATTCCCTTCATTGATAAAATGCACGACACAGTGTCATTCTTTCAAGGTGTGAAGTGTTTCCACAGTGACAGAATTTTAATGTTCATTAAGGATTCAGACGACAAACAAGTGCTTTCCATAAAATCTTCAGTTTTATTGCCTCATGTTGGGCGGAATGATGATGATAATAACAACAGCAAGGGACTCTTTCCCAAAATTTACACATCATTTGCTTTTCTCTACGGGCAAATAAAGGGGCTTACAGCACCTGGTATTCCCAGGTGGTCACCCATCCAAGTACTAACCAGGCCCTACCCAGCTTAGCTGCCGAGATCAGACGTTTTCTAGGTGGTATGGCCATAAGCCAGAATCAACCCAACAAATCCAGGATACAATATTCCGCTTAAAACATTCCCATATAACAATACATTCACCTTATAACCTTTTTCGGGTGATACAAGCCCTATGAAATTCATATAGCGAACAAAGGGTGCAAGCAAACATGATATTCTTCCTTGAAAGGGGCTCGCCATTTTATCAGAGCAGTCGCTTAGCTATGATGCTATTCCAGCTTCTCTGCGTATACGCTGCATACAGCATAGACATCATTGGCTAATGGCTACGACAGCACCCAAGGGAACCCCACTCATTGATTGTGCCACTGATAGCGAGTGAAATAGATAATGCCAAATGTCTCTGACTCATATAACAGTAATAACTCAAAGTACTGCAACTTCCTGAACTGTCCTGCCGCGGTGCGAAGTTTCCCAAAAGCGTCATTCGAACATACACGGTCAGTGGTTCTGACTACGGCTACGCAAGTTAGCATCTGTGCTTTTGGAAAATGTACCCCAGATTAGCAGGCCTACAGTCTCATGAAAACTGATACGAGCTAATAGCAACTGTTGCTACTGTTATTCACATTCATTTTAAACCTTGACAAGGTCGTACAACCGATAAATCATCTCACAATTTATGATTTGAGCACTCGTCAGGATACTGCATTATTAACTAATGCCTAAAGCAGTAATATTTATTGGCCAGATGACTAGCTAATTCATGAACTGATTATGATCACATACAAATAAAGCTGACCAACGTAACCTTAGTCAGGCTGCACAGATCACGGACTTAGGTAGCTAATTAGCATCATGACACCGCGGCAAGGGTAAACATCGGATTAAAAAAAAAAAAAAAAAACTGGCACTCGCCTTCCGCTCTTGATTAACTGGTCGCCCCACAGCTGCACATCGTGTGCGAAGACAAAAAAAAAAGAAAATCAAAAAAATAAATGAATGTATTTAAAAAAAATCTCATTCATCAGGCATGTTTACTCTTGATTCGTCTTCTGCTCCAAAGACTGTTTGTTCTTAGAAGCCTCAAGCGTGTCAGTACAGTTACGTCACTGAGGAAAGCCTGATTGGTCACTGTACGTCACAGGTGCAAAGCGAGGGGAGAAGGGATGCTTTTCACAACGTAAACAGAAGGTATGCAGCCCAATACCGGTCAAGATTTGTTTGTTTTTTTTTTATTTATCTCTGCCGGGTGTCAGCGAGGTTCAAAGAAAGTTCATGAGTATTAGACACGGATTGCAAAGCAATTCTAAAACGAGGTTCCCTTGATAGAGATATCTTTCAATTCAACGTTCTTTATATAAGCTGAAATACACGAGATTATAGCATGGTGCCTCGATTCCAGAGTTTTTGAAAGCACTGCACCGCTGTTGCAGCTCTGCTCCTGCTTAGCTTTTGCGGCGATTAAGTTTGTAGTCACTCACTGGTCTCCCACCAAATGCGGGCATCGGCTGCAATTAGATCGCCTGCATCCCCCATTCATCCGCATCACATTATTACCTCCGTCAAGCACGTTATGTTTTCACCTCTGTCTCACTGTCCACAGGATACCTCAGAAGGTTATGAATCTGCTGGCTGAAAATTTGGTGGGATGGTAGGTGGCAGTCTAACGATGAGTTGATCTAATCTTGGAAGTGATCGAGAACATATTCTTCATGTTAGTCCAGAGGAAGTGAAATTCACATGTATGGAACGATGGTCCATTGTAAAATGAACAGATTTTAATAACATGTCAGTGTTGAATATAATGGACACTAGTGTAGAATGCACTATAGCTGTTGGTGAGCTGGATAATATTCTTGTGGATCCACAATTAATAATACTGACATTTGGCGTGGTGGAAGCGTGCACTCTTCGGAGTGCTTTTCCACTTTTCAAAATGAGCAGCTGCCCTGAGGGAATCAGGACTCTTTCTTCCATTCAACATGGCATGGATGTGTTGTGTATCATATTTTAGTGTTACTCATCATATTCATCAGTAATCATGATCAGTAACCACATTATGTAAGCAGCAGTAACACACACACACACACGCACAGACACATACACACACACACACAGACACAAAAACAAGCAGTTAACCAAAACAAGCAGTTTTACAAAGCCAAAATCTGTATAATTGCCCCGTGATCATGAAAATGACCTCAAGGACAACAAAATCGACTGGTGGCCCAGAAGCCCCTCCCCCCACCCCACCCAAGTACACATTGGTGGCAAATATGAGCTAAAATGATCCACTGGTTCTCGAGATATTGCGATAACACCAATGGGAAGGACGTACGTATGGACAGACGGACGGAGCTGAATATTATATCCCCTGCTCCGCTGCGGCTGGGGACCAAAAGCCATCTGGAATGAGCATAGTAGTGTTGTTGGCATGCAAGGACAACTCCAGGCTTTTGGTCATTGTGTCATCAGGAGCTGAAATAAAGTCTGATCATTATCAGAAGATTCTGCCTCTGCAATTATGTGAGGAGAAGAGGGCCTCGAAAACACAAGAACATATCTGTTCTGGTTCCCCATTCAGATGCCGTGGAAATTTGAGTGCATTCCCTTCATTGATAAAATGCACGACACAGTGTCATTCTTTCAAGGTGTGAAGTGTTTCCACAGTGACAGCATTTAAGTGTTCATTAAGGATTCAGAGGACAAACAGGTGCTTTCCAAAAAATCTTCAGTTTTATTGCCTCACGTTGGGCGGAATGATGTTGATAATAACAACAGCAAGGGACTCTTTCCCAAAATTTACACATCATTTGCTTTTCACTATGGGCAAAAAAAGGGGCTTACAGCACCTGGTATTCCCAGGCAGTCACCCATCCAAGCACTTTCCAGGCCCTACCCAGCTTAGCTGCCGAGATCAGATGGGATCGGGCATTTTCTAGGTGGTATGGCCATAAGCCAAAAGCAACCCAAAAAATCCAGGATAAGATATTCCGCTTAAAACATTCCCATATAACAATACATTCACCTTATAACCTTTTTCGGGTGATACAAGCCCTATGAAATTCATTTTGCGAACAACGGGTGCAAGCAAACATGCTATCCTTCCTTGAAAGGGGCTCGCCATTTTATTAGAGCAGTCGCTTAGCTATGATGCTATTCCAGCTTCTCTGCGTATACGCTGCATACAGCATAGACATCATTGTCCAAAGGCTACGACAGCGCACAAGGGAACCCCACTCATTGATTGTGCCACTGATAGCAAGTGAAATAGATATGCCAAATGTTATTCTATTCGAGCAGTCGCTTAGCTATGATGCTTGTAACGCCCGCCAATGTAATAATGTCCGCAAACGTAATTAACTGCAATCGTAATAAAAATCAGCAGCTTTTAATGTAATAATCCCACAAATGTAACACATTTTCCACAAACATAATAGCTGCTGCCTACTGCAAACGTAATACGCAATTTCCCGCCAATGTAATAACTATTACGTTTGCAGAGATTTATTTTGTTTGTGGGGAAGTGAAAGTCTTCAATTTTCAATATTGTAATAACGTTCCACAAATGTAATAACGCAATGAATATTGTTTGTTTGTTTGCCTAAACACCTACTAATACTGACCGTAGGGTCAAAATCCAGTTGCTGCCTCTCCGCTCTACGATCACACAACACAACAAAAAACTGCCGGTTTGGGAGAATTTTAAGAATGCTGATTATGATCTAAAAGAGAATGATTATTTTCGCCTTTTATGGGATTAGTCTGCTGCCTGGATGCATTTTTGTTGGCGAAACTGACATGCGACATTAAGGATAGTGGATTGAATTAATAATTACATAATGTAATGCGATGAATAACTTCATTCAAATGGAGGATTTTGTCCAAGAATTGTTTATTTCTGGGGCTGACTGTGGCACATAAAATGCCTATCATAGCTCAGCTTACAAAGTCACGTCCTTCTGCGCTAATGTTTTCTAGGGCGCGACAGGAAGAGGTTTCTGTTTTAAATGTAAAAAATGCTGGACAGGAGATGGAATTCAGAGATGGGGAAACAATTTTGGATCCAACCTCAACATTTTTAGGCTTTTTATTTTCCAGAACAATTTTATAAAGGGCCTCGCCATTATATCTTGGAAGGTTTTATCTCTGAGATGGGGGGTTCTTGTCATCCCTATAATTATGAGCGCGTTTTCAATGTAGCCTGTCTGTGGTTTCTTGGTCATTTCCTAATTAATAATTTCTTAATCATTAAACAATTATTTATTGGTCTTGTTAATTCAAATTATAAATGGTTAGACTGTGAATCTGGCAATATCAAACTGGGAGGCATTGTTAGCCGTCGTGTGAGACAGGCGAATCCCGTAACGGCAGCATTACCAGGGGTTGGGGTTGAAGAGGCTGCAACGCATAAGGCAACAACCATAATTGCTTTTTAAATGCCACATGCGTACAAAACAAAGGAACTTATTGGGATAAAACATAGAAAAAAACACAGGGCCCAGGACAACAAAACGATTATGAATTATGATTTTTTTTGCAATCACTTATGATTTATATGGCGAGTATTCTTTTATTCCAGTACCCGTTTGCACCCTAAGTTGCCCTGACCGCTGTTGTAAAGACCAACATTGTCATAACGCCCTCATGCAAAAAAAAAAAAAAAGACGTCACTCTTCTGCTTTTGGTTGGCAGCCCCCCTAATTCAAACATCTTCCAGCGCGCATGCAAGTCTATTGCTTTTACCCCTCCACTCAAAAATTTGTTTTTCATATTGTTTCTACGCTTGAAAGTTAGATTTTTAAACTTTTGGGATGCCATATATTTGCATTGCTATTTTTTTATTTTTAATGAGAGACAGTGGTTCAGTGGTCGCCATGACAACGGGACAAACCAGCAACTGTAGGAGCGACCGTGAAACAAAACAAAATCCGAATCGATTTAAAACTATACAAACACTATAAAACAACAGTATCATACTAACAAGTTAAGAGGCTGCAGTGTCAACATATAACAACGGTCGTCAACTGCCGCTACTTAACTTTGACATCTTCACATTTAACAAGTATAAACATCAACGAACACAACAGAGGAAACAGAAAATATCTAAACATATGGATGCTTGAGTAGACATATGAAACACGCCCGTAATTAATTAAGTGTTGTGTTTACAAACGAGCTATTAATCCAGATGTTATGATTCTGTTTCTGCTCATGTTTTGTCTGTTTAGTTCTCGCCATGTTTTTATTATTGCCATATTTTGCATTTTGCCATTATCCACTTTACTGTTATTATTCCGGTGGATGTTTTTGCTTTTGCCATGCATTGGACTTTGTCTTCCCTGTCTGGTCTTGTGTTGAGCTACAGCTCGTTCCCCTAGTACTGTGTGTCACATGTTTAGGTGATTTCATGGCTTCTGGGTTTCCAAACATTCCTTCCAATCTCGTTTACTTCCTTTGCCTTGCTTTTCTATTTTACGAACCAATACTAACAGTTTGTTGTTTTTGTTAAAACCACTAACCTAGACTAACATTGTATAAAATGCTAACTCACTAACGAGCACGAGGGATTGTATTGTTGCACCTTACTAATTGATTAACAAGCTCTCAGCACTCGCCCTGTTCTAGTCTCCGCCTCTTGCCTTTTCCAAATCTTTGCTGCGTTCCAGCGGATCCTCCGCACCTGCTCACGCTGTCCTCTCTCTCATTATCTATGCACGTTAGAACTCCCTAACCGGAGCCGTATCTCTGTCTATAGGCTGTCTTTTGATCCCTGTCTGTGTTTTGGCTTTTGCCCATTTCATGTGATTTGGTTCTCCCTCATGTTTGTTACTTTGTAATTAGTCTGATTTCCTGCACCTGTTTTCTGTTTAGCATGTGACCTCCCATATGTGTATATTAGCAGTCTTCTCACAGCAGTTCCCTGTCAGAATGTTTCTCTTAATTTGCCTGTGCCATGCTTGTCTTCGCCTCGTACTCTTTGTGATTCTATTCTGACTGGACCGTCCCCGATTAAGATTTTTTGCTATGTTTTGGATTTCTGTCTGCATCTGTTTTTTGAACCCTTTTCTGTCTGACCACGAGTACTGTGATTGCTGCCCTGGTGTTCGACTCAGATTCTGCCCAACTGGATTGTGATTTTTGGATTGTGGACTTTGTACCTTTGCCTTCCGCCCAGCGGGAGGTGACCCTCTCACTTAATAAATTCCCATCAACTGAATTGCTTGGTTGTCGCGTCTGGTTCCTGAGCACTACATCACTTTTTTTTGCAAAACCAAGTGCACAAAGTACAGATGAGGAATACAGGGGCAGATCCAGAAATTTTGGAAAGGGGGACGCAGCTCCCACACGAGCGCCAAAGGCGCAAAGCCTGGAGGGGGTCTCGGGGCCCTCCCCCAGAAAAATTTGAGATTTAAAGTGCCAAAATACGCATTTTCCTGACATCTGAGAACAAATTTCAAGGTCTTATAGTTAGCTGAAAAGAATTTTTTTCATTAACAATTATTTCTATTTAAGGTATAAGTTTGCGATTGACTCTGCAAAGACAATCAAAACAAAGAGACTTAGGTCCTATTCCGAACGAAATGAACAAACTGAAAATGATCAAAGCATCCATCAGGATACATCATGGATTAAACATTTGAAACATAACACTAAAGTTGTTTTCTTTCATGGAGAATGGTATTTAATTCACTTTGATGAAATTAGGCATGCAGAGCTACAAAATCATCTTCTGTAAATGTTTAATTCTCACTGAATAGGTTGATGAAGGGCACTCTTCAGGGGTATCTACGGGCATACATATTGATCACTTTGTCATAATCAAGTTTAAGATCCAGTTGCACAGGCGCAAACGTTACTCTAAGATAGAGCGCTGTTATCACTACTTATCACTACTTACTCGTCTTATAGTTTATCCATATGGGACTGCATACAACAGACGGTGTACAGTTGTCAGAGTTGAATAGTCACTTGCTATTTTACACATTCAGCTATAGAAATCAATAATACTGAAGAGGCCTAGTTGTTCCATGTTAAAATATAACATTTAAACTGTAGTGCAATAAATACTCAGAGTATTAACTTAACTGAAAGTGTCAATATCACAATATAAATGATTTAAAAGTAGAAATCCTGCATTTAAATTAGGAGAGAACTCATCCATAAAACCGTGTTTCAGCTTGGCTTGCTTGTGAATATTCAATCACTGATCCTGGTGTGCCATCTAGTGATAAAATATTGTAACTGCGTGCATAAACTTGCAGCTTCATGTCCGTTGGCATCAATATATGTACGAAGATGCCCTGCCAAGCACCGTTGTGTTGTGTGATCGTAGAGCGGAGAGGCAGCAGGTGGATTTTGCCCCCACGCTCAGTATAAGTAGGTGTTTAGGGAAACAAACAAACAACAACAACCACAACGACCATTATTCATTTCGTTATTACATTTATGGGAAGTTATTTCAATATTGAAAGTTTAAGATTTTCACTTCCCCACAAACGTAATAAATCTCTGCAAACGTAATAGTTATTACATTTGCGGGAAATTGCGTGTTATGTTTGTAGAAGGCAGCGGCTATTACGTCTGTGGAAAATGTATTACGTTCGAGGAATATTACATTAAAAGCTGCAGATTTTTATTACGTTTACGGTTTATTACGTTTGTGGAAATTATTACATTGGCGGGCGTTACAATGCTATTCCAGCTTCTCTGCGTATAAGCTGCATACAGCATAGACATCATTGTCCAAAGGCTACGACAGCCCACAAGGGAACCCCACTCATTGATTGTGCCACTGATAGCGAGTGAAATAGATAATGCCAAATGTCTCTGACTCATATAACAGTAATAACTCAAAGTACTGCAACTTCCTGAACTATCCTGCCGCGGTGCAAAGTTTCCCAAAAGCGTCATTCGAACGTACACGGTCAGTGGTTCTGACTACGGCTAAGCAAGTTAGCATCTGTGCTTTTGGAAAATGTACCCCAGATTAGCAGGCCGACAGTCTCATCAAAACTGATACGAGCTAATAGCAACTGTTGCTACTGTTATTCACATTCATTATAAACCTTGACAAGGTCGTACAACCAATAAATCATCTCACAATTTATGATTTGAGCACTCGTCAGGATACTGCATTATTAACTAATGCCCAAAGCAGTCATATTTATTCGCCAGATGACTAGCTAATTCATGAACTGATTATGATCATATACAAATAAAGCTGACCAACGTAACCTTAGTCAGGCTGCACAGATCACGGACTTAGTTAGCTAATTAGCATCATGACACCGCGGCGACGATAAATATCAGATAAAAAAAAAAAAACTGGCTCTCGCCTTCCGCTCTTGATCATCTGCTCGCCCCACAGCTGCACATCGTGTGCGAAGACGAAAAAAAAAAAAGAAATAAATAAATAAATATATTTAAAAAATCTCATTCATCAGGCATGTTTACTCTTGGTTCGTCGCTAATGACTATGCCAAGCAGTGCAGCCAAAACACCTGAGGGTTAGCACTTCCGGCCCTCAGCTACAGGCAAACTTTGATGTTGTAGCTTTATTGAACTAACTGAGTAGTTCGAGTCCTATCTTTCATGATGTAGTAGAATTACGTGCTAATTTACTGAAGGGTCAAAAAAAAATTTTATTGAACACAAGGTGTGCAAAATTTGTAAATTAAAAGCAAAACAAGTTGATTCAACTCCAAGGCTTAATATTTGCTCGCACGCCAGACATTGTTGCCCTCATGGAAATATGGCTGGAAGACACCGTTGAGTAAAAATAAAATTCTTCCTGATTGTTATACTCCATATCGCAGAGATAGATGTGACAAACGAGGTGGCGGAGTTTTTATTGTCATTCGTAAAATCATATTCTCCTGCAGAAGGCTGGATTTGAACCCAGTAATTGTGAAGCTATCACCCGCAAAGTAGTGCCTGGTAAATCAACGAAAATGTGCTTTATTTTGTGCTACAGACCTCCAGATAGCGATCAAGTACAACATATCTTTTAATGAAATTGTCAACCGTGATTCTTAAATGTAGTATGGAGCACAAAATTACATTCACACTTGGTGTTTTAAACTCCCAGACATACCCTGGTGGGACGACTCAACGAACAGTGGCCACATACTGTGTCATTTGGCTGACAGCTTTTCCCTGACCCAGATCATCAATCAACCTACTCATATTAAGGGCAATGTACTGGATTTAGTACTTACCAATTCCCCTGAACATTGCTCTGATCCCATTATAACAATCGTTCAGTCTGACAGTGATCATGCTGTGATCGAGTTTCATTTCCAAACTCGTGTCAACAGACTTCGCACATGTGCACAACAAGTTTGAAATTGTACAATTTCAAAAGAGCTGACTTTAATGTCTACCATCTTACCTGGGCAAAGTGTCATTTCACTCTGCCTTGCTTCATTCCGATCTTAACGTTAACAGACGAAATTGGTGATGTCTTGTGTGTTGTGATGTCATTCTTCTGTCAGTGAATTTATTCCTACTACTGTAATCATGGATTTAAATTCTCCTGCCTGGATTGACAGTGAACTACGTCACCTGAGCAACAAAGTAGGCAAAGAAGGCGTGTTTGGGTATAATACCAGGGCCGGATTATGGGGGGTCTGGGCCCCGGGGCCAGGAGTTTGCAAAGGCCCCCCCCCGCGCCAACCCACCCTACCCAAGGATTCTACAAAGGTTTCTTTCTGCTCTTCCTTCCTGCAAAGTCGTCCTCTGACTCATCAAAGTTGAGATGTCAAACAAACTCTTCTCTTGCTAGAAGGGAGAGTGAATTCAACCGATTTTGGAACATTTTCATCCTGAGCTCATTTTTAATTCGATTCAGTCTGGAGAATGACTGTTCCCCTTCACAGTTTGTTATTGGCAGGGTCAAAGACAGTCTGAGTGCTATGTAAACATTTGGGAAAGTGGACTGTAAATCCAAATTTGCCATGGTCTTTAGCATTGTATTTGTGCATTTTTGTTCTTCTGAAAAGAATGATTTGTACTGAACAAGTTCATCTGCCAAGCTCATGGTCAGATCAGTGGACTATGCTGCAGCAAGAGATTCGGCCCTTCAAGTGAGCTCACTGTTGGACATATTATCAGGCATGAGAAGAACATGAAAAAGATTGGTCAAGTGCGTGTAAGCAGTTTACCGATGGTTAAGACAGGACACAAGTTTGTCAATTTGAACATTGAACGTTTCAATCCAAAACTTTTCTTTTCCACTAAACACCTGGCTCTGCACTTTCATCAGCCATACATTTGTGCTTCTTTGTGCGCTGGAGGACATGTCTGTAGTCTTGGGAGACTGAATCGGTAACATTTAAAGCTGACCCTTCAAAAAAGGCAAAATTGTCTCTCTGTGCTGCCACAAAGTCACGAAGTGAAAGGAGAAGCTGTGTAGCTGTGTGTATGTCAATGTCATGTTTCTGCAACTGCAGGCTCGTGGCTTGGAACCGCTGCAGTATTGTATCCCAAAAGTGTGCCATGAAAGCTATCTCTAGGGTGTCCAGCTTGCCGAGGCCTCGCTTCTAGTTTTACGTTTCTCCTGTGAATCTTTGGAAATATTGTTCAATGCCTCTCTCAATTGTGCGTAATATTTCCCAAGAGCCTTTGTTGATTCAGCTCTTGAACTCCAGCGAGTACCTGACAAAGATTTCAGTGTGAGTTTCACATCTGTATCACAGAACACACCTTCCCCCACCTGTGTGTTGACGAGGCACAAAATGTGTACATTGATTGCAGAAAGTCAAAGAAACGGCCAGCTTCTGGGCTACTGTCAACAGCATTGACACCGACTAAATTCAATGAATGTGCTGCACAGGGGACATAACAAATCAATGGGTTTATTCATTTCAGATGAGCTTGGACTCCATTGTTCTTTCCTGACATATTACTTGCATTGTCATAAGACTGGCCTCGACAGTTAGTTAAGTCTAGGCCCAGGTTCTCCACTGTTGCAACAACACACTCAGCCAAACTGTCCCCACTATGATTTTCAATAGGCTCAAAAGCCAGAAAACGCTCAACTACTTCTCCACCATTATTTACAAACCTGAAAATAAAAGTGAGTTGGTCCACATGAGCAAGGTCTGGAGTGGAGTCAATGATAACAGAGAAGTATTTGGCCTCTTTAATCTCACTGATAATTGCTTCCTTTGTTCTTTCTCCCATTAAGTGGATAAATTCCTCACAGATTGTGGATGAGAGGTAGGACATAGAGCCTTTGCCCTTGCCTCCAAACCCTTGGAGATGGTCAGCTAGAAAAGGGTCAAATTTGGCCAACAGTTCGACAATGCCCAAGAAATTACCATTGTGTGGTGATCCCAACAGTGCGCATGTTGCAATATTGACATAACCGTGAGGGGCGATCTTCCGAACTTCAATGTTGAACTTGTGGTAGAGTGAAACAATGGTGGAAAATATTAATGACTTCCCCTACTTCCTTGAACCCCTAGTTGGTAAACATTAGGGCTCCCTTAGGAGTATTCACGAGAGGCACTGCAGCAGGGCCAGCCCAGGGGCCCTCTGACTGCTGTACCCGATAGCCCAGGGGCCCTCTGGCTGCCGTCCCATGTAGCCCAGGGGCCCTCTGAGTGCCGTCCCCCATGGCCCAGGGGCCCTCTGATTGCCGTCCCCCGTGGCCCAGGGGCCCTCTGATTGCCGTACCCCATAGCCCAGGGGCCATTTGATTGCCAGCCCTGTCCACCCCGCCCAATTCATATCACCTTTCTCTCTCGGTTCTCTGCAGATATGCCCTATAACAGTGTGAGTAGTCATAAGATCCTAGAGAATAGAGGCCCTCTGACATCGCAATTGGCATCGACATCTGCATCGCTTTGGCCGCCCCCGGGCCCCTGGGCGCCGGCCCCACTGGCCTGGTCCATAATATGGCCCTGTATAACACAGCCGAGTCAAATATTGCTCATTGGCAAGAGAAACGATGGATAACGTGTTCCTATTATTACACTCTGTTGCTGCTTGAAATTTTGGGATTTACATGCATGGACAACAACGCAAGATACGTTACACATTTATTTTCAATATGTGATGATAACTCAGCACGAGATCATATCAATCAGGCTGTATTCCTTTCCCCCACTAAAGAAGATAAAACCTAAGTGACAATAATAGAAGCCAAGAATTAAGCCGCTTGCACACTGGACGCGAAACAAATTTTTTGCTCGACAGATTGCATTGAAAGCAGTGTCTTGTGTCCGAAAGTCTGACAGGGTTTTAATATATCTCTGTGTCCGACAGCCTATTATTGTTTTTAATTTCTACAAATCTACCGACTCTTTTAGATATTAAATGTGAATGTGTTAAATGTGATAAGAGTGCTCAGTTCTTCAAAATGAGTACCGAGAATTTCAATCAATGTTTCTGTTTAAGCTCTGCTCAATGAAGTGAGTCAACACTGGCGTGAGACAATGTACAATGCCTCCGTTTCTGACAGCCAAAATAAAAAAATAGGAGGATTAGAACGGATTGATAACGAAATAAAGAATAAAAATAAACATTTTAACAACAGAACATCCAATGAACACTGCGATTAATTTATTTGCGGGTTTTTTGGATGTTTTGTTGGTTGGTGATGTATATGTATTTTTATTCTTTATTCCGTTATAAATCTGTTCTCATATCAATACTTTTTTTCTGGCTGCTGGACATGGAGTATTTTGCATTTCGCCTCGGGCAGTCTTGATCGTGCAGGCGATAATTTATTCACACTGTCAATGGTCATGGAATTGATTTGCTCTCTGATTGCAAGCACTATTTTATCTCTGCTGTGGAAATAAAGCGTGAATCTGTTCGATCCATCTGACTTATTTTCAAAAGAAAGACCGAACAAAGACTGTTGTCTATCTTCAACAGAAGAAAACAGACGAATAGGCTAAAAATACCAAGAAAAGTCGATAGCTATCAATTTGCATTCTGTGAAGGTCGAACACAAACATGGCCAAGTTTGCACGTTTCATAATTCCTGGAATACTCTGAAAAATTAGAACTCTTATGACTTTCGGACACGGAGCTATATTAATACCCTGTCCCACTATTGCGTCTTTGCATTGACTTGCCTGTAATCAGTTGTGCGAAAATATTAGTTTCGTGTCCAGTGTGCAAGTGGCTTTACTGAGCACAGAACGCAAGCATGCTATATATATTTATATATATATATATATATATATATATATATGTTTGTGGTTGGCTGAGAATGATGTAAAGTCCTTAGTTTGCATCACAGATTCAGCTGCGTTGATTAAGCCAGGTCAAGTTTCCATAAAACGCTGCATCACAGGTTCAGCTGTGTTGATTAAGCCAGGTCAAGTTTCCATTATACGTGCCAACCGCCATTAATCTGACATCAGGACAATCGATGTAGATACTATAATTTATGTCCTTATTCAGATAGGTACATTAAATAGTGCTTCCTGTAATTATTTATTGCATTGAAATGTGCCTGACATTCTGGAAACCTGCCTGTGAGATTTCGGTGACCTGTTCGCACTGTGCGCGGTCAGCCAAATTCCCACTGCACAGAAATTAATATGTATTGTCCTTTTACCAATAGGACAATCTGATGCTGAATCCTGTAAGACAGGCTAATCTGATGCTGAATCCTGTAAGACAGGCTGATCTGATGCTGAATCATATAAGGAAGCTTCGTCTGATACTCAAACATGCAAAAAAGCCTGATCTAATGCTAAATCCTGAAAAAAAGCCTGATATATTGCTTCAACACGTAAGAAAGCTGCTGATCCTAAATTATGTATCCTGAATCCTGTGAGATAGGCCGATCTGATATGGAATCATTTAAGAACAGCTGATATCAAGCTGAACCATGTATGAAAGCCTGATCTGATGCTGAATCTTGTAATAAAATCTGACGTAAAGCTGAGTCTTGAAAGATAGCATGATCTGAAGATGATTCATGTCAGAAAGCCCACTCTTCAGTGGAATCCTGGAGTTTTAGCTGGATGTGTCCTGTCTCTGGTGTTGTAGCAGTGACAGTGACTTGAAATTCAATCAAGTTATCAGTATGTAAAGAGGTGAGACACCAGTTAATGGGGTTTGGAGTTACCTGGAGCCCAGTGGTCAAGGAGCTTAACAACAGCCTCACAGCAGTCTTTCCAGTTTTTTTTCCCTCAAATCTCAAGGATTTGCTAATTGGCACAGATCTTCATCCAGGAGTAATTGAACTGACCTGTGAAACCAGCTGGTGAGATTCAGAAATAGAAGAAAGACATGAGATGGACTCCTCAATTGCCCACTGGAGACTTTGTGGCCCCATAGTTCTCATGCATCAGCTGTTCCTCTCCCCACTGTTACAGGGAAACGGGTCACATCAGCTGTTCCTCTCCCCACTGTTACAGGGAAACAGGTCACATCAGCTGTTCCTCTCCCCACCGTTACAGGGAAACAGGTCACATCAGCTGTTCCTCTCCCCACTGTTACAGGGAAATGGGTCACATCAGCTGTTCCTCTCCCCACTGTTACAGGGAAATGGGTCACATCAGCTGTTCCTCTCCCCACTGTTACAGGGAAACGGGTCACATCAGCTGTTCCTCTCCCCACTGTTACAGGGAAACGGGTCACATCAGCTCTTCCTCTCCCCACTGTTACAGGGAAATGGGCTACATCAGCTGTTCCTCTCCCCACTGTTACAGGGAAAAGGGTCACATCAGCTGTTCCTCTCCCCACTGTTACAGGGAAACGGGTCACATCAGCTGTTCCTCTCCCCACTGTTACAGGGAAATGGGTCACATCAGCTGTTCCTCTCCCCACCGTTACAGGGAAAAGGGTCACATCAGCTGTTCCTCTCCCCACTGTTACAGGGAAACGGGTCACATCAGCTGTTCCTCTCCCCACTGTTACAGGGAAATGGGTCACATCAGCTGTTCTTCTCCCCACTGTTACAGGGAAACAGGTCACATCAGCTGTTCCTCTCCCCACTGTTACAGGGAAATGGGTGACAGCAGCTGTTCCTCTCCCCACTGTTACAGGGAAATGGGTCACATCAGCTGTGCCTCTCCCCACTGTTACAGGGAAATGGGTCACATCAGCTCTTCCTCTCCCCACTGTTACAGGGAAATGGGTCACATCAGCTGTTCCTCTCCCCACTGTTACAGGGAAATGGGTCACATCAGCTGTTCTTCTCCCCACTGTTACAGGGAAACAGGTCACATCAGCTGTTCCTCTCCCCACTGTTACAGGGAAATGGGTGACAGCAGCTGTTCCTCTCCCCACTGTTACAGGGAAATGGGTCACATTAGCTGTGCCTCTCCCCACTGTTACAGGGAAATGGGTCATATCAGCTCTTCCTCTCCCCACTGTTACAGGGAAACAGGTCACATCAGCTGTTCCTCTCCCCGCTGTTACAGGAAAACGGGTCACATCAGCTCTTCCTCTCCCCACTGTTACAGGGAAATGGGTCACATCAGCTCTTCCTCTCCCCACTGTTTCAGGGAAATGGGTCACATCAGCTGTTCCTCTCCCCACCGTTACAGGGAAACAGGTCACATCAGCTGTTCCTCTCCCCACCGTTACAGGGAAATGGGTGACAGCAGCTGTTCCTCTCCCCACTGATACAGGGAAATGGGTCACATCAGCTGTTCCTCTCCCCACCGTTACAGGGAAACATGTCATATCAGCTGTTCCTCTCCCCACCGTTACAGGGAAATGGGCTACATCAGCTGTTCCTCTTCCCACTGTTACAGGGAAACGGGTGACAGCAGCTGTTCCTCTCCCCACTGTTTCAGGGAAATTGGTCACATCAGCTGTTCCTCTCCCCACCGTTACAGGGAAATGGGCTACATCAGCTGTTCTTCTCCCCACTGTTACAGGAAAACAGGTCACATCAGCTGTTCCTCTTCCCACTGTTACAGGGAAACGGGTGACAGCAGCTGTTCCTCTCCCGACTGTTTCAGGGAAATGGGTCACCTCAGCTGTTCCTCTCCCCAGTGTTAAAGGGAAATGGGTCACATCAGCTGTTCCTCTCCCCACCGTTACAGGGAAATGGGTCACCTCAGCTGTTCCTCTCCCCAGTGTTAAAGGGAAATGGGTCACATCAGCTGTTCCTCTCCCTACTGTGACAGGGATATGGGTCACATCAGCTGTTCCTCTTCCCACCGTTACGGGGAAACGGGTCACATCAGCTGTTCCTCTCCCTACTGTTACAGGGAAACGGGCTTCCCATAAATTTCACTTTCTTGAAAATCACTTTTTGACAGTGGGGAGAAGAATAGCTGATGTGGCCAATTTCCCTGTAACAGTGGGAAGAGGAACATGTGATGTGATTTGTTTCCCTGTGACAGCAGGGAGAGGAACAGTTGATGTGACCCATTTCCCACACTCAGAGCAAGGGTTGCATCAGGATATTTGATGCTCTGGTCTGTGCACAGTTCAAATTCACCAAAAACAGAGCCATTAATGTATTAATATACGTAAAATGCACTTAAATGTAAATTGAGTTGTCTTGAGGAGCCTGGCTCAAAATATTAGATTAAGTTACACTGATAAAAGGCTCTATATGTGCTATTTTAGAGCACGCAAAGACACAGTACAGACTTTCAAGCAGCTTTGGTAAAAGCAGCTTCTGCTTTGTTTAATTTAAGCACTGGTTCAGCTCTGTCATGCCAGCATTACGCAAAGACATTAACAAAATACTGAAATAAACAAAACATTAACAAAATATTTACCCAACATTATAAGTATAGCAATTTAGAGATAAATTAAGCCTTGATGCACTGATATAAAACTAACACATTATTACATAACATTAACATGACTCAGCACAACATTATCGACATAACATAAATTGTGACACCAGCTAAACAACACAGGCATGAACACAAACGCTGCCAGCCTGATGCCTACGCAGTGCTGACTCGCGTTTGCCTGTGACACATGACCTTAATGGTTTCAGCTTGCAGTACCATCTATATTCGCATGGTGTCACTGCAGGCCAAATCTTGAGTAACCGTCATGAAAGCAGTCAGTTAATGTACCTCATCAAGGAAGGAATGAGTCCTATATTGAATCCGCAAACTACAGCAGTATCTTTCAGGTGCATTTTATGGTTGCTTTAAATTAACTTTAAAAGAAAAGTACAATTATTTACCTGTTTGTATTATATCTGTAGGGGCACAAATGATAGCAGAAGCATAACTGAGACATAATTTAGAGGCCGGATGCAGCCTGAAGTAAACAATGGGATAATCTCTGAAATAAAAATTTTTCATTTGATAAGAAAACTGAAATTGCACATCCACATTAACATGTTTTTTGAAAAAAATTTTAAATATTTTAATCAAAATACAATACATGGCCAAAACCACGGTATATGGACGTCATGTGGTCAGGATGTGGCTCGGACTCTATCTTTTACTTTGGGAAAATTTTGATGCGACAGGATGCCTTGAGATGCTGGATTATTCTGAAAAAATTGCCCTTTGTTTCAGCATGACCGTGAATCCATGATCTGCGGAGACTCGGGGAGAACACCTTGACCGGCCTGCATGGAGCCCATATCAAAAATCTATTAAACAGTGTTGGGATTGACTGCAAACATAACTCTGAGTCAGGACTAAAGACCCAAAATCGCAATCCGAGGCAACAAATGCTTCTCTGGCGAAAATGAAAGCAAATCTCCACAGCAATGTTCTACCATCTACAACCTCAGATTGCAAGATTTGCAAATCTCGCAAACTGACATTTTATTCACAATAGAACAGATACAACATATTGGATGTTGAAAGTGTGACGTTACGATTTTATGAAAAATATAAGCTCATTTTGAATTTGATGGCAGTAACACATCTCAGAAAAGTTGCAACAGGGCCATGTCAACAACAGTCTTCTAACAACTGTCTGTAAATGTCTGGGAAGTGAGGAGACCAGTTGCTGGAGTTTGGGAAGAGGAATGCTGTCCCATTCTTATCTGATGTAGGATTCTAGCTGCTCAACAGTCCTGGGTCTTCAAAGCCAGATTTTTTGTTTGATGATGTGCCGAATGTTCTCTATTAGTGAATCATCTGGACTGCAGGCAGGTCAGTTCAGCTCTCAGACTCTTCTACTGCAAAGCCATGCTGTTGTGACAGATGCAGTAGGAAGTTTGGCATTGTTTTGCTGAAATTGGCAAAGCCTTCTCTGAAAGAGACATGGTCTGGATGGGATCATGTTGTAAAACCTCATTATACTTTTCAGCATTGATAATCCCTTTCGAGATGTGTTATCTCCCCACACCATAGGCACTAATGCAACCCCTTACAATCAGTGATGTAGGCTTTTGAACTGTACGCTAAGTTGAATGGTCTCTCTCCTCTTCAGACCTCACAACATGCTGTCCCTGGTTTCCAAATTGAATTTCAAATTTTGATTCATCTGACCACGGAAAGGTTTTCCATTTTTTTTATGAAGGCAAAGTTTGAAGTACATATTCAGCAGAATCCATTAAAATCTTTATTTATAAATCAGAAAATGTCAGCATTTGCGATATTTCCAATTCAGACTAATTTTATGTGTTTCCATGGAAAACAAGAAAACTGCCAAGTGATCCCAAACTTTTGAGCGGTAGTGTACATGTTGCATTATACCACCAGTGTACACGTTGCAGTGTACCACCAGTGTATATTTTGCTGTGTACCACCAGTGTACATGTTGCATTGTGCAGTGTACCACCAGTGTACATGTTGCAGTGTACCTCCAGTCTACATGTTGCAGTGAATCAGTGTACATATTGCAGTATACCACCAGTGTACATGTTGCATTATACCACCAATGCACATGTTGCGGTGTACCACCAGTGTAAATGTTGCAATGTACCACCAGTGTACATGTTGCAGTGTTCCACCAGTGTACATGTTGCAGTGTTCCACAAGTGAACATGTTGCTGTGTACCACCAGCGTATGTGTTGCGGTGTACCACCAATGTACATGTTGCAGTGCACCACTAGTGTACATGTGGCAGGGTACCACCTGTGAAGATGTTGCAATATTCTACCTGTGTACATCTTGCAGTGTACCACCAGTGTACATGTTGCAATGTACCACCACCATACAAGTTGCAGTGTACCACCAGTGTACATGGGGCAGTGTATCACCAGTGTATATGTTGCAGTATACCACCAGTGTACATGTTGCAGTATACCACCAGCGTACATGTTGCATTACCACCAGTGTACATGTTGCAATGTACCACCAGTGTACATGTTGCAGTGTACCACCAGTGTACATGTTGCAGTGTACCACCAGTGTATGTGTTGCAGTATACCACCATTGTACATGTTGCAGCCTATCTCCAGTGTACATGTTGCAGTGTACCCTCAGTGTACATATTGCAGTATACCACCAGTGAACATGTTGCATTATACCACCAGTGTACACGTTGCAGTGTACCACCAGTGTACATTTTGCTGTGTACCACCAGTGTTCATGTTGCATTGTGCAGTGTACCACCAGTGTACATGTTGCAGTGTACCTCCAGTCTACATGTTGCAGTGAATCAGTGTACATATTGCAGTGTACCACCAGTGTACATGTTGCAGTGTACCACCAGTTTACATGTTGCAGTGTACCACCAGTGTATATGTTGCAGTATACCACCAGTGTACATGTTGCAGTAAACCACCAGTTTACATGTTGCAGTGTACTCCTAGTGTACATATTGCAGTATACCACCAGTGTACATGTTGCATTGTACCACCAGTGTACATATTGCAGTGTACCACCAGTCTACATGTTCCAGGGTATCACCAGCGCACATGTTGCAGGATACCACCGGTGTACATCTTGCAGTGTACCATGTTATGCATGAGTATTTTTTGTACTGCATTATATTTCATTTATAAATGAAGATTTGTTACATGCTGTTTTGCTGCCTTACTGGTCAGCTATATTTATTTTATTCATTTGACGCCCTCTGGTGGCGTGTCTGTAAAATCATTCAGAAAAGACTAGTGATTTCTAGAAGCTTCTGGCCCTTTCCTGCTTGGAGGTGGCGAGATTTCCCTAGAATCATGTGGATCTTTCTACAAGGTTGCTAGTCTATATAAATGCTGTGATTTTAAGCACAGCAGAACAGACCGCAGAAGAGAGCAGACAGCAGCAGTGAGCAGAGCAGAGTTTTGTTTTGGCAACAGTTAAATAGTGGCAGAGTGTTATTAGAGAATTAAATTGTGGATGTATTTTTTGTACAACTTTTTTTGTGAAGAATAAATTTGTTTTAGTTGTACTTTCTGGTTTTCTTTGTTGTCATTTTTTCCAGTCATAACAAATTGGAGGTTCTACCGCGATTGGATTCACCGAAGATTATTATTTTAAATCTTGTGACTCGTTGAAAAACCAGCAATCATGACCTTTGATGAGGAAAGTTTTTTGAAAACCCCAATCCTGGAATTAATTGTGCTGGCAAAGAAGAAGGACTTGCTGCAAATAGCCTCAACCCTTGGATTATCTGATGTGAAGTCATCAATGAAGAAACAAGAAATATTCAACATTTTGGTGCAACATTTCATCGATGAAGATATCTTTGGGGAAGAAGCAGCAGAATTAATTAAAGCTGTGGAAGTGCCTGCAACGGAGCTGCAAAGACTTGAATTTCAGCTGCGCCTGAAAGAGCTGGAAGAAAGAAGGTTGGAAAGGGAGAGAGAAGGTTGGAGAGGGAGAAAGAGAAAGAACTAGAAGAAAGAAGAATGCAGTACGAATTGGAAATGAAGAGAATAGGGGCATGTACTGTTTCAAAATCTTTGGGACTTTCTGATCATTTTGATGTGGGTAAACATATCAGACTTGTTCCTCCTTTCTTAGAAAATGATGTTGACCAATACTTTACCCATTTTGAAAAAAATTGCTGTCAATTTGAAATGGCCAAAAGAGCATTGGACAATGATGTTACAAAGTGTTCTTACTGGTAAAGCTAGAAAAATCTATAACCAGTTATTTGTCCTACAGTGTGCTGATTATGATTTTGTCAAATCTGCCATTCTGAAGGGTTATGAATTGGTCCCCGAGGCTTACAGGCAAAAATTTAAAAATTCTCGCAAGGAAGCCAGTCAAACTCATGTTGAATTTGGCAGGTTAAAGGAACAGTTGTTTGATCAGTGGTGAAATTCCATGAAAGTTGAAAAAGATTTTGATAGAATGAGGCAACTTATTCTGGTTGAGGAATTCAAAAGGTGTGTCCACCTTGATATTAAGATTTTCCTTGAAGAAAAACAAGCTAATACTTTGCAAGATGTTTCTACCCTAGCTGATAGTTATGCATTGACTTAGAAGTCTTCTTTTGTTTGCTCTTTTGTTTGTTTCGAAATTTCAAATCAAGTTTCAGTCCAAGACTTCTTCTAATAACACTTCTCATGATTCTAAGGCCACTTCTGAGAGGAAACCTTGCAGTGAGAATAAATCCTTTGATTCTCTACCCTCTGTGTCTTGCCAATACTGTAAAAAGCAAGGTCACCTTATTTCTGAGTGTTATGCTCTCAAGAAAAAAACAACAACGAGAAGAAACCAAGCCAACTGCTTTCACTAAGAGAAAATCTCTTGTATGAATGGTCAGTTCACCTGATCTTCTACCTTCTGAGTCTGATTCTGTTATGGAGGGTTTTGAGCCATTCATCACTGATGGTTAGGTGTCACTTTCACAAGATTTTTCCACATCTGCTCCTGTTCGAATTCTAAGGGATACTGGGTCTTCCCAATCTCTTATTCTGGCAGGTATTCTGCCTTTTTCGGACAAATCGTCTACTCAGGCTAATGTCCTTATTCAAGGAGTAGAATGTGGTTTTTCGGTGTACCTCTCCATAATGTTCATCTCAAATCAGACTTGGTCTCTGGGCCTGTTACTGTTGGTGTTAGGTCTTCTCTTCCTTTCAGAGGCATTCATTTGCTTCTCGGTAATGATCTTGCTGGGGATAAGGTTGTGCCCTTCCCTGTTGTAACTGACAATCCCTTGATTGATCAAGAATCTGACTCTATAGAGGAGGAAATTCCAGACCTCTATCCTTCACGTGCAGTTACTCGTTCTATGGCCAAAAAGGCTATTCAAGATGATGCTGACCTGGACTTCAGGTTGGCTGACACCTTCATTGGGCAGTCTCTTCATCAGGAACCTTCCAGTCCTGAGATGTCAGGGATATCTTCAGACTTGTCCTTGTCAGGTCATTCTAATGACATTTTGTCTTGGAAACAACTTATTCATGAGCAACAACAAGCTCGTGATCCAGCGCATCTTCTACCGCAGGCTGCAAGTGAACAAGAGGCTACTCAAGTTCCTGTCTGTCTTTACTACGAAAATGGTATGCTTATGAGAAAGTAGCGTCCACCTGATGTTCCTGCAGATGAACAGTGGATGATTACCCATCAAATTGTTCCTCCAAGTCTTATTGTCAAGATACTGTTAGTCTGGCCAATGACAATCCTATGTCAGGTCATTTGAGTAGCAAGAAGACCCTTCAACATGTCAGAAAGCACTTCTTCTGGCCTTCCATGAGGTCTGATGGACTGAAGAACTACAAATCCTGTCATACTTGTCAAATTGTTTGGAAGCTGAACCAGAATATTCCAAAGGCTCGACTTAAGCCCATTCCCGCTTTTGAAGAACCTTTCAGTCGGATCATCATTGACTGAGTTGGACCATTGCTGAAGACTAGATCTGGTTGTGAGTACTTACTGACTATCATGTGCGCTTCCACCCGGTTTCCTGAGGCAATTCCACTTCGTAATATCAAGGCGAAGACTATCATCAAGGCTCTTACCAAGTTTTGCTGCTTTGTTGGTCTTCCTAAGTCTATTCAGTCTGATCAAGGATCAAATTTCATGTCTGGCATATTTCAACAAGTTATGTATGAGCTTGGTATTAAACAATACAGGTCATCAGCTTACCATCCTGAGAGTCAAGGTGCTTTGGAGAGGTTCCATCAAACCCTGAAGAACATGATAAGGACCTACTGCCTTGACACAGAGAAAGATTGGGATGAAGGTGTCCATCTTCTTCTGTTTGCTGCCCGTGAAGCTGTTCAGGAGTGTCTTGGGTTCAGTCCTTTTGAGCTCGTTTTTGGGCATACAGTCCGTGGACCTTTGAAACTTCTGAAGGAAAAGTTTCTGGCCGAAGATGATGTCCCAATGAACTTGCTTCAGTATGTCTCTGACTTCCGTAATCGTCTCTCTAAGGCTTGTGACTTTGCTAAATCTAATCTCAAAGAAGCTCAGGGCAAAATGAAAGCCAGATATGACCTTCATTCAAAAGATAGAAGTTTTAAAACTGGTGACAAAGTTTTTGCACTTTTGCCAGTTCCTGGAAACCCTCTAGGAACTCGATATTTTGGCCCTTACACTGTCCTCAAAAAGGTCAGTGATCTAAATTACATAATTTCAACTCCTGGAAGGAGGAAACAAAAACAAATGTGTCACATCAACATGCTGAAAGAATACATTGATAGAGACACTCAGCAAAAGCCAGTCAATGTGGTAAATACAGTTGAACTGGAAAATTCCAAAGATTGTGACTGCCCCTTAGAAAATGAACCTTCCATCCATCCATCCATCTTCTACCGCTTATCCGGGGCCGAGTCGCGGGGGCAGCAGTCTAAGCAGGGATGCCAAGACTTCCCTCTCCCTGGACACTTCCTCTAGTTCTTCCGGGGGTATCCCGAGGCGTTCCCAGGCCAGTCAACAGACATAGTCTCTCCAGCGTGTCCTGGGTCTCCCCTGAGGCCTCCTCCCGGTGGGGCATGCCCGGAATACCTTCACAGGAAGGCGTCCAAGGGGCATCCGATAGAGATGCCCGAGCCACCCCAGTTGGCCCCTCTCGACGTGGAGGAGCAGCGGCTCTACTCTGAGCTCCTCCCGGATGACAGAGCTCCTCACCCTATCTCTAAGGGAGCGGCCCGCCACCCTGCAGAGGAAACCCATTTCAGCCGCTTGTACCCGAGATCTCGCTCTTTCTGTCATGACCCAGAGTTCATGGCCATAGGTGAGGGTAGGAACGTAGATTGACTGGTAAATCGAGAGCTTTGCCTTTCGACTCAGCTCCTTCTTTACCACAACAGATCAGTACAATGACCCCATTACTGCTGCCGCTGCACCGATCCGTCTGTCAATCTCACGCTCCATCCTTCCCTCACTCGTGAACAAGACCCCAAGATACTTGAACTCCTCCACTTGTGGCTAGAGCTCTCCTCCAACCCGGAGGGGGCTAGCCACCTTTTTCCGGTCGAGAACCATGGCCTCGGACTTGGAGGTGCTGATTCTCATCCCAGCCGCTTCGCTTCGCTTCGCAAACCGCCCCAGTGCATGCTGAAGGTCCTGGTTCGAAGGAGCCAACAAGACAACATCATCCACAAAAAGCAGAGATGAGATCCTGTGGTCCCCAAACCAAACTCCCTCCGGCCCCTGGCTGCGACTAGAAATTCTGTCCATAAAAATAATGAACAGAACCGGTGACAAAGGGCAGCCCTACCAGAGTCCAACATGCACCGGGAACAGGTCTGACTTACTGCCGGCAATGCGAACCAAGCTCCTGCTCCGGTCATACAGAGACCGCACGGCCCTTAGTAGAGGGCCCCGGACTCCATACTCCCGAAGCACCTCCCTCAGAATGCCACGAGGGACACGGTCGAATGCCTTCTCCAAGTCCACAAAACACATGTGAACTGGTTGGGCAAATTCCCATGCACCCTCAAGCACCCTGCGGAGGGTATAGAGCTGGTCCAGTGTTCCACGACCAGGACGAAAACCGCATTGTTCCTCCTGGATCCGAGGTTCGACTATCGGCCAGATTCTCCTCTCCAGCACCCTGGAATAGACTTTACTCGGGAGGAGAAGTGTGATCCCCCTATAGTTGGAGCACACCTCTCCGGCCAAGCCTGTAAAACAGCATCCCTACAGAATGAATCCAGAGAAGCAGAAATACCTTAAACAAGAAGTCAAATATCTGCTTGAAAATGACTTTGTTGAACCAAGTTACAGAGACTGGAGTTCTCCATGCATCCTAGTTCCCAAACCCAATGGAACATATAGAATGGTGACAGACTACAGGAAAGCGAACGCTCTGTCAAAAACAGACTCATATCCTATTCCCAGGATTGATGACTGCATTGACAAAGTTGGACAGTCAAAGTATGTCACAAAATCTGATCTCCTCAAGGGCTTCTGGCAGATTCCTTTAACAGCAAAAGAGATCTCTGCCTTCGTCACACCAGATGGATAATACCAATACAAGGTCATGCCATTTGGAATGAAAAATTCTCTGGCCATCTTCCAACGTCTGATAAACAGAGTGATTGCTGGACTACCAGGATGTGAGGCCGATATCGATGACATAATCATCACCAGCGACAGCTTCCAAGAGCACCTCACCTACATCAGAAAGTTTTTTCAGAGAGTGAGCGATGCCAAGCTGACTATCAACCTTTTGAAAAAGTGACTTTTGTAAAACTACAGCTGTTTACTTAGGTCATGTTGTAGGACAGGGTCAAGTCAAACCAGTTGATGCAAAACTCAAAGTTATCACTGAATTTCCTGAGCCAACAGCTGAAAGACAGCTCATGAGAAAAACATTGAAAACTGTCAAAATTCATTTGACCAGCTGAAAGCTATTCTCAAAAATGCACCAGTTCTCTTATCTCCCAATTTCAAAAAGGAGTTCAAGTTGGCAGTTGATGCCTGTGACATTGGTGCAGGTGCAGTTTTACTGCAAGAAGACACTGATGGAGTAGATCATCCTGATTGTTACTTTTCCAAAAAGTTTGATAAACATCAGAAAAACTACTCAACAATTGAAAAAGAATGTTTGGCACTTGTTTTGCCTTTACAACATTTTGAAGTCTGTTTGACTTGTTCAGCTACTTCCATCAAGGTCTTCAGTGATCACAATCCCCTAACATTCTTGCACAAGATCAAAAACAAGAATCAAAGATTGCTGAGATGGAGTTTACTTTTGCAAGAGTATGATTTGGATATTTCTCACATCAGGGGAAAAGATAATTTAATCCCAGATACACTTTCACGCATGTAATTTTATTTCTATACTTGATTGTGAAAAATGCAATTTTACTTTTCTATTTGATTGTGAGACTTGCACTGGTTGTTATGTATATGATTGTTATCATGATCAATGATACGTTTGTGTAAAGTTCAATATTGTTCTGATTATAAAACTGTTAATTTTAACAAAAGAAAGCTTTTAGCAAACCTTTCTTTTCTGAAAGAGGGGACGTGTTATGTATGAGTATTTTTTGTACTGCATAATATTTCATCTGTAAATGAAGATTTGTTACATGCTGTTTTGCTGCCTTGCTGGTCAGCTATATTTATTTTGTTCATTTGGCACCCTCTGGTGGCGTGTCTGTAAAATCATTAAGAAAAGACTAGTGATTTCTAGAAGCTTCTGGCACTTTCCTGCTTGGAGGGGGCGGGATTTCCCTATAATCCTGTGGATCTTTCTAGAAGGTTGCTAGTCTATATAAATGCTGTGATTTTCAGCACAGCAGAGCAGACAGCAGCAGTGAGCGGAGCAGAGTTTTGTTTTGAAAACAGTTAAATAGTGGCATCAAAGTGTTATTAGAGTATTGAATAGTGGATATATTTTTTGCACAACTTTTTTTGTGAAGAATAAATTTATGTTAGTTGTACTTTCTGGTTTCCAGTCTTAACAACTACCAGTGTACATTGTATTGCATGTACCACCAATGTAAATGTTGCAGTGTACCACCAGTGTACATGTTGCAATGTACCACCAGTGTACATGTTGCAATTGCCACCAATGTAAATGTTGCAGTACACCCCCAATGTAAATGTTGGAGTGTACTCCCAGTGCACATATTGCAGTATACCACCAGTGTACATGCTGCATTTTACCTCCAATGTACATGTTGCAGTATACCACCAGTTTAAATGTTGCAGAAAACCCCAGGTGTAAATGTTGCAGTGTACCCCCAGTGTAAATATTGCAGTATTTCACCAGTGTACATGTTGCATTGTACCCCTGGTGTGCATATTGCAGTATACCACCAGTGTACATGTTGCATTGTACCACCAGTGTACATATTGCAGTGTACCACCAGTCTACATGCAGCAGTGTATGACCAGTGTACATGTTGCAGTGTACCCCCAGTGTACATATTGCAGTATACAAACAGTGTACATGTTGGATTATACTACCAGTGTACATGTTGCAGTGTACCACCAGTGAACATGTTGCAGTGTATCATCAGTGTATAGGTTGCAGTAAACCATCAGTGTACATCTTGCAGTATACCACCAGTGCAAAAGTTACAATGTACCACCAGTGTACATGTTGCAGCGTACCACCAGTGTACAAGTGGCTGTATGACACCAGTGAACATGTTGCAGTATACCACCAGTGTAAGTTGCAGTGTACCCCTAGTGTACATATTGCAGTATACCACCAGTGTACATATTGCAGTGTAGCACCAGTCTACATGTTGCAGTATACCACCAGTGAACATGCTGCAGTATACCACCAGTGTAAATGTTGCAGTAAACCTCCAGTGTAAATGTTGCAGTGTACCCCTAGTGTACATATTACAGTATACCACCAGTGTACATGTTGCATTGGATCACCAGTGTACATATTGCAGAATACCACCAGTCTACATGCTGCAGTATATCACCAGTGTTCATGTTGCAGTGCACCCCCAGTGTACATGTTGCATTATACGACCAGTGTACATGTTGCAGTGTACCACCAATGTACATTTTGCAGTGTATTATCAGTGTATAGGTTGCAGTACACCCCTGGTGTACATCTTGCTGTATACCACCAGTGTAAACGTTGCAATGTACCAGCAGTGTACATGTTGCAGTGTACCACCATTGTTCATGTTGCAGTGTACCACCAGTGTACAAATTGCTGTATAACACCAGTGTACATGTTGCAGTATACCACCAGTGTACATGTTGCAGAATACCACCAGTGTACATGTTCCATTATACCACCAGTGTACATGTTGCAGTATACCACAATTGTACATGTTGCAGTGCAGCATCAGTGTATATATTGCAGTATACATCCAGCTTACATGTTGCAGTGTATTCCTTGTGTACATATTGAAGTATACCTCCAGTGTACATGTTGCATTGCACCACAAGTGTACATATTGGAGTATAACACCAGTCTACATGTTGCAGTGTATCACCAGTGTACATGTTGCAGTATACCACCAGTGTACATGTTCAAGTATACCACCAGTGTACATATTGCAGTATACCACCAGTGTAAACGTTGCAGTACACCCCCAGTGTACATGTTGCAATGTACCCATTGTGTACATGTTGCAGTATACCACCAGTGTAAATGTTGCAGTCAACCACCGGTTTACATGTTGCAGTGTACTCCTAGTGTAAATGTTGCAGTGTACCACCAGTGTACATGTTGCAATTTACCACAACTGTATACATGTTGTAGTATACCACCAGTGTACATGTTGCAGAAAACCCCCAGTGTAAATATTGCAGTGTACCCCCAGTGTACATATTTCAGAATACCACCAGTGTACATGTTGCATTGTACCCCCAGTGTACATATTGCAGTATACCACCAGTGTACAAGTGGCTGTATACCACCAGTGTACTTGTTGCAGCATACCACCAGTGTAAATGTTGCAGTACACCCGCAGTGTACATGTTGCAGTGTATCCTCAGTGTACATATTGCAGTATACCACCAGTGTACATGTTCCATTATACCACCAGTGTACATGTTGCAGTATACCACCAGTGTACATGTTGCAGTGCACCATCAGTGTATATATTGCAGTATACATCCAGTATACATGTTGTGTACATATTGAAGTATACCCCCAGTGTACATGTTACATTGCACCACAAGTGTACATATTGTAGTATAACACCAGTCTACATGTTGCAGTGTATCACCAGTGAACATGTTGCAGTATACCACCAGTGGACATGTTCCAGTATACCACCAGTGTACATATTGCAGTATACCACTAGTGTGAACGTTGCAGTACACCCCCAGTGTACATGTTGCAATGTACCCATTGTGTACATGTTGCAGTATACCATCAGTGTAAATGTTGCAGTAAACCACCAGTTTACATGTTCCAGTGTACTCCTAGTGTAAATGTTGCAGTGTACCACCAGTGTACATGTTGCAATTTACCACAAGTGTATACATGTTGTAGTATACCACCAGTGTACATGTTGCAGAAAACCCCCAGTGTAAATATTGCAGTGTACCCCCAGTGTACATAGTTCAGAATACCACCAGTGTACATGTGGCAATGCACCACCAGTGTACATGTTGAAATGTACCACCAGTGTACTTGTTGCAGCCTACCACCAGTGTAAATGTTGCAGTACACCCGCAGTGTACATGTTGCATTGTACCCCCAGTGTACATGTTGCAGTATACCACCAGTGTACATGTTGCATTATACCACCAGTGTACATGTTGCAGTGTACCACCAGTGTACATGTTGCAGTGTATCATCAGTGTATATGTTGCAGTATACCACCAGTGTACACGTTGCAGCAAACCATCAGTTACATGTTGCAGAGTACTCCTAGTGTACATATTTCAGAACCCACCCGTGTACATGTTTCAGGACACCACCAGTGTACATCTTGCAGTATACCACCAGTGTAAATGTTGCAATGTACCACTATTGTACATGTTGCAGTGTACCACCAGTGTACAAGTGGCTGTATACCACCAGTGAACATGTTGCAGTATACCACCAGTGTAAACGTTGCAGTACACCCCCAGTGTAAATGTTGCTGTGTACCACCAGTGTACATGTGGCAGTATGCCAACAGTGTACATGTTGCCATGTACTACCAGTGTACATAAGGTAGTGCACCACCAGTGCACATGTTGCAATATACGACCATTGTACATGTTGCAGCTTTCCACCAGTGTATATATTGTGGTGTACCTCTAGTGTAAATGTTGCAGTATACCACCAGTGTACATGTTGCATTTTACCACTATTGTACATGCGGCAGTGGACCATCAGTGTATATGTTGCAGTATACCACCAGTGTACACGTTGCAGCAAACCATCAGTTTACATGTTGCAGTGTACCACCAGTGTACATGTGGCTTAATACCACCAGTGTAAATGTTGCAGTTAACCACCATTGTACATGATGCAGTGTACCACCAGTGTACATGTGGCTGTACACTACCGGTGTACATGTTGCAGTGTACCCTTAGTGTACATATTGCAGTATACCACCAGTATACATGTTGAATTGTAACACCAATGTGCATAATGCAGTGTACCACCAGTCTACATGTTACAGTGTATCACCAGTGTACAAGTTGCAGTATAGAACCAGTCTACATGTTGCAATGTACCACCAGTGAACATGTTACAAGGTATCACCACTGTACAAGTAGCAGTGTACCACCATTGAACATGTTGCAGTGTACCACCAGTGTACATGTGGCTGAATACCAGCAGTGTAAATGTTGCAGTTAACCACCAGTGTACATTTGGTAGGGCACCACCAGTGCACATGTTGTTGTATACCAGCATTCTACATCTAGTAGTGTGGCACCAGTGTAAATGTAGCAGTATACCACCAGTGTACATGTTTCAGTACACCACCAGGGAATGTGTTGCTCTGTACCACCAGTGAACATATTGCAGTATACCACCAATCTACATGTTTCAATGTACCACCAGTGTATCAGTTGCAGTGTAATACCATTGTACATGCTGCAGTGCACCACCAGTGTACATGTTGCAGTGTACCTTCTGGGTATATATTGCAGTATACCACCAGTGTACATCTTGCAGTATAACACCAGTGTGAACGTTGCAATGTACCATCAGTGTACATGTTGTAGTGTACCACCAGTGCACATGTTGCAGTGCACCACCAGTGTACATGTTTCAATGTACCCCCAGTATACATATTGCAGTATACCACCAGTGTACATGTTGCATTATACCACCAGCGACATGTTGCAGTAAACCACCAGTGTACATATTGCAGTGTACCCGCAGCATACATATTGCAGTATACCACCAGTGTACATGTTGCAGTATACCACCAGTGTACATGGTGCAGGGTACCACCAGTGTACATGTTGCACTGTTTCACCAGTGTGCATCTTTTAGTGTACCACCTGTGTAAATGTTCCAGTGTACCACCAGTAAACATGTTGCAGTGTACCACCAGTGTACATGTGGCAGTGTACCCCCAGTATACATATTGCTGTATACCACCAGTGTACATGTTGCAGTATAACACCAGTGAACATTTGGCAATGTACCATCATTGTACATGTAGCAGTGTACCACCAGTGTACATGTTGCATTATACCACCAGGGTATATGTTGCAGTATACGACCAGTGTACATGTTGTAGTATACCACCAGTGTACATGTTTCAATGTATCATCAGTGAACATGTTGCAGTATACCAACAGTGGACATGTTGCTGTGTACCACCAATGTACACGTGGTAGTGTGCTACCAGTGAACATGTTGCAGTATACCAACAGTGGACATGTTGCTGTGTACCACCTGTGTACATGGTGCAGTGTACCACCTGTTTATATGATGCAATATACCACCATTTTACTTGTTGCAGTGTACCACCAATGTACATTTTGCAATGTGTTGCTGCCTTTAAATTCGAAGTTAATGATTATTTGCAAAAAAAATTAAGCTTCTCAGTTTGAACATTAAAAATCTTGTCTTTGCAGTGTATTCAATTGAATATAAGTTTAAAAGGATTTGCAAATCATTGTATTCCTTTTGTATCCATGATTTACATAACGTGCCAACTTCACTGGTTTTGGGTTTTGTACATGTTGCAGCGTACTTCCAGTGTATATGTTGCAATATGCCACCAGTGTACATGTTGCAGTGTACCACCCGTGTACATGTTGCAATGTACCATCAGTGTAAATGTTGCAATATACCACCAGTGTACTTGTTGCAGTGTACCCCCAGTGTAGATATAGCAGCATACCACCAGTGTATATGTTGCAATATGCCACCAGTGTACATGTTGCAGTGTACCACCCGTGTACATGTTGCAATGTACCATCAGTGTAAATGTTGCAGTGTACTACCACTGTACATGTTTCAATGTACCATCAGTGTACATTTTGCATTATACCACCAGTGGACATGTTGCAGTGTACTGCCAGTGTACATGTTGCAGTATACCACCTATGTACATGTTGCAGTGCACCACCGGTGTACATGATGCAGTATACCACCAGTGTACATGTTGCAGTGTCCCACCAGTGTACATGTTTCAATGTACCATCAGTGTACATTTTGCAGTATACCACCAGTGTACATGTTTCAATGTATCATCAGTGTACATGTTGCATTATACCACCAGTGTACATTTTGCAACGTACCGCCAGTGTACATTTTGCAGTGTACCACAAATGTACGTTTTGCATTGTACCACCAGTCTACATGTTGCGGTGTATCACCAGTGTGCATGTAGTTGTGTACCACTAGTGTAGATATTGCAGTGTACCACCATTGTAAGTGCTGTACCACTAGTGTAGATATTGCAGTGTACCACCATTGTAAGTGCTGCAGTGTACCACCATTGTACTTGTTGCAGTGTACCACTAGTTTCCATGTTGCAGTGTACCACCAGTGTCTATGTTGCAGTGTACCACCAGTGTACATGTCGCAGTGTACCACCATTGTACATTTTGCAATGTTCCACCAGTGTACATTTCACATTATCCCACCAGTGTACATGTTGCAGTATACCACCAGTGTATATGTTGCAGCGTAACATCAGTGTACATGTTGCAGTATTCCACCAGTGTACATGTAGCAGTATAACACCATTGTACTCGTGGCACTGTTCCACCATTGCACATGTTGCAGTGTACCACCAGTGTACAAAATGTTGTAGTGTGCAGGTTGTGCAGTGTTGTGTGCAGGTTGTGCAGTGTGCAGGTTGCATTGTACCACCAGTGTACGTGTTGCATTGTACCACCAGTCTACATGTTGCAGTGTATCACCAGTGTACATGTGGCAGTGTACCACCAGTGTACATTTTGCAGTGTACCACCAGTGAACATGTTGCAGTGTACCACCAGTGTACATGTTGCAATATGTTGAAGAAGGTAGGTCTGCACACTGCCAAATGAGCTCCAATAAATAAATTTTTTTAATTAAAACAAGCAATGTTTCGATCACCCTGGATCTTCGTCAGGCAGATGCATATTGCAGTTTTCCATCAGTGTACATTTTGTAGTGTACCTCAAGCATACATGTTGCAGTATACCCCCAGTGTACATGTTGCAGTATACCACTAGTGTACATGTTGCAGTATACTACCAGTGTACATTTTGCAGTGTACCGCCAGTTAACATTTTGCAGTGTACCAACAGTGTACTGCTTGACTTTAGCCTGTCTCCAGACCATTCATCGTCGAACACTTGTCCTGAGTTTCCCTTCTGTTTATTTAAGTGTGAACCGCACCTCTGTATGACTGATTAAAAGTGCTCCTGAGGGGTAAACTTTGATCTGCACCTGATTTCTGCTTCTGCTTCGCTTAACACTAAATGAAACACTTGTACTTGGCACAGACTACTGCAGGCACGCCTCTCTTTTATTCGGGGTCATATTTGTTTAAGTGCTACATGTCACAATTCTGTCACAGTATTGGGAGTGTATTTGATTTGTGTTTTGTACTTTCCAATGAATGTGGCTCATTGCAGTGATTTGTTTGTTTTTTCTTGGGGTGGCAAAAGGATGTCTTCCTCAAGGCCGACAATTGTTTGCCAACAAATCCCAACAAGTGTAATATCATTCACTTCCTGTGATACTTCTTTCAGTCCTCAGCCCTCCGTTTGAGAACACTGTTAGAGTTACCCTTGCTCACAACCACTGTTAAATTTACAGATTTCTCTGGATAGGAACATTTCTTTGGCAGGTAGCTGCCAGGCATGCATTCATAGTTCTCACACAAACAGAGAATCCATCAAAATATGACAGAATATAACGCAGTTCACCCAATCAATATTTTAGCACCCACACAGCCCTTCATTCAACTGCTCTGCAGTCATTCATGTTTGAATAAACTCTGGGCTGCAGTGAGGCATTTTCAGTGGACCCCACACATTTGGCCATACAGATTTGCAAAATATTAAAAGTAATTAAAGAAGTTATAAAAAATTTCTTTGACTACTGCTTTCTGATATCAGAATGTGTCACAGGACTCTCATTGGACATGATAGTTTTGGGAAAGTCACAACATATGCTGTGGATCTTTATGTTGAGTCTTGTTCAGGTGTGGATTGGTTCAATTTTGTGTTGATTTTAAGTTCCACTTCATGAAAGGACTAAATTAATATCATCAACAAACATTACCCAATTCTTGCAAATATGCCGAGACACACCTTCCCTGGCATGCAAAATCAGTTTGATTGAAATTTGATCTTTACTTCACACTATATTAACTTTTAAAGACAATTTCTTTAAACACATTTAATGCTGTTTAAAGTCTGGGCCAAATGACCTTTAAAGATGGTTAGGAGAAGTCTGAAATTCTATTGGAATAAAAGAATCAATATTTGACAAAAATGAAACCTAAGTTCTCAAAAGTGCCACCCATTCAGCATGTGTAGTTAAGCACAGTTCATGACAAAGCCTTTTGAATAAATGCATGTAAAATGTATACTCATACATTGATGCAAATGTACAGTCCAGAACTTGCCCATTTTTGAAAAATTTAATCTTGGAATTTGGTATGCCATTACATTTGCCCAGGTGTATTGAAAACAAAGTGTCCCTCTGTCCTCGCTGAGGAGCTTTTGACACCGTTCCACTACATGCATTGTGGTTTTCGTGACCTCTGTTGGCACTGTTAGTATCCTTATTGTACTTTGCAGATAAAGAGCAGCTGATTGGATCTCTTAACTCTCTAAAGCTCAATATCCCGTTAACTTTCAAGCTGTCCCTGTTCAAGATTGCGTGATTAATAATCACACAATTTAGTGACTGAATAATCAAGACTAATATACATTGCCTTGTATAAGTATTCACCCCCCTGAACTTTTCAACATTTTTTCACGTTACAACCACAAATTTTAATGTATTTTATTGGGGTTTTATGGAATAAACCAATATAAAACAGTGCATCATTTTGAAGTGGGGGGAAAATATTTCACCCCCAAATCCGAAATAGTTAGAACAAAGTGTAAATTATAAATAAAATCAAAACACAACAACTTTCAAATCACACCAGCCAGTATTTTATTCACACTGGAACAGAGATAACAGCAAATGTTGAAACTGAGAATTTTACAATTTTATCCACAAAATGAGCTCATTTCAAATTTGATGGCTGGTACAGGTCTCATAAAGTTGGGACAGGGGCCTGTTTACCATGGTGTAGCATCCCCTCTTCTTTTTAACACAGAGTGGAGGCGTCTGGGCATTGAGGAGACAAGTTTCTTGAGTTCAGCTATTGGAATTTGATCTCACTCTTGTTTAAGACAGGCTTCAAGCTGCTGGAGAGTTTTGCGTCTCCTTTGACGGACATTTTGTTTAATTATGTGCCAAATGTTCTCAATCGGTGAAAGGTCAGGACTTCAGGCAGGCCAGTTCAGCACACAGACTCTTCTACTACGAAGCCATGCCGTTGTAATAGCTGCAGTATGTGGCTTTGCATTGTCCTGCTCTGCTGAAATACACAAGGCCTTCCCTGGAATACATGTCATCTGGAGGGGAGATTATGTTGCTCTAAATTCTTTATATACCTCTCAGCATTCATGGTACTTTTTAAAACATGCAAGAGTCCCACACCATATGTACTAATGCATCCTCATACCATCAGAGATGCAGCGTTTGAAACGAACGCTGATAACAGGAGAGGTGGTCTTTCTCCTCTTTAGCCCAGAGGACATTACACCCATGATTTCCAACAAGAATGTCAAATTTGGACTTGTCTGACCACAGGACACCTGGCCACTTTGCTACAGTCCATTTTAAATGAGCCTTGCCCCAGAGAATATGGCGGCGCTACTGGATCATGATCAACAATGGCTTCCTTTTTGCAAGATTGAGTTTTAGATGGCATCTGTGGTTGGCACGGCAGACTGTTTACAGACAGTGGCTTCTTGAAGTAATCCTGGGCCCATTTAGTAATTTCAATGACAGAATCATGCTGGTGACTGATGCAGTGGCATCTGAGGGCCCGAAGATAATGGGCATCCAGTAAAGGTCTTCGGCCTTGTCCCTTATGCACAGAGATTATTCCAGTTTCTCTGAATCTTTTGATGATGTTATGCACTGTTGATGATGAGACTTTCAAAGCCTTTGCAATTTAACATTGAGGAACATTGTTTTCAAAGTATTCAATAAATTTTTTACTCAAGCCTTCACAGGTTGGAGAGCCTCTGGCCATTTAAACTTCTGAGAGACTCAGTCTCTCTAAGACATCTCTTTATAGCCAATCATATTACAGACCTGATGCCAGTTAAATTATTTACTTTTTTATTCACAATTTACACTTCATCCCAAATATTTCGGAATTGGGGTTGTTCATGGAAAAAAAATTATTGACAAACAAAAATCTGAAAAAAAAAATCTTTTGGGGTATATCTCTACCAGCTTTGCACATACAGAGACTGATATTTTAGCCTATTCTTCTTTCCAAAAGAGCTCAAGCTCTCACATTGGATCTCAGATAATTGGATTTAGGTCTGGGCTTTGAATGGGCCATTCTAACACATTAATTAGGGGTGGCGGGTATAATTGGTTCTACGATGCATCGAGATGCTTCGTTGAACGATTCTGTTATGCGATTTGCCTGCAGGCCCTTTCCCCTGCTGCATTCTTTGCCTCCACCTTAACAAGCCACACCTATTGCTCGTTAAGGTGGAGGTGGAGTATTAGAATTTAAGAGTTGGCTGCACCTATCTTGGTGCAGCAGTATTCTGTTTGTCTCCTGAGCCCTGCTATGTTTTGCTGCTGCTCCCCTCTGGGACTGGTTTATCTTTTTTATTTATATTAAAGATTTTCTATTTTTACTCAGCCTATGCGTTTGGGTCCCTCACCGCTTTTTGGGGAACATGGTCCCAGCGCCCGCCGTCTTTGTCTCTTTCCGGCGGGCCACAATCCATGACGGATTCTGCATCGATGTAGAAAAGTCTACAATCAATTATCAATGCAATTTTCAATGCACTCCCAGAGTTTGGAGTTACGCATTATTATGGAACCCACCTGCGTTCTTGCAAAGACATGCCCTTCCAGAGCATTCAAGTGCTATGATTGGCTAGTCCTAGTGCCAGGATTAGCCAACCATTCAGTTCTAGGATTGGAATCCTAGAGCTTGAACAGCTGGCCAATCCTAGCATTTGAATGCCCCAGAGGGGCGTGTCTTTTATGCGGAAGGTGTGCGCTGTATTTACAGTCCAGATTGCGCAAGCACCGTGCGGCGAGTGCGAGAGAGAAATGAGGTACAGGCACCGCCGGCTTTTTAAAAAGCTGATGTTCGGGAACACTTTGGATTTCGTGAAATTGATGGGGGAAAAAACAGAGTTAGACAAGAATTGGGCAATTTGCAAGACGCATAACGCAAAAATCAAGTGCGTAGGCAACACGACAAATAAGAGAAATTATTTTGCCCATTGCCACTTCCAGCTAACTCTAGCCGGAAAAATAAAAACGTTGGTGTATTCAACCAGAAAACTCTTTAACATGCCTCGCGTCAAAGCTGTCTCCTAACTCCGACAGGACCAAAAAGATTACAAAGGCTGTTGCAATTTTTATGGCAAAAGATCTGCGCCCTTACTCCATCGAGGAAAGGGGAGGCTTTCGTTTTCTCCTGCATACCCTGGAACCGAGGCACAAAGTCCTGTCCTGGCGATTCTTCACAGACACTGCTATACCAACACATTACCGCGGCCCCAAAGCTCAGTGTTGTCTTTGAGAAGAGCGAGTCAGAGACAAAGAGAACGAGAGGAAGGGGAGCTGTTGCCACATGTTTACTGAGTGTAAGAAATGCTCATTACAAAATAGAGCTGCTAAATAAATTTTTTTTTTAATTTAAATTGGTTTTATTTGGATGTATGAAAATGTAATTTACTACGAAAGAGGTTTCTTTTCAGTCTTATTAGGTGGATTAATATTTTATGTACTTGAAAGGGTCAGCTGTTCGTGTGAAGTGATTTGTTTAAAAAAATGTATTAAAGGGTTTAAATCTCCCCTGGTGGTTTGTATTGATGGGGAAAAACAAACCATGTACAGAAATCTGAAATTGAATTGATGCATTGAGAATTGTTTAATCATCGAATCGTCACCCTCTGAATCGTAATCAAATCAAATTGTGAGGTGACTGATGATTCTAACCCCTAACATTAATGTGCTTTGAAATAAACCATTCCATTGTAACTCTAGCTGTATGTTTGAGGTCGTTGTCCTGCTGGAAAGTGAAGTTCCGCCCCAGTCTCATGTCTCTTGCAGACTGGAACAGGATTTTTTCACGAATTGCCCTGTATTTGGCATCCTTCTTCCCATTAACTCTGAGCGGCTTTCTTGTCCCTGCTGAAGAAAAGCATGCCCACAGCGTGATGCTGCCCCCACCATGTTTCACGGAGGGGATGAGTGCTCAGGGTGATGTACGGAGAGGATGGCATGCTCAGGGTGATGTACAGAGGGGATGGTGTTGCTCAGGGTGATGTATGGATGGGATGGTGTATCAGGGTGATGTATGGAGGAGAAGGTGTTATACGGAGATGATGGTGTGCTCAGGGTGATGTACGGAGGGGATAGTGTGCTCAGGGTGATGTACGGAGGGGATAGTGTGCTCAGGGTGAGGTACGGAGGGGATGGTGTGCTCAGGGTGAGGTACGGAGGGGATGGTGTGCTCATGATGATGTACGGAGGGGATTGTGCTCATGATGATGTACGGAGGGGATGGTGTGCTACTGATGATATACGGAGGGGATTATTTTCTCAGGGTAATGTCTGGGAGGGAAGGTGTGCTCAGGGTGAGGTACGGAGGGGATGATGTGCTCAGGGTGAAGAATGGAGGGGATGGTGTGCTCAGGGTGAAGTATGGAGGGGATGGTGTGCTCAGGGTGTTGTACGGAGATGATAGTGTGCTCAGGGTGATGTACGGAGGGGAATGTGTGCTCAGGGTGATGTTGGGAGGGTATGGTGTCCTCAGGGTGATGTACAGAGGAGTTGGTTTGCTCAGGGTGGGGTACGGAGGGGAGGGTGTGCTCAGGGTGTTGTATGGAGGGGATGAGTGCTTAGGGTGATGTACAGAGGGGATGAGTGCTCAAGTTGATGTATGGAGGAGATGGTGTGCTCAGGGTGAAGTATGGAGGGGATGAGTGCTCAGGGTGATGTACGGAGGGGATGGTGTGGTCAGCGTGTTGTGTGGAGAGGGTTGTGCTCAGGGTGTTGTACTGAGGGGATGGTGTGCTCAGGATGTTGTACTGAGGGGATGGTGTTGCTCAGGGTGTTGTATCAAGGGGATGAGTGCTCAGGGTGTTTTACGGAGGGGATGAGTGCTCAGGGTGATGTACGGAGGGAATGGTGTGCTCACGATGATGTACGAAGGGGATGGTGTGCTCAGGGTGAAGTATGGAGGGTATGGTGTGCTCAGGGGGGTGTACGGAGGGGATGTGTGCTCAGCGTGTTGTAAGGGGGAGATGTGAGCGCAGGGTGAGGTACGGAGGGGTTGGTGTGCCCAGCGTGTTGTACGGAGGGGATGTGTGCCCAGGGTGATGTACGGAGGGGATGGTGTGCTCAGGGTGATGTGCGGAGGGGATGGTGTGCTCAGCGTGTTGTACGGGGGAGATGTGTGCTCAGGGTGAGGTACGGAGGGGATGGTGTGCTCAGCGTGTTGTACGGAGGGGATGTGTGGTCAGGGTCAGAGAGGGAGGGGATGGTGGGCTCAGGGTGATGTGCAGAGGGGATGGTGTGCTCAGGGTGTTGTGCAGAGGGGATGGTGTGCTCAGGGTGTTGTACGGAGGGGATGTGTGCTCAGGGTGATGTTGGGGGTGGATGGTGTGCTCAGGGTGATGTGCGGAGGGGATGGTGTGCTCAGCGTGTTGTACGGGGGAGATGTGTGCTCAGGGTGAGGTACGGAGGGGATGGTGTGCTCAGCGTGTTGTACGGAGGGGATGGTGTGCTCAGGGTGATGTACGGAGGGGATGGTGTGCTCAGCGTGTTGTACGGGGGAGATGTGTGCTCAGGGTGAGGTACGGAGGGGATGGTGTGCTCAGCGTGTTGTACGGAGGGGATGTGTGCTCAGGGTCAGATAAGGAGGGGATGGTGTGCTCAGGGTGATGTGCAGAGGGGATGGTGTGCTCAGGGTGTTGTGCAGAGGGGATGGTGTGCTCAGGGTGCTGTACGGGGGAGATGTGTGCTCAGGGTGGGGTACGGAGGGGATGGTGTGCTCAGCGTGTTGTACGGAGGGGATGTGTGCTCAGGGTCAGAGAAGGAGGGGATGGTTTGCTCAGGGTGATGTGCAGAGGGGATGGTGTGCTCAGGGTGTTGTGCAGAGGGGATGGTGTGCTCAGGGTGTTGTGCGGAGGGGATGGTGTGCTCAGCGTGTTGTATGGGGGAGATGTGTGCTCAGGGTGAGGTACGGAGGGGTTGGTGTGCTCAGCGTGTTGTACGGAGGGGATGTGTGTTCAGGGTGATGTACGGAGGGGATGGTGTGCTCAGGGTGATGTACGGAGGGGATGGTGTGCTCAGCGTGGTGTACGGGGGAGATGTGTGCTCAGGGTGAGGTACGGAGGGGATGGTGTGCTCACGGTGTTGTAGGGAGGGGATGTGTGGTCAGGGTCAGATAAGGAGGGGATGGTGTGCTCAGGGTGATGTGCAGAGGGGATGGTGTGCTCAGGGTGTTGTGCAGAGGGGATGGTGTGCTCAGGGTGTTGTACGGAGGGGATGTGTGCTCAGGGTGATGTTGGGGGTGGATGGTGTGCTCAGGGTGATGTGCGGAGGGGATGGTGTGCTCAGCGTGTTGTACGGGGGAGATGTGTGCTCAGGGTGAGGTATGGAGGGGATGGTGTGCTCAGCGTGTTGTACGGAGGGGATGTGTGCTCAGGGTCAGATAAGGAGGGGATAGTGTGCTCAGGGTGATGTGCAGAGGGGATGGTGTGCTCAGGGTGTTGTGCAGAGGGGATGGTGTGCTCAGGGTGTTGTACGGAGGGGATGTGTGCTCAGGGTGATGTTGGGGGTGGATGGTGTGCTCAGGGTGGTGTGCGGAGGGGATGGTGTGCTCAGCGTGTTGTGCGGGGCAGAGGTGTGCTCAGGGTGAGGTACGGAGGGGATGGTGTGCTCAGCGTGTTGTACGGAGGGGATGGTGTGCTCAGGGTGATGTACGGAGGGGATGGTGTGCTCAGCGTGTTGTACGGGGGAGATGTGTGCTCAGGGTGGGGTACGGAGGGGATGGTGTGCTCAGCGTGTTGTACGGAGGGGATGTGTGCTCAGGGTCAGATAAGGAGGGGATGGTTTGCTCAGGGTGATGTGCAGAGGGGATGGTGTGCTCAGGGTGTTGGGCAGAGGGGTTGGTGTGCTCAGGGTGCTGTACGGGGGAGAGGGGGGCGGAGGGTGGGGTAGGGTGGGGATGGTGTGCGCAGCGTGTTGTACGGAGGGGATGGGTGCTCAGGGTCAGATAAGGAGGGGATGGTTTGCTCAGGGTGATGTGCAGAGGGGATGGTGTGCTCAGGGTGTTGTGCAGAGGGGATGGTGTGCTCAGGGTGTTGTACGGAGGGGATGGTGTGCTCAGGGTGTTGTACAGAGGGGATGGTGTGGTCAGGGTGATGTACGGAGGGGATGGTGTGCTCAGGGTGCTGTACGGAGGGGATGTGTGCTCAGGGTGATGTTGGGGGGGGATGGTGTGCTCAGGGTGATGCGGAGTGTTAAGTTTCCATCACAAGTAACATTTTACATTAAGGCCAAAAAGTTCCATTTTAGCCTTATCTGACCAAAGCACCTTCTTCCACACGTTAGCCGTATCTCTTAATTGGCTTGGATCTTTGCAGCTCCTCCAGAGTCACCATATGCCTTTTGGTTGCTTCTCTGACTAATGCTCACCTTGCCCGGCCAGTCAGTTTCGGTGGACGGACTTGTCTTGGTAGGTCTGCATTTGTGTCATACTCTTTCCATTGTCGAATGATGGATTTAATAGTGCTTCTTGTGATGTTCAAAGCTTGGGATTTTTTTTTTTTTATAACCTAACCCTGCTTTATACTTCTCTACAACTTTATCTCTCAGTGGCAGCGGTGAACTGGTGATACAGAAGGCTCAAACCCATCACTTAAAAATAATGATTTGTCACAATCTGTTTTCGATCATTTATTACCATTACAGGTGTGGTCAGTTTTCATTAATAACGCATACCTGTCAACTCTCACGCATTCGCCATGAGTTTTAGTGGCATATTTATGTTTCCCTTGCAGTAGTTATAAATTACACAATCAACACATATGGAAGAGATTCTCGCGCGGAATTGAATTGAAATAAACCTTGTGCATGGAGGTTTATCAGTTTCACGTGTGTTATGGTGATTTTGACTCCGGGCTTTTCACGCCTTTCTTTTCTTGGGGGTTGGAAGCAATGCATGTTTTTCATTATCGTTCAAACGAAAAAATGTTTAAAAGAAATAAGTACCTGTCCACACGTAGCCGGGTATCTACTAAATCGAAAACATTTTCTTACATTTTGACCGGTCATCCGCATGACAACGCATCAAAAACGAATGTTTAAAAAAAAACTCCGGGCAAAGTGAAGATTTTTGAAAACTCCGTTTATGCATTTGCGTGTAGACAGAGATAACCGGAGTTTTGGGTTTTCGAATGTCACAACCTGCGCCAAAATGACAACAAATCTGCTCTGACGTCAAACGTGCGACCTTTGTTTACTGCAGAAGCCAGAGCAGAAGCATGGACAAAGAGTAATGGATCGGAGTCGTGCCTTGAAAGCTGTGATAGCGTTAATTATTGTGCAGGCGCTCTATACATGTTTAATTTTAGAAGCCCAACTACTGCTCCAAGGAAATAATGCCATCTACAGATGGCAAATTAATTATTTGGGGAAATGATGCCATCTACAGATTTGGAGGCTTATTGAAAACCCAGATGTTCGGTTATGTGTGGAAGGAATTTTTTTCGGAGACGGGGTCGTGTGGATAAATTTGTTTTTAATAAACGGACGGGGGGGAAATATTCGTTTTTAAAAATACCCGGCTACGTGTGCACATACCCAGATAGCAATAGGTCAGCGGCCCACTGGCGGCCCACCAGTGGCAGAGTTGTCGGTCCAACGGCGGCTTCCACCAGTGGCCCAACTGGCGTTTTGCTCATCGGTTCTTTGGCGGTCCGCCGGTGGCTCAAAAGCGATTTTAGATAAAGGGCCGCCCCTTTGCCGCTTGTTACCCACCATATTTTTTTTAGCCTTATTATGGCTATATAATTCAAACAAGGCATTAAAATGAACATAAAGGCAATTCAATTTATGATTTAAAATATAAATGTATTCATGTAAACATTATCCCAAAGACTGACCACACATAGTTCACACATAAGGTTCAATACATTTTCGTTAACTTTGAACGTGTTAACGGTTTTTATTTGAATAAATATAAATAAATAACAATAATTTGAAATACATTTATGTTTTTTCAATGCGTCTATTTTAAATAGAAAAATAAATTAACAAATAAAAATTAACAATTTACAGTGATCGGCCGGTTTAATACATTTGCTTTTTTCACATTTTTACATATTTTATATAAATAAATAAAATAAATAAATAACATCACATTTAAAGTTCATACATTTTTTTCATGCGTTTACGGTTTTAAATGAAGAAATAAATAAATCACATCACATCACATTTAAAGATCAGCTATTTAACACATGTCTACAGTTTTAAATACATAAAAAAAAATAACAATTAACAACAACATTTCAAGTAAATGAATAAACAATGAACAATACATATAAAATGACACAAACTCCCAATCTCCCCCACTTCCTCCTGCCTGTCCTTTCTCCCTCCCTCTGTCAGCCGCCCCCTGTCAGTAGATCACAACTTCTTTCTGCAGTTCCTCTTCTGTTGCTGAGTGCACCACTCTCCTGACAGCTCCTGTTGTAAAACAATGAGTAAGTAAGAAAAATGCTTTTGCCAGGGGTTTTAAACACTTGGGGTTGTAAACACTTCACAATAATGATTCAAAATGTAAATAAGGTTTTTTTTTTTTTACTTACTGTGCAACACATTCTTCAAATGCAAAGATTTGAAGGCCACCTTCCCTTCGGCACCAGTCCAATTAATTTGACGTGCTGGGGACTTCTTCAAAGAACGGCCCAACATCCGTTTCACTGCGACTTTGGTCGTTTTACCACCCAAAACAGCAGGTATGTTCACCTGGAGTACAAAGACCAAAATTCAGTCATTAACATTCAGTCAGACAACTTTGCTGTTTGATATTTCATCTGTATCCTTCAAATACAGTGGGTATGATGTTGACAATTGTTGACATATACAGTTGAAGACAATATTATAAGGCCCCTTTAGACATCCCTCTTGATGTCTCAGTGAGAATGACAATTATTGCCAAGTTTGTTATTCTGGAAACAAGTACACTATGGAGATAATGTTCAATAACTTGAATTTGAAATTTGGGATTGTTACAACCAGTTTAAACAAATGAGGGCAAAAAATGACAAGGACAAAATTATTAGCGCCCTAATCATTAATAAGCCCTTTTTCCATCCAATTCTGAAGCGACTTAAGCCCTAAGTCGACTTAATTTAAAGCGACACAAGACGCACCAAAACCGTTTTCCATCAAAAGAGCACTTCTAGCGCATTTCAGCAACGTCACAATACCCCTCGTTGAACCACATATTTCTGCCACAGAGCACAGGCGACCTATGACGAGATGTCATCAAGATAGCCTACCTGCCAGGCAACAAAATGGAGAACATCCGTGTTGTACTATTATTAATTAATAATATAATATCAGCTATTGTGGTAATCTGACGAAGGATGGTGACCCGGAGAAAGAAACTCATTCACTTGATGACATCTCGTCCGTCAGTTTATGGCCAATTGTCGCTTAAACAAAGCGTTGTTTAATGAGTTATGTGCTCTCGTAGAGCCACATATCAGGCCAGACCCATCAACCAGGCGAGCAGCTGTAACCATAGATTTACATAGAAGACTTCTATGTAAATCTATGGCTGTAACAACACCATGACAACATTCGAATTCTCGTGCATATAATAACACGGCACTGCGCCTGTGCGAACTTCTGAAGTCGCTTTAACCGTTTTCCATCCAATTTAAGTCGCTTTATCTCTCGCAAATCCACCTCTGTAGAGCGACGTAAGTTAAGTCGCCAAAACTGGCGTTGAAGCGACATAACTGCTTTTCCATCACGTGTCGCATCAACTTTTTAAGTCGCATTATTTTAAAGCGACTTTATTTTGGATGGAAAAAGGGCTATAGTCAATACGGTGCCCTTTATGACCCAAAACTGACAACATAGCTCTTTTATTAGTTGTTAACAAAGTTGGTTCATGTTCTCCTGGGATTTTGGCCCATTTTCCCATTGCAAATGGTTCTAGCTGGTCTAAATTGCATGGATGATGAGTATGGGCATTACTTTCAATACTCATGGATCTGGGTGGATTTTCAGATTTACCCAGGCAGCCTGACCAATCCAGCTCGCAGGGCTTCCATAGATGTAACATTGTCAACAAATCACTTTCAAAATTCAGACTTACTAATTGGTTTTTAAGGTCAATGTCAAACCCAAGCTGCCTCTCCAGCTCCTCCAGGTTGCTGAGGGGCATGTTTGTGTCATGGGCAAGGCAAAGGTCTGCCCCAACACCACCCCCTAGCTTCTGCAGGATAGCAGTGTTAATAGCCACCTGCTCTTTAACCTCCTTCACCTCCTCCTCAATTGTCAGAAGGTGCTGTAGCACAAGTCTGCAAAAATCTATGAATCAAAGACAATATATTAGAAATGGTATGACAAAGTATAATTTAAGTCACAAAGACGGTTTTGATATTGTTTGAAAGTTTTTTTTTCTGGCTCTACAAAGTACACAAAAACATTGAACACAATAGTTAACCAAGAATGCAGTACCACCGGTCATCTGAGCCCAGAAAAATGACATTGACCCATTTACCTTCATGGCTGGATGGGCGCTGTGAAAGAGGTGGGAGCTGTTGTGGTGGTGGTAGAGGCAGGGTGGTTGAGAGCTGTGATGGTGTTGGTAGAGACAGGGTAGTTAAGCGCTGTGGTGCCCGACTGGTAAACTCTGTTGAACAAATTGGAAATGGAAAGGCGTGTTTAGTGAGATTATTACAGCAATGATTATTACTGAGTTTACATACCCCTGTTCAAATGCCAGGTTTTCATGATGTAAAAAAAGATAAAAAGAAACTATTTCACATCATGAAAACCTGGTATTAAATGGTTATCTAAGAAGCATATTCATTGCAGTACATTAATTACCAATTACTTATTAATTTAGGAGTATTAGCAGTGGTTGTAAAACCTGCCATCTGAGCCCAGAAAAATGACATGGACAATGACATTGACCCATTTACCTTCATGGCTGGATGGGCGCTGGGAAAGAGGTGGGAGCTGTTGTGGTGGTGGTAGAGGCAGGGTGGTTGAGAGGCAGGGTGGTGGTGGTAGAGGCAGGGTGGTTGAGAGGCAGGGTGGTGGTGGTAGAGGCAGGGTGGTTGAGGGCCGTGGCGGTGGTGGTAGAGGCAGGGTAGTTGAGAGCTGTGGCGGTGGTGGGAGAGGCATGGCAGGTGTGGGCTGTGGGGGTGGTGGTAGAGGCAGGGTAGTTGAGAGCTGTGGCGGTGGTGGTAGAGGCAGGGTAGTTGAGAGGCAGGGTGGTGGTGGTAGAGGCAGGGTGGTTGAGGGCCGTGGCGGTGGTGGTAGAGGCAGGGTAGTTGAGAGCTGTGGTTCCTGACTGGTAAACTCTGTTGAAAAAAGTACAAAGGAAGATATGCAGAAGGCCTCTGTTAAATGTGGGTGCACGAAATGTAAGGCAACACAAAACGAAAAGTAACAGAGACCATGACAAAACAAAAATATAGATGTATCACTAACCTGAATTTGGTACAGAAATTTTCTTGGCAGTTGGCAGTCGATGAATTTTTGGAGCCGGGGGGAAATGGGGATGGTCATCTTCTTCATCACTGCATTCATTTGGTTGGATAAATTTCATGTTTGGCCTACAGATTACAGAAGTTACAAAAAGTTAAAGAATGTGACATTGAGGGCAATATCATTGGTACAAATACTATTTATTTTTGTTAGTTAAAATTATAGAAAAAGCTATGTACTTTTATTATGACAAGTAGTCTGGTTTATATAGTCCACTTCCTTAATTCACCTTTAAGGACCCTCTGTGGAGGCTGTCCACAAGGTTGGGGAGTGACTATGTGAATTTTGACCAATTTTCCAAATGTGCATTGGTGAGGTCACACACTGATGTTGGCTGAGAGGGACTGACTTTTCATCTCTGCTCTCAGTCTGTGTGTGACCTCACCGATGTGCAATTTGGAAAAATGCTCAAAATTCCCATAAAGACACTCCCCAACCTTGTTGACAGCCTTCACAGAAGAGTTGAAGTTGTAATAGCTGGAAAAGATGGACCCACATCGTATTAAACCCTATATGTTTGGAATGGGATGGCACTAAATTTCATATGTGAGTCCAGGCAGGTGAACGAGTACTTTTGGCAATATAGTGTATTAGTGACTAGTATGATGCAAATATTATCTTACTTTCTTTTTCTTTTCATAGTCTCATCATCAGTCTCCAGCTTCTCACCTCTTTTTGCTTTCATATAGTAGCTGTGGGCCTTTTCATATGTGTCTATATAAAAAACAACAACAATTGCAAACAAGCAAAATTCAAATAGTTGAACTGTCTCCTTTTCTCCCAAATCAAAATGCTGCATTATGATATTTAAATATACAACAGAGCCTACCTTTGACTTTAAGAACTTCAACAGGATGAAGTGTCCAACAATTGGGGTCAGGCTTTTCATTTTGTAAGGCAGCCCTTTTCACTTTATCCAGTGTTTTAAAAGGAGGCCAGTAACATTTTTCTTCATTAATCCAAGACCCAGGAACCACAAAAAACAAGCCCTCCGCGGGGAAGCAAACGACTACATACATTTCTGTGAAAAGGAAGAAGTTGTTACACTTCAGTGGGCTTGCCAAGGCATCTTAATATTCCATTCCTACAGCTACAGCATTTCCAAAATGAGATGGGACACCTGAATATGTCAACTGAACAAAATTGGGATTTTAACACTTACCAAAACATAAAACACAGCAATCCTACTGATGCAGCATCGGTAGCCCAGCAAAGCCATCCTTAATTGGAAGGAGGACATATTTTTTCTGTATGTGTGCAGCTAGAGTGTGATGCAGTTGGGGTGACAGGGCAGACAGGTGGTAGATGCCAACTTCAGATGATTTGAGTGGGTACTCAAAGAGGTTGCAGAGCTTTAAGAAGGACCTAAATACTATGTGCACTTCTCCCTTGTTGTCAACTATGATATTTTTGATAACCACTATCCTTCTCCCCGCTAGCTCCACACAACTGTCACTTGCTGAGACCTGAATGATGACCCTCTGAACACACATTCTTCTAAATTGTTTTATGGCAGTAAGATGCGGTGGTACAGGGCCACTGAAATGTTCGATTGTCAGGCATGACTCAGTACTTAGAGACTCACTGGACTTAAACCTTTTTTCTGACAAGCGGCGAATGACTTGCTCTAGGGGCTTGTTTGGTTTCCGGATCATTGTTTTTAGCTGGCCGAGGAAATTTTCAAAAGGGAAGCAGGAAATGTTGTCTAACACTCCATATGTCGTTGTTTGCTCACTGAGGTGGAGTAATGCATGCATGTTGTATCCAATGTACTCCCTACCATACAGTTGGCTGCAATGTTTGACAAATGCCAAGAGTAGACTGTGTGCATAGTCAGTGTAATCTCTCACTAAAGATATACTAAGTAAAATAGTCATGGCCACAGACAGCAACATAAAGTTATTGTAAATTGCTGTTGATACTCAGCCCTTTAAGGAGGCTGGCCCAGTGTATAGCAGGAATGAGTGAAGCTCAGTTGCTTTCCATCTCTCAAAATAAGTAAGAGCTCGGGGCTTCCGGTTGAATTCAATTGGGAAATATGAGCGATAACCCAGAAGCGCAGTCGACACCTCCTGAACGACAGCTGTACCTCCTCGAGTGTGCAAAGGCTTCCTCATCCAGAAGTATTACAGTTTCCGCACTACACCTAAGCACACCACATGCATATAGTCATGTGGAAACTGTGTGACTATGCCAACTGTCAAACCACTGAATGGACTAAATCCTGTGAAATGCTGTTCATCACTAAATTCATTGAATGTTTCAATGTCCAGTCTAGGTGGTGCATCGGATTGTGGAAAGGTCATCCTCCCTTGATAGGTCACTCCCTTTACATGGCATTTGTGACAACTGTAAAATCCAGTGTGTCCCTTTGACCTTCGGATAAATGCCCGTGCAGGCGCGTCACAGACCACTGCTGACAGCGCTATAGCGATAGAAGCACCCTGGTAAAAAAAGCCATCTCTCTCAAGAACACGTGTGTCATTGATAAGCTCATCTAGAAACTCAAGTGTTGTTAGTTTCTGATTGCCAAAGTAGATCCCAATAACAAATGGCTCCCTGTTTGTCTGTACCCGATTCTCAAAACACTCAATGAGCCCTAAAATTGGCCAAAACTGTGCATTTGAGCTTTTATAGAGGGGCAGGCCATCTATGTTCACCTGGATTCTTAGAGAGGGGCAAGGCAAAGGAGTTTTTTTGTTATCAAGATGACAGGAAATGCCATGATGGAAGCCAAAATGGTAATAACTCCCGCCAGAAATATTTTTAATATCATGCCTCGTTTTTGTCTGTAATAATGTTCTGGGGTCTTTTGGCAAGCCATGCATTTTTCCAGAGAGAATTGATAATAAATCTGCCAAAGCAGCATGGCTGATTCGTCTCTTAACTGCCCATTGAGAAAGCCGACTTCGTGTGTCTTCGCCTGAAGAACAACTGCCATCACTGTTATCTGCATGCTCACTAGATCGCTCATCCTCACTCTCTCCCCCACTGCTCTGTCCTGAATGTACCTGTTCACTCACTCCCCCACTACTCTGTCCTGAATGTCCACTCACTCGCCCACTGCTCTGCCCAGGATGGGCACTATGTGCTGGTAGGGGTTCTGCCCTACTGCCCCCATGAGTACATTGGACCTCAGTCACTTCATATGACACCCCCTTCCCCCTACACTCTGCTGAAGAAGAAGCTAGGCCTAAACTCAGTAAGTCTGATTCCACCCCTTTAGCAATCCTTCTTCGTTTACTCCAGTAACTAGACATTGCACCATAACAATTGCCTATTACCTTAAATTACCCCAAATTACCTTACAAACTTGTACTCTTGGTCAACTATAAAGAGAAGAGAGATAACATATCACCATCTGTCTTATGACACAGCTGCATCAACATTCTCTCTCTCTCTCTCTTTCACACACACACACACACACACACACACACATACACACACTTTCATCACCTAGATTCACAAAATGTTTTTTTATACTTTTCATTTTACTACGTTCATAAACATTAGATATGTGAATCAGCATTTGGGATAATGTTGTGTGAGGTATATTTTTAATTCGGTCAAATATGTAAATAAATAGTTGTGTTTTGCTTACTGCATAACTACTGGTAGGAGGCGTAAGCCTATCCTAAAATATTGATACTGTGATTCTGCCTTATAGATAAATTCCATTCTAACCCAGACGCTAGGCTACTCGGCTACAGAGGCGTTACATTTTAACAACTTTCCGCCTCGCATAGGTTTCTACAATAGCTAAATAAACATTTAGAAAAGGATAGTTTTCATCGTATTACTTTGGATGGCATATCAATATGTATGTTATCGAGAATATGCCGAGATTATTACATTCGATGTGAGTCTAGATTAGCCTACGTCTGGAAAATATCAGAGACGGTGAAAAGGCAGAACCTAGAAAATCTTTGAAAGTTCTAGCTACACCTTATGAGGAGGTGCGCTGCCAGCAGGATCAGACGATGTCATCAATTTACACAAAAAGTATCACTGACCCTGAAACTTTTTTTGTCACAGGACAAATGTTAAACCCCATCTGTCGTCTATTTACCAATAAAGTTGCTTTCATTTTTAAAAAGTCGGACTGGTTTGCCTGACAACGGCTAATCTAGCAAAACTTGTCAGCTGCTACCAGCTACCAGTCGAGTAAGCCTACACTTTCGTATAGTCAAAGTAATTTTCCCCCTTTCTCAAATGTGAATAAAAACATTTCAGCAGTTACATATAAGAGGGTGATATGTACTTTGTCTATCGTTTGTTGACTAAGTATGTCAAACTAGCCACCATGCCCGTTTTCTTGAAATGAATGAGTAATGAATAAGTTTGTTTCTATCTTGCTGTCAGAAACGTCATACCACAACAGTTCACGACATTTTGAAGTGTAGGCTAGGCTAGCACTACGTTTACAATATTTTTAGAATAATTTTAGCAGAGATAGTGAAGATGATGTTGTACTTACCTAGTCCTATTAAATTGTGGCTGATTCTTCGGCCGCGACGTTAATGTCGTCCGTTGCTGTCAACAAATGGATGGCGGTCCTCCAGCGGTCCACGGATGGCAAGCCGCCACTATCTTGAGCATTTGTAGAATTCCAATCCTCGCGCACCATCACGGGGTGCCGTCCAAAAGCCACTCACGCCACGAGCTGTGATTTGTGCTAGGCAGTGGTCCGACTTCGGGCCGCGGCTGGCATACCACCGACGGCTTGCCGTCCAAAAGCCACCAGTGGTCCACTATATACATGCTAGCTGGGTAGCCTAAGATGCTTTGAAACTTATTTATGCAATTCCATTTCTTCCAATGATTTTTGTTTCATTTAAACAACATAAACGACCATGAAACACATGCATTGCTTCCAATCCGTGTAAACAAAAGTGTGAGAAGTCCGAGTCATAGTCGGTTTCCAATTACTGGTGGTGAAGTGCACGTGAAACTGATAAACCTCCATGCACAAGGACAAAAATTCTGCGTAAGAATCTCTTACATATGCGTTGATTGAATAAATGCTGACTACAGCAGGGGAAGGTATGCCACTAAAACTCACACCGAATGCATGAGAGTTGACAGGTGTGCGTTATAAATGAAAACTGGCCACACCTGATAATGTTGAGAGTTTTATGAGTTTTTGGAATGGTAATTTAAATGAATGATTGAAAACAGGTCACGACCAATCATTAGTTTTAAGGGATGGCTTGAGCTTCCCCTATCGCCAGTTCACCAGCCACCACCGTAATCCCTGACCTGTCTGGTGAGCGCTTTGGTTTTCATGATGTTGTTTCTACAGTAATGTTCGCGTACAAACCTCTGAAGCCTTCACAGACCAGAGGACTATTGCACAAAACCAAGAAAAACGATTAAACTGGGACTTTCCAGTTATCCTGGCTTAATTTATCCCTGACTCAGTCACACGAAGGCAGGGGCACATTAGTTACCATGGAGATTTATTCTGTGCAGCTAGCCTGCTCTAAACCAGGCTAACAGTGAGGCTTTATTAATCCTGGTGCCTTATCTGTTCAGTCAGCAATCACTCTAAGAGAGAATAAATGTGTTTTACCGTTATTTCATGGCCCACTGTATTTTGCCTCATTTTTATTAGCCTGCATTAAAAAACAAGGATGCAATATCTTTCAGTTAGGAATGCCTACTGTTATTTTAATTGTAATGATCATTCACCCGAGTCATTTTTACCCCTCGGCCAACTCTGGCCAGAGGGGTATTGTGGCCACCTGCGTGTCAGTCTGTCGTCCATCGTCGGTCGTCCGTTGTCCGTCCATGATTTTGTCCGGGCCAGTACTCTGCAACTAATGATCGCAGCTTCACCAAGTTTGGTATGCTAACTCACTATGACCCATAGATGTGCAACGCAAGGTTTTTTGCTGGATTTGACCTTGACCTTAGCGCTGTGACCTAGAGGCAGGAAATCTTGTCCGGGCCGAGGGGTATTCAGCGATGCGTTATGTTTAATGTTTGGCAGCATACTGTTATGAAGACTGCCATTCATATTGCTGACAGAGGTCTGATGAATTCATAATGCAGCTGATGAGATCATAAGAAGTAGCTGATGAAGTTGCAAAGGTGGTCTAAATTTAGTCAGTAATGAGGACATTGTTTATGGTTGACTGCACCGAGGTCAATCCATTGTTAATTATTTTAGTTGCCTTTCCATTTGATGTAGCCCATCCATTAAAAATAAAGCATAATATTTGTCTCTTTTCCATATGCTCGTGTGTTTTATTTGCCATTGGGAGCACACAGTTAGTGGTTGTTAAGTTTCATTTCTGCATAATCTTCCAAAATGATTCTCACTTTACTGGAGCCAGATACCACATAGTTAACTGAACACTCATGAAACAGGGAGCACACCAGTGGTTTTTAATCTTTTATTCTGTGGTCGTCACTCGTCAGCTTGGAGCTGGGGAGAGAGAAAAACAAAGATGAATACATTGTGTTACACTCATGCTGACAGCGCGCATTAAAATCACGTCTCTTTCGAGTTCAAAGATTTCTAGGTCCGGCTTTCTGTGTCCTCCTGTAATTTCCTGGTCCAGGCCCAAGTCCTGCGGTTCCTTTTGCATGTTAATTTTCACATCTGTAGGCTGTATTTGTCTTGAGGCATTGCGTGTAGAGATTTCTTGAGTTTGTGAACTCTGTAAAACACCTATCAATTAGCACCGCAGGAAAAGTGTGTAATGTGGTTTTCCTATAGGCAATATTCACTATGTTGCCAGGCTGGCCTACAGGCTGCACAGCGTCTGGGTCCTATTACATTTTCTGTGACTGTCAAATCACTGACCTTATAGCCATTATGGACAAAATGAGTATTTCCACAAGATTGACACGATACCTCAAGCCCTTTGGAGTGCAGCAGCGCAGTTTCCTTGACATCTGCAGCAGAAGTACCTTCCTCCTGCCGTACACAGCAGAACTTGTATTGACCAAGTGTTGACAGGACATGCCAAGCCTGGGTTCTTAGGGGTCTATTCTCCCATGCGTGCAAGTCAAAAAAAGCGCGTAAAAGCGCGTATTCTCCCCTCGACTTAAGTCTGTACCTTACGCGCCTCTAAGGCATTTACGCGCTTGGGGCGGAGCAAGGCCAAAATAGGGCGTTTCTCATGCAAATAACACTTACGCGTATTCTCCCCCTGGCTTACGCGCTTTTTCTGTTAAGCGCTTTTGAGGGCGGTATTGAGGTCAAGCGCCAACATAAGGCGAAATGGAATATTGTGTTTGATGTCATTAAAGGCCGAATTTTATTATATAATTATTTCAAAAAGGTTGAGGTTGAGACATTCAATATTCGATTATTCAACCTTTTCTAATAACCATAATAAATTATCACAATCACCACATATTACACAACAGCCTGTTGTCCAATTGGTTCAATCACAAACACAGCAATTAAGTAGAGTATAAGTACCAGCATTGTACCATTCCCTCAAAACCTAAAACAAAAATGCCAGCCCTGTATTTGCTTGCACTCTTGCGTGAGTGGGAAAGAGTAAGAGGAGCACGCCGAACTGGAAGAGGAGTAAGAGGAGCGCGCCGAACTGGAAGAGGAGTAAGAGGAGCGCGCCGAACTGGAAGAGGAGTAAGAGGAGCGCGCCGAACTGGAAAAGGTGTAAGAGGAGCGCGCCGAAATGGAAGAGGAGTAAGAGGAGCGCGCCGAACTGGAAGAGGAGTAAGAGGAGCGCGCCAAACTGGAAGAGGAGTAAGAGGAGCGCGCCTAACTGGAAGAGGAGTAAGAGGAGTGCACCAAACTGGAAGAGGAGTAAGAGGAGTGCACCAAACTGGAAGAGGAGTAAGAGGAGCGCGCCGCACTGGATGAGGAGTAAGAGGAGCGCGCTGAACTGGAAGAGGAGTAAGAGGAGCGCAGAAAAGTAAGAGGAGCGCGCCGAACTGGAAGAAGAGTAAGAGGAGCGCGCCGAACTGGAAGAGGAGTAAGAGGAGCGCGCCGAACTGGAAGAGGAGTAAGAGGAGCGCGCCGCACTGGATGAGGAGTAAGAGGAGCGCGCCAAACTGGAAGAGGAGTAAGAGGAGCACGCCGAGCTGGAGAAGAGCAAGATGAGCACGCTGAACTGAAAGAGGAGTAAGAGGAGCGCGCCAAACTGAATGAGGAGTAAGAAGAGCGCGCTGAACTGAAAGAGGAGTAAGAGGAGCGCGCCAAACTGGAAGAAGTGTAAGAGGAGCGCGCCGAACTGAAAGAGGAGTAAGAGGAGCGCGCCGAACTGGAAGAGGAGTAAGAGGAGCACGCTGAACTGGAAGAGGAGTGCGTTGAACTGAAAGAGGAGTAAGAGGAGCGCGCCGAACTGGAGAGGAGCAACATGAGCACGCCGAACTGGAAGAAGAGTAAGAGGAGCGCGCCGAACTGGAAGAGGAGTAAGAGGAGCGCGCCGAACTGGAAGAGGAGTAAGAGGAGCGCGCCGAACTGGAAGAGGAGTAAGAGGAGCGCGCCAAACTGGAAGAGGAGTAAGAGGAGCGCGCCTAACTGGAAGAGGAGTAAGAGGAGTGCACCAAACTGGAAGAGGAGTAAGAGGAGCACGCCGCACTGGATGAGGAGTAAGAGGAGCGCGCTGAACTGGAAGAGGAGTAAGAGGAGCGCAGAAAAGTAAGAGGAGCGCGCCGAACTGGAAGAAGTGTAAGAGGAGCGCGCCAAACTGGAAGAGGAGTAAGAGGAGCGTGCCAAACTGGAAGAGGAGTAAGAGGAGCGCGCCGAACTGGAAGAGGAATAAGAGGAGCGCGCCGAGCTGGAGAGGAGCAAGATGAGCACGCCGAACTGGAAGAGGAGTAAGAGGAGCGCGCCGAACTGGAATAGGAGTAAGAGGAGCGAGCCGAACTGGAAGAGGATTAAGAGGAGCATGCTGAACTGGAAGAGGAGTAAGAGGAGCGCGCCAAACTGGAAGAGGAGTAAGAGGAGCGCGCTTAACTGGAAGAGGAGTAAGAGGAGTGCACCAAACTGGAAGAGGAGTAAGAGGAGCGCGCCGCACTGGATGAGGAGTAAGAGGAGCGCGCCGAACTGGAAGAGGAGTAAGAGGAGCGCGCCGCACTGGATGAGGAGTAAGAGGAGCGCGCCAAACTGGAAGAGGAGTAAGAGGAGCGCGCCGAGCTGGAGAGGAGCAAGATGAGCACGCCGAACTGAAAGAGGAGTAAGAGGAGCGCGCCAAACTGAATGAGGAGTAAGAGGAGCGCGCCAAACTGAATGAGGAGTAAGAGGAGTGTGCTGAACTGAAAGAGGAGTAAGAGGAGCGCGCCAAACTGGAAGAAGAGTAAGAGGAGCCCGCCAAAATAGAAGAGGAGTAAGAGGAGTGCGCCGAACTGGAAGAGGAGTAAAAGGAGCGCGTCGAACTGGAAGAGGAGTAAGAGGAGCGCGCCGCACTGAAAGAGGAGTAAGAGGAGCGCGCCAAACTGGAAGAAGTGTAAGAGGAGCGCGCTGAACTGGAAGAAGTGTAAGAGGAGCGCGCCGAACTGAAAGAGGAGTAAGAGGAGCGCGCCGAACTGGAAGAGGAGTAATGATGCACCTTGTGTAGCCAACTAATCCTAACCATCCGTCTATTCAGGGGACTGGGGATATCCTCTCCTGCCATGGCTGATGACCCCGTTTACCAACCTGACCACCGAGTCTCAAGAGCGATATAATCAGGCGCACGCAGTCACTAGGAGCATTTTAAAAAGTCGCTTCAGGTGTCTGGACGATTCCGGTGGCTCCCTGCAAATAACTCCAGGCAAAGCACGCCGTGTGACCACTGTATGGTGCATGCTCCACAACATGGCATCAGAAAGGAGAGTCCCGTGCCGGTCATGCCGGAAAACCAGCAAGGGAATGACCTGACAGTGGCCGAGGAACTGCCTATGGGCAGGGCAGCACAAGCGCGTCAACTGATTGTTGATCAGCATTTTTGGTAGGTTCACTTAAATACAACAATCATTTAACAAAAGACAAGTGACTACAAATGTGGGGACATGCATTGTATTCAGCATTAAAGCCGTCTCCCAGCCCTTGCTCTGGGAGCACGGATCCGGCTGCGCTGCGAAGAGGGAGGGTGCGCGCCCCGAGTTGAGCGCATAACCTCAATCAATTCTTGCAGCGCACCTTGAATGGCATTAAGGTGGCTGTCAACACTGGTCAAAGTATCCCTGATGACCTGGCGGAACTGATGTTGGCGCACCCTCTCCTCACGCTCCTCGAACATCCTCTCCTCCTCCATTCTAATCAGCCGCAGGTACTCTGGCCGAGGGTCATCCACGGGTTGTGGTTCTGGCCCCGGCTCTGCCTCCGGCTGTGGCTCCGGCTCCACAGGCGCTCTGGTCTCCTCCACCATACCAGCCCCCAGAGACAGGTCCACAGGTTCCAGATCTGTAAACACAATTAAATTTATCAGCATTTTATTCTCCACAGGTAGAACGTCAATCAAAGTCATCATACGATCTACTAACCTATGGTCCGCGCTGGAGAGGACACCTCCTGGCTTTGTCTGGCTGCAACTGCTTGAAATGCCAAAAAACCCACAATAAATATTTGAAACCATATTAAGCTTGCTTCCAGTATACTTTGAGTAAAGGCAAATTAACAATTAATAAAACCCCACCCTCCTTCATCCGTATCCACTCCATGCACTTCCACTGCAGAAAGAGTGGATGCCACCTCTTCCTCCAGTGCAGTGAATGCACTGGGGATGATCGTTGCCCACCACCTGTTGCGTGCACACTTCTCCAGTGTGCAGAGAGCCTGGCTTTTACAGCACCCCGCAGATCTCTCCATTTGTGCTTTAAATCGGGGATACAGCGCCTACATCTCCCCACCGAAGCCACATTCAGAACGATTTGCGACCAAATCGCAGCTTTCTTCCGCGGATCAGCCTTCAGTGCCCCCTTGCCATACAACACCTCGTGGTGCCTCTTCACTGGTTTCACCAATACCTCTAACTCTCCATCAATGACATTTGGTTTTCGGCTCGACGTCGCCATTGTTTTCATGTTCTAGAAACTAATCTCTCTGCCCTATACACTCTTAATTGAGCCCTACCCTGGCCAATTTGTTAATCAATTTTAGCCAATAAAGAAAAGCCAACATGGGAAGAATCATTATCAGTATCAGCCCACACTCCAATTCCTCCTCACCTTGTTTGTCTCTCCCCCCACCTCCTATCACTCTAGACAAATTACCATTTATTCCTTTGAATCCTTTGAACTCTCAGCTATAAGTGATCACATTTTCCCTCAGTTGTTGGTTCTTGTTCATCTGTACTTGGGGAACAGACCTACTAGTTCCTCTACTCTGTTACACAATCCACTTTGCGACTAAGACGTGTCTGCATTTATTTTTCTACTGACAAACGTACGGAGAAATGCAGCAAACTCATAAAAAACCCCACACTGTCCAGGTGTTATTTAAACTTTAATAAGTACAATCAAGTGATGAATTTCTCTGTGCCCCGTCTTTTTAGGCTCCATATTCTGACTGCGAACATACTTGAGTGCTGGATGATCGGTTCTGAAGACATGCAGCTTCAAGTGCAAAGAAGGGACATCCTCTCACCAATGAAGCTTGACGCTTGTTTCCCATTTCAGCTGGCCCTGCCAAAAAAAAAGTCACCCTTTGGAAATGAGTGAACAAATTTTATTATTGGATCATGATTGGGGTTATTAATAAATTTCAGCTGGCAATAATCATTTGTACCTTGACTTACGAAGCACGTCACAACTCATGTCTCAAAACATCATGTTAGAAGACACATTCCTGGATGGTAGAAAAGATGTTACAGTATTTCAGAACGGGCAAGTTATTGGCCTGTATTTAGCATAGAAAACCATGAATGACAAAAACAAGTATGAGGAATCATTTTCACAAACAAATTTGCCACCACAAAGTCCTGACCTTAAACACATTTACCCTCTCCAGCCCAATTTATTATTTTGAGATTTGAAAAATCTTTCGTTCATGGAGAATATTTCTCATACGTTAGTGGCTGCTGGTAGAACTAACATTGTATTTTTGCAATACTGAGCTGGAAGGCTAACTTTATCAAACCATTTCCAATGTGGTCTTCATATTTTATAATCAGTCATCAACTGATTTATTGTTGCAAATTTGCAACATGAGCCTGGAGAAGGCTAAAAGTTTTTGGGAAGTGCTCAAGAAAGACCACCGAGTGGTCCAACCATTATGTCGAGAAGACAAGATCTCGGCCAAAAATTATGACATTTCTGATCGAAAATTAATGTTCTGGCATTGCATATGTTTGTGAAAACGATGACGAGAAGAGTTGGCACTGTAATCAAAGCTAAAGGGGTTCCAACTACATATTTGAGTGTGCGACTTTTTTTGGCCGGGCAGTGTATATTTACACTGTTATCAACTGAGGCCTGGCAAATCAAATTCTACTTGACCTTTATAAAGGCCTAATGGTTCACAAACCCAAATTCCAATGAAGTTGGGACGTTGCGTAAAACGTGAATAAAAACAGAATACATTGATGGGTTCGATCCCTGGTCGTACCAACCAGCAGTGGTCGGCAGCTTTTCAGGTCAGCGCATGATTGGCTAAAGGGCTGTGGGAATGCAAATTGGGAAGGGACTGCTGGGAAGGGAAATTAAAAAAGATTCCCTTGTTCATTGCTCAAGTGCCTGCTGTTGGCCACCCAGGTGCTCGTCAGTGAGATTCTAAGCTTGCTACTGTTCGGGTATCCTCCGCCCTCATTTTGAACTTGCGATAGTTTTGACCAATGAGTGTAAAGATGCAGGGACTGACAGGTGCGAGCTTCGGAGGAGAGCCGCCAACTGTCTCTATCTCCTGAGCTGGCAACAGGGGGTCACGTACGAGCAAGCCTTGTACATAGTTCACGGATTGGGCATTCCAGATTTGGGTGGGATTGGAGATGCCAAATTTTTAAAACATGGAGCTTGACGGAAATTCTGATAGGCCATGGATTCAAGCTTGCTTAACGTAGGAGGTGCTACCTCCTAGAGTCTCATGAGTGCATTTGATTGTCATCTGACTTGCTGTCACATGATTGCTCTGTTCTACGGACTGGGGGTTAGCAGCAGCTCCCTGCCTTCGGTTCCATGCTGGAAGGGCAGGGATCTCTCAGAACAGAGCCATGTCGCCAAATCCAATGTATGATTGCATGCTTTCAATAAATGTTCTCTTTTTGACAAAGTGGTCCAATCAGAATTAATAATAATAATAAAAAAACAGAATACAATGATTTGCAAATCCCATAAACCCACATTTAATTCACAATGGAGCATAGATAGATCGATATACTTTAATTATCCCAAAGGGAAATTCCATTGTTTCAGCAGCCTTAAAAAAAAGCACACATACACAAACAAAAAATACTTTCACCAACAAGGCTTAGACTGAGGTAGTTGTCAAGGCACAATCCAAGTGCCAAGTGATACCAAAACTACCTGGTAAGACATTAATCAACACAATGCAATAGAATAGTCCACAAACAGAATATGTATGTACAGTACAGAAAAAACTCTCCCTACCAGGGCGAGTTAGAGAGCATTGAATCAAGATTTCAGATTAAAAAAATATTTAAAAATTCTTCTTCTCTCTCTGCTCAGAGGAGAGTCATTATAAAGTACTATTGCTCTGGATAAGAAAGTCTCTTATAATTGTCCTTACTACACCTGAGTTGGCGAAGCCTCCAACTGAAAACACTGCTGCTTTGCCAGTGTACTGTGTAGGGATGTGATGTGTTGTCCATAATGTGTAACAGTTTCTGTAACATCCTACTCTCCACCACCAGTTCAAGAGGTTCCAGAGCTGTCCTCAGCACAGGGTCTGTCTTCCTCATCAGCTTGTTAGTCTTTTAGAGTCACTGGCCCTGATACTGTTGCCCCAACAGAAAACAGCAAAGAAAATTGCACTTGCCGCCACAGGCAGATAAAACATTTGCAACATCTTCGTACACTCATCAAAAGACCTAAACTTCCTCAAGAAATAGAGCCTGCTCTGACCCTTCTCGTAGACAGCCTTGGTGTGGTGCTTCCAGTCCAGTTTATTGTCTATGTGAACCCCCAGATATTTATTGCTCTCTTCAACCTCAACCTCTTCCCCCAGGATGGAAATGGTGTTTGGCTTAGCCCGGCTCCTTCTAAAGTCCACCACCATCTCCTTGGTCTTGGCTACACTTAAGAGCAGGTGGTTATTACCACACCACTCCACAAAGCGATCCACCAGTTGCCGGTACTCTGTTTCCTCCCCGCCCCCGACACACCCAACCGATCATCAGAGAACTCCTGCAGATGACAAGACTCGGAGCTGTACTGAAAGTCAGGGGTGCAGAGTGTGAAGAGGAAAGGGGATAGAACAGTCCCCTGAGGTGCCCCCGTCCTGCTGACCACCCGCTCAGACACATAGCCCCCAAGCCGCGCAAGCTGTGGCCGGTCCAAGAGGGAGTCCATAGTCCAGAAGGTGATGGTGGCGTCCACCTGCACCCTCTGCAGCTTCTCACCCAGCAGCACAGGCTGGATTGTGTTAAATGCACAGGAGAAATCAAAAAACATGATTCTCACAGTGCTGCCTGCCCTGTCCAGGGGAGAGTGAGCTCTCTGGAGCAGGTAGATGACGGCGTCCTCCACCCCCACCTTAGGGCAGTAGGCAAACTGTAAGGGGTCCAGGGAGGAGGTCACCTGTGGTCTTAGGCGTGTCAAGACCAGTCTCTCCAGCACCTTCATGATGTGCGATGTCAAGGCAATTAGTCTGCAGTCATTGAGGGTCGATGGAGAGGGCTTCTTTAGGGCAGGAACAAGGCAAGATGTCTTCCACAGCACAGGCACCTTCCCCTGCCCAAGGCTGAGAGCTAACAAGTGCTGCAGACTCCAGCACAGCTGGTCTGCACAGGACTTCAGGATCCTGCGACTGATGCCATGTAGACCTGCGGCCTTCTTCAGGTGGAGTTTAGCCAGCTGCCTTCTTACCTGGTTGCTGGTGACAGAGAAAGGGTGGGAGGGCTGGAGGAGAAGGAGGAGGTGTTCCTGTTGGAGTCAGGGAGGTGTGGGGGGGAGCCCTGGGTCTCATTCCATGTTTCAGTTCCATTGCACTTGTCTCCCCTGTCTTGTGATCTAGTTGGTTTAGTCCGTCTACCCTGTCTGAGTGCTCACTGACTTCGGGTGCTTTAAATGAAGTCCGGTGTTTAAAAATATTCCTTCGTATCTCGTTTTCTTCCTTCAACCTTCTGTACTAATGATTAACAAGACTAACATTTGTATTTTGTATTCTAGTCTACTAACACAACTAACCATGTATATATTCGATGACTAAATTACTAATGAGCACTCTAGTTTAAGTTGTAAAGCTGCACCGCTACTAATAGACTACTTCCCTCTTCGCAGTCGCCCTGTTGTATTCTCCGCCCCTTTGCTTTCACCCGTCCTCTCCCTATGTTCAGCGAGAATCTCTCGCACGTGCTTAATTACTTTCCTGCTCTTGTTATCTGTGCACGTAGAACTCCTGGACCGGAGCTGTTTAAATGTCTGTGTGATTCCCGTTCGTATTTCGTCTCTCGCCAATTTTCGTGGTAAGGGTTTCCCTCATGTGATTCTCCCGATTAGCCTCACTCCCCACAGCTGATCTCTGTATAGCATGTGACCCTTCCTGTGTGTATATTAGGAGTCTTTTCACTCACAGCTCTCGTCAGAACGTTGATCAATATTTCATTGTGCCGAGCTCCTTGTACGCCTTGATTATTGTTTCTCTTCTACTGGATAGTCCGACTCCGATTCTTGCCATTGCCCTTTTTGTACTGTTTTTGCCTTTCTGGATTTTGACCTATTTTTCTATGAACACGAATTCTGTGTTTGGATGCCCTGTGTATGACCATTGGCTTTGCCCATCGACTACGTCTTTTTGCCTTTCGTTTTTGTACCTCTGCCCCTGTCTAGTCGATACTGTTTTTGTATTTCGTATTGTGGCTTGGCAATTCCTGTGTTTTCTGGCTTTGACTCGGGCTCCAATAAAGGCATACGTTTTTTGGATTGCTGTCTCTCGCGAGTGGTTCCTGAACGATACTTCACATTTTATAGCACCCCGCAGATCTCTCAATTTGTGCTTTAAATCGGGGTTACTGCGCCTACATCTCCCCACCGAAGCCACATCCAGAACAATTTGCGACCAAATCGCAGCTTTCTTCTGCGGATCAGCCTTCAGTGCCCCCTTGCCATACAACGCCTCGTGGTGCCTCTTCACTGGTTTCACCAATACCTCTAACTCTTCATCAATGAAATTTGGTTTTCGGCTCGACGTCGCCATTGTTTTCATGTTCTAGTAACCAATCTCTCTGCCCTATATACTCTTAATTGAGCCCTACTCTCAGACACGGCGCTCGGTATACGCTTATCACGCACTGCACGTAGGGCACCAACTGCCTGGGGGGCACCAAAAAAATCAAGCCCATAAAAAAATAAAATAAAAAAACAGTATTACAGTATTTATTAATATTTAAAATAAAAGTTTGTAAAGCATGTTAATAAATATAAGTAATACAAAAATAACGTAGGCTTATTTACGCGAAAAAAGATTAATCTCCTGTGCGGCCCTCTCATCGGTCTACCTTTGGTGCCCCTCCCCCCTCCCCCATTCCCTAGTAGTTTGCTCCATTATGCTTCAATCGCAAATTTGGCAGAAGTTTATTCCGGAGATCTGGACATGTCATCGAAAAGGCATCAAGAGTCGGGGGTGGAAAAGAAAAAAAAACTACGAGATGATGCTCGCGCGTCACTTGCAGGTAAGACGATGTTTTAATTAACAATTATTTATTTTGTAACAGCTACGTTTACATGACCACAATAATCCAATAACTTGGAATAATGGGGTAATGGAAATAATCTGATTTGACGCGTTTACATGTACTTCAGTAATGCGATAATCGGAAAAACCTGGTTTACGTCGATTTCTTTCCAAGTACATGACGTAAAACTATAGGTCTCAGCATAGGCCTTCTCCACTCCTGCCAAAAACCCGTGCTTGCTGGATGTGCGTTAGGAGTAAGGACTGGTGGGAGAGAGTGGTGCTCAATGAATTTTCAGATTCAAAATGGAGAGAGAATTTCAGGATGTCTCGGGGAGCATTCGTGAAACTGTGTGATCAGATGAAGGATGTCATGAGCACAGAAGAGATGACCGCTGTACCTCTAGAAATGCGAGTGGCGATTGCGTCATACGAGCTCGCTAGCTGCGGAGAGTATAGGCTGATAGCGAATCAGTTTTGTGTCCATAAAGCGTCTCAAGTTTGCTACATACATTTTTCCATTTGTACACATTCGCAGATAAAGAACGAAAGAAATCGGATTAACCGTATACATGGGCCTGTCACATTTTCCTCTGCTGAGCGGAGCTTCTCCAAACTTAAGCTCATTAAAACATACCTGCGCTCATCAATGGGCCAGGAGTGTTTAAGTGGTGTGGCTGTCATCAGCATCAATGGGGAAATTCCTCAGAATCTGTCATATGATGACCTGATAGCTGATTTCGCAGCCCGGAAATTCAGACGTGTCCCTCTGTAGGGCCTCTAACAACTGGTGCTTGCATTTTAAAATTTGTATTTAAAGTTCCTTTCTCAGAACTGTGTTTACAGTTAAAAGCAGATGTTTGTTTGTTAATAGTCGTGGCATTTATTTATTTTTTTAAATTTAGATTATTTATTTTTATTTGAGTATTTGGTGACATTGTTACTGTTTTATAAAGACTTAATTATTATTTATCTCTTTATTATTATTGTTATCATTTATCTCTATCCCAGTTTTTGAACCATTAATATTAACAACTTAATTTGTAAAATAAGGCAAAACTGACAAATACTCAGATATTGTTCATTTCTGTCAGGGGTGGGGTTGGGTGGGTGGGTATGTGGCAGGGGGAGGGGGGGCACCACAAAGCATTTATGCTTAGGGCACCAGAATGGCGAGCGCCGGCCCTGCCTACTCTGGGAAATTTGTTAATCAATTTTAGCCAATAAAGAAAAGCCAACATGGGAAGAATCATTATCAGTATCAGCCCACACTCCAATTCCCCCTCACCTTGTTTGTCTCTCCCCCCACCTCCTATCACTCTAGACAAATTACCATTTATTCCTTTGAATCCTTTGAACTCTCAGCTATAAGTGATCACATTTTCCCTCAGTTGTTGGTTCTTGTTCATCTGTACTTAGGGAACAGACCCACTAGTTCCTCTACTCTATTACACAATCCACTTTGCGACTAAGACGTGTCTGCATTTATTTTTCTACTGACAAAAGTACGGAGAAATGCAGCCCTGGGTCTCAGCAGTCCTGTTTGCTGGGGAGACATGCAAGGGAAGCCCCTGCGTGGAGGTGGAGAGTGTGGGGTCTGTAGAGCTGGAGGAGGCGAGGGAGGTAGACGGGGGCCCCACGCTGAACTTGTTGAAAAACATGTTCAGCTCATTGGCCCTGCTGACGCCTCCCTCAGCCCAACTCCCCTCCACCTCAAACCCAGTGATGGTCCTCGTCCCGCTCCTCACGTCTCGTCTGTAGTTTTGCTTGAGCTTGCTTTCCAGCTTCCCTCTGCATGCCTCTGAGCGTCTCCAGGTCACCCTCCCCGAAAGGTCTTTAAACCTTATTTAGCAGGTCTTTCAGGTCACTCGTGACCCAAGGCTGATTGTTGGAAAAGCACCTCACTGTCCTTGCAGGAACAGTGTTATCAACACAGAAGGTGATGTACTCCGTAATACAGTTAGTCATGAGACGATGTCATTTCCATGGGGCTCTCAGAGCCCATCCCAGTCTGTGACCTCAGAGCACCCCTGCAGAAGTTCGATGGCCTCTGGTGACCAGCGCCTCACAGTCTTTGTGGTCACTGGTTGCCACTGCACAATTGGTGTATAGGTGGAGGTGAGCAGGACCAGGTTGTGATCAGATCTGCCCGGGGGGGAAGGGTAGTAGAACTGTCGGCATCTTTCACATTTGCATATAGTAAGTCAAGTGTTTTGTTTTCTCTGGTGGGGCAATCCACATATGTATGGAGGGTGATTTGTGCCATAATTAAATAAAATACACACATTGAAATACAATGCACTTATTGAAATGCATTACACATCTTGAAAATACAATACATGTATAGCAATAAATACAATACAAAAATGCTTAAATACAATACATATATTACAGTAAATACAATACAAAAATGCTTTGTTTTTCAATGTGAGTCAGGAATATTTGTGCCAAAATTAAAACAATACAACTGCATTGTATTTTCGAGATGTGTATTGTATTTTAAGATGTGTATTGTATTCTCAATACGTGTATTGTATTTCAATGTGTGCATTGTATTTAATTTTGTCATGAATAATCCAGACCGACATTGAAAAACAAATTATGTTTGTATTGTATTTATTGTTACTCGTGTATTGTATTTTTGAGGCATGTATTGTATTTCAAGCTCTGTGCCAAAAGCCTCGCAATGAAATACAATACACCTTGTATTGTATTTCGATATGCAGTATTGTATTTCGATATGCAGTTTTGGCACGATGTAGGCTGGTTCTTGGCTAGATACGCCCTGCGTGGCCAGGATTGGCCAGGCGCCCACGCTGGCCGGCGGATTTATTCGGACCAACAAGCCTACAAATATAAATAACGGTTTCCGTAGAGAGAGCGAGCTGAAATCAGTCTGTTGACAGAGCACGTAGTCAGCGAACTGCCAGCAGTCGCTGACACATGAAGTGGACATGTTAGCTTCCTTTGTAACTGTACACAGTAACTATCGTTTTATGAATAAAGGGTGATTACTTCGCTACATTAATTTTTACGGTCATTATTGCTGCAGCAACTATTGTTAACCACCCCGCAGTACGATCTCGCGTCTCTGCATTGACTTTGAATGATCTGTCGTGCGAAACATTCGTTTTTCGTCCAGTGTGAAAGCAGCTTAACTCAATTCTGTAAAATGAGCGATTGTGACAATAGGAATGTTTTAATGTCTCTTGTGTGTTGCATAGCTTTGTTTTGTTGCCAATCGTAGTTTTAGCACAGAGTGCACAGTGAGCAAAGACTGCTTTTAATTACCTGGACTGTATTCAGTTAACAGCCAACTGAAAATGATACTTAATGTTATGTGACATCGTACAGCGATGTGTGCCGTTAATTTATGTCTGAATAGAAGTGAATGATCTACCTAATCAAAATCGGGTTTTTTTTCTTATTTCATTTAAAGTTAACTTGCTTCGAATATTTGAACGTCAAATAGCGAAGCAGTGCATCGCTGTGGTGTAAATTCTCACGCAGCTTCGAACGAACAGTGATGAACCGTTGGACCATGGTCGGACATCCTACTTTTGTTTTATTGAAACACCTGACGGACATGGTCTGTCGAAGGACCGACTTTTCACTCGACTGATGGTCTGACTCGGTCAGACAAGTAAAGTTTATTGAAACTGTCCCCTGGAGATAAATGAGTATCTAGGTTTCTGTTATACCTAGCCAAATGCCAGTGCTCTTACGTTGCTATGGTTATCGGTTGATAGCGGATGAACTTCCCACTTCGAACGGTGAAACTAACGTAGCCGAACTATCTGTGCGGTTTCACGGGTTTTAATTAACACCTGCCAGCCAATCAGACAAGTGTATTCACCCAGACCATCGTATAATTGAGAGTACCAACTGGGCGTGACTTAGGCACTCAATGGAAAGCCTCATCCAATCATATTAATTGGTCGGAGCTCATTGACTAAAATTTACATAGTGCCAAAACCACACATGGAAATACAATGCACTCATGGAAATACAATACACAACTTGAAAAACAATACGGTTGTATTGTTTTAATTTTGGCACAAATATTCCCGACCGACATTGAAAAACAAAGCATTTTTGTATTGTATTTATTGTTACATTTGTATTGTATTTTCAAGGTATGTATTGCATTTCGAGGTGTGATATGCATTCATTTTGGCATGAATATTCCTGATAGACATTGAAAAAGAAATCATTTTATTATTGTATTTATTGTTACACATGTATTGTATTTTGAGGCATGTATTATATTTTCGATATGTGTATTGTATTTCAATAAGTGCATTGTATTTCAATGTGTGTATTGTATTTAATTATGGCACAAATCACCCTCCATACATATGGTTGAAAAATTGAGAGAAGCGTGATTAAAATCCCCTGAAATTACTATGCATGCATTTGGATGTTGAGTGAGTAGCCTGACAGTGACAGAGTTGATGACGTCACACGCAACGTCAGCGTCAGCTGAAGGTGGAATTTAAACAGGTGAACTCTCTTGGCAAGTAGAACGGACACAAGCTCACTGCTAAGAATTCGATTTTCGGATTGCAAACGCGTTCCTTCACCGTTACATGCCCAGGATTTCACCATCTTTTGTTCACAAGAACCGCGACTCCCCCTCCTTTCTTCTTACCGCTCAACCTGCAATCCCGGTCAGCTCGCACCGTGAAGAAGCCGCGGAGATGTTGGAGTCCGGAATATTCTCCTGCAGCCATGTCTCGGCAAAACACATGAGGCTGCATTTACGGTACTCCCGCTGTGTTCTTGTCAACGCCCCAAGCTCATCAATCTCGTTTGGCAATGACCTCACACTCCCCATAACGACTGATGGAATAAATGGATTTAATTTCCTTCTTCTGGCTCTTCGTAACACACCGGCCCTGCACCTCTGGGATTTGATGTCTTGATCCCGGCAGTGGTGGTGGTTTGGAGAGCGCTATCAGCTGGTCACGAAGGTAAACAATACTGCCTGCGTCGACATGATTTAACACAGTGTACATTATAAAAAAATGAAAAAGTATAAAAGTCGCACGAGCCACGTGGTATCCATAATATCTTGACCGCTTGCCAGACGCCCGCACTGTTAAGAAAAACAAAAAGACACAACTAAGACAACATAGACGACATATCAGATGTTAAAAGTGAGACATTGTACCATTTCATGAAAAATATTAGCTCATTTTGAATTTGCTGGCAGCAACACATCCCAAAAAAAGGGCAACAAAAAGCTGGGAAAGTAAGTGGTGCTATTAAAAAACAACTGGAGAAGCAATTTGACACTAAAGAGGTTAATTGGCAACAGGTCAGTAACATGACTGGGTGTAAAAAGAGCATTTTGGAGATGCAGAGTCTCTGAAGTAAAGATGGGTAGATGTTCACCCATCCATAAACTGCATCTAAAGATTGTGGAACACTTTCAGAAAAATGTTCCTCAATGTAAAATTGCAAAGACTTTGAATATCCCACCATCTACAGTACATAATATCATCAAAAAATGCAGAGAATCTGAAGGTCAGTATTGGATCCTTGTGATCTTCGGGCTCTCAGGCAGCACTGGATTAAAAACAGGTATGATTCTGCTCTGTAATACACTGCATGGGCTCAGGAACACTTCCAGAAGTCATTATCTGTGAACACAGTTCGCCGTGCAATCTACAAATGCAAGTTAAATCTGTGTCATGCAAAGAAGAACCCACATATGAACATGATACAGAAACGCCACGTCTTCTCTGGGCCAAAGCTCATTGAAAATGGAATGAGGCAGAATGGAAAAATGTCTTTTTCAGGGAAGGCCTTGCATATTTCAACAAGACAATGCTAAAGCACATACTGCATCCATCACAACAGCATGGCTTCTCAGTAGAAGAGTCCGGGTGCTGAAATAGGCTGGCATATCATAAAACGGAAAATCCGGCAAAGAAGACCCAGGACTGTTGAGCAGCTAGAATCCTTCATCTGACAAGAGTGGGACAACATTCCTCTAAAAAAACTCAGTAACTGGTCTCCTCATTTCCCAAATGTTTGCAGACTGCTTTTAAAAGAAGAGGGGATGTTAGACAATGGTAAACAGAGCCTTGTCCCAAATTTTTGAGATCTGTTGCTGCAATCAAATTCAAAATGACCTAATATTTTTCATGAAATGGTAAAATGTCTCACTTTCAACATCTGATATTTTGTCTTAGTTCCATTATGGTTGTGGGTTTATGAGATTTGCACATCGTTGCATTCTGTTTTTCTTCACGTTTTACACAACATCCCAACTTTATTGGAATTGGGGTTTGTACATTAGCTTATTAATATGATTTTCACCACTTTGACACATAACCTTGGAAATGTTGAAGCACAATAAATAATAAACCAGACACATCAATGGTCCCCAGTTTCAATGGGCTCTTTGTCGCTCTGCAAATTCTAAAGTATGGTATCAGTGAAATGCATTCAATACCGCCACATAAAATCTGTATTAAATTCTAAAATTAACACTGTTGATAACAACCCACTTCCTTCTCCTCTGATGGAAGAAATTTATAAACTATCAAATTTTAAGATCTTCTCCAAGTTTCCAAGTAATTTCCACCAAAGACACAACAATATCTTTCCCAATAAACCAATGGGAAACAATTCATCAATCTCACCTGATACTGACCTCTGGTCTCAACTCTGCAAAAACACCTTCTTAATGACTAATAATACTAATCTACAACTCAAACAAGATAAAATACCGCTATTCCACAGGGCGCACATTACTCAGCACAAAGTGTTTAAAATGGGATTCATAGACTCAGACGCTTGGTCACAATGCAAACTAAACAGCCGAGATAACTATCTACGCTCCACCTGGCTCTGTCCCCCAGTTCACCATTTATGGAAATAAATTACCCATAGACTATTGCTCAATATGAGTTGTCCTCCATCCCCATCACTCTGTTTACTTGGTGACCTCTCTAAAATCAATCCACCACACCAAACCCGTCCTCATTGCCTTAACTATTGCCAAGAAAGCCACCCTCCTTAATTGGAAATCCAGAGACAAAATTACTATCACACAATGGCTGAACCTCCTCAAAGAATACATATCCATGGAAATGACATCACTAGAACTTCAACCCCTTGTTCTGCTCCTGCCCATGTCTGTTAAGGCCCGGTCGCACCGCCCGAACTTTGCTGGAGCGTTCCTTGAACGGTCGGGAGGGGGGGCCGAATTTCGACAACGCTCGTCATCGCGGACAAAATGGGAAAAAAAACGCGGGCGTTGGCTTAGCGGTGCACCGCTGAAGCCGGCGTTGCTTTAGCGTTGCTTTAGCGGTAGTGAGCGTTGGTTTAGCGGTGACGCATGCGTTGGTATAGCGGCGTTCTGCGCATGCGGGCTTTGGCTCGGCGGGGGTATAAAGTTGGTTTAGCGACATACCGCTTGTGACTACGGAGCTGAACGGATCGTTTTGATACAAGTTCTGATAGACACACCTCTGTCTCTCCTTCTCTCTCTTCTCCTTCTGTCAGCAGCTTGTTGCAGTCTGAGGAGGTTCTGACTCTGCTGCTGGACTAGTGCACCAATCATAGCAAGTCTCTCAGCATCCATGGTGATACAGTTTTACTGTAACTTTGAACAATTTCGATATAGATGAGGACTGAACTCAACGGCAGCTCGATTCCAAATGAGCTCCTGGTCCATTTCTCCCTGTATTTATAGCCAAATTCTGGTCCCGCTCCGACACCTCTATACCAACGCCAAACTAAAGTTCATCGCCGCCATGGCTCGCTGTTTCAACGCCCGACACCATTCCAGCAACCCCGTGTCCGCTCGTAAAACGCTTACAACCGCTCCACCGAAGTTTGTGCAACGTTTAATCGCCGCCCGAGCAACGCTGGCGAAGCAGCGGTGGTCGAGTGTTCAAGATTTCTGCGTTGGCCTAGCGGACCCAAGCGTCCACGAACTTGCGTATAGCGGTGCCAAACTTTGAATGGGCATTGATGGAGCGGGGGTGAACTTTGCCGGGGCGGAAAATTGCCCCCTCCTCACCGCTCACAATATTTTGTGCAGCTCAAAACTTTCGGAGCGGTAGGAGGGCCCCTCGAGAAACAGTGGTGGCCGAGCGTATATGGCGTTGCTTTAACAGGGGCCAACTTTTGTTATATGGTGGTGAACGGTTACGAGCGGTGATGAATTTTTTTCACCGCTTCAGGAACGCGGTGTAACCGGGCCTTTACATGGAGCTGTGCCTGAGGAGGCGGGGCCAACTGGGAGAGCTGCTGACTGCCCTCATGAGCTGCACCTGCCTTAAGGCATTTAAAGTTTGCCCAGAAGCTGGACAAGGAGCTCCCCCCCTCGACACTGCCACTATGTTGTTCACATTTGTTTCATGCTTGAGTTGACCAGTTCTTTGTTTACTTTTTTGTTATTGTTTATGGGAATTAGTTTGGGTTAAAATTAAGTAGTTTCTTGTCATGTTCCCAGGCAGGACGGTGAGTATTTTCTTTTCCTTTTTTGTTGTTTCAATTATTAGGAGTATACTTTTTAGTTTCTCCCGTCCTGCCGTCCCGTCCTATGGGGAATATACTTTGTGATTTTTATTTTATGGTGTCAGAAATCACACTAGGCAAATGAATGCCTTCACTTTTTGCAGTGACCAGCGACTCTTGACCGTTTGATTTCTCCATGCGGCTTTCTTCTGTTTATGGCTTTCATGCAACACTTTGGTTTTACCCTAATTAGTTAATTGGGGCCAATTTCAGCCGTAACACCCTGTACTGTGATATTTGGTCTGCTTTCATTACTTCACTAAACCTGCCTGTTAACTGATCTCACTCACTCCCATTTCACCCCGACACTCTATGACACACTTGTCATATGTTTGTACTGTAATCACTTGAATAAATCTTCCCTGTACTTATACCTGCTGTTTTCACCTATCTGTGATTGTTTGGACATGGACAGATGTCCAAATCTGTCCTGTCCATGTCTGGTTATGTTAGTCCAATTGCTTCTCAAGTCTGTCTTTTCAATAGTTGTCTGTCCAACTCCAAATCAGACCCCTATGTCATGGTTTTGGTTTCTGGTCTTGTTCTGGTGTGTTCATGATTATTGTTTTTGATTTATTTTTGGTTATTGTATGTTCAGGTTTTTGGTTCATTCCATTTCTCAGTTCCATTGCACTTGTCTCTCCTGTCTTTTGATCTAGTTGGTTCAGTCCGTCTGCCCTGTCTGCGTGCTCACTGACTTCGGGTGATTTTTAAATGTATTCCGGTGTTTCATATATTCCTTCGACTCTCGTTTTCTTCGCCCTTCTGTTCTGATGTCTAACATGTGTTTGTAGACTAATCCATTATACAAAACTAATCCGTGTATATATCAGATTACTAATGGGCACTCTAGTTTAATTTGTAAAGTCGCACCGCTACTACTAGACTAATTCCCTGTCCGAAATCGCCCTGTTCTATACTCCGCCCCTTAGCCTGTCTCTGTCCTCTCCTGAGCTTCAGCGAGATCTGTCCCACGTGCTTAATCACTCTCCTGCTCTTGTTATCTGTGCACGTAGAACTCCTGGACCGGAGCTGTTTAAATGTCATAGGCTGTCTGTGTGATTCCCGTTCGTATTTTGTCTCTCACCAATTTCCGTGGTAAGGGTTTCCCTCATGTGATTCTCCCGATGTAATTAGTCTCATTCCCCACAGCTGATCTCTGTGTAGCATGTGCCCATTCCTGTGTGTATATTAGGAGTCTTTTCACTCACAGCTCTTGTCAGAACGTTGATCAATATTTCTTTGTGCAGAGCGCCTCGTGTGCCATTGATTATTGTTTCGCTTCTACTAGATAGTCTGACCTTGATTCTTGCCATATCCTTTTTTTGTACTGTTGTCTTTCTGGATTTTGACCCATTTTCGTATGACTGAGTTCTGTGTTTGGATGCCCTGTGTATGACCACTGGCTTTGCCCATCGACTACGACGTCTTGCCTATCGTTTTGGTACCTCTGCCCTTCTGTCTTACTGGTTCTGACCCCTGCCTGTCTAGTCGATACTGTTTTTGGATTTTGTATTGTGGCTTGGCAATTCCTGTGTATTTTGACTTTGTCTCGGACCTCAGGCATACGTTTTTTGGATTTCCCCCTCTTGCGTGTGGTTCCTGAAAGCACCATCACACCCTGTGCTGCACCGAGAGTGAAAGGCGATTATTTCATTGAATCAGTCATTATTCAATCAGCACATATATATTTAAGAGATTATAATGCGGAATTGAAATCATTGTGCATGGAAGTTTTTCAGTCATGTAAGTTTCCATGTTACCAGAGGAGAAATCTATGCCTTCAGAATTCTCACGCTTTTCTCAGGGGTCGGCAGCAATGAAACTGCATAGACGTTTCAAATGGTCTTTTATCTCATTTAATCATGATTCACAAGTTAAAGGAATAGACAACAGAATGTTGGCATATGCATAGGTTGATAGCTTATAATATTCAGAACACATGAGTGAAATTTCAGGCATACTTGACCATTTCTGAAAAAGTTGTCAGTTTGTGTGGCAGTCCATAGGCCACAACTGGAGCTACCATTTTGCCTCCTGAAAAGGCGATGCGTGACGTCACATGGGCTCAAGGAATCTCCGCTCATTACTCTTTTGGCGCATTTTGGTCTTCTACCGTGAACTTGCATAAATTCAATATTTGCTTGCTGTTTTCTGTACACAAGACCAATAGAAGAGCTCTTACCTAAACCCCAACCATCAATGACATTTGTTTGGAATGATTATGAATGAATTAGATTTCATTGTCACCACAGCTCTGTATAGCAAAACTCCATCACATCTTCATGATGGAGAAGAGCTCCAGTGTGGCGTGCGGCACCAGAAACAGATGCCAGCAGATGTCACGTTACATTATACAGTCTGAATACATACAGCAAATTATTTTTCATTCAAACACACGCGTTTCGCCGTATTCATGTCTTTGCATTGACTTTGAATGCAATCTGTCCTGCGAAAAATTTGTTTCGCCTCCGATGTGAAAGCAGCTAAACTCAGACACAATCAACTAAAGAAAGGGTTTAACAGGCAGAATGTGCGTTCCATTTGCTTTGCAACAAATGATGGACGTTCGGTAGGACCAGCTTGCGGACTTGATCATAAAGAAGTGGTCTGCTGACCTGATTCCAAGTAACTGCTCAAACAGCGGATTAATTTGGAAACATCGCTGATGTGCCTGACATGGCAGATGGTTGGTTTGCAATCAACAGTGGACGTTGGGTAGCCTGGCTTGCTGACTCGTTTTGATCATGAAGAATTGGTCTTCTCGCCTGCAGCATCTAAGGAATATTTACTCTAACGCTTGTGGATTATCATGGAAAAAATTCCAGATGAGGTGGCTGGCATGGATTTTATCGGTTTACAAGAAGAGGTAGGATGTGCATTTGTTTATGGGCCTGATGACAGGCAGGCTAGCGAACAGGGAGGTGTGAGTGAGACGTAGTCCACGCAGGCTCGTCTGTCACTGACCGTAACTTCAGGGCTGTACAGTAACAATGCTTTGATGCGCGGCTAAAGAGACCCTGAGAACCTTAACTCCACATCAGCATCCCGAAACAAAGGCTAAGCACAGTAACTGCAGTTACGGCGTTCGGTCATGGTTTCAGCTTGGATTTTCTGAGTTACTGTTGACACAGACTTTTTTTTTTTCAGAAAAAAAATCAGACTCAAAATAATCATACACATGATTAAGGTCTTCAATACCCCCCAAACGACAATAACTAATTTTTGACCAAATGTGATGGTGTTTCTCCGTTGCACGGCAGCATAGAACGTGCGGCCATGCTGCTGACCTGAACCAATCCTGCTTGTACACCCAACCGCACGAAGGCATGTTCCCTCTCTCGACCTTCAGTCTTCTTGAATATTTTCACGAATAGTAGGATCTGTTTGACTAGCAATATTCTTTGGCACGAAAGAATGGTGACAACAGTGAGTAATTTAACAACTATCCCAATGCTTGTGCAGTCTCACTCACCATGTATAGCATCAACGTGTTGCGCCCATGTGACGTCAGAGCCTCCGTGAGGATTCTTCCGATCATTTGAAATGGTAGCATCTACGAAATTGTCAAATCTGCTTCAGAACTGACTTTTGGAGATGAATAGCTTAGTTGTATGAACTCTATGTTCAAACATTCACATTAATCCTTAGTTTATGACATGATCTATCTTCCAGACTTCATGATGAAATTCTGTTGTCTATTCCTTTAAATCACCTGATGCATGGAAAAGGTAGCATGCAAGTTTCAGAGCAGTTTGTCATTCGTAAAGCATGGGGCTAGTTGAGTACATTATTTTCTTGTACTGAATTTAGCCCATTATTTTGCTGTTAGTTCGAATGGGGGAGAGAAGCCGTGTCCTCAATTACCAAGGGATTATTATGATAATTGCAAAATGTGTCTAAGGAAATTGATGGTGAATTAGCCAGGGCTTGTTGTTATAAAGGGATATTCTGTGGGTATCGCTATCTTATGAAGTCAGGGAAATCAGTGCAAGCTTATCCCATGGGTAGGTTTGAGTTTCCCGTTTTGTTGGAGCAATCAACAACCGCACACAGCAGCATTACCACTGTAAGGGCAACAGGTGTGGCTCGTGGAGGTGAAGGTCTGTTTAAGGGTTGGCCGCGCCTCAACTGAGTACAGCAGCATTCTGTTACGCTCTGTGTGTACTGCTGCTCCCCTGATGTTTGACTGTTGTCTTTTTGTAAAGATTAAGGGCCGGATCAACAAAATCATTGCACACGCAAAAAAAATGTACAAACTGATTTACTAACAGTGCACAGTAAGGGTTGCCTCTTTCAAAGGTGCAAAATAGCACGTCTGCATCCAGTTAGTACGTCTGCCACAATGAATATGCAATATGGGGCGTTTACACGCAATTGTGTGTGTGTTGGGAGGAGAAAATGTAAATATATTAATTTAGCACGCGCAAATTGATTTATAAAACCTGAAAGAAATTTTGCTAATAAAATCTGCGTCTATATTTTAACACGTGTCAAAAGGAGGTGCAAACGGTTTGTATGCGTAATTGCGCACACATGGCCACAGTTATTGTCGCAAGAAGGAGACATCGAAATCATGAAAGGAGACGCAGAGAGCGCATTTTTCACCCTCGTGTGAACGTTTTTGGAATGAACGAGGAAAAAATCATTAAAACATATCGCCTATCCAGCACTGCCATTTTGGAGCTGTTGGAGGAACTCAGAGAGGATTTGGAGCCAGCCACGAGAAGGAGTCACGCAATACCTGCAGTGACAAAACTCCTTGCTAGTTTGCATTTTTTTGCATCTGGGTTATTCCAGCGTACGGTAACTATTACAGCTGGGATCTCCCAATCCCGTTTTTCAGATGTGCTGTCTGAAGTCCTAAATGCCATGTCGCGCCGGATGGCCAAGTTCATTAGGTTTCCACGCACTCGGCACTTATTTAATGAGACCAAACAAGGTTTTTTTGCAGTAGCTGGATTTCCTAGAGTTATAGGGGCGATTGACTGCACCCACGTGCGGCTTGTGCCCCCCGCAGACACTGAGCACGTGTACAGAAATCGCAAACACACGCATTCATTGAATGTGCAGTGCGTTTGTGATGCCAAAGGCATCATTTCCAACGTTGTGGCAAAGTATCCCGGGTCAGTACATGATTCTTTCATTCTGAGAAACAGTTCTCTTTTTTCCAAGTTGCGAGATGGCGAGTTTGGAGATGCCTGGCTTGTATGTGGGTCAATTTGTAAAATCCTTAGCGAAATTTATTTCATTAAAAACAAGAGCATGTTTCACATTGATTCATATGTTTTCTAAGGTGACAGTGCATACCTTCTACACCCCTTCCTCCTGACACCTGTTCTCAACCCGACCACTGCCGGAGAAATAAGATACAACGAGGCCCATATCCGTACACGGAATATTGTGGAGCGCACCTTCGGAATCCTGAAGAGCAGGTTCCGTTGTTTGGATCGCACTGGTGGAGCACTGCTGTACAGGCCAGAAAAAGTGGCCCAGATTGTAGTGACCTGCTGCATGCTACATAACATCGCCAAGCAACACGGGCTGGAGCATGAGGCCATGCCGGAGAACGCCGACCTGCCCCCCTGTATGGAGCAACAACCCAATGCTGCAGGGATGCAGACGCGCAGCAATCTCATTCGAAGTCACTTCTTGTGAGCTGTTTGGTATGTGCATTTTTCTCTTTTCATTCAATAATGCGTTGTAGATTGCAATACAATGCCGTTCCCTCTGGCTAGTGTGACCCAAACTGCAGAACATTGCAAAGTTAAGCAAATCAACATTTATTGAAAAAAAGACTGAAATCACTTTCTGAACTCCAAACATTATCAAACGAAATACTCATTCACGTCTAATTATGTTAAGTCCCGCAAAATCATATCAAAGACACATTGTTTCAGTCAGAAAATGTATTAGGCTATAGTCTTAACATTTATGGTGGAAAAAAAAAGAAAAAAGCAGTTCATCATATAGCCCATTTTATACAAAAAAAAAAAATATTCACAGCCAATATAAGACAACTTAAACGTGACAGTTGAATGTATCACTTGTGTTTCCTTTTACGCAGGTGGAACTTGCCTGTCATGCGCACCTCTCCTCCCTCTCCGGTGCCCGGCGGCCTAGCTGTCGCTGTGGGACTCGGTCGGCCCGCTTCTCCACCTGGATTGAGGGCAGTCATTGCCTGCATCCCTTCCCGAAGCCCTCTTGCCACAGAATTGACGGCCATCGTCAGGGCAGATACTGCGCTGACCATCTGTCTGCAGTGCGTGGCAATGGCCTGAGTATCGCGCCTTGCCGCCCGTGCCAACGATGACGCCGCTCGCATCTCCCGTGCAATTGTCTGAATGGCTGCAGAATGTTTCTTTGTAACAAGTTACAAGTCAATTCATCCAACCATAACCGTCCAATGCTGTCAAACTGAGGTAAAAAATTATCCATAAAGCAAATATCCTACATAGTTCCTCGACTTTAATAAGCGGTTATTGAAAAATAAAAGTGATGAAGCGATTACCTGATTTCGGGCATCCACTTCTAGCTCTTCTTCGTCGCGTGCACACAATAGCATTCGCGCGCGTGTGGAAGACGTGATTACGACGCTGCGATTTCACCTGGCAACAAGAAATACTATTTTCTGATTGGTTGATAGGTTGCTGATTCAAGCAGAGCCGTCTGCCTTCACCTCATTCATTTATATGTAAATGAAAGAGACTCAAACTGTAGTGACAGTCACCTCTGAAAATAACTCACTGTAGTCACAGTCACCTCTGAAGGTAACTCACTGCAGTCAGTCACCTCTGAAAGTAACGCAAACTGTAGTCAGTCACCTCCGAAAAGAAACTCACTGTAGTCACAGTGACTTCTGAAGGTAACTCAATCTGTAGTCAAAGTCACCTCTGTAGGTAACTTACTGTAATATCAGTCACCTCTGAAGGTGACTCACTGTATTCACAGTCACCTCTGAAGGAAACTCAAACTGTACTCAGTCACCTCTGAAGGTAACTAAAACTGTAGTCACAGTCACCCCTGAGGGTAACTCAAACTGTAGTGACAGTAACCTCTGAAGGTAACGCAAACTGTACTCACAGTCACCTCTGAAAGTAACTCACTGTAGTCACAGGCACCTCTGAAGGTAACTCACTGTAGTCACAGTCACCTCTGAAGGTACCTCACTGTAGTCAGTGACCTCTAAAAGTAACGCAAACTGTAGTCATAGTCAGCTCTGAAGGTAACTCAAACTGTAGTCTCAGTCACCTCTGAAGGTTACTCAAACTGTAGTCACAGTCATCTCTGATGGTAACTTAAACTGTAGTCACAGTCACCTCTGAAATTAAGTCATTGTAGTCAGTCACCTCTGTAGGTAACTCACTGTTATGACAATCGCCTCTGAAGGTAACTCAAACTGTAATCACAATCACCTCTGAAGGTAACTCACTGTAATCAGTCACCTCTGAAGGTAACTCGAACTGTCGTCAAAATCACCCCTGAAGGTAACACTGTAGTCACAATCACCTATTAAGGTAACTCAAACAGTAGTCACAATCACCTCTGAAAATAACTCAAACTGTAGTCACAATCAACTCTGAAGATAACTCAAATTGTAGTCACAGTCACCTCTGAAAGTAAGTCACTGTAATCACAGTCATCTCTGAAGGTAACTCAAACTGTAGTCACAGTCACCTCTGAAAGTAACTCACTGTAGTCAGTTACCTCTCTAGTAAACTCACTGTAATCACAATCACCTCTGAATGTAACTCAAACTGTAATCACAATCTCTGAAGGTAACTCATTGTTATCAGTAACCTCTGAAGGCAACTCAATGTAATCAGTCACCTCTCAAGGTAACTCAAACTGTCGGCAAAATCACCCCTGAAGGTAAATCAAACTGTAGTCACAATCACCACTGAAGGTAACTCAAACTGTAGTCACAATCACCTCTGAAGGTGAATCACTGTAATCAGTCACCTCTGAAAGTACCTCACTGTAATCAGTCACCTCTGAAGGTAACTCAAACTGTAGTCACAGTCACCTCTGAAGGTAACTCAAACTGTAGTCAGTCACCTCTGAAGGTAACTACAACTGTAGTCACAGTCACCTCGAAGGTAACTCAAACTGTAGTCAGAGTCGCCTCTGAAGGTAACACACTATAGTCACAGTCACCTCTAAATGTAACTCACTGTAGTCAGTCACCTCTGAAAGTAACTCAAACTGTAGTCACAGTCACCTCTGAAAGAAACTCACTATTGTCACAGTCACCTCTGAAGGTAACTCACTGCTGTCAGTCACCTCTGAAGGTAACTCAAACTGTAGTCTCAGTCACCCCAGAAGGTAACTCAAACTGTAGTCACAGTCACCTCTGAAGGTAACGCACTGTAGTCACAGTCACCTCTGAAGGTAACTCAAACTGTAGTGACAGTAACCTCTGAAGGTAACGCAAACTGTAGTCACAGTAACCTCTGAAGGTAACGCAAACTGTACTCACAGTCACCTCTGAAAGTAACTCACTGTAGTCACAGTCACCTCGGAAGGTAACTCACTGTAGTCAGTGACCTCTGAAAGTAACGCAAACTGTAGTCACAGTCACCTCCGAAAGTAACTCACTGTAGTCACAGTCACATCTGAAGGTAACTCAAACTGTAGTGACAGTCACCTCTGAAAGTGAGTCACTGTAGTCATAGACACCTCTGAAAGTAACTCAAATTAATCAAAATCACCTCTTAAAGTAACTCACTGTAGTCACAGTCACATCTGAAGGTAACTCAAACTGTAGTGACAGTCACCTCTGAAAGTGAGTCACTGTAGTCACAGTCACCTCTGAAAGTAACTCACTGTAGTCAGTCACCTCTGTAGGTAACTCACCATAATCATAATCACCTCTGAAGGTAACTCAAACTGTAATCACAATCACCATTGAAGGTAACTCACTGTAATCAGTCACCTCTGAAGATAACTCAAACTGTCGTCACAATCACCTCTGAAGGTAAATCACTGTAATCAGTCACATCTGAAGGTACCTCACTGAAATCAGTCACCTCTGAGGGTAACTCAAACTGTAGTCACAATCACCTCTGAAGGTAACGCATGATAGTCACAGTCACCCCTGAAGGTAAATGAAACTGAAGTCATAGTAACCTCTGAAGGTAACTCCAACTGTAGTCACAGTCACCTCTAAAGTTAACTCACGTAGTCACAGTCACCTCTGAAGGTAACTCAAACTGTAATCACAGTCACCTCTAAAGGTAACTCACTGTGGTCACAGTCACCTCTGAAGGTAACTCAAACTGTAGACAAAATCACCTCTGAAGGTAACTCACTGTAGTCACAGTCACCTCTGAAGGTAACGCATTATAGTCAAAGTCACCCCTGAAGGTAATTAAAACTGTACTCACAATCACCTCTGAAGGTAAAGCACTGTAATCAGTCACATCTTAAGGTACCTCACTGAAATCAGTCACCTCTGAGGGTAACTGAAACTGTAGTCACAATCACCTCTGAAGGTAACTCAAACTATCATCACTATCATCTCTGATGGTAAATCAAACTGTCGTCACAGTCACTTCTAAAAATAACTCATTGCAGTCAAAGTCACCGCTGAAGGTAACTCAAACTTTAGTCAAAGTCACCTCTGAAGGTAACTCACTGTAGTCACAGTCATCTCTGAAGGTAACGCATGATAGTCACAGTCACCCCTGAAGGTAAATGAAACTGTAGTCACAGAAACCTCTGAAGGTAACTCCAACTGTAGTCACAGTCACCTCTAAAGGTAACTCACGTAGTCACAGTCACCTCTGAAGGTAACTCAAAATGTAGTCACAGTCACCTCTAAAGGTAACTCACTGTAGTCACAGTCACCCCTGAAGGTAACTCAAACTATAGACAAAATCACCTCTGAAGGTAACTCACTGTAGTCACAGTCACCTCTGAAGGCAACGCATTATAGTCAAAGTCACCCCTGAAGGTAATTAAAACTGTAGTCACAGTAACCGCTGAAGGTAACTCAAACTGTAGTCACAGTCACCTCTGAAGGTAACTAAAACTGTAGTCACAGTCACCTCTAAGGGTAACTCACTGTAGTCACAGTCACCTCTGAAAGTAACTCAAACTGTAGTCACAGTCACCTCTGAAGGTAACTCAAAATTTAGTCACAGTCACCTCAGAGGGAAACTCAAACTGTAGTCACAGTCACCTCTACAGGTAACTCACTGTAGTCACAGTCACCGCTGAAGGTAACTCAAACTGTAGTCACTGTCACCACTGAAGGTAACTCACTGTAGTCAGTCACCTCTGAAAGTAAAGTAAAAAGTAGTCAGTCAGCTCTGAAAGTAACTCACTGTAGTCACACTCACCTCTGAAGGTAACTGAAACTGTGGTCCCAGTCACCTCAATGAAGTAACTCACTGTAGTCACAGTCACCTCTGAAGGTAACTCAAACTAATCTCAATCACCTCTGAAAGTAACTCACTGTAGTCACAGTTACCCCTGAAGTGAACTCACTGTAGTCACAGTCACCTCTGAAGGTAACTCACTGTAGTCACAGTCACCTCTGAAGGTAACTCAAACTGTAGGCAGAGTCACCTTTGACGGTAACTCAAACAGTGGTCACAGTCAGGTCTGAAGATAACTGAAACTCTAGTCAGAGTCACCTCTGAAGGTAACTCAAACTGTAGTCACAGTCACCTCTGAAAGTAACTTACTGTAGTCACAGTCACCTCTGAAGGTAACTCACTGTAGTCACAGTCACCTCTGAAGGTAACTCACTGTAGTTAGACACCTCTAAAAGTAACACAAACTGTAGTCACAGTCACCTCTGAAAGTAACTCACAGTAGTCACAGTCACCTCTGAAGGTAACTCAGACTAATCACAATCACCTCTGAAAGTAAATCACTGTAGTCAGAGTTACCCCTTAAGTTAACTCTCTATAGTCACAGTCACCTCTGAAGGTAACTCACTGTAGTTACAGTCACATCTGAAGGTAACTCACTGCTGTCAGTCACCTCTGAAGGTAACTTAAACTGTAGTCACCGTCACCTCTGACGGTAACTGAAACTGTTGTCACAGTCACCTCTGGGGGTAACTCAAACTGTAATGACTGTCAGCTTTGAAGGTAACTCAAACTGTAGTCACAATCAACTCTAAACGTAACTCACTGTAGTCACAGTCAACTCTGAAGGTAACTCAAACTGTAGTCTCAATCACCTCTAAAGGTAACTCATAGTAGTCAAAGTCACCTCTGAAGGCAAGTCACTGTAATCACATTCACCTCTGAAGGTAAGGCGTCTGTAGTCAAAGTCATCTCTGAAAGTAACTCACTGTAGTCACAGTCACCGCTGAAGGCAACTCATTGTAGCCAGTCACCTCTAAAGGTAACTCAAATTGTAGTCAAAGTCACCTCTGAGGGTTACGCAAACTGTAGTCACAGTCACCTCTGAAGGTAACGCAAACTGTAGTCACAATCACCTCTGAAGGTAACTCACCGTAGTCACAGTCACTTCTGAAGGTAACTCACTGTAGTCACAGTCACCTCTGAAGGTAATGCACACTGTATTGACAGTCACCTCTGAAGGTAACGCAAACTGTATTGACAGTCACCTCTGAAGGAAACGCAAACTGTTGTCACAGTCACCTCTGAAAGTAACTCACTGTAGTCATTGTCAACTCTGAAGGGAAATTGAGTAGTCATAGTCACCACTGAAGGTAACTCAAACTGTAGTCTCAATCACCTCTAAAGGTAACCTGTTGTCACAGTCACCTCTGAAGGCAACTCATTGTAGTCAGTCACCTCTGAAGGTAACTCATACTGTAGTTAAAGTCACCTCTGAAGGTAATTCACTGTAATCACAGTCACCTCTGAAGGTAACGCAAACTGTAGTCACCATCACCACTGAAGGTAACTCACTGTAGTCAGTCACCTCTGAAAGTAAAGTAAAAAGTAGTCAGTCAGCTCTAAAAGTAACTCATTGTAGTCACAGTCACCTCTGAAGGTAACTCAAACTAATCACAATCACCTCTGAAGGTAACTCACTGTAGTCACAGTCACCTCTGAAGGTGACTCACTGCTGTCAGTCACCTCTGAAGGTAACTCAAACTGTAGGCACAGTCACCTTTCACGGTAACTCAAACAGTGGTCACAGTCAGTTCTGAAGTTAACCAAAACTCTAGTCAGAGTCACCTCTGAAGGTAACTCAAACTGTCGTCACAGTCAAGTCTGAAAGTAACTCATTGTTGTCAAAGTCACCCCTGAAGGTAACTCACTGTAGTCACAGTCACCTCTGAAGGTAACTCACTGTAGTCACAGTCACCTCTGAAGGTAACTCAAACTGTAGTCACAGTCACCTCTGAAGGTAACTTACTGTAGTCACAGTCACCTCTGAAGGCAAGTCACTGTAATCACATTCACCTCTGAAGGTAAGGCAAACTGTAGTCACAGTCACCTTTGAAGGTAACTCACTGTAGTCACAGTCACCTCTGAAAGTAACTCACTGTAGTCACAGTTACCTCTGAAGGCAACTCATTGTAGTCAGTCACCTCTAAAGGTAACTCAAACTGTAGTCAAAGTCACTTCTGAAGGTAACTCACTGTAGTCACAGTCACCTCTGAAGGTAACCCAAACTGTAGTCACACTCACCTCTAAAAGTTACGCAAACTGTAGTCACAGTCACCTCTGAAGGTAACGCAAACTGTAGTCACAATCACCTCTGAAGGTAACTCACTGTAGTCACAGTTACCTCTGAAAGTAAAGCAAACTGTAGTCAGTCACCTGCAAATGTAACTCACTGTAGTCACAGTCACCTCTGAAAGAGACTCAAACTGTAGTAACAGTCACCTCTGAAAATAACTCACTGTAGTCACAGTCACTTCTGAAGGTAACTCAAACTGTAGTCAAAGTCACCTCTGTAGGTAACTCACTGTAATCACAGTCACCTCTGAACGTGACTCACTGTATTCACAGTCACTTCTGAAGGTAACTCAAACTGTAGTCAGTCACCTCTGAAGGTAACTAAAACTGTCGTCACAGTCACCCCTGAAGGTAACTCAAACTGTAGTCACAGTCACCTCTGAAGGTAACGCACTGAAATCACAGTCACCTCTGAAGGTAACTCAAACTGTAGTCAGTCACCTCTGAAGGTAACTACTACTGTAGTCACAGTCACCTCGAAGGTAACTCAAACTGTAGTCACAGTCGCCTCTGAAGGTAACGCACTGTAGTCACAGTCACCTCTGAAAGTAACTCTAGTAGTCACAGTCACCTCTGAATGTAACTCACTGTCGTCAGTCACCTCTGAAAGTAACGCAAACTGTAGTCAGTAAACTCCGAAAGTAACTCACTTTAGTCACAGTCACCTCTGAAGGCAACTCAAACTGTAGTCACAGTCACCTCTGAAAGAAACTCACTGTAGTCACAGTCACCTCTGAAGGTAACTCACTGAGGTCAGTCACCTCTGAAGGTAACTCAAACTGTAGTCATAGTCAGCTCTGAAGGTTACTCAAACTGTAGTCACAGTCATCTCTGAAGGTAACTCAAACTGTAGTCACAGTCACCTCTGAAATTATCTCACTGTAGTCAGTCACCTCTGTAGGTAACTCTTTGTTATGGCAATCACCTCTGAAGGTAACTCAATCTGTAATCGCAATCACCTCTGAAGGCAACTCACTGTAATCACTAACCTCTGAAGGCAACTCACTGTAATCATTCACCTCTGAAGGTAACTCAAACTGTAGTCACAATCCCCTCTGAATATAACTCAAACTGTAGTCACAGTCAGCTCTGAAGATAACTCAAACTGTAGTCACAGTCACCTCTGAAAGTAAGTCACTGTAAGCACAGTCATCTCTGAAGGTAACTCAAACTGTAGTCACAGTCACCTCTGAAAGTAACTCACTGTAGTCAGTTACCTCTCTAGTAAACTCACTATAATCACAATCACCTCTGAATGTAACTCAAACTGTAATCACAATCTCTGAAGGTAACTCACTGTTATCAGTAACGTCTGAAGGCAACTCACTGTAATCAGTCACCTCTGAAGGTAACTCAAACTGTAGTCACAGTCACCTCTGAAGGTAACTCAAACTGTCATCACTATCATCTCTGAAGGTAAATCACTGTAATCAGTCACCTCTGAAGGTAACTCAAACTGTCGTCACAGTCACCTCTGAAGGTAACTCAAACTGTAGTCACAGTTACCTTTTGAAGGTTACTCACTATAATCACATTTTTGTAATCACAAAAATATCAACAAACACAACTAAAAAATTTCAACAAGTGAACACAACAATACAATTAGTCAATATACATTCAGTACTTCTCTCCGTGGTGCTCCTGTCCTTTGAAAGTGTTCACTTGGCTGGAACTGATGCCAGTGGAAAATGAAATTGTGTCAATGTAACAAATAATGTCTGAGTATAAATTCTAAAATGAATAGGTCTGGAGGCACTCTCCAGAGAAAGAGGAGCACCACTTCAGTAAGTACTCACTGTATCCTATATGTACAGTATACACCACAGTATCTCAACTGGACAACTGCAACCACTAAGTAAGATGATGTAGGAAACAGACACTCCCAGTGACTAGTGTCAGAGGCACAAAAATCAGTGAACTGATATCAACTGCAGTTAATCTGCATGTTTTAAGTTCGTACGGAATTGAAATGACATCTAACTCAACTCAGGAAACTTATGGAAAGTAGCAAGTAGCTATGTTTCAAAGAAGGTACCATTGAGACTTCCATGCCAAGGCCATCACTCACATGACTCAGAGTGGCAAAATCGTGATGCAACAGTGTTATCCATTAAAGTCTGGTCAAAGTGATGTGCATCAAACTATGTGAACTACTGTGGCAAGATACGGCGAGGCTTGTCCGCCCAAATTTCACACTCATAAATTTGTAAATATTTTCTTGAAACTTCTTAATAAAAGAGTTTTTATTATCACTAGGGGTTAATGCGTTGTCAAAGACAGCATGACACACATCAACTCCAACGTGTACAGGTACGTAGCATGTGCAAGCGTACTTTAAGCAAAAACCGTGTTTTCTCGTGTTCTTAGTCACGTGACCATATGAGAGATGTGCAACTGAGCTCACGTTAGCACGTTAGAGTGAAATCTCGGAAAAACAAGATTTTACAGTTAATTATTCGTTGATTTTCAATGCCATGGATGTCAAACATTCAGCGTGAACGTACCATTGGCATGCTGAGTACGGAAACTTCTGTCACTTGCGTTGCAAGGGTTATGGGATGAAGTCGACGGACTATTCATGATCTTCGGACACGTCTTCAACAAACTGGCACCGCAGCTGACCGACCTCATTCTGGTAGCCCACGTGTGACGTCAAAAGCAGAAGACCGAAATTGTCTTACATCATTTGCATAATCGATTTGTGACTGCATGGTCCACTAGGAATGAATTGTTTAGAGGTCGCGTAACTGCCTAAACCATACGTAATCGCCTGCACACTGCTCTTATTCAAGATGTGACCTACCATTTTTACCCTTGGACATTTCCATAGCATTTCTGGTGGAACTGGTTACATTATGGACATTATTCTTATGATACACCATCTTCAATGAGTACAGAATTAAGTCATTATTTAAAACCTCATTTCTTGTATGATAAACTTCTTGTTATGACATTTACGAAAGCAAGGGACGACAGACAAAATTTAAAAACTAAAACAGATTTAATTAAACAAAGACCAACACTAATCTACAGTTTATACTACTGACCAAGATTGATAATATACAAGAAAAAAATATTTACAGTCCTTTAACATGGGGTTGCTTGGTGATGTTCCGGGTGAGGAAAATGCTCCAACACTGGCAAAAATCCACAAAAAGCTTCCCAAGTCTTGAAAAGAGTGACAGGTCTGGTCAAATGTATTCTTCTCCGTGCAATTTTTCCTACTACTTTACTCTCTCAGTTTCTCACCTTATACACTCTTTTGCAGCCCCCTCCCACCTTTTAGACTTTTTTTTATTCTCTGGGACTTTCCCCTCAGACATGCCCAGGACATGCCCAAGCTTAGCTCCAGACTGGGCTTAACAAAAAAAATGTCAATACTGCCATCTAGTGGCATTTTATCACATTACATTATCAACCTCCAAACGAGTGTGAAGTTTTTATTTTGGCTGAGTATATTTCAGATTCTTTGACGTGCTCAGTTAGAGTACTTATCTGCAGTAGCGGCTCGTGAATCGGCAACAGGGGAAGCCCAAACAATCCCTTAAATTTAATGATTGTTCATCACCTGTTTTCAATCATTCATTTAAACAGTGGCGGGTCGTCGGCCGTAACAAAGGGAAGCCAAAACCTCGGCCTTCAAAGCTTAATGACTTCAACCTTTCGCAGTTTACTTTTCTTGATCAGCAGTTGCTCATACGAATTGTTAGAAGAAAAAGTCAATCGAGTCAAATTTATTTTCGATAGCATTGTTATACATTGCACCACGAAATTATGAGGGGTTTTCTTTCACACATAAATTACGACATAAATTACCATAGGCCTACGCTATAAATTCTGCGCTCAAGAAGCTCATGAAACGGCATAGATTCGCCAATTGATTAGTGAGGCTCATTAAGCAATAAGCTGTGCAACATCGCATTCTTTACTTCTATATTAAGACTGTAGAAAATGGACTGTCATGGCTTCTTGCGAAAGAAGCCTCGCAAACTAATTTATAAAGACGTGTTGATAATTTGCGTCGTCATTTGCTATCGAAAATAAATGTGATTGTCCTTCAACCAATTCGTATGAGCAACTGCTGATAAAGAAAAGTGAAATGCGAAATGTTGAAGTCATTAAGCTTTGAAGGGCGAGGTTTTGGCTTCCCTTTGTTACGGCCGACGAGCCGCCGCTGCTTATCTGTTCTTCACCATAAGAAGACAACAAATCCGGATAATCTGGGTAATCTGCCGGGGTGAAAAACAATAATGTACTGAATTCTCTGCCTGGTCGATGAACCTGGTTTCTAGGTTTTGCAAACAATTGTCCACAAACTTCAGACATGCAGACTGTGCATCTCAATGCTGCTGAGCCGAATCACTGATCCCGCACTCCTAACCAAGGAGAAACCTTTGCGTGTGGGGTTTGGGCCCCACTTCCAGCAGTGTAGGGGATCAGAGCCAGGAATTCCTTGAATTTTTTGCCTCGAGTATCAGGTTTGGAGCGGGATATCAGAGATGCAATTGTGACTTTAATCATAGAATTTATGGATGCCGAGTGCATGTCAGAAACATGGTGGCTCCTGCTTAGGTTAGCTAGAAGACCTACAGCATCAGCCAGAAAATGGGTTGTGTACATGAATTTGATAGTACCAACTTCTCTCGAGATGCCCTCAGCTTTGGCCTTGGTGTTTTCATCAGCAGGAAGGCAATCAATCAGTTCCTTGTAATTGCATACAAGGGCAGACAAGGCCCCCTCAAAGCTAAGCCATCTGGTGCGAAAGACTTCCCGGAACTTCGTGCCACGTTTACCTATTATGTAAATAATAGTACTACATAAATACTTTTCAAAGTGGCTGTTCATTTAGCAGACTTGTCAAAATAGTTGTAGATAGAGTTGACTTTCTCTTGATAGGTAACATTGGGCTGCGTGGGCGGGCCACAGGCCTCCGCGGGCCACCCACCAAAAAAGTATGCGGGTGCGGGGCGGTTACGTGGGCAAGCATAAATTTACTGCGGTTGCGAGTGTGGGTACAAAAAAAAAAAATTGGGGGGTTAAGTGAGGGTTTTAAAAAAAATTTGCAGGCCCACTGCAAATTTACAACCCGGAAGACGTGTTCATTATATCTCAAGCTCAAGTATGTCACATTCACAACAATAAATGTCATTCTATTCAATGAGTGAGAACAACAAAATAACCACTATGGGAATTATATTAGCCCATCTGTGTGTTTAACTATTTTGTTGTCTTACCCACACAAATTAAGAAAATACTCAACAAAAATATGGATTCTTCTTCTAATAGCCAGTATACCTTCTTTTCAGGGTAGATGTCGTAAATGAGGGCTCAATACTACTTACACGGATTGTAAATTGCAATCAGAATTGTAATTAGCCACATCATTGCTGTCAGCTGTAACTCCCTTCCATTTGTAATCAGTTATATCAATCGCAATTCTCCTCCCTTTGTTGCAACTTGGTTGAATATCAGTTTTCTTTCCTGATCTTGATGTGACTATTTGTGAAATGTACCCAAAATAATATGAATTTACAATCTACCAATCATGAAAGTTGATGCTTGATTTATTTATTGATATCAGAGTACTTAATATACATAAATACTACGTCAGTAAATAGATGACTCCTATTTGTAGTCTCAGAAAGAAGAATAAAAGTGCACTGCTTCCAATGTACGCATCATTAGTTATTTATGAATAAACAATTAAAATTAATCTTATTGTTGTCCATTTCAAAAAACTCTTATACAGGCAATCCTGGCATTCCATTAAAGGGAGTTCTCAATAACATAGGCTAATGAACAGTGCCACTCCCATTGTGCCTTCCTATTCCTATTCCTATTTATTCCTTACGCCTATATATACCTCCTACATTCCCTCAATCCCCACTCGTCTCCTTTCTACGTCCCTCCCACCCTTCCCCTCTCCAAGAAGGAAGCAAGAAACAGCGACCACCTGGGACCACGGGGGCTTAGGAGCCACACAGACTCCAACGCAGGCCCCACTCTGAGTCTCGCCACCCGGGGGGCGCCCAACGTCCACACAATCACAGACTAAGTCCATCACCACACCTGCCCCGATCTCCTATCCGCCCGATCTCCAACCCAAAATCCCACCCAATACTCTCCTCTACTTTGGGAGTGGTCCAGAATTGATTAACTAGGTATTGCATATGCACGGGTTACAGTGGGTAAGATTTTTAAACTGCGGATACAAGAGTCATGGTACAAGCGGGTGTGGGCTTGTACTTGCGGGTGTGGGCCGGGTGCTGGCTGAAATCTTGAGAAAATATGGACGCGGGTGTGGGTGTGGCCTGAAAGCCTGTGGCTGTGGGGCGGTGTAGGGGTAGAGAAGTTGGCCTGCGCAGCCCTATGATCGGTATCAAGATATGCCACCTCATTCGCACCTAATTCTGGTTGTCGCTCCTGAGTTTCGGCCAGTCATTTTTGCGGCCCCATCTGGAGCAGCAGCAACACAGCTGCTGAGAACGAGCCCATATGGTTGCAACACATTGTGCGGTGCAGTGTATATAATTTCAGCTGTTGTCCCTTTCAAATTTTCAAGCTTCAGATAGTTTGTGACAGGGTCACCTTAGGCATTCACATCACGCACGTAGATCAGCAAGTTCTGTGCTACACTAATGTCAATGCTTTCATCTAGTGGAACACTGTAAAATTTGGCTTGTGTCAGTTCTTGAATCAATTCGTCCCTTTGTACTTTGCAAATAGCAGCTTGCATCTCATAAATGCAGTCTGAACGGTTGCATGTTGTGTGCTTGTCAACATTCAGCAGTCCAAGAACTTCCACACCCTGAAAATACATGCAAGAAAGAAGATGGTTCTGCAGCAATGTAGACTTAGTGCAAAACAATTTCATCAATCGTGGAGAACGCAGTCCTGAATGGACTAGTTTGGCCTTTGGCAACACTCACTCTTATAAAGAACTAGTGCAATACCATCATGAGTCAGAACAGCTTCAATGCTGAAAATTTTGAGGGACACCTTGTCCTCTTGTCCCCAGTGTCTTCTGGTGGCGAGGTACTCTGAGAAAGTCTAAGCTGGTAGCAACACCTCGCTCAAATCAACAGGAAATGAACATGGTTCCCTTACCTGAGCACGACACAGGTCATTTACCACAGCAACTATGGAGTTTGGCAGATTGTGTTCGGCACACCAATAGACGTTCCGTAGCTGAGCCACTACTGCTTTCTCGTGCTTTGCCACAGCTTTGTTACTTGCTTTTTTCATTGAGTGACGTAACTTTGTTATTTTCTGCCGTTTTATGTCCATTCTTACCCATAGTTATTCTGATGCTTTCGGAGAACGTCCTTCTTTATTTCTCTACATCAATGTATTGTGAAAGCCAGCCTCTAAACACACAGTACAGTACATAGTTTTTCAGTCCACTGATTTGAGCCATTTATACTCTGACAACAACCTGAATTTGAACTGATGCTGTTTGCCGCAACGACCCTGATGTCCACCACCATTCTTCTTATCCTGCCTTTGGTCATCCTCATCAACTGCTTCTGCCTGCCCAGGTAATGACATCACTGGATCCTGCTCCTGATCAATGGCTGCAGAGTTATCTGAAGTCAAAGAATCACAACAACGTCATCAGCTCCTGCACTAGTACTGCCACTGGCACTGTATCCAAGCCTAGGGTCAGTGTTAGGCTTTCCAGCATCAGCTCCTTTCTCATTGTCACCGTCACCAGTGCCAGATGAATCACTGAGGGTGTCCATGAAAATCCTTTTCGTGGCTGGCCCAGCTGGGGATGTACATGATGATGCACTGCATGCAGTGCCTGTGCTGAGTTCGCAAGTGCTTTGGGTCACTGTCGTCGTAACACTTGTAGTTGACACGCTAACAGGCCTGAAAATTCTGAATGGGGACCTCAGTGCTTGAATTGGAATAAAAAAGGCGTTAGTACTCTGAATCAGCAGCTCAGAAAAACTGAAACGGGACCAAAACCTCACTGTACAACCGCATTACACTCTACCCCAACCCCTACCCAGCTGACACCACTGCATATCTTAACTAGTATTACTTATTCTCCCACATTCTCAATTTACAAAAAGATCTTTGATAATATCATGAGAAATTATGAATTTAATACCAAATAACTAACATTCATGTGGAACATTTTATTGGTGATATTGCCAAAATTTTGCAGAAAAAAATAAGACTAGCTACAACAGAACTACAGCTTTCTCAAAACAGTAGTCATAACGGTGCAATGTATGAGAATATTCCACTCAATAGAATAATTTTATTTGCACTGCATAATGCTTTTTACAGAAATCAGACCATTTCTAAGCAAGCCAATTGTAGGAAGTGAACCAATATGCATACAATTTATGGACTGAGTGGACATTGAAATATCCTGGCAGAAAGACACGTGTAGCATGGCAGGATAGATTTTTCTAAGTCTGATGTTAACTGACAGGCAGGCCTACACAGGTCAATAAAGGTAGAATACAAACCACCTGAATCACATTGATGCATAGGTTCAATAAGCAAACAATTATTGATCAAATTTTATATAGCTACTACCTGAGATCTTCTTAGCGGTACAATAATCTCTCATCAGCTACATGAAGTGTCGACTTGTCTCACTGTAGAATTTAACGGTTAAACGTGTTATCTTCGTTGTTTTATACTGTCCAATCAACAAATCAGAATTGTGAATGCCCTTACGAGGTTCAGAAGACATCAGATAGGCAAACTAAATAAACGTGATTTCTGGAATGTGAGATTGTGTCATCTCTTCATGTGGCTCAGGTCAGTAAGGATGTGATCCCTATTGCTTGTGTCCCCCATACCTGCTGCACCCATCTCTGCGTTAGCAGATGGGAAATGGGTCATACAAATAAAATCAAAATACTTGTGAAATAAATTTTTCCCATGGATGTTTTCTATCATTTTAAGTCATTCTTACTACGCTGATGTATGTTCAAGTGTTCACTTTTTCTAAAAAGGTTTGGTTACTTTCAGTTGTGTATTTTATACACTAAAAGGGGGGGTTTCATGTCATGATTGACAGTTGTTACCAACAGGAGCTGTGAATAAAGTAATCCTGGAGGCACCTGCTGACATTTTTTGGAATTGTACCAAAGTGTGGGACTGTCGAGAGGAGACATAACGTACCATTATACATTCATAAGTTGTCTCATTGGAGTGCAATTGAATGAAAGCTATTGTCATTTTTAAAATACAATGGTGAAAAACTTGTTGCATTTAAACAATGAGTAATGTCCTGCTTGCAGTGATGTTTGCATTGGGAGGCAACATAAAAACAGTTCAGCAAGATTTGGTAAAGAGTTGCCTATGTTACAGTGTTGTAAAATGTATTTTCCCCCTATCTTTATTTTTTCCACATTTGTCACACTTAAATGTTTCCGATCATCAACATAATTTTACTGTTAGACAAAGTTAACGGATAACCCGAGGTAACATTAAAAGGAAATAATGCTTTCATTTATTGAGTAAAAAATGCTACCGAGATCCACCTGGCCCTATGTGGAAAAACTTACTGCCCCTTCAATTTTTCAACAGCCACTTAAGGAAATTTAAATGATAATGGGGTTCAATTTCACAACACACATGCACTGCAGAATTACAGAGAAATGTTAATTAAATAACAAACAAGATCCTGATATTCTCCATTTGATGCAATGCTGTGGCCATAAAAGCATAGAACAGTTCAGAAAATGTTAAATTGGTAGATCCTGATGCCAAGCGAAAGTGGTGAAAATATCAGGTGGGCCTTTTTTAGATAACGAAAATATGTTCTGCTGCTGGGGTTGTTCCGATTGCCATTGACTTAACTTTAGTCAGAGTATTACCTCCAGATAAGTACCTCATACAATCTTACCTGAAAAAAAAAACAAATGCTTTTTCATTAACAAGCGTGCAGTCATTGTAGAACCAGTGACATAGTTGTAGACTGTGTGATCTCAGTACAATCACGCAGTTGCCCATAGACAGGGAGCAGCCAGGCTGTCAGAGTTCAGGGGGCTGTGCTTGCGAATAAGTCGGGCAGATTAATGGGCAAGACCTCAATACCGCTTTAGCCCCCGATCATTACTATTCAAACTCTGGCTTCAAATGACATCACCAGTGCTACATGGTAGAGTGTTTCTCCAGGATAATTTGGCACCATTTTCTTTGAGTGGGAGGACATTGAGATAGGTTGTCCAATCTTTATACATAGTCGATTGTTGGGGTTCAGATTTGGCATCTCCCACGAAGCTGGCCTGACGGCGGAGGTTTACTTGCTGACAGATAGGTGGTGAAAAGTGTACAGAATATTCCAGAGAGATGACTGATGTCCACAGCGCTCACTGCCGCCCACTTTAAGTACAATCGTTAAATTGCTTTCTCCTCCTTGTGCCCAAGCAAAATAACTTTGTTGTGACTTTCGATTTTCATGTAGCTAGCTATATTTTTACATTAGGCCTGCCTTTGGCTCATATCTATCTATCTATCTACATCTGCTGACCTATCCTACTCCTATCAAACCATCTCACGGTAATGTAAACTGTGCCTCCTTCTTTCTCCCAGCAATGTTAGCTGTACCTTTCTCTCACTCCCTGTAACGTTAAATGGACCTCTCTCTCTCTCCCTGTAATATTCACTCAACATCTCTCTCTGTCCCTGTAATGTTAGCTGTACCTCCTTCTCTCTCTTTAATGTATGCCGGACCTCATTCTCTCTGCAGGTAATATTAGCTGCACCCTCTCTCTCCAAGTAATGTTAACTGTACCCTCTCTCTCTCTCTCTCTCTCCCTGTAATATTAGCTGTGCGTCACTCTCTCTCCCGGTCATGTTCACTGTTCCTGCCTCTTATGGAGGTAAATCTTTATTAGACAGCATGGTATTTCCGCTTGAGAGAAGACATATCAATTTCATGCGTAGATTTTACACACTTTTTTCTGCTCTCGCACACAAATAGTCCTCGCTTGCGCTTTGATCTGTTGCTGCATGGACAGATTTTTTCTCCTCGCACTCAAAACTGCCTCTGCGCGCTCTGTTACAGCTGTTAATATAACAACGAACCAATAATAATAATTATTTAATAATTATTTATATAATTATAATAATAATAATAAACTTTGCATTGCACTTTGTCTCCCCCTGTCTGGTCTCTTGTATTGTCAGAGCTCTGAGCCCCGGTAAGCGTCTCACTACTTTGGGTGATTTATTGGTTTCTGGTTTCAATCTTCCTTCCCCCATCTTGTTTACTTCCTTCCCCTCACTTTTTATGCCCCCGCCCTCGAAAGAAGAAAGGGGGCATTATGTCGACACCATGTCCGTCCGTCGTCCGTCCGTCTGTCGTCCGTAAACTTTTCGTTTCTGTGGGATAAGTATAGAATTCCTCATCCGATTGATGCCATTTCTTGATGGCATATTGGGAGTGGCTAGAGGAAGGTCCCTTTCGAAAACCGGTGTCGTGCAATATTCAATATGGCCGCCACAGCAGCCATCTTGATTTTTGTTTCCACCCAATAACTAAAGAACACCTCGTCCGATTGATGCTGTTTCCAGGTGGCGTACTGAAGGTGGCTGGAGGAAGGTTCCTTTTGAAAACCAGCATGGTGCAATATCTAATATGGCCGCCACAGCTGCCATCTCGATATGCCCTTGATCAACATACAGGCGGGGGCATCTGCCACGCTCTGCGTTGCTCTTGTTCTATATTACTAACACCTACTAACTGTTTGTTATTTTTGCTAATTTACTAACCAACACTAACATTGTATATTAGACTAATTTACTAACAAGCACTCGGGGTTGTATAGCTGCACTTACTAATTGTCTAACAAGCTCTCAGCACTCACCCTGTTCTAGTCTCCGCCTCTTGCTCTCGTTCAATCTGCTCTGCTGTGTTTCTTGCAGATTCTCTGCACCTGTCTTATCTCTGTTCTGCCTCTCACTCTGTGCACTTAGAAATCCTAAACCGGATCTGTTTGTTCTGTCTATAGGCTGTCCCGTGATCCTTGTCCGCGTTTTGGCTTTTGCTTATTTCATGTAATTAGGTTCTCCCTCTTGTTCCACCCTCTGTAATTGGTCTCATTTCCAACACCTGTTTCTGTGTAGCATGTGATTCCCCCCGTGTGTATATTAGGAGTCTTTTCACAGCCCTTCCCCATCAGATTGTTTCCTCATTCTTCTGGTGCCTCACTTTCTCTTGCCTTGATTTCTCAGTGATTATTTTTCTGACTGGACCGCCCAACTTTTCGATTTTTTCCTCTGTGATTTTGGATTATTGTTGCATCTGTGTGTTTTGACCTTTTTTCTGCCCGACCAGATCTATATTTGCTGCCCTGGTTACGATTCGGATTACCCCCGTTGGATTCTGGTTTTGCTTCTTTGACATACCTGTACCTGTGAACCAGACCCATTTCTGTCCGACAACGAGTAATGTGATTGCTGCCCTGGTTGTTGATTCTATTTTTGCCCAACTGGATTCTGATTTTTGGAGTGTGGAATTTGTACCTTTGCCTTCTGGGTCCTCCCGCTTTAATAATAAAACAAGTTTTACTGCATTGCTTGGTTCTTGCGACTGGTTCCTGATCGCACCCTCACATATTGTTTCTGCCTAGGACAATATTTATTGACCTGTCAAAGGCGTTTGACACAGTTGATCATTTAAACTTACATAGCGGCTAAGTGCCGTTGGGTTTGATATTAAATCTCTGAATTGGTTTAATGATTATCTAACTGGTATGTGTCAAGCTGTTGTGGCCGATGGCTATCAATCCAACTTAATTTATCTTAGCAAGATAAACAAGGGGTTCCACAGGGTTCAATTTTGCTGTTTGAACTTTTTATTAATGATGCTGGTGCTAATTTTCTCAATAGTAAAATCCCCCTCTATGCAGATGATTCAGTCATCTACTCAGCTGCCCCTTCTTTGTCTCTTAAAAATTTGCAGTCAGATTCCCCAAATCTTCCAGAAGGATCTTTTAGACCTTAAATTAATCTTAAACTCTGAAAAAACTAAATTCATGCTATTCTCTCTTAAACCAGCTGCTAGGTTCCATAATGGTTGCATCACGACTGTAAATGGAATCCAAATCGAAAGAGTCCCTTACTACAAATACCTTGGCATTTGGGTGGATGACAATCTTAATTTTAGGAAGCAAACTGATGAGCTGGTCAAGAATTTGAAGCCAAAATTGGCTATGCTGTACAGGAATAAAGCTGCTCTCCGAGGAGTTGCAGAAGACAGATTGTTCAAGCAACTATTCTCTCTAGAATAGATTATGGTGATGTGATTTATATGCACACTGCACCCTCCTTGCTGAAGTCACCTGACGCAGTGTACCACGCTGCATTAAGGTTCATAACTGGAGATGGCTTCTGAACACATCACTGTACACTTTATTTTAACGCTGGTTGGTCTTCGCTGGCCATGAGAAGGGAGCAACATTGTTGCCTTTTTATATACAAGGCCTTGTTGGGTAAACTGCCAGGATATCTGACCAGTTTGCTTAACGTGAGGAAGGGGGAATACGGTCTGCGCACTCTTGACTTTTTGGTTTTAGATGTCCCAAGGGTGCGTACTGAACTGGGTAAAACTGCTTTTATGTATTATGCTCCACAGAAGTGGAATAGGATTCAGCAGTTTTTAAAGTTGAAAAGTCTTATTTCAATTGATTGTTTTAAATGTCTTTTATTGGCTGCCTCAAAGCAGGAATGTACATGTGTAAAGTAGTCATTCTTTTTATTTATTGTACTTGGTGTTTTCTGTTTTTTGCTACTGGGCTCCGTTGCAAAAGAGAGCTTGCTCTCAATCGGACTCCCAGTATAAACAAATAAATAAATAAAATAAATATGTTTGTGCACGTGATCTAACTCCTGGTGACAGTGACATCAACCGTTCTCCCGTCATTGCTCGGGCAACGGCTGATGAACTGTTGATGTCCCAATTACTTGGGACTTACTGTAGGTCAAGTGGTATCCACACACACTAATAACCCCTTTGCGCAGAAGCCAAATATGGCTATTTATGCATCACCCTATTTAATGCTATATGATTCAAGATTTAAGCTTTATAGAGAGAGGAATCATTCGAAAGAGGAAGCCAAATAAGACAGCTCTCCAGATGGCCCACTCTAAAATCATAAAATAGTCATATTTTTAACTCAAATCAACTTTTGACTCACGAAATTCAATGTGAATTAATGATTCCCTGGTTGAATATGAGTTTATAAATATAAGCACTGCTGGACATCAGTGGTCACCAGTAACTTCTCCAAACCCAAAACATGCCTTTTTTCTATGATGAAGTTCAGAGTTTAGTCAATTATTCGACAAAGCCGCATCACCAAGCACATGTACACATTAAAAAAAAAACTGCTTATTTTACAATCAGAATGTTCACTCAGACGGAAAGCTTGCTGCTGACAATTCTGATCATCCAAGCGAAACAACAAAAGCTTGTAACAACGCTTTTCACACCCTATAAGGAGCAAGTATAACTCACAACACAGTAATAGCTGTTTGCATTTTAAACAAGTAAAAATCAAAGTATTATTAGTATTATTTTTTATTTCACTTCGCTGAACTATTTCTTTCCCTCTGGCCTCAAACTTCAAATAGGGGGCTGATCCCCCGATACGGAAAAGACGTTGACATTTTGATAAAGAGCTTTGCCATGAGCTACAGGCTGTGAGGAACCACACTCAGAACGGAAGTTTGCATGAATTCGCCCAATGCCTCCCTCATCAGATTTCCCAATTTTCCGCCAAGAGGCAAGCCCAAAATTTTAAATGGGTCGGCCCGACTTTCCCAAGAAAAAAATGGCCAGTACAGACTGGCCCAAACCCAAACAAGCTGTTCCAACTGATTCCAACTTCGTTCGAATCCAGTTCCTCGCCTGCGTTTTCCGATACTGACTCTGTCCACTCCATCCAGTCCAACTTCTGATTCCGAAGCAACCGCCAAATCTGCCTAGATTCTATACATCTGTGCAGATGTAGACGCAAGTGGACATGAAGCTGCTCTAATTATGTATGCAGTTACATTATTCTATCATTTGATGGCACACCTGGATCAGTTATTGAATATTCACTAGCAAGCTGAGCTCAAACGCAGTTTAGAATTCAGTCTCATCCCCGTTTTCCTGGAGTTGCATGAATTAAACGCCTCAGCTAAGCCTGATGTGCAGTAATATACTTGCCCATAATATCTATCCAGCTGTTGTCACAGAAAAAAATCATTTACCTGTGTAGCGAACACTTCAGCTATACCCAGATAGCAAGCTCCTCCGGATCTGCCGCGGATCTGCCCCGGATCAGCTGGAGCCGGGGCTGATTGAATGGAACAGACTGGTGGGCAAACAGGTTTGATTATTTGGAGAAGCAATTCAATGATGGACAGTTTTTCCTCTTGAAGTATGAGTCAAACTGTCTTTGTATGGAGTAGCTCTATTTTAATTTCATCAGAGTAGAAGGTGTCTTACGTCCCAGACCCTCCACAGCTGGGGTCGGTGCTCTCAGAAAAGGACCTTATAGTAAGTAAAATGCAAACCTGGAAAAAGAAATTATCTGCCATGGTTAAATGATGGAGTATGATCACGCATTAAACAGAGGGACCAGGCTCTAACAATAGCCCTCAGAAACAAAACAGACAGTGAAAGAAGCTTGTACACTACATTACCGAATATGGTTATGAAGGAACTAAGACAGGCAAAAGCAATATTTTTTATTAAAACAATAACTGATGCAAAGGGAAATGCTCAGGAAATATGGAAAAATTCAAAGAAATTAACTGGTAAATTTGCAAATAACAATGTCAATTGAATATCGAGGGTAATGTAACCCATGATCCAAGCGCTGTGGCAACAGCTTTTAATACTTACTTTAAAAGAACTAGCGCAAAACCTCACTGGTCTAAGCCACTCTTTAACCCCCTTCAAGACTGATAAACCAATTTTAACTTTTAGTGAAATAAGTAGATCTGAGTCAATAAAATAATTTCTTCCCTTAAGTGCTCAAGACCAGGGGATGCATATGAAATGGATCCAGTACTTCTTAAGGCTAATAAAGAGTGTCAACTCCTCAATTACCAAAACTGTTAAGTGGTCCATTAAGGAAATTACACCAGATTTCAAATCTGGGGACCCAATGGCTGTAAGCAACCAATCAACATTTTACCATCATTGTCAAAAGTTGCTGAAAAATGGATCTCTGAACAGATTATATCACATTTAAATACATCTCCATTCTTATTGCATCCTATGCAGTTTGGCTTTTGTTGGCATCATTCCACCAAAACAGCAAATTAGAAAATTATTATTAAAATTAAAATTATTAAATTCTATTAGAAAATATCAAAGCTAATTCGGACAAGGGAGAAGGAGTGGGAGCTGTCTACCTTGATCTAAGAAAAGCTTTCATTACTGTCAATCACGACATCTTAAAAGCAAAATAATCGAAATGTAATTTTTCTACCCATGTTTTGAATGGATGGAGTCGTATCTTGCCGATAGAAACCAATGTGTCCGCATAGGTGGTGAAACTTCACAAATAGTCAGTAATTCTGTTGGTGTTCCACAAGGCTCTACATTGGGTCCCTTATTGTTCAGCTTGTATATAAATGACCTTCCTGAAGCTTGTCCCTCTACAGTTATGTGTCAGATGTATGCAGAAGACAGTCATTTATCAACATTCTAAAAATAAGAAAGATTCTGCTGATGATTTGTCAGCCTCAATGGTCAATATTTCCACATGGTTTGCCAGTTCATGTTTATATCTCAACATCAGTTTTTCAAAGTCTGCAAATAAAGAACCCAAGCCTTTTGTCATAGTAACTGGTAGAAAATTACTAGTTATGAGTGAGTATAAATACTTAGGCATCTTGATAGACTTACAACTCACTTTTAAAAATCAAATTTCAAAAAAGTGGTGAAAAAAGTAAAATTCATTTTGGCTAACTTTAGACATATATTAGAAATAATTTAACAACAGAAGCTTCAAAATTGTTTTTACATGCCATGATTCTCTCACATTTAAACTACTGCCTTACTAGCTAGACTCAGATAACCAAAACCACCTTACAGCTAGTGGAACGACTCTTTAAGCAGGCTTTGGAAATCCTTGACAAAAAATCAAATACTTATAATCACTGTAAGATTTTAGCAAAACATGGTTTTTTAAACTGGGAATACATTATCAAATTTGCTGACAATTCATTAGTATATAAGATCTTCCATGGCTTGGCGACCCTCCGCTCAGTGAGTTCATAACACAAACTCCAATGACATCTACAAGAGTCAGTACTAGCGGGGACTGCAGAGTCCCACACAAGAAAACATGCTTCGCACAGTCAACCTTTCCTATAGAGCAGCACAAACATGGAACAACCTGCGTACTGAACTCAGGAAAATGACAAATATACACTCCCTTTCAAAATCCATTACACAATGGTTACTGGATAATCATACCTGCAATCACTTGTAATTTTTGCTTGTTTGTTTGTCTATTTTAATTATTCTCGCCTTTTACAAATTGTTGTTTTATATATTGTATGTTTGTTAATTGTCTGTTGTTGTGTCATGTTTTTGTACCTCTATTAGTTATTTTTCTGCAGTCTACCTATCTTTTGTAACATCAATCTGCCAGAGACTACAGATGCAAAATAGCCTGGTACATTTTATGCAAGGCATGTGATTAATGTACATTGTCTGTTTTAAAATAATTAAAATAAATGAATAAATAAAAGCGCAATACAAGTGGAGTCTATTTACCTTTGAAACTAAATGAAGGGTCCAGTGGACCAGATTAAGGGCAGCTATGTACAGAGCAGATTCAGCTGGGATTCTTGCTAGTTTGACATGGTTAGGCTGCAGTGCGAAGAGAAGCTACTCGGTAAGAGCAGCCCTTTCTCTTGTGCATGTGGATACCAACCACAGACTCACAAGGTAAACTGTTGTCAAACTGCAGTTGTAAAATACATGAATTATTAGTAAAAAAAAAAAAACCAAAAAAAAAAAAAAAGCCCCATGCACTCAGTCCCTCTTTCTCCTCAGGTATAACATAGTCATTTTTTGGGCTATAAATGGCTTCTCCAGGGAGGTAATCAAGATGAAAAACAACATTTATGACAATTATGTAAAACCCCAACAAAGGAACACCAAGGACGGACATTTCAGAGGGTGAAGGCCTCACGTGTTTTCTTGGTCTCACTTAAATTAGAGCATTCTTCTGGCTGGAGTGAATCACAATATAATGGATAATTTTCACCGTCCGAGGACGGGGCATGAAAAAGCAATGGTTACAATTAATCTGATTCCAATAAACAGTTAACATACCAAATTTAGTGGTATCCTCGTTAAAAATCTGACTCCAAATTAGAATTAGAATTGATAATTTAGGGAACAACTGCGTGGATTTCGGGGAGATTATCCCCGGACTCATAAATGCCAGCCTGCGTCACTAAAACATATACCCCCGGGTTTTTAGTACTATTTCCGCTGCTTAGGTTCGTCGGTAATACCAGAGAATTAGAAGTCAGCCGTCACTGCAACAGCATCTTTTGGCTTGAATAACAGCGAACCCAGATTCAATCCATCCATGGGCTCCGTTTATATGAATTTTCTACAGATAACCGACTGTCGTCTTATGGGTTTCTTTCAGGCTAAAAATCCCGGAACCGGCAAATATGACTCTGTATATTGGTAGATCCTGGCTGCCGAGTCTCATCCCAAAGCCGCTGATCAGTCAGTCCTTGGGTGAGCATACCCCTAAGTCATCCGGCGTGACGAAGCTAGAAAAAATGCACAAGAGTTAAGAGTCATACAGACCACGCAAGCTAGAAAAGGAATAACAATAATTTATTCACCAGGTAGGCACAACTTGGATCAAACAAATCAACGCTAAGCCAGTTACCGGTTACATATAATTTAGAAGGATTTAGAATATTTTCATACCTGGAAAAGATGAATGGCCACGCGGAGCTAAAGTCACCCCACGTGGTCGGGGAGAACTCAAATGCCCCCTCGCTCCGGAACAAGGCGACATGTGACTTTTCCCCACTTACCTACGCGCGTCAGATGTTGACAAAGAAGGGACAGGACAGAAGAGAGCCCTTCCGGTTGGGATCTTCCACCTTTAAAGATTCCATACCACGCCTCTGAACAAGGTAGAGGAAGGGGTGGCCGAATCAGAGTTTTACTGGCCTAGGTGATAAGATTAATTTGCATAGAGAGGAGACTAGGTAGTCGCCCGAATGAATCTTACAAACAAGATGAACCATAATTCCAAGAGAAATGAAACATGTTCCATTCAACTCCTTGGACTCCCCCGAGAATAAAAAGACCAAACATGATATGAATATGTGCTAAAATGATGCAGTTGTCATGGAAAAACCTTAAAATGGAATATTATAGCGCAAAAGTGTGATAAATATATATGAGGTTCCTTTCTAGGATATTGAACGTAAACATAATATGAATTTGACAGAGATTTAGATTGTTTTAAGCCGATTAATGTAGCTGGGCTTAAACTTCAATGGGGACTGTGATACAACTTTGAGGAACACTGGGCAACCAGGACGTAGTGGCTCCGGCTTCCTGCTGTGAACAGAGCAAAAGATGCCACTCTCATCGGCAGGCTGTAGGATTATAAAAATTAACTGCTCGTTCTGGATTGTGTCAGATCACCCAAACATTCCGATTTTACCCGCATAATGGGCACGTGAGCCAAATCAAATATTCAGGTTCTACAATTAGATAACTTAAATTTTATGATAATTCCGCCCCAGGGGAGCCCAAGGGGGGGGGGCGGGGGGGAGATTATAACCCTGATCTGACTGACCCAAGGTTACCAACTAATGGTAACGGAACTATGATGATGACCGCAGCATGCAGGTACAAGAACACCTGCAAAAAACAGCCATAGCCACAAGATTCAACAGGCCACAATGAAGTGTTTGAGGGAAGAGGATGCGTCACAGTGCACAGATGTCACAGCTGGTGAGACGCAGGAGGAGCTGGGCCAGGAGGCACTCTATAGAGCCCAGAGCCTCCGGGTGGTGGTACCAGTTCCCTTGAGTCTCCTTCTGGCAGGGGTTCATATCAAGTCGCCACAAGCCTGCAAGACAGCAGTTTGGGAGCAGTTTTACCAGGATGTCAACAACAAGCTTGAAGCAACTGTGAACGGAGATGTGGATAGAAAGCTGCAGGCGATGAGAGACCGGCTCAGACAGCCTACACCATGAACTAAAGGGCAGTGAAGATCCACAAATCTGACAGGAACTGAAGCAGTTCAAGGAAGCCAGGGAGGAATAGCGCCCTCAAGCCCCCCCCCCCCCCCCCCATGCAGACAGGAAGAGCTTAGCTTGTGCGACATCCTTGTAAATAATAATGATGAAAAATAATACATCAGTTTTATATAGCGCTTCTCTGGGCACTCAAAGATGCTTCACAATGGATACATTATTCATTCACTCACACATTCACGCTCTGATAGTGTTAAACTATGTTTATTTGTAGCCACAGCTGCCCTGGGCAGGCTGATGGAAGCGTGGCTGCCAGTATGCGCCTATGGCCCCTCCGACCGCCACCAAATATTTGCATACAGCCATACAGGAGTATTCCTATATTGTAGACCCACCACCTCCCACTAAGGATTTTGACATCAGGGAGCCACTACTGAAAGAAGTCCAGGAGGTGGTGAAGAAGGTAAGATCCAGCTCAGCCCAGGGACTAAGTGGTGTCCTGTACAAGGTCTACAAGAACTGTCCACTGCTACTCAAGCGACTCTGAAAGATCCTCAGAGTCATCTGGAGGAGAGGAAAGGTGGTGCGGCAGTGGAGATTTGCTGACGGGGTCTGGATCCCTAAGGAGAAGGATTCCAAGAAGATCGACCAGTTCAGGATAATATCATGCTGAGTGTGGAAGGCAAGATCTTCTTCAGTATAGTGGCAAGTAAGCTGGCTGTTTCCTGTCAAGTAACAACTACATAGACACAACAGTGGAAAAGAGAGGCATCTTTGGAGTGCTGGGGTGTTTAGAGCACTCTGGAGTGGTGACTCAGCTCTTCTAAGAAGCCCGGGAAACAAGGGAAACCTCACAGGACTGTGGCTACACCGAAATAATGCATACGGCTCCATCCCCCAGAAGCTGGTCCAGACCACAATGACTAAACATCATGTGCTGCACCACATTGCAGACCTAAGCCTGGATTATTACGACCAGTTCATGATGAGAGTCACAGCAAGGGGAGTGGCACAAGCTGGAGGTTGGAATTATCACAGGCTGCACCATCTCTGTGACTTTGTTTGCTCTGGCCATGAAGATGATTGTCAAGTCAGCAGAGCCAGAGTGCCGAGGCCTTAGGAGCCAAACAGGAGCCCGCCAACCACTAATCAGGGTGTTTATGAACGACCTGACAGTCACCACGGACTCCATGCTAGGATGCAGGTGGATCTTCCAAGGGCTGGTAAAACTTATCCGGTGGACTCAGATGGGACTCAAACCAGCAAAGTCCCTGTCACTGGTGGTAATGAAGGGCAAGGTCATGGGCAGGTGGTGAAGAAGGGCAAGGTCACGGACGGGTGGTAAAGAAGGGCAAGGTCATGGACAGGTGGTAAAGAAGGGCAAGGTCACGGACGGGTGGTAAAGAAGGGCAAGGTCACGGACAGGTGGTAAAGGAGGGCAAGGACACGGACAGGTGGTAAAGAAGGGCAAGGACACGGACAGGTGGTAAAGAAGGGCAAGGACACGGACAGGTGGAAAAGAAGGGCAAGGACACGGCAGGTTTTGCATTAACATTCAAGGGACTACGATACCAACCATCTCAGAGAAAAGAACTTGGGCAGGGTTTTTGACAGCAGACTTAAGGACTTCGCTTCTGTTCAGACAACATGCCAGGAACGGGACAGCTAGCTGAAATCAGTTGGCAGATCTGGCCTCCTAGGCAAGTTTAAAGCATGGATATATCAGCATGCTATATTGCCAAAGATACACTGGTCGCTACTTGTTTATAAAGTCCCCGTTTCACCATGGAGACCTTGGAGAGGAAGGTCAGCAGCTGCCTCAGGAGATGGTTGGGATTGCCCAGAAGTCTTAGCAACATCGCCCTCTGTGGGAACAACGCAAAGCTATGGTTGCCCCTGAAGTCTCTGGAAGAGGAGTTCAAGGTGACTCAGACTAGAGAGGTGCCGATGTACAGAGACTCGAGTGACTCAAGGGTGGTCCAGGTAGGAGTGGTGGTGAAGACCGGATGGAAGTGGAGTGCCCAGGCTGCTGTGTTGTATGCAGAGGCACGATTGCGCCATAAAGACTTAGTGGGAGTGGTGGCCCATGGCAGATGGGTTTACCCCACCCACAAAAACACGCATCATAGGAACACTCCTACCAGTACCCCTGACTAAGGAACTGGCTTTAGAACTGGAGTTGGTCCCCAGGCGCTGCTCTGTGACTGCCCACTGCTCCTATTTATAAGATGGGTCAAATGCAAAGGATGAATTACTCCACGATGAATTAATCTTATCTTACCAAGTGGGAAGAGGCTATGGACCACAAAGTCACCTGGATGGAGCTTTGGAAGATTGAACCACACCGCATTACCTTCATGATTCGGGCAGCGTATGACGTTCTACCTAGCCCAGGGAATCTCTTCATCTGGGAGAAAGTGGAGACCCCGAATTGCTATCTGTGTTTAGCAAGAGGAACCTTGGAGCACATCTTGAGCTCCTGTCTGAAAGCGCTCGGTGAGGGCTGATACACCTGGCGCCACGACCAGGTGCTGAAACCTATAGTAGAAGCCATCAGCGAAGGGATCAACATCTGCAGCCGAATGCGTAATACCCCCTGTGCATTCGCTTTCTTCAGAGCAGGAGAGCAGCCACTGGCAGGATGCAAGAGGCCGGCAGCAGGGATCCTGTCAACTGCTCAGGACTAGCCGTTCTCTGTAGATCTGGAGAAGCAGCTGAGATTCCCCCAGCAGATTATCAGCACCACTTTAAGGCCAGATATCCTCCTGATCTCAGAGAGCACCAAGAACATCATACTCATAAAGCTGACTGTGCCATGGGAGGACCGGTGGGGGGAGTCTCAAATAAGAACATCAGGTCATAAGCTGTTAAGCGCAGGGCTGGAAGGCAAGTTCTATGCTCATCGAAGTTGGCTGCAGGGGATTTGTGGGACACTCACTCCATAAAGCCCTGATTGCATTGGGCATTAGAGGAACAGGAAGCAGTAGAGCCATCAAGAACGTCACCGAAGCAGCCGAGAAAGCCTCAAGATGGCTTGGATCCGGAGAGGAGAACCATGGGGACCAGCAAATGCCATAGTCTGATCAGCCACGGGTCGCCTAGGCGAGAGTGTCCAATATTGAAAGACCCGAAACACCCGAGGACCCCAAGATACATACCTGATGATGTGTTCTGGTGCATCAGAAGATGAATGCAAGAATTTCCCATTTGATATGACTTTATTAAAGGTTGATTATGTAATATGAGCAAAATACCGACATCTAGCGTCTCAAGATCGTAGTTGCAACAACAGAAAATAATTGTGGCAGTTGGGTTGCCAGGTTCGTTGCCGAGTGTGTTAAGCGATTAGCATGCACAATGTCAAGTGATGCTCCATTGAGTATATGCTTCACCGATACTGACCCTCGTCTTTGCCCTTCTCCGGTCACTCTGCTGCTGGGACGGATAATGCATCGTTCGCCGGGGCTCTGAAGCAGCTGCAGCAGGACTTGCAGACTCCGCCATTTTACCCAGTGCCAGCCTTGCAGTGCCGAGCATAGAGACCGTATTTGGCAACCCGCAATGCCCTGGCCGCTATCGGCTTGTATGATGTAAACAGGAAGTCATTGTCGAACACGTCAAAAACTTTTACATTATTTAATTCAGACTAAATATATTTTTTTACGGAAAAGAAATACTTTTATCCTGCACCCCTCTAGATGCACCGTGGATGTTATATTTTTGAAAAAATACAGCTTTTAATATATATTATTATATAATAATAATAATCAACCTGTAAGTACAGCTGACTTACTTTCAGAGTTAACATGGCTGATGATGTCCTATACATAAAGGGTGCGTATATTTGTGTCCAGATCATGTACCTGGAACCTGGGAACAATACTAAGGCATCGACTGGCCCCACCTTTTTCCTGCCCTCCTGTGAGAGCAGTGGTTTGCTCTGAAGATGTGTACAAGAGATCCTGCGGTCTGATATACTTCACATGCAAGCCATCTTGATGTTGCTCTGTATCAGACTTGTAATCGTATATTACAAGTGCAATTCCAAAATAGTTGGGACAGAGTGGAAATTGTGAATAAAAGCAAAAAGCTTTTAGATCACATGATGAGCCGATATGTTCTTACCAATATAACACAGATAACATTTCAAATGTTGAAACTGACACATATCACAATTTTATTCACTTAAATGAGCTTATTTCAAATTTTCTGGCTGCAGCAGGTCTCAAAAAAGTTGGGACACAGGCAAAAAAGGGCTGAGAAAGCAATTAATATATATGAGAATCAGCTGAAAGAACATTTAGCAAGTAATTAAGTTAACTGGCATCAGGTGTGTGACATGATTGGCTATAAAATTACTAAATGGGCCCAGGATTACTTTAAAAAACCACTGTCTGTAAACACCCAAAGATGCCACCTAAAACTCTATCGTGCAAAAAGGAAGCCATTGTTGAGCATGGTCCAGAAGCACCGCCGGGTTCTGTGGGCCAAGGCTAATTGAAAATGGACTGTAGCAACGTGGAAAAGTGTCCTTTGGTCAGACGAGTCCAAATATGACATTCTTGTTGGAAATCATGGGCGTTGTGTCCTCTGGGCTAAAGAGGAGAAAGACCACCCCTCCTGTTATCAGCGTTCAGTTCAAAAGCCAGCATCTCTGATGGTATGGGGATGCATTAGTGCATATGGTGTGGGACACTTGCATGTTTTAAAAAGCACCATGAATGCTGAAAGGTATATAAAGGTTTGAGAGCAACATGCTCCCCTCCAGACGACATCTATTCCCGGGAAGGCCTTGTGTATTTCAGCAGGACTATGCAAAATAACATACTGCAGCTATTACAACAGTATGGCTTCGTAGTAGAAGATTCCGTGTGCTGAACTGGCCTGCCTGCAGTCCTGATCTATCAACTGATTGAGAACATTTGGTGCATAATTAAATGAAAAGTCTGTCAAGGGAGAGCCAAAAACTCTCCAGCAGCTGGAAGCCTGTTTTAAACAAGAGTGAGATCAAATTCCAATTGCTAAACTCATGAAACTTGTCTCCTCAATGCCCAGACGCCTCCACTCTGTGTTAAAAAGAAGAGGAGATGCTACACCATGGTAAACAGGTCCCGATCCTAACTTTTTTGAGACCTGTAGCAGCCATCAAATTTGAAATGAGCTCATTTTGTTGACAAAATTGTAAAATTTCTCAGTTTCACCACTTGCTGCGTTATCTCTGCTCTATTGTGAATAAAACACTGGCTGGTGTGATTTAAAAGTCATTGAGTTTTGATTTTATTCACAATTTACACTTTGTCCCAACTATTTCGTGATTGGGCTTGTAATATAACGGGTATGTATGCCAGAGTCAGAGGTGATTAAGGAGTGGAGAATGAGGAAATTGCACGTTTCGTGTTTACTGTGCGCAGAATTCTCTGGAAAACGTGCCCACAATCTAAGTAAATATAATCTATTGTTTAGCAAGGTAACATTAGCCTTGAGTCAGCATGAGTCTTTTTTTTTTGTGTGTGTTTTGAGGTGTTAACTAAGACCTTAAATATGAATGATCCGATTAAATATACAATATTGAAACAACTTGTCTCAACAGTTTCTCTTGACATCCACAGGAACAAATATAAGGTCTGCTTTTCACTGTGCCTCAAGAGCAGATATATGGGCTGCTTTTCAGTGTCACAGGAGCAAGAATCTCAACATCTTGTGTCCGAAGTTGCCTTTATTCTGACCTAACTTGTAGCCTAATTTATCTTGCCTTTCATTTCACACGGTGTCAAGTGTCAAAATCCTGTTTCTGACGTGATACTGTCATCATTCCAATTGAGTCATACGATGGAAAATGTTGGTTTCCAAAGAAAGGAGTGGATACACAGGCATTTCCCTCATGCAGTCATTTCATTTTAATCTATGAATCACCAACTTGACATGGATATTGTTTTCTTAAGGGTGATATGCAACCAAGCGGCTGTCAAAGGCTGTGACTATGGTACATTTAAGTGACCTTTCACACTGTATCTAACTCAAAGGCTGTGACTATGGTATATTTAAGTGAACTTTCACACTCTATCTAACTCAAGGGCTGTGACTATGGTACATTTAAGGGACCTTTCACATTGTATCTAACTAAAGGGCTGTGAATATGGTACATTTAAGTGACCTTTCACACTGTATCTAACTCAAATGTACCATAGTCACAGCCCTTAAGTGAACTTTCACACTATATCTAACTCAAGGGCTGTGACTATGGTACATTTAAGTGAACTTTCACACTGTATCTAACTGAAGGGCTGTGACTATGGTACATTTTCACACTGTATCTAACTGAAGGGCTGTGACTATAGCACATTTAAGTGAACTTTCACACTGTATCTAACTGAAGGGCTGTGACTATGGTACATTTAAGTGACCTTTCACACTGTATCTAACTCAAGGGCTGTGACTATGGTACATTTAAGTGACCTTTCACACTGTATCTAACTCAAGGGCTGTGACTATGGTACATTTAAGTGAACTTTCACACTCTATCTAACTCAAGGGCTGTGACTATGGTACATTTAAGTGAACTTTCACACTCTATCTAACTCAAGGGCTGTGACTATGGTACATTTAAGTGAACTTTCACACTCTATCCAACTCAAGAGATGTGACTATGGTACATTTAAGTGAACTTTCACACTGTATCTAACTCAAGGGATGTGACTATGATACATTTAAGTGAACTTTCACAATCTATCTAACTCAAGGGCTGTGACTATTGTACATTTAAGTGACCTTTCACACTGTATCTAACTCAAGGGCTGTGACTATGGTAGATTTAAGTGAACTTTCACACTCTATCTAACTCAAGGGATGTGACTATGGTACATTTCAGTGAACTTTCACACTCTATCTAACTCAAGGGATGTGACTATGGTACATTTAAGTGAACTTTCACACTGTATCTAACTCAAGGGCTGTGACTATCGTACATTTAAGTGAACTTTCACACTGTATCTAACTCAAGGGATGTGACTATGGTACATTTAAGTGACCTTTCACACTGTATCTAACTCAAGGGCTGTGACTATGGTACATTTAAGTGAACTTTCACACTGTATCTAACTGAAGGGCTGTGACTATGGTACATTTAAGTGACCTTTCACACTGTATCTAACTCAAGGGCTGTGACTATGGTACATTTAAGTGACCTTTCACACTGTATCTAACTCAAGGGCTGTGACTATGGTACATTTAAGTGAACTTTCACACTGTATCTAACTCAAGGGCTGTGACTATGGTACATTTAAGTGACCTTTCACACTGTATCTAACTCAAGGGCTGTGACTATGGTACATTTAAGTGAACTTTCACACTGTATCTAACCCAAGGGCTGTGACTATGGTACATTTAAGTGAACTTTCACACTGTATCTAACTCAAGGGCTGTGACTATGGTACATTAAAGTGAACTTTCACACTGTATCTAACTCAAGGGATGTGATTATGGTACATTTAAGTGAACTTTCACACTCTATCTAACTCAAGGGCTGTGACTATGGTACATTTAAATGACCTTTCACATTGTATCTAACTCAAGGGCTGTGACTATGGTACATTTAAGTGAACTTTCAAACTGTATCTAACTCAAGGGCTGTGACTATGGTTCATTTAAGTGAACTTTCACACTGTATCTAACTCAAGGGATGTGACTATGGTACATTTAAGTGAACTTTCACACTGTATCTAACTCAAGGGCTGTGACTATGGTACATTTAAGTGAACTTTCACACTGTATCTAACTCAAGGGCTGTGACTATGGTACATTTAAGTGAACTTTCACACTGTATCTAACTCAAGGGATGTGACTATGGTACATTTAAGTGACCTATCACACTGTATCTAACTCAAGGGCTGTGACTATGGTACATTTAAGTGAAGTTTCATACTGTATCTAACTCAAGGGCTGTGACTATGGTACATTTAAGTGAACTTTCACACTGTATCTAACTAAAGGGCTGTGACTATGGTACATTTAAGTGACCTTTCACACTGTATCTAACTCAAGGGCTGTGACTATGGTACATTTAAGTGACCTTTCACACTGTATCTAACTCAAGGGCTGTGACTATCGAACATTTAAGTGAACTTTCACACTGTAATTAACTCAAGGGATGTGACTATGGTACATTTAAGTGACCTTTCACACTGTATCTAACTCAAGGGCTGTGACTATGGTACATTTAAGTGAACTTTCACACTGTATCTAACAACAGGGCTGTGACTCTGGTACATTTAAGTGACCTTTCACACTGTATCTAACTCAAGGGCTGTGACTATGGTACATTTAAGTGACCTTTCACACTGTATCTAACTCAAGGGCTGTGACTATGGTACATTTAAGTGACCTTTCACACTGTATCTAACTCAAGGGCTGTGACTATGGTACATTTAAGTGAACTTTCATACTGTATCTAACTCAAGGGCTGTGACTATGGTACATTTAAGTGACCTTCCACACTGTATCTAACTCAAGGGCTATGACTATCGTACATTTAAGTGAACTTTCACACTGTATCAACTCAAGGGCTGTGACGATGGTACATTTAAGTGAATTTTTACACTCTATCCAACTCAAGGGATGTGACTATGGTACATTTAAGTGAACTTTCACACTCTATCTTACTCAAGGGCTGTGACTATGGTACATTTAAGTGACCTTTCACATTGTATCTAACTAAAGGGCTGTGACTATGGTACATTTAAGTCACCTTTCACATTGTATCTAACTCAAGGGCTGTGATTATGGTACATTTAAGTGAACTTTCACACTGTATCTAACTCAAGGGCTGTGACTATGGTACATTTAAGTGACCTTTCACACTGAATCTAACTCAAGGGCTGTGACTATCGTACATTTAAGTGACCTTTTACACTGTATCTATCTCAAGGGCTGTGACTTTGGTACAAAACCCAAAACCAGTGAAGTTGGCACGTTGTGTAAATCTTAAATAAAAACAGAATACAATGATTTGCAAATCCTTTTCAACCTATATTGAATTGAATACGCTGCAAAGACAAGTTATTTAATGTTCGAACTGGTAAACTTTGTAATTTTTTTGCAAATATTTGCTCATTTGGATTTGATGCCTGCAACATGTTCCAAAAAAGCTGGCACAAGTGGCAAAAAAGTCTGAGAGAGTTGAGGAATGCTCATCAAACACTTATTTGGAACATCCCACAGGTGAACGAGCTGATTGGGAACAGGTGGGTGCCATAATTGGGTATAAAAGCAGCTTCCCTGAAATGCTCAGTCATTCGCAAGCAAGGATGGGGCGAGGGTCACCACTTAGTGAACAAATGCGTGAGCTGATTGTCGAACAGTTTAAAAACAACAATCCTCAACAAGCTATTGCAAGAAATTTAGGGATTTCATCATCTACGGTCCGTAATATCGTCAAAAGGTTCAGAGAATCTGGAGAAATCACTGCACGTAAGCGACAAGGCCGAAAACCAACATTGAATGCCTCTGATCTTCGATCCCTCAGGCGGTGCTGCATCAAAAACCGACATCAGTGTGTAAAGGACATCACCACATGGGCTCAGGAACACTTCAGAAAACCACTGTCAGTAACTACAGTTCGTCGCTACAACTGCAAGTGCAAGTTAAAACTCTACAATGCAAAGCGAAAGCCATTTATCAACAGCACCCAGAAACGCCGCCGGCTTCGCTGGGCCCAAGCTCATCTAAGATGGACTGATGCAAAGTGGAAAAATGTTCTGTGGTCTGACGAGTCCACATTTCAAATTGTTTTTGGAAACTGTGGATGTCGTGTCCTCCGGACAAAAGAGAAAAAGAACCATCCGGAGTGTTATAGGCGCAAAGTTCAAAAGTCAGCATCTATGATGGTATGGGGGTGTATTAGTGCCCAAGGCATGGGCAACTTACACATATGTGAAGGCACCATTAATGCTGAAAGGTACATACAGGTTTTTGAGCAACATATGTTGCCATCCAAGCAACGTCTTTTTCATGGACACCCCTGCTTATTTCAGCAAGACAATGCCAAGCCACATTCTGCACATGTTACAACTGCATGGCTCCGTAGTAAAAGGGTGCGGGTGCTAGACTGGGCTGCCTGTAGTCCAGACCTGTCTCCCATTGAAAATGTGTGGCGCATTATGAAGCGTAAAGCACGACAACGGAGACCCCGGACTGTTGAACAACTTAAGCTGTACATCAAGCAAGAATGGGAAAGAGTTCCACCTGGAAAGCTTCAAAAATTGGTCTCCTCAGTTCCTAAATGTTTACTGAGTGTCGTTAAAAGGAAAGGCGATGTAACACAGTGGTAAAAAGGCCCCTGTGCCAACTTTTTTGCAATGTGTTGCTGCCTTTAAATTCTAAGTTAATGATTATTTGCAAAAAAAAAATTAAAGTTTCTCAGTTCAACATTAAACATCTTGTCTTTGCAGTGTATTCAATTGAATATAAGTTGAAAAGGATTTGCAAATCATTGTATTCTGTTTTTATCGACGATTTACATAACGTGCCAACTTCACTGGTTTTGGGTTTTATACATTTAAGTGACCTTCTACACTGTATCTAACTCAAAGCCTGTGTCTATGGTACATTTAAGTGACCTTTTACACTGTATCTATCCCAAGGGCTGTGACTATCATACATTTAAGTGACCTTTTTCTTCTGTATGTAACTCAAGGGCTGTGACTTTGGTACATTTAAGTGACCTTCTACACAGTGGCAGAGCTTGACTTTTATTGTTGGGGTGGCCATAGGGTGGCCAAGGCTAGTTCAGGGGGCCCCCAGACTATGAAAATGAATGTGCTTCTCAAACAATCAATTGCAATAGGAGTCTCTAAATGTTTAAATTATATAACTTTAGCACACAGGACATAAGATTTTAGTACATAATTTGTACGGTTTATTAACAATGTACAAAAATGTAAAACACACACACAATTTGACTTCGGTTTTTCAACCAAAAATGACACCATGCTGACATGAACTACCTTATGCAGCTTCAGAACATAATTCTTCTGTTCTGGTGAGAAGTCACTAAAAAAGTCAGCGCAAATACACCACTCTAGATGTAATTTTAATATTCAAACTTTTCAGCTAGTTGACAGGCTAGCACTTTCACATTACATTTCATTTAAGTCAACAGAGCATGAAGCAGCTAGCTCGCTGAAGGTCTGCAAGTTTCAGTAATCTAGGATCATTGGAGAAACGCGCAAAAAATAAGTGGCAACGAGGTCGGCCTCAACAGAGTTTGCCCAGTTCAACGCGACGCCCAGAGTTAAATGTAGACATTAATGTGGAGCGTCCTGGAAGCTGATGCTGATCATCTGCTGACACCATGAGATGTAACGTTAAAGAGGAACTATGTAGGTTATTTGTCTTTTCATTCATATATTTATATACATATATATATATTTGTCTCGTTTTTTTTTACCTTAATTAAACAGCTTCGGACTAATTGTGATGGTTCGATAAATGAAAATATCAAAAGAAAGATTCCTGGAGCACACAGTTATATTAGGCGATTTACTAAGGCGCAAGTTACGAACGTTTCAAAGAAATGAAGAAAGTAAATCAATGAAAGGAAACAGGACAAATTTATTTCTTCATTTAAACCCAAAGGGTCCACAGTATTTGTCCAGTTTCCTTTAATTGATTTACTTTCCTATGTGTCATTGGTTTTCTGTTTATTCCCAATGAATTTTTTTAGTCTCCCACTCTGTTGTGGAGGGAGATTTAAATGTCCATTCTAGTCTTGGCCCTCTGTTTGACTCTGAAGAAGGCCTTGTGAAACGTTAGTAACCTGCACCTTAAAGATTCACTCAGTTAGATGCTTTCTATAACTTTTAATCATTACTTGAAAACTAAGATTTGGCTGGTTTGCATGGTCCTAAGCCCCACCCCTCAAAAAAGTGGTTGCACATGGTCCTCGTAGTCATATGACCTGTGATGTGTGAAAAGTAAGTTGCAAACGTTCCCAGCTGATCGACCAGTGGTTTGTTCAATACTGATAATCGATTTCACCTTGATGAATACTTGATTTTGTTGATTTTGAGATAACATTAATCAACATGCCCAATAGGTGTGTAGTGGTAGGCTGTAACAAGACTCAAAACGATGGTATGAGTTTACATCACTTCCCAAAACAGAGATGCCAAGTCTCATGGATTCGGTAGAGTGTCTCGCCTCTTAGTGGCATTCACCTTCCTGTGCCGTAGTTTGCAATTTTCTAATCAGCGCGCACTGGAGATATCCACTCGCAGAATTTAAGTCATTGTGCATTGAGTTAATCAGTTTCACGTGCATTACGGCGGATTTCCCCATTAGTGTCACGGAAAGCGATTATGACTCGGGAATTCTCACGCTTTTCTTTCCTGAGAGATTGAAAGCAATGGAATTGCCATAAAGACGTCTCAGACAGTGCGGAGCGAGAAATGGGAATTGGGGTGGCACAGACACCCTTTATTACAATTAGGATAGTCCTGGCTAGTTCTCAATCATTTTTCTTTATTTACGTATTTTCCAATTATCGTAATTGGCAACTGAAGACACTTTTTCGCTCCATACGCGATCTAACAGTGATGAAATCAAGGGCTAAATTCAGTGAATCCTAGAATCTCCAAGAGCTCCACGTCGACTGGGAGAGTGCCCTTTACCATCATGAGTCCCACCCAGAGTCTGGGATTGTCGTTCCAGAATTTGCCATACCTCTTAATGAGCAAGATATGACACACCTTCAAGCTACTATAGATCTTACAGGTTCCTCCGAGTCCTTTGGTCAAGATTTTTGCTGTCGTTGTCTTGAAATGGTTCAGTGAGCAAGGTCATATTGGCTGTCTGACCACTGACAGCTGTGTCATATACTCTGCCCAGCCAAAAAAAAAAGGTACACACTCTCATTTTTTGGTTGCACTACCTTTACCTTTGCTGACCGTAGACATTTGCCGTGGCCTTGTTTTTGATATGCAGTGTCACAACATTTATTTCTGTCTTGAGCTGGATGTAGTTTTTTGCCAAGATCTTGTATTGGTGATTCATGAGTCATGTGCCATCAGGGAAGGAATAATCTATTGATGGAAAAACCTGGTCATTCAGTATATTGTGGTAGTCAGCTGACCTCAATTTTTGGGCACATATCATGGCTAAACGTAGACCTGACCAGCTGAGGCAGCCCCAGATCGAAACACTGCTCCCTCAGACTTGTTCAGTAGGCACTGGGCATGAGTGGATAAAGGTCATGTGGTCTGATGAGTACAGATTGACTCTGTTCCAGAGTGATGGGTGCATCACTTCATACACTCTCTTCTTACACTGATGCACCCATCACTCTGGAACAGAGTAAATCTGGAATCATCAGACCACATGACCTTTATCCACTGCTTCAGAGTCCTATCTTTATGCTCCCTAGCAAATTAAAGCCTTTTCCCCCCAATTAACCTCACTCATAAGTGGTTTTTAAAGCTTATACAGCTGTTTTGTCCTCATCCCTTGAACTCTCGTCGCATTATGCTTGTGTAAATATTCTTATTTTCACCTTGAAACATTACCACGGGTTCTACTGTTGATTTTTTGCAACTGGATTTCAACAAACCTTCAGGTTAAATCACGTGTTGTCAGCAGAAGCGTACTAATCCCTGCAGTAATTATCCAAAGCAAGGCTCTTACCAAATCCAGGTGTAGACTTTATTTGGGCCAGGCAGTGTACATGCAGGCGTACAAAGTCAAGAGAAAAGAGTCAAGAGTTTGTGGAATCCTTTTTATTTAGAACACAGGTGTTCTGTGTTCCCCAGGAAGGGGGAGACAAAACACTGTGGACATGCACTGAACAAATGGAAAAACTAAGGTACACTGCCCAAGGCAGGGGGAAACTCGGAAATCATACAAAGGAAATACTGGGAAGGCACAAGGAGCTGAGATTTCACCATGCAGAGCTGAGTCTAAACAAGGTTCCATCTGATGATCCCACCCATCTCTGCCACATATATAGTCACGAGAGGAGGCAGGGACTCGGAGTGCAATCTCGGCTGGAACAGAAACACATGGGATTAATAAACAATTACACGAGAACCGGGTAAACCAAAATGACTCAAGACAGGACGCTGAGACCAATCAATCAAACTAGACAGTTTAGATTAGGTAATCTAAACGTGATGAGTAAAAGGCACCATGAGAGAAGCAAAGGAAAGTTATAAACTATAAACGCAGTTAATCAGGGAAAGCTAAGGCAGGAATACAAAAGCTAGAATCACACGCACTCGCTAATGAGTTAACTAAGGTTAATACTACGTGACAAAATATTTACAATCACCCTCAAATAAGTGCCAGTTAGTACGTATTAGTAATTATCCCATCAGAGAACACATTCACTCATAATTTAGTAAGACCAAGAATTAAGCACAGGTGGAAGCAATGAATGAAATACCAGAGCCGAAACTGAAAGAGGAAAAGTGATTGGACGACGAGGCGCAGACATGCTATAGGCTGTCACACGACATTACAGGAGCTTAGGCAAAGAGAATCGAACATCAGACGGCGGCAAAGAAAGCTGATCGCTGTTAGATCGCATACGGTGAAAAACCATGTCTTCAGTTGCCAATTACGACCATTTGAAAAGACGTCAATAAAGGAAAATTATTGAGATCTAGCCAGGACTAAAAGGGACGTGTCTTTGCCCCTCCTGTAGGACCGCCACTGTTAGTACTAACTATAACACGACTCCATGCATAAAAACGCTAATCAGTCAACTTGTATTCACAACGTAAATCAGTAATATGGATAGGATCGCCTAAATGTCAAAATGCAAATGTAAATGAATTTATAGTACACCTGTATACAGGTTGTATATTATTTAATAGTTTAAGTAAAAAATGCTTTAATCCTTTTCCAATGCCGAGTGCTTGAAATCTCCGCTGGAAAACACGTGCGGCACGCAAAATTTTTTATTGCACCTCATTTTCCACACATGCTTTTCTGTTCAATGAATCAGCGTATTTGTTTATAATTACGTCATTAGCACGCTTGAAACAACTCGGTTATCAGTGACTGTGAACATTGCTCAAAACAACTGTCAAATACAGCCGTCTTGGAGGTAGGTAAACTACATAATTGTGAAAAAGGATTATGTGATACTTATACCCTATTGGCCCCCTCTGAGTTATTGCAAAAAGCTTGGTGAAAGCCTTGCTTCAGCACTTGACTCGCAGTTGAGAGTTTAATATGTGTAATAATACTAATAGACTGTGTATGTAGGTCTAGGCCCCACACGACGAGCTCGGGCTTTTTGGCACCGACGTAGGCCTACAGCAGCTACCTAGCCTAATCACCTAGCTATGGTTTCGCTGCACCTATGGTTTGCGACGGTTTAGGGTGGCCCTAAATTTAGGTAAGAATTAAGATTAGGGTTCAGTTCAGGGTCGGATTTCGTGTTAGCGTTAGGGGAAGGCATAAGATCAAGTTTTCAGCAGTGGTTCATGAAGCATACTGATGGCCTCATGAGTAGTACTATGAATTTGTTTGTTGGAAACTCTGGATCGAATCCCAGTGAAGGCAGTGTTTTTATTTATTTTTTTCATTTTTAACTATTTGTAATATTTTCAGTCAGTGAAGTAGCTAATATATACATTTTTAATGAGCGAACGAAGGTTAGCGAAGATGAACTGAGCGACTGAAAAAAATAGAATCAAAACAATGACACTGATTCGTTGAACAGAAAAGCTCGTGTGGAAAATGAGGTGCAAAAAAAAAAAAAAAAAGCGGCCAGCACACGACCGTATGCAACACAAACAAAACTAGTGTAGCATGTGAAATGCTGCGCTCCGTCCTGCTCTCGTTACACGTTACGTCCTTTCCCAGTGTACATTCGGCGAAAGTGTACGGCATCTTGTAACATTCACCACAATACATATTAGCTAAGGTTAGAAGCAAAACAAGGGATATGCTTGTTGATATACGCGTTGATTGAGTAATTGCTCACGACAACAGAGGAACCTAAATATGCCGCTTAAACTCACACCGAATCCGTGAGAGTTCACAGGTATCAGTTATTAATCAAAACAGACCACACCTGATAATGTTGAGAGTTTTTAGGCGTTTCGGTAATGGTAATTTAAATGAATGATTGAAAACAGGTTGTGAACAATTATTAATTTTATGGCATTGTTTTGAGTCTCCCCACTTGCCAGGAGCCGCCACTGATGAAAACAAAAACAAAAAAAAAGGGAAAACTGGTTGGGGATATTTGGCGGGGAGCAGAGCACAATTGCACAGTGAAACACCTGAGAGGGAACAGTGCTGGCCGCCACATGTAACATTCACCTCAATGCTGTGGGGGGGAATGGGACGGAGGCCCAGATGTGGCACAGGACAGGGTTTCTAAAAGCCACCCACGAAACTAACAGTGAGAGAGACCACTAACAGGAGAAACGGTAACAAAAAAAAAAGAGCGTAACGCCCCGGCGATTCCGCCAACAAAAAACAACCCAGAAAAAGTGGGTGAAAGTTCTCAGAGAAATAAGAGCTTTCTCATAAGAGACAGAGTAACCACTCCCTTCTGCTAGAACCGGAGCGAACCGACTGCGGCATACAATAAGCGATCTGATCAGAGGACAGCCCTCAGGCGATGAGGAAAATACACAACAGGCAGCAACCCACCAAAACAATGGCAGGACCCCCCACACCCCAAGGAGCGGCCCCAGACGGTCCGGCCTGCCTGCAAAACTCGGCCATCAAATTTGGGTTAAGACTGTCCCGGTGCTGGACCCAGGAGTGCTCCTCAGGACCATTACCCTCCCAGTCCACAAGGTACTGGATCCCGCGACCCACGCATCTGCTGGCCAAGATACACAGCTTGGCATGAGCTGGCCGCCTGCCAACCATGCGAGGAGGTGGCGCAGCAGCCTGAGGCAGGACCAGTGGACTGACAGTGAGAGGTTTCAGTCGGGAAACGTGAAAAGTGGGGTGTACCCTCATGGATCGGTTAATCCTCTCCATCTGCCCATTAGACTCGGGGTGAAAGCCAGAGGCGAGACTAACGGTCACCCCCAACAGCAAGCAAAAATGCGCTCCAGAACCTGGATATAAATTGGGGGCCCCGGTCGGACGCCACATCCAGGGGAAGGACGTGAATAATGAAGAAGTGGTCCACAATTAATCGTGCGGTCTCGAGAGCCAAAGGCAGTTTTACCAGTGGAATTAAGGAGAAGCAGTCCACCACCACCATAAAAACTTTGTGACTATTGGACGGGGGCAACCCCGTCACAAATTCAAGAGCGATGAGAGACAAACCCTTGCAATACAGGTTTTACAGACAGCAAGTTCTGTTACTGTGAACAGTTGTGCTAAGCATCCAAACCTTCTGTAGAATTTCCCCTGATATTACTCTTTGTCATGGATTAGTCCCGCAGGCAGAAAACATAAAGCCGGCGGGCACTGGGACCATGTTCCCAAAAAGAAGTGAGGGACCCAAAAGCACAGGCTGAGTGAAAATATAAAATCTTTAATTTAAATTATAAAGATTAAAACAGTCCCAGAGGCGAGCTGCACCACAACAAAAACAACCAGGGCTTCAGGCAGAAACTCAGAATACTGCTGCACCACAATAGGTGCAGCCAACTCTTAAATACTAACACTTCACCTCCACCTTAACGAGCAATAGGTGTGGCGAAGGTGGAGGCGAAGAATGCAGCAGGGGGAAGGGCCTGCAGGCAAATGCCATGGCACTCTTGCATATTTAGGACAAAAACATTAGCAACAGTAAATTGGCTTGGCTTTATCATCAGATATTTTACAAAGCCTGCGTTTGAGGCCAGTTGTTAGTGGTAAACTATCGCTAGCAGTCCTGTTAGCCACCCATAACACGTTAGCTTCACTTACATTATTTGCTGTTATATGGTCTCTTACAGCTTGTGGCTCTGAGCGCTTGATTGATGCGGCTACTTCAGGTTTGAGAAGCAGCTGGAATGCATATCCAGCGTCAAATTATCCTTTATTGACAAAACTGTCTTTGGTGAAATGCTGAGCACATACAGCTAGCGTTCCCTTTGGCCGCAGCTGTTTGCTGTCAGCAAACAAAAAAGCTACCCACTGATTTCTGGTGGCATCGTCTTTTGGAAGAGAAATATGGGTGCTTTTCTTCGCATCCAAAAATAAACGGACGAGCAGCTTTGGGAGAGATAATGACAAAACTGCACCTCAAATGATCTGAGGTTCTTCTTTTGTATTTCTGGAAGTGTAGACGCTACTTAGGCATAGTATGATCTGCCGTTGTTAGTGCTAGCTAGAATAGTTTCTGGTGTGGGCAGGTCCAGCGCAGTGGTTGGCTCTGGCTAGGTCTGTACTAATTGGGCGGCACAACCTGACGTCAGGGTTTGCCCAGATCTTGTGAAGATCTTGGGAGGAGCTGTTCAGAGAGGAAATCACGCTCATGAAATCACGTCCTTGGATAATGGCAAAATCCCTGTATCTTATGTTTAGAAACTTTTCAGAAGTTGAGCATGGGCAACCAACATAATAATATTACTAATATGTTTTAAAAGAAGGATCAGCATGTTAGGTCCCCTTTAAGTTTGCCTTCCCGAGTAGCTGTTCCTTGGCGCGCAGCTCAACAATCGCTTGTATCGGAGCAGGTCGTCCTCCTTCAGGTTTGTGGTATTCGCTATCGCTGCAAACTTCTATAACAATGTTTATTTTTGCTCCGGCAACTCAGCCGATCTCATGCTTGCCCTAGCTATGCTGCTGCTCTGGAAGTGCTCAGTTATGAAGGCCAGCCTGCGCAAAGCTTACTTGTCTTAAAATGCAGCTTCTTTCGAGACTCTGTCTTATGTGTTTGCTGAGGGAATCTTTGGTGTAATTTGTGTCATTTGTCAAACCGTAAATTTAGAGCAGCACATGCTAATCTGGATGCAGCCAGGAATGCTTGACAATTCCAGGTCTTGGCGAGGCAGCACTCTCATTGTCGGTAGCTAAATAATTTCTTCTACGGCAAGAATTGCAATCTATTTTAACTGTTATTGGTAGAGTAAATGTTGTAAAAATGAATATACTCCCTAGACTTATGTACTTATTCCAATCAATTCCAACTGATGTCCCTCGTTCTTTCTTTAATAGATACAATAAAATTGTGTGGAAATTCATTTGGAATAATAAAGTTCCAAGAATTAAAAGATCTACCCTCTGTTTACCAGTGCAAAGAGGGGGTCTAGGATTCCCTGATATGCAGTTATACTACTGGGCTGCCCAGCTCAGACCCATTTTTTACTGGTTTGGAGGTGATGAAATACCCTGCTGGACGCAGATAGAAGGTCATATTTTAAATAAAGAAGACTTATCACATATCCCGTACTGTTTTAATAATAAAAATGTCAAGAAACAAACAGATAATTCGATCATCATACACTCAATTAAAATCTGGGGAAAGGTTAATAATTACTTAAATCATGTCACTTCTCTGTCCTGTTATGGCCCCAATTTCTTATTACAATCTACAACACAACAGCAACAGCAAGGGATGACAGACACAGTTTTAAAAACTTAAACACATTTAATTAAACACAACAACTAACTAAACTGACCAAGATTGAATAGGAAAAAAAAAAAATATTTACAGTCCCTTTTTGTGGGGTGGCTTGGTGATGTCCTGGATAATGAAAATGCTCAAACACAGGCAAAGAAATCCACAAAAGAAACGTCACAGGTCTTGAACAGAATGGCAGGTCTGGTCATCTTCTTGCAATTTCTCCTACTACTCTACTGTCTCAATTCTTTTCCTTATATACTCTTTTGCAGACCCCACCCACATTTAGACCTCTTTTTTTTACTTTTCGGGGACTTGCCCCAGACATGTCCAGGACATGTCTAAACAAAGCTCCAGTCTGAGCTGAATAAAAAAAAGGTAAATACTGCCATCCAGTGGCCTACATTCACATTACACCTCCATTCCAAAAGGGAAAAATTTTGACTCATAAAGGCAAAATTTTTCTTTTCAATACAAAATGGTTAAGTGAACACTTGTCTATACATACATATCATACAATATTCAAATAAACACAGGATATATATATATACATATTCAAACACGGGATAAGCAATCAGCAATTATATTGTCTGTACCCTTCACATGCTTAATTTCCAAGTCAAACTCCTGTAAAATCAAACTCCAATTCAACAATCTCCGATTCTTGTTTTTCATCTTACTCAAAACATTAACGGATTGTGGTCAGTGTACACAATCATTGGCTTTTCCCCTGTACAAACATAAACCTCAAAGTGTTGTAAAGAAAGGACCAGAGCCAACAGTTCCTTCTCTATTGTGGAATAGTTCCTTTGGTGGCGATTGAACTTCCTAGAGAAGTATGCCACGGGATGCTAAATGTCATCAGAGTCACTTCTCTGTAGGAGCACAGATCCACAAGCTTGGTCGCTAGCATCGACCGCGATGGAGAACGGTTTGTTGAAGTCAGGAGATTTGAGCAAGGGGAAGTGACACAGCAGAGACTTCAGGCAATCGAAGGCTCTCTGGCATGCATCATCCCAAGTGAACTTTACGCCTTTCTTCAGTTGGTTAGTTAGACTGAGAGCAATCTCAGCAAAGTTCTTGCAGAACTTGCGGTAGTACCCGATCATTCCAAGGAAGCGGCGCAAAGCTTTTTTGTTGTCAGGAACTGGAAAGTCCATGATGGCTTGGACTTTAGCATTCATGGGTGCCACCTTACCCTGGCCTATGACGTAGCCAAGATAGGTGACAGTAGCACAACCAAAGTCACTCTTGCTCAGGTTAACAGTCAGGTTAGCCCGGGTCAGGCGCTGGAACAACATCTCTACATCTTTTAGATGTTCTTCCCAGGAGTCACTCCATGTGATCAGGTCATCGATGTACGCACCCGTGTGTGGCAATCCGGCGATTGTAGACTGTATCATCCTTTGGAATGTGGCTGGGGCATTTTTCATGCCAAAGGATAGGACTTCATACTGGTACAATCCAGATGGTGTGGCAAAAGCAGAGATGCTCTTGGCCCTCTCAGTTAAAGGCACACACCAATAACCCTTCAATAAATCAATCTTGGTCAGAAACTGTCATGACTGACAGAAGAACCAAACGCGAGTCAGGAAATCCAAAGCCGTAGTCGTTTATTCAGACAATAGGTCGGGAAGCCAGGGGTAGCACAGAGACGTAGTCAGGCAGGCAAGGTTCGTACACGAAAAATCAATAAATACAGCAACCAAAACAAAAGGGCTAAGCAAAAGAGTAATCAGTCAGATACAGGCTATAGTTGTACACGGGAATCTAGACGAGAATATGAAGCACAGGCAAGGAGAAAAGGAATGAAGATCTGACAAAGCTCTGCAGTGAAATGAGACATTTACATACTCAAAGAAATGACTAAACTAGGCGGGGAATAGGATAGGTGGGAGTTGCTAAACAATTAAATATAATGAGCACATGAGGGAAAGACAAACCATGATCACGCATCACAATTGACAGACCAATCCTAAACATGAAAACGGACTCCGATTAGGGAGTTGCCTAAGTGAATAATAGAACGAGAGGCAGCTCGAGGTAAAACAGGTGCGAGAGATCGCAGTAATCAGCAGAGTCAGGGATAGGAAACGGGAGGGCGGAGTTTGCAGACTAGAGCGAATGCAAAGAGCATTAGTAAAAACGAACAACGTGATATTTACACACCACTACATGACAGGTGAATATTAATACACAGAAGTACTCAGGATGAGTATATTAGTCTATGTTAGTAATGACATTACGTAACATGAAGTATTAGTCTTAATTAATATGTTAATCTGAGAATAGCGGGAATTACAGGAAACGAGACGTGAAGGAAGATTTTCGGAAACCACGAAAACCCACGGAAATCACCGAATAGATGCTATAACGCGGACAGGGAAATGCATTGCTTAAATACATAGAAGACGTACATGACATGACTGGGGCAGACGAGGTGCTATGCATGGAAAGGAAGACATGGTAAGATAACTAATGATCTAAACTTGAAAAATAATAAAACAAGGAAATCCAAACTACCAAAATACAATACATAATGCTAAGAATGGTCAGTCAGAGCAATGATCATTAAACACAGAAATCCATAATCATGGCAAAGCCAGGCACAGAACTAAAACAAGACATGAGCATAATGAAACAAGAAAAAATACAGATTATGACAGAAACTTTGCTTGCCCTACACTATCAATACAATCATCAATCCTAGGTATTGGAAACACATCAGTTCTAGTTACAGCATTGACTTTGCGATAATCTGTACAGAATCTAGGACTTCCATCAGGTTTTGGAACTAGCACACAGGGTGAACTCCAATCGGAGTTGGAGGGTCTGATAATATCATGTCTTAACATGTACTCAACCTCTTTCTCAGCAATCTTTCTCTTTTCAGGATTCATCCGGTATGGATGCTGTTTTATTGGTTTGGCATCACCAACATCTACATCATGAGAGGCTATAGTAACTCTCTTTGGAACATCAGGAAACAAATCCTCATATTTCTTGATCAACCTTTCAAACTGATCTCTCTGTGAGGGTTCTAAGTGCTGGAGTTTTACATCAAGATTTTGCAACACTTCAGTGTTTGACAATTTACATGAAAGATTTTCAGCTTTAATTCTTGGTTCATCATCTTGAAACTCCCCCTCATCTTCACACGTTTCGACCATTGGAGAATCTGAAGTGACAGCTGCAACCCTAGCATTTCTGTCATGATAAGGCTTTAGCATGTTAATATGACACAATTGTTTTGGTTTTCTCCTATCTGGAGTCTTCACAATGTAATTGAGATTATTGAGTTTTGTCAGAATTTCATAAGGACCATGAAATCTAGCCTGCAATGGATTGGACTGCAAGGGAAACAACACAAGGACCTTTTCTCCTGGTTTAAACTCACGGCTTCTAGCCTTATGATCATACCAAGTTTTCATTTTTCCCTGACTTGATTTCAAGTTCTCTTTGGCAAGGTCACAAGCTGCACGCAATCTTTCCTTGAACTTGCCAACATAGTCTAACAGACTGATATGCGGCTCTTTCTCTTGCCATTGTTCACTCAATAATAGCAAAGGTCCTCTCACTTCATGACCAAACACTAGCTCAAATGGACTGAATCCAGTAGACTCCTGCACTGCTTCTCTAGCTGCAAACAACAGCAAATGAACCCCTTCATCCCAGTCTTTCTCATGGTCATAACAATAAGTCCTCATCATTGTCTTGAGAGTGGAATGAAACCGCTCTAAGGCACCCTGACTTTCTAGATGATAGGCACTAGAAAGAATCTGCTTTGCACCAAGTTCATACACAACCTGCTGAAACAAACCAGAAGTGAAATTGCTACCTTGGTCTGACTGAATTTCCCTGGGAAGGCCAAACAACGTGAAGAACTTTATCAAAGCCGTCGAGATTGCAGTTGCCTTGATGTCACGTAGAGGTATGGCTTCGGGGAATCTGGTAGATGCACGCATGATTGTCAACGAGTACTGATTTCCAGATCTAGTCTTGGGTAATGGACCAACACAATCAACAATGACCTTAGAGAATGGCTCCCCAAATGCTGGGATAGGCTGCAGTGGAGCTACAGGTGGGTCTAACTGGTGTTTTCCAACTACCTGACAAGTGTGACAGGTTTTGCAAAAGTTGGAAACGTCTTTCCGAAGCCCAGGCCAAAAGAAGTGTTTCATTATCTTATCAACAGTCTTGTTAACACCAAGATGACCTCCTAAAGGTAAACTATGAGCCATTGTTAAGATCTCATTCCTGTAGACCTTCGTAACAACAATTTGCCTGACCACTGTCCAATCTGCATTGGCAGGGATATCAGGAGGGCGCCACTTCCGCATCAACACACCATCCTTGAGATAATACCCAACTGGAACTGCGTCTATTTCTTTATCAGGAAGGGCTCTCCTCTTTAGTACACAAATTTCAAGATCATTAGTTTGCTCCTCAATCAACCGCTTTCTGGACAGAGACAAGTCTCTAGACACATCAGAATCACCAGACCCATCCGGCTGGCTGAGTAGAGAACTGATAAAAGTATCTGATAAGTCCTCAAACGGAGAAACCATAGTAGGCCAATCAGAGTCATGAGGCAAACCACCTGAGTCCTGACTATTCAATGTGCTGGACGGCACCACAACATCTTCTTCTTTAGCCTTCTTGGCCATAGCACGAGTCACTGCGCAAGAAGGATACAGAGATGGGTCCTCATCCCCATCTTCAGTGCTCGGCTGTGAAGTAAGATGTACAGGGGGAACTACTTTGCCCCCAGCCAGGTCATTGCCTAGCAACAGAGAAACACCCTTTATAGGTAGACTTGACATAAGTCCCACCTTTACCTGTCCTGTAACTAAATCTGACTTCAAGAATATAGAGCGCAGGGGTACAAATACAGTCCTCCCTTCAATACCTTGTACAAGTATGAAATCCCCTGAAGCGGTCTCATCACGTAACTCCAAGGAGTCCATCAACAAAAGTGACTGAGAAGCTCCGGTATCCCTTAGGATATATATGGGGACAGGAGTAGTATGCTCATTCACAGCCACAAATCCCTCTGACACAAATGGAAGAAATTCCTCCCTCACAAAGTCAGCTGTATCAGGCTTTTTAGCCCCACAACAAGCAGGCAATTTAGCAGATCGGTCATCTACTACAGGGGTTTCTAACCTTGTTTTCACAAAGGCATTTGGTTTGGTATCCTTTTCTTTTTCTTTCTTAGCTTTAAGGAACCAACAGTTAGTTGTAACATGACCAGATTTCTTGCAATAACTGCAAACTAGACCACTTTTGTCACTGTCAGCTTTCACACTTTGATCAGACCTGTTACTGGATTTCTGAGCACCATCACCAGATTTGTCTTTGTCTTTGGGTGAGGAATCTTGGGTATCACCATAACCCTTTTTCTGAAATTGGGACCATCTATTATTACTGCTAGACTGAAATTTGGACTTATGTGTGAGAACATATTCATCTGCAAATTTGGCAGCTGATTGCAAATTCAGTGCTTGCTTCTCATTAAGGTAGGTCTTAACATCATCTTTAACACAGTTCTTGAATTCTTCAACTAACACCATCTCTTTTAGTGAGTTGAAATCATCCTTGACCTCCATAGAAGTACACCAGCGCTCAAAGCATACCTGCTTCTCATTAGCAAATTCAACATAAGTCTGATTTTCAGATTTCTTCAAACCTCTGAATTTCTGTCGGTAAGCCTCTGGAACCAACTCATAAGCTCTCAAAATAACCTTTTTGACAACCTCATAATCAGAGGAATCATCTGCAGACAAAGCCGAATAGGCTTGTTGAGCTTTACCCTTGAGGACAGTTTGCAACATCAGAGGCCAGTGTTCCTTTGGCCACTGGCAACTCTTTGCTACCTTTTCAAAACACTGGAAATAGTTGTCAACATCCTTTTCCGAAAATGGAGGCACCAGTTTTACCTTCTGGCTAGCCCGAAATTTATTTTCAGTTTGAATTTTTATTTTTAGTTGCTCCATTTGGAGTCTTTCTTCTCTATCGAATTTCTCTAATTCAAAATCTCTCTGTCTTGCAAATTTTTCTAACTCAAATTCTCTTTGTTTCTCTTTTTCCCCCTTTCTTTTTCTCTTTCCTCCCTTTCTTTTTTCTCTTCTCTTGCTAATTTTTCCAACTCAAACTGCCTTTGTTTTTCTTTTTCTTCCCTTTCAATCTCTATCATTTTTAATTTAAGTTCCATTTTTATATTTGGATTTTCCACTGGAAACTGTTCCAGATCTCCTGGTGCAAACACATTTTCATCAATGTAATATTCAACTATCTCTCTAGCCAGTCTTGCTTTTCGCATGGCTGGTTTCACCTCTGTCAGCTCTAAATGTCTGCAAATTTCTAGCAGTTCTGTCTTTTTAAAAGACTTCAAAACCCCTACGGTTGGTGATGCCAAGAAATCATCCATTGCTGTTGTCAATATATATGTATTCAATTAAAAAAATCAATTTTACAATTTGAAATGTTCGACTTTCAACAAATTACTCACAAAATGGTCTATCCTGGACGAGCCCCCAATTTGTTATGGCCCCAATTTCTTATTACAATCTACAACACAACAGCAACAGCAAGGGATGACAGACACAGTTTTAGAAACTTAAACACATTTAATTAAACACAACAACTAACTAAACTGACCAAGATTGAATAGGAAAAAAAAAAAAATATTTACAGTTCCTTTTTGTGGGGTGGCTTGGTGATGTCCTGGATAATGAAAATGCTCAAACACAGGCAAAGAAATCCACAAAAGAAACGTCACAGGTCACTTGAACAGAATGGCAGGTCTGGTCATCTTCTTGCAATTTCTCCTACTACTCTACTGTCTCAATTATTTTCCTTATATACTCTTTTGCAGACCCCACCCACATTTCGACCTCTTTTTTTTACTTTTCGGGGACTTGCCCCAGACATGTCCAGGACATGTCTAAACAAAGCTCCAGTCTGAGCTGAATAAAAAAAAGGTAAATACTGCCATCCAGTGGCCTACATTCACATTACAGTCCCCACTCACCCCCACAATGTTCAACCCCACCTTAGAATTTGTTCAGAAAGACCTGGGTTTTAAAGTATGAGCTCAGAAAAACATTAGAAAGATTGAGGACCTGTATGATGGTGACACATTGATGTTATTTCAGCAAGTGAGAAACACTTACCAAATACCTGACACACATTTTTACAGATTTCTACAGCTACGGCACTTTATTCGTTCACGTCTAGATGGAACCCTTGAAAAGCCAAAACTTTCGCAATTGGAATTGTTACTAATCCAAAGAATTAATCGTAAACATATTTCATTCACATACAATTTATTAATGGCACATAACAAGGCCAGTTCAAATTTGGTCAGAGAGAAATGGGAGAATGATCTTGAAATGCAATATGATGATGAACAGTGCTCCTCACTCCTTGTGGGTGCACAAAAAGACTAAATCAGTGCAAGATATAAAATCTGTCATTTTAAAACCATCCATAGATTCTTTTACACTCCTGAAAAGATTAGCCGTTTCAAAAGCAATACATCTCCAACCTGCACCAGATGTAAAATTGAGATTGGAGATTTCATGCACATGTTTTGGAATTGCTCAAAACTAGGTCCATGGTGGAAGGCCATAGAAAATTCACTTAAGAAAATCTTAAATATGGACTTTAGCCTATACTTTATACTTTAGCGGAATAGTACTCCTGGGAGACTACACTAATCTCCAGTTTAAATCAACATATTTAGCTCATTTCTTTGGGCTGGCCATAACTGCTGTAAAAAAATGCATCTTGGCAAAATGGATTGCTGAGGATCCTCCGAGCCACTCACAATGGGTGAGCGAACTCAATTTGTGTATGCCGTTAGAAACCCCGAAGATTCATTAGAACATGGAAAGCCTGGACTGATTTCTTCGAAACATAACTGGGCAATCCTGCACTGCTCTACTAATTTTTAATTTACACGTTTTATTTCTACTCTAATTTGAATGAATTTTCATTAACGTTTATTTGATTTCTTCTTCTTCTTCTTATTATTATTATTTATTTTTTATTTCTTTAATTTTTGCATCTTAAACAACCGTATCATGTATTTTTCTTCATGAATAACTTAAATATTTAGTATCATTATATGGACTTTTCCATCCCCTGGGGAAATTCAGTAGATGCTTGATCATCCAAAAATTCACGGGTTATTTTATGTAAAACTCTCTGCAGTTATTACCCACCTGTGAACCTTTTGTAATTTGATAATATAGCAAAAATGTCAAACTGGTTGGACTATGTAATGCCGATGTTTCCATATGTTATTGTACTTGCTTTCTGCCAAATTTAGCACATTGTATCTGAAAATCTGATAGGACAGACATTGAAAGATACTCTGTATTTCCCTCTTTATTATTATTATTTTATTTATTTATTTATTATTTTTATTCTTTTTCTTAATTGTGCACTTTATTTACACTTTTATTTCTTGTAACTGAAAAGTTCAATAAAAACTATATTTAAAAAAAAAAAGAATTGCAATCTATTCACCTATTGCGAATCACCACTGTTCGAAAGCTGGTCTTTTCCAGGTGTTGAAAAAACATTTGGATGCTTTAAAAATGTTGTAAGTGCGTTGCGGGTATGTCCTAAATCGGGAACGTGCTAACTGGAAATGCATGTCTCGCAAACAAGTGTGTGCTGGAGCCGCGGCAGTGCTTGTACTCGCAGTGCGGTACGCTGCTGTAATATTGCAATCTGGGAAGTTACTCGAGCTGCTAGTTTCTCCTCGTTTTTTACTCCTGGATCAAAGAAGCTTTGGAAGGAGTTTTTATGATGAGACTCAAGCGTCATGCACTAATTAATCGATCAAAGTGACGTTAGCACGACCACAGGCGGTAAGATAAACATGATCTTGGCATGGATGACTAATCCCTAATTCAGAAACGGCTTTTCGAGGAGTCAATGATTGTCACTTTGATTTTCTTTATCTTCAGGTTGCTCGCTAGTTTCTTCGCACGGTCAGTGTATTCGATTTGCAAGCTTAACAAAACGCATCATGAAAATGATCTTACTGCAGCACTGAACAAGCTTATGGCTTTATCGGAATCCATATATCGAGTCGCGTTTATGCCTGATATTTTATGGATTGCTACACACGATAACTTTTGGCTTCCTGTTGGACCTAACTCACTCGGCTACATTGAAGTATTTAGAGATGGCAAATTTAATGTTTTTTTTTGTAAACAACCTCTGGGACAGTTGCTATTTGGCCAGGTGACTTGGTTTCAAACTGCTTGGCTTAATTTGATTGGTTAACTCTGCTTCTACCTGTGTTCACTAACATGCCGTTATATGGATTGCCTGCTCCTGTTCGATCCATTTTTTTGCTTGAACAAGCTCTTAAGATGTTGGTGTATTGCGGTCCCAACTTCATTCTCCTTGTCTCAGGCCAATTAATAGCAATTCTTTGGCAAAATTACTAAAATTTACCAGTTATTTCCGTTAAAGTATTCAATAGATTTACTTTGTATATTTAGTGTATTTTTGCAGGGTTTGATTCGCTTCATACTTAAAAGTGGAAATTAAGCTTGAAATTTGCGAGCTTGCCGTGATGTCCACGTCACGTTATCTCGAGTTCTACCCATCTCCCCACAGTGCCTCGACTTTGGTGTTAAAAAAAACTAAAATAAAATAAATAAAAACATTTTTTAAATTGAATTAAATGACGTCATTTGGGTAAGCATAACAGCTTGGTTGCAACACGGATCGATTGCCTGTACACGGGTAGGAATCAAACTGTGTGAAAGCCTGTTGGTCACGCTGCATGACGTGACGTGATGACGTGACTCCTTGCACGCATTCGTGCTGCCTGAGCTGTGAGGAGACCTTCAGACTTTCGTTCATCTGCTGTGATTGCTATTACTGCGCGTAAATGAGTACAATGCAAGTACTTATCGCGATTGTTATGTTAGTGTCAATTGTTATTTATCATTTTTCTGGAATCCCCAAGTGGGTAGGAAGCTTGTGGGTTAATGGCAGTATTAATTTAGCAGTTTGTTCGTCAAGTGGCTAGTTCGGCTAGGTTGCTACCAACGGAAATCACCGTATATGTGTAACTTAGCAGTGAAAATCGCCTATATGTTAAGTAAAAAGTTATGCACCTTGTTCATACGTCATACTGTCAGTTATTCCATTGATGAAAGAGCATTGATGTTAATGCTCTTTTCCAAGAGCCAATGTGTTACAAACATTACACTGCATGCTAATGTTTGTAGCCTTTAATTACTGTGAACCTGTGTTCTTCAGTTAAAACTAAAATAGCAGCTACTGATACTGTAAAGATGAGAGTTAATGTTAATTTAATTTACTTGCATATATTGTTGTTATTATACATACAGGTACTTTAATGTTTTTCCTTTTATGTTTCCTGGAGACCACACACACCCATATTCTCACACTCTCACTTTCTTAATAAGAAGGGCCCATGTGTGCCTCAAGCTGCCGAGAAGAAGAATCCCTCTCTGTGATTCTCTGACCGGGACCCAGTCTGTATCGCCCTCACTCCTCCCAGCAGTCTGAAATTCAGAGGTCCCTACACCTCTATTATATAAACTAAGCCCTTTGTTTCAGTGTTGTCAGAAGTGTAAGTGTTTAAAACAAATCAAACTTCCGTTTCAAAAATGGCCAGCTCTAGAGGTATTAATTATACACTGTATAATGCACATTTCGGCTCACTGCGCTTTATTAATACTGCTCTATTAGCTGATGGTCAACGGAAATAACCTGTTTTTATCAAAAATTTCACTTCACAATTTGACAACGCTGACAAGAGGGGAGGGCGTCGGCTTGAACAAAGTGAGTTCACGTAATCCAATTTCAAAGTGATCAAACAAACCATCCTGACAGTCCAGCAAAGTTCACTTCATGCAGGCATGTGATTCCATTTTCTGATTTTCTTATGTTCGTGCGTATTTATTTTGAACTACGTAATTGCTAAAGTGTTTTTCGAACATTTGAAATGTAATATGTCCAATACCCAGAGGAAGGCAACGTAACCATCCATTGTACAGCGATGCGGACATTTGGCAAAGAAAATCATACCATATTATTGTTAAAGTGAAGGAAGAAAGCAATAATTTTGTCCAGGCTACGACGCCATGCGTACTTCTGTCTAACCCAAGATCTCTGGCCAATAAGTTGGAAGAGTATCAGACTATCATGTTAGATAACAGTGTGGACGTCGGGGTTGTGTTGGAAACGTGGGTTTCACCTGACACGCCAGAGAACGACCTCTCTATTGAGGGATGTTCTTTATTTTTGAGGTGTCATTCCACTTGGAGCGGAGGCGGACTCGCCGTTTACGTGAAAAACACCATATCGGCAAAACCACTGCAAAGAATTTCAATTCCACCTGAGCTGGAGTTTACAAGGGTATCGACCAGCACGTCTACCTAGAGGGGTGTCCAAAATAGTGATATGTGCGGTTTATATTCCGCCTGCATCTCCTCATCAGAATCTACTATTGAACCATCTCATTACAGGAACTGATGCAGTAATAACACCTAGTCCAGAGGCCAGATTGATCATTTTTAGGAGACTTTAACCGTGTTGACAGCAGTCAGCTGTGCAACGGCAACGAGTCGTCCAAGCACCAACAAGAGGACAAGTAACACTTGGCCTTATCATAACCGATTCCACAACATATTACAAAGCAATCCGGTCAGTCCCCTACTACTCAGTCCACTGGGGCTCAGTGACCATAATATGGTCATATGGAGGCCTAAAGTAGAAAAGAGATGAATCAGTACTGTGACAAGAACAGTTCGCCCCATGCCTGATTCAGATAAACGTGCATTTGGGCAATGGATCTGCTCCCATTCCTGGGAAGAGGTCAATGCTGCTCCATCTTGTGAAAGCAAAGCTTCTGCGTTTTACAATACTATAGAAACAGCTATCAACAAGCACTTTGCAACAAAACAGGACAAGATGCACATTCGGGGCAAACCGTGGCTAAAGCTGGATATCAAAAGCATGATCCGTAAGAGACAGAAAGCATTCCAACAACTAAAACACCTACTTTGGAGACAGTTACCCAACAAGTTCAATAGAGAAATAAAGAAAGCCAGAAATGAATTTTACCGGGACAGAATTCAAAACCTGAAAAAGGAAAACCCAGCAGCCTGGTACAGGGAAAAAAAGATCCATCCTGAATCTGCAGCGAATCGAACAGTCCGTGAACATCCTCAGATGCGAGGATGCGGATGACCTTTTCATAGCAACTTACATACACAAACAGTTTGCAGAAGTAGCGAAGGGAACCTCTTGCCTTGATGATACACAACTACCAGCGCACCGACCCATTCATTCCTGCCCACCTGAAATACCATCATGGGAGGTGTACAGCTGCCTGCGGAAATTAAAACCCAGCAAGGCAATGGGGATGGATCAACTGAGCACCAGAATTCTGAAGAAATTTTTCTATGTAATTAGTAAACCCGTCACGGACATAATAAACACATCCCTCAAAGAAGGTTGTGTACTACAGACTTGGAAGGATGTGCCAGTAGCCCCTTTTCTAAAATCACACCCGCCAACAGTCAAAATTAAGACCTGTATCACTCACATCACAACTTGCCAAAGTAGCAGAGTACTTTGTATTGAAATGGTTAATCGAGGACATCAGCCCATTTCTGGACCCACAGCAGTTTGGATGCTTAAAAGGACGATCAATGGCACTTTACCGTATCAACCTTTGTCAACTTTCTGTGTAAAGATTCTAAAAAACTCCAAATTGTGTGTACAATGGTTTTTACGGATTTTTCCAAGGCATTTGAAGACTCAATCACACAGTGTCCATACATAAACTGAGTAATTTAGGTGCACGGAACACGCTTATCCCCTGGATTTGTGATTTTCTGACACTCCATCGACAGCAAGTTCGCTATGGGGGTCAATTATCCAGTTGGGATAACATGCTCAGTACCACAAGGCACATTGTTGGGCCCTTTAATATTCCTGGTCATTTTTGTAGATGCCAAGAGAAATGCAACTGTAGAACGCTGGAATAACGTTGATGATTTATTGTTGGTCTAGTCACACAGGTACACCACACGATCGCCATTGCAAATGGAGTTAGACTGTTTTAAAGTGTTAATCAAAGTACAAACACATGTTAAGCTCAGAACTATCAAGTGCAAAACAAATAGATTATAGTCTCTCCTATCCCATATCTGATGTGGTTACTGAATGATGGTACATGATTGCGATTTTTACCTGGTTATATAATTCTTTTAGAGCTCATTATTATTGGTTTTGCAAAAAAAAAAATTTGCTTCCTTTTTGCTATCTCGTGTCATAATACTTTGCTATTTTATTTGATAGTTTAATTACTATATATTTCATTTTAATGTGTTTAAATGACTTTTAATATGTCTAGCTTCCTCATGTTTGTACGTCAATGGATTGTTTGATTCATTATTTTGTCTGGTTCAGCTTGGTTTGTCAGAACACTGGCGTTACGTTTTATGGGCTGCTGTGGCCACACCGTTGAAAAGCAACCTGGGGTTTTTCATTTGTTCCGTAAGGTGCTCTGTGTCCTTTTGTGTCTTGGTACTTATGATGCTTAAAAATGGAATGTGTATTGAGCATTGGCTTGCTGATTCGATGCGTCATTTTGTATATTTATTTTAAAGAAGCTATTTCTCTCTCATCTTCTTTAAAGCCGTTGGTTTCTCATTAATCCTTTCAGCAGCAGTATGTTTGGCAAAGGATATTGTTCATGTTAATTTTCATAATTCCATAATTTGAATAACCAAGGCCAAAATTATATTCAGCGTTATTTAGATGATGGTTGCTTTACTGCCGGACCAAATTGTGATTGCCACGAATGCTTGAATCAATTGCTGTTACGCCGCTTGAATTCTACTTGTTTCCAATAGTTATGCCGCAACTACTCCTTTGGTGTTTTTGGTCTATCCCTAGCAGGTGCTGCCATTGGTAGCAGTGTCCAGTAAAGGTAACAGTTTGCAAATTGCATCGTATGCAGCTTGTGACAACCCACAACAAATGCTAGCTATTGGAATCGTCCACAAAAATTCTTGGGGGGGGGGACAGCGAATCAAGCAGGTCATACTCAACCTTGTTCGTAAATGAATTGGTATCATGTTAGCATTACCTTTGCAATTGCCAAAAGCTCAGTGTTTTCCCCATAATTTAGCACTAATGTTTTTAGCATCATTGTACACGCTCTTGTACCCTAGTTTAGATATAATTGATTGCTGTGTGTTTGATAGGCAAGTAAGTCATGGGTTGCTTGCCAACATCAAGCTCACATCCTCAAAATGTGGCTTATCTCGCACACGCTCAGCAATGCCACGGTGTGGTGCGGGGTAAAGGATGAAATTACAGCAACATCAGTAAACTAGCTTGTGCTTTGGTCATCTGCCCTTTTCATTCAGAATGGCTTTGTCTCTGCTCTCTGTCTATCAGAATATAGCCTATAGCCTCTAACTGTGCTAGTTGATTAACCCAAAAGCCATAAATAAAGACCACATGGTCTCTGGCTCTAAAGGGGCGCTGTCATTCACCTCTGCTGTTTTCCTTATGCCTGCATCATTGGTTTTTGGGGGATTCTCGCAGCCTTCACAGCTTTCAGAATCATGAATGCTCTTCATGTTTTGCAATCATGGTATTTTTATTGTTATATCAACTTTATTGACTACATAACATTCATTTCAAGTTCATTCACACGTATCGGACAAGAAAGCACAGTTTTGGGGACTATAACAAGATACCATGTGAAATGGGATCACCCCAGGAAATCTGAAAAAAGCTCATAGGAGGGGGCCTAGTGCATACCTTCAGTACAAACAACAATCACTTGACAACAACAAACATAAATCATCAAACCATCTCTGCAGCAGACATTCAGATCCAAAAAAACCAAAAAAAAAAATCAAATAAAAGATTTTCGTCACAATAGGAACCTCTGTGTGGTTGTCCTCTTCGGTGGCTCCCTTGGACAAAACAGCCCCACCTTTTATTATTATTACTGCAGGATCCCTGACCGTATCACCATAGGACTCAACCCAACGGCTCTCACTTGAATTTAATGACAAAAAATAGAAGAAATAGAGGATAGCCAAACTACTTGTAAATGGCCTAGTAAGTTTAACAGGATCGACAATAGAGGCATCAGCGTTAATCTGGGATTAGATCACAACCAAAAGTTCCCGATAGTGTCTGTAAAAAATATATATGATAATAATGTGATGATTATTATTATCATTATTATCTCATGGTATATCCCCAGCACTGCTTCCACCTGCTGCTCTCCACTAATTGCCTGGTTTGTGTTTCCTCCATGTCTGCGGTGGAGCCATACCCTGAGCAGCTGCTGCTGGTCTTCGCCATCATCACCATCTGACCCTCTGCTCAGTCTCCACCATCGGAACAGTTTGGTCCATGGAGTATATCCAGCAAATTACAAATCCTTGGCTGCTTTTCAAATAGACTGTATTGCATTATGACAACCATGAACTCATACCCTGGGCCGGTCAGAGGAGGATGCACTACCCCTCTTACGCCTGGTTCCTCCAGGTTTCTTCCTATTTTGATTCGCATAGGGAGTTTTTCTTTGCCGCTGTTGCCATTGGCTTGTCTTTGAGGAGATTCAGGCCAGGGTTTACTGAAGTGCATTGTAGCAATATTTTATTTTTAAATGTGCAATTCTGATGTAACAAAAGGTTTCTCTTGTATTAAGTTAAAGCATATGACAACATGGCAGTTGTCTTGCACATAGTCACTTTACATTCATCTTTGCACTCATTACCGCCTCACGTGTCTCATAAAATCTTTCTTTCACATAGGCTGGTCGTCTCGTGACACTGCACAGCTCATGCCAACTTATCCACCACTTTATAGCATATTTCTATTGAATCAGCTTCAACTGAAATTCTGCCACTTGGATGTTACTACACATAGTACATATCATAACATGACATTCAGCCCAGCAGAGCTCACCATTTTCCTATCTCAAGTTTATCTAAACTATAAGATACTAGTTCACTAAATGGTTCAGATAGTATTTCTATTGTATTGGCATCAAGAGAAATCATGGCAGCTGCAAGGTTTTCATGACACGCGTACACTTCATATAGTATATTTCTCTTTAATTGGCTTCATGAGAAATCGTGGCAGCCGTCGGGTTGCCACTACACATAGTCTACCTCATATAGTATATTTCTATTGTATTGGCCTCAAAAGAAATCATGCCAGCCATAGGGCTGTCACTACACATAGTACACTCATAGTATATTTCTCTCGAACTGGTTTCAAGAGAAATCGTGCCAGCCATAGGGCTGTCACTACACATAGTACACTCATAGTCTATTTCTCTCAAACTGGTTTCAAGAGAAATTGTGCCAGCCATCAGGTTTGTTACTACATGGAACACTTCACATATATTTCTCTTGTATCAGCATTAAGAGAGATCTTGCTGGCCACTGGGCTGCCACTACACTTTGAACACTGCATAATTTATTCTGCTTTCAAGTTAGCCTTTGCCCGGCATGGTTCTGTTTGGGGGTTAGTAGCAGCTGCCTGCCTTCGGTTCCACGCTTGGACAGGCAGGAATATCTCAGAACAGAGCCATGTCGCCAAACCCGATGTATGCTTGCATGCTGATATGCCTGTCTGCTTTCAATAAATGTTCTCTTTTTGACAAAGTGGCCCTATCAGAAATGGAGCTTTGACAAAAATTCTCTGGAAGCTATAGTGTCAAACTTGCTTAACATAGGAGGTGCTACCTAGTTTGTTTTGAGAAAATAAAGCAGAACACCATCACTAATTTTGGAAATGTTAATAACAGGCATATAATCTTTCAAAAATAGTCAATTTGATTTTGGTGGATGGTGTCTTTTTTTGGTATAAAATGTTGAAAATGGCACATTTTATTTGTTTATTTATTTATTTATTTATTTATTTTGAATTTGGCATCTCCAATCCCACCCGAATCTGGAATGCCTAATTGGTGAACTATGTACAAGGCTTGCTCGAATGCGACCCCTTGCTGCCGACTCAGGAGAGTGTAGACAGTTCGCGGCTCTCCTCCAAAGCACGCGCCTGTCAGCCACCACTTCTTAAACACTAATTGGTTCAATCTTCGTAAGTTCACAATGAGGGCAGAGGATACCCGGACATGAACAGACACAGGCCCGTATTCAGAAAAGGCACTCACACTCATCATATAGTGAGTACGCTTCAAATGTAACTGGAGTGTGAGAAAGAGATCGACTGACCACTAACTGAGAGAGCGGTCCCACTCCTCGCCAATTGCTATTCATAAACGCCACTCGTATAACTGACAGTATAACTGACAGTAGTGGGCACTGGGTACCACAGGCGGTGGGTCGGCTACTGCAAAAGGACGCTCAATCCTCCCCCTTCAGTGCTGAATGACCTAAGCCTGTCGCAGTTCACTTTTCTTGACTAGAAAGTTTCTCAGACAAATTGGTAAAACAAAAATCAGATTTATTTTTGGTAGCGTTGTTATGCATTTCTTCACAAAATTGATGCGTTTCTTTCGCACGTAAATGACGACTTAAATATCAGCATGTCTTCATAAATTCTGTGGTCGAGTGGCTCTCGAAAGGCGCAGGACAGCCCGCGAGGCTCACTGAGCAACAAGCTGTGAAACACGCCGGACATTTCCTTCTACATTCAGCAGTTAAGGATGTAGAAAAGAATGGATTCTCGTGACTTACAGCTACATGAGCCTCGCAGACCAATCCACACGTGTCCCACGAGCCGCTGAGTGCAGAATTTTCCAACCCACGAATAAAGAAAAGTGTGCGAAATCCGAATGCGTGAGAGTTGACAGGTATGCGTCATTAATGAAAACTGGACAAACCTGATAATGATGAGAGTCAAGAAGGAACACATGGAAGAATTATGTACTGTATTTACTGAGACCATGTCATCTGCATTTAACCCGATGAGTTAATCAGGCACTATTGTTTCTGCACCATAGCGAAACTCCTAGGTCAATATCCTCTGTTCACAATGGTACTTAAACCCTGTTGTATCCCAATGAAGTCAGTCAGATCATAATTATACTGGACACTGCACTGGTCGAGACGACGAATAAACTCTGTTTCCTTTTAAACTGGGTTTTCCAACACCAAATCTGACTTCTCTTGAAACGCACCACAAAGTCGCAGCCGTTTTGCTTTCACAAAGAAAACACAAGAATTCTTCAGCTTTCAGCAGTCGACTGACTAATGCTAGTTGTGTCGTTTTTTTTATTTTTACCCGTGGCTATTTTTCGCATTAGGAAAGCTATGCGGTTGGTAAATAAGTTACTGCGAAACCGATAAATGGTCTGTGGCGGCAGTTGTCCCGTTGACTGACTGCGTTTGTTTACACTTGCTCAAGCAAAAACCGGCAGTCGCGAAATATTACGAAGGACATTCCAAACGACCATTACTTGAAAACCTTACTCCCTTCTGCCCTTCAGAGTTTTCACTATGAAGAGAAATTACTTCGCAGAGTGTTGGGCGTTGGGATTAGCCCTATGGAATGGAATACAGCCTTAGTGTTGCACAGCCAGATCCAGTCCCACAGATAAAATTCTGAGTCTGCTTCAGTGCGATGAGAGTGGGTGCCTAAACTGGTGCATGTCAGAGAGGAAGAAACCATTCCAATAGTTTTTCAACATTTATGGAACCTGGTCATTCCTTCTTGAACTGTTGCCCGCTGTTGAGGTGCTGCCTGATGTTGAGGAGCCAATGGCTGTTGAAGTACTGCCTTCTGCTGTCTGTAAGCTTACAGCTGGCTGTCCAGCGAATACATCAAATTTCTTGCCACCTCTTGGATGGAGCTTCTCTGCAGATGTAGGGTTGTACCTTATTAATGTTAGTCTTTTACTTAGCCACACTGACTATAAGGCCTGCTCACCCCAAAATCAAAAATTATTATTTTTCTCCTGGCATGCAGTCTTTTTTATCCCTCCAGACAGTTTTGGTGGGAGCTGCAGAGTTTTGGTGCTTTTTTCAAATTGAGATTTCTGCCTTCTGTCCAATATAATGGCACAAAATGTGGTGATGCAAACACCAAAAAATACACTTGAAAAACTGAATGAGACCAGTGTCTCCAAAAATTATCACCAAGTGACCAGAGATAATCCACAGACTTTGTTGTGAGCAGTTTCACGGAAGATTCTATGCAGATTCGATGGATTATAAAAGTAGATTCAGTAGATCTATTGCACTTCCTTCCATAAGCCCATCGGTCCTGACTGCATCACTGTCATGCTAATAATCACGTTAAAGCTCATCCTTGTGTCATGGTTCTGGTTTTTTGTCATGTTTATGTTCTGGTTTTGTGTTCATGATTATTGTCTCTTATTTATTCTTTTTGGTTTTTGTAATATTCAGGTTTTTGGTTCATTCCATGTTTCAGTTCCATTGCACTTGTCTCCCCTGTCTTGTGATCTAGTTGGTTTAGTCCGTCTTCCCTGTCTGAGTGCTCACTGACTTCGGGTGATTTAAATGAAGTCCGGTGTTTAAAAATATTCCTTCGTATCTCGTTTTCTTCCTTCGACCTTCTGTTCTAATTATTAACAAGACTAACATTTGTATTTTGTATTATAGTCTACTAACACAACTAACCATGCATATATTCGATTACTAATTACTAATGAGCTCTCTAGTTTAAGTTGTAGAACCGCACCGCTACTAAATAGACTAATTCCCTCTTCGCAGTCGCCCTGTTGTAATCTCCGCCCCTTTGCTTTCACCCGTCCTCTCCCTATGTTCAGCGAGAATCTCTCGCACGTGCTTAATCACTCTCCTGCTCTTGTTATCTGTGCACGTAGAACTCCAGGACCGGAGCTGTTTTAATGTCATACGCTGTTTGTGTGATTCCCGCTCGTATTTTGTCTCTCGCCAATTTTCGTGGTTAGGGCTTCCCTCATGTGATTCTCCCGATGTAATTAGTCTCATTCCCCACAGCTGATCTCTGTTTAGCATGTGCCCTTTCCTGTGTGGATATTAGGAGTCTTTTCACTCACAGCTCTTGTCAGAACGTTGATCAATATTTCTTTGTGCAGAGCTCCTCGTATGCCATAGATTATTGTTTCTCTTCTACTGGATAGTCCGACTCTGATTCTTGCCATTGCCCTTTTGTACTGTTTCTGCCTTTCTGGATTTCGACCTATTTTTGTATGACCACGAGTTCTGTGTTTGGATGCCCTGTGTATGACCATTGGCTTTGCCCATCGACTACGACTTTTTGCCTATCGTTTTTGTACCTCTGCCCATCTGTCTTACTGGTTCTGACCCCTGCCTGTCTAGTCGATACTGTTTTTGGATTTTGTATTGTGGCTTGGCAATTCCTGTGTATTTTGGCTTTGACCCGGACTCCATTAAAGGCATACGTTTTTTGGATTTCTGTCTCTCGCGTGTGGTTCCTGAACTGTACGTCACACCTTGAGTATAATACAGCTGAAATAGCACAACAGGCTATTTAGAGGCCAACTACATAATATTCATTTTCATTTCTTATAGATGTAAAGGATTATAATGTTCATTTCTCAATCGATATCAAAGATTAGTATGATATTCAAGGGTTTTTAACAAACAGCAGGAAAAGTGAAAAAGCAGCCTTGCTAGCATTAACTTGCAGATTTCAAAGACCATGAGCTGATGCGACTGATTCACTGCACTGTTGCCAGAAAACCAATTATGGGAAAATGACAAACAAAAAGTCAGTTCCAGAAACAGTATCATTAAAAAAATAACAAAAAAAACTTGCATGAGGTCCTTGATTTTGGTGATTCATGTTGTCGGTGACACCGCGATTTCTGTCTTCTTACCTCTCTGTCAATTAGTGGTGATTTTTTTACCACTTATTCTTCGTTTAGAGTTGGCAGTCTCTTATTGGTTAGAAAGGTGACTTCATTTTGTGGTAGGGACAGGAGCAACAGGAGGCCATGGTGTTTTCAATTCAATTGGCTTTATGCGATTATACAACCCCAATTCTGAAATGGCTGGGATGAAGTGTAAATTATGAATGAAATCAAATTGCAATGACTTTCAGATCACATGTTATTACATGAGCCCATGTTATTTACAGTAGAACACATAACATTTCATATTTTGAAACTGAGACATTTTATATTTTTATCCGCAAAATGAGCTTATTTCAAATTTTCTGGCTGCAACAGGTCTCAAAAAAGGTGGCACACAGGCAAAAAAGGGCTGAAAAAGCAGTTAATATATATGAGAATCAGCTGAAAGAACATTAAGCAAGTAAGTAAGTTAACTGGCATCAGGTGGGTAACATGATTGGCTATAAAAAGGATGTCCTAGAAAGGTTGAGTCTCTCAGAAGTAAAGATGGCCAGAGGCTCTCCAACCTGTGAAGGCTTGCAAAAAAAAAAAAAAAAAAATTGTGGAATACTTTAAAAACAATGTTCTTCAACGTAAAATTACAAAGGCTTTGACGGTCTCATCATCGACAGTTCATAACATCATCAAAAGAGTCAGAGAAACTGGAAAAATCTCTGTGCATAAGGGACAAGGCTGAAGACCTTTACTGGATGCCTGTGATCTTCGGGCCCTCAGACGCCACTGCATCACTCACCAGCATTTTTCTGTCATTGACATTACTAAATGGGCCCAGGAATACTTCAAGAAACCCTTGTCTGTAAACACAGTCCGCCGTGAGTTTTCAAATTTATAAGCAACTGGAGGAAAACTTTTGTACGAATGCAACAATGGATATGGGCTATTTATTTAAGATAGCATGTGAATACATACCCTAGCTTACGCCTTGTAATATATCTCTGTGTACAATAACTGCATAGTAGTTAGTCAGTACATCTGTCACTATCAATTGTGTATTGCAAGCTCTCTGTAAAGCAATAAGATAACCGAGAAGCTGAATTATTGGTTCGCACTCTGAATGAAATAGACAAAAAAGTCATAGCAAAAGGAGAAACTTTAATCGGGAGCATGAGCAGAGCTTTCAGCACATCGCTATTCTAAAGGCTCATGGAAAAAAAGCCACCGACAAACAATTTAGAGAGAGCAGTAGCAATCAAACAAATGACAAACAGGTCATGGGAGGGGCTACACCCAAACCCAGATAAGTGGAAGCAATTATTTCATTTAAAAAAGGGCCAGACATTGCAGTGTTAAAATAAGCTTAGTTATAAAACACACTGCTAGTACCACTATTGCTAACTTTCTTGACAACCATATTTGTCTGATGGACAAGAACTCTCACAGGCCTCATTCACAAATTCTCCTTTCAGTTAAATTTGTCTCCATCAGTGACTTGAGATTATTGAGCAAAGCGTGAACGACATCTGTCATTTGCTTAAGAGGTTGTTGTTTTTTTTTTCATATTTACAAAATATTTTTTTCTTCTTGCTTGAAATTTTTTTTCTTAATCATGCCATTTGTTCTTCCAGGTTAGAACGGTTGTTTACATCCAAGTCCTTGACCCATTCCATATTCTCTTTCGCAACCTGGAGAGAGAAGGGCTTTTGAGTCCTGACGATGAGAGGCTTTTCTGCCTACAGAGGCACCTTACAGAACTGGATGAGTGAGAGTGAGGGCACAGGACCAAGAGCTGCATTCATATACAGTAGATTTCTTACATATTTCCATTACTTAGCATATATGAACACCTACAAGGACATATATGTTTTTTGTATTTTGTGTGCAAATGTTTATAGATTACTTACATATTTCTATTAATATTCATATATTATTATTATGTGGTAGCCCATACATGTTTTCTGTATGTTGTGTACAAACATTTATAGATTTCTTACATATTTCAATGTCTATTCTTATATGAATATGTCAAAGTCCGTACAGGTTTTTTGCATGTCATGTGTACAAAATTTTATAGATTTCTTACATGTTTCCATTACTTATCATATCTGAATACCTACAAGTACATAAATGTTATGTGTATGTTATGTGTGCAAACATTTATAAATTACTTACATATTTCTATTAATATTCATAAAGGGATATGTGGTAGCCCATACATTTTTTTCTGTACGTGATTCAGAATTCTGTTGGTCTGAAATAAATGACTTCATAGGTTATGCTCATGATGCTCTGGCGTAGCCTACTTACTGGCTTTTACAAAGCCATAGGCCTACTTGCCATTCAGATAGTACAACCATATATGTACATTCCATGCCCATCATTCACAGCAATTGTGTGCAAAATCCTGAGGACTTGCTACTGTAAACGAGTGCATTTATCATTTTTTTTTGCATGTTCAGTTGCATGCATGCATTGAATTGAATGTTTTTTTGTCTGCTCATGATGTTGCAACCTAAATTTTGAATGTGTTACTGGTCATTTATGAAAATTAAATCCCTAAGAAATGCCTGATTTCAATTCATTTCTTGACTGACACCACTTTAAAGGAATACGCCACAGTTTTTCAATATTGAAATGTTCTTCCTTGATATTAGACAAGTTGAGGTGTATGTCTTGCCTTCATGCGTGCTCTGTCACACTGGCGTAGACGTGTTAGCATTTAACTAGGATCCAAACATTGGTGAAGTGAGAGGCAACCAACAACTTCCATGTTTCCCCAATTTAAATACAGTTATGAGAGCATCCGTGGGTATTTTAAGAAGCAGATACAAAGGACAACTATAATGTATGGCGGAACTATAGGCTGCTTGGGAGTACTTCAACAGCATTGATACCATAACTCCCAAACAACCCTTTGGTGATATTACCAAAGTCCTTTTGGGCAAGTTCCTCCACTCAGCCGCCATATTGGTGACGCCTGCAGGCTGCTACAACAAGTCCAGGCCCTATCAAAATGAATGGGGAGATATCCAAAAGTCCAGACTGGTGGGTTGTACATACTTAATTCAAATGTGAATGAGCTCATTGGACATTCATGGCATGGCTACCACTGGTGATGGAGATAGTAAACAAAAGGCTAACCGCCAGTAATAAATTCCACATCCAACAATGCGATTGAATACTTTCAAAACAAGTCAGAACTTGCGTTCAGAATGGCCGCAATGTGTTTCTATGGGAGGATTTCCTCAGTGATTGGTCTCCCTCTCTCTTAATGTCTCCCCACTACTCTAATATCGAAGTACTCACTAGTAGAGTTCCTGGGTCTTGAAACAACTCGGGTAACCATATTTAAATAGTGTTGGAAGAGCTTGGTTGCCTCCAACTTCAGACATGCTTGGATCCTAATGAAAGCATTGTGTTAAGCTACATGCTAACATGCTTGCACCCTTCATTAGCAAGATAGATTAGATGGAGGAAGACGACACAGGTCGGCATTAACTTGTCTAAAAGCAGGGACGAACATATATCAGTACTGAAAAACGGTGGCGTGTTCCTTTAAAGTGTAAAGCATAAAGTATGCAAACATGTATAATTCTTCCAATCAGTGTATACTTCTGAAATATAGAAACCTACATATTCTGGTCATGAATATCTTCTTATCTAGGAAACAAAATGACTTAGCTCAGGGGTTTTAAAAGCCCTCTGTGTGAGTGAAAAAAGAACAAAAACTGTCATAGGGCAGGTGGTGATAATACATGAGTTCATACATGCATAATAATCAGAGGTGCCACTGTCCAATTTTAGCATGCCATTTTAGTGGATGGAAATTATGGAACTTTTCTGGTAAAATGAAGGTTAAATAAATAAAAATGTATATATATATATATATATATATATATATATATATATATGTATAATAGGTTATATATATTAATATATAATTATTTTTCCACAGAAAACGCGCTATGCCATCACTGACCACAGCTTGGAAATTACCTTGGCCTGGCGTATCATCATGAAAAAAACAACCCTTAACTTGTTGACGAACTTTCATCATGTCTTTGCTAAGGATTTTATATGTATTCTTTGTCTGCCTATATCTCTCATACAAGGTTTGGCGTTATATGTCATGTAGTACAAAAGTCTTATAATGATATTACATGAGGGTTTAGTGCCATCTATGATTCTTCTATGGTGTATTATTGTGTAAGTTTGATTTTGTAGGCATTTTATATGAATATTGTATCTCCTATAAGATGCATATATGTTTTTCATAAAACACATATAAACATGACTAGTTTTATATAAATCTTTTTCATATGGGTGCTGAGGTCATCCTCATCCTCACGATCTGCCATTTGCCAGATGATCCTTTTCAAGATGGTCTGATAAACAAAAAGTCTCAAAGACTGTAAGGTGAAAGGGAATATTAACAGAGTAGAGCTATTTTGCAAAGAATCATCACTATTATAAAATTAGAAGTAGAAAAGGCAGCTTTTATTGGATATAGCAATGGAGGCTCGTAATGATAGAACTCCAGCATGTAATACTTAGAGCCTTTTTCCAGTTTTATAAGTACAATTACAATAATAGCCCCACTGGTATTTATGTTAACAGTCAGCAGTTACCTGCGAGTCCATAGCTTGCTCCACAGATCTGGGAAAAAGGACCTCGGTGAGGGCAGGAGGCTCCTTGATCACAGTTGCTTTATTTGAATTCGTCTCCATTCAGTGACCTACAAAAATTATCAAAGAGTTTGCAAAGTATAATTTAGATACAGCTGTTGGTGAGAAAAAGACATCAGACTAGTGTACAATTTGTTGTACAAGTAACAGGCATGTAAATATTTGTTCTCATGAAGTTAATTTAATTTTGCATGCTGGATTTTCCCTGCCAACAACCACCTATTGTTATCACTGATGGGAGGAAGTAGGTAGAAGGAAGAAGGCCAGGTCATTCACCTCACATCGACAAACAAGCAACAATTAATAGAGTAAGGCAATGTAACATCACTTATATGGTCTATGCTTTTTATGATACATACAAAGTGCTGTAAATACACTGCTCAAAAAAATAAAGTGAACACTAAAATAACAGGTATGATTCTGTATTCCTCATATTTTTGTAGTATGATCATTTTCTCTTCATTTGTAAAATATGCTGCTCTGCTGCCGGTAGACGATTGGTCATGTGCTGCAAACGCCGTCTCTGTCATGTGAACACGCAGATATCTAGGTCGGGAAAGCCCCAGTTGGCATAACGAGTTGATAAGCAGCTTCGCAGGACCCCTTAGCGAGACTGCAGTTGTTAGGCTTAGTGAAGCCCAGCAATAACTGAAAGCATCGTTCATTTGCACACTGTTACAGTGTGGGGGGAGAATCATTTGTGATGTTTTATGAAAGTCATACAGCAGTAAGTTCAAAAATCCACGCAGTGCTTTATTTAACACAGTGCGCAATGTGCGTCGACATTAATCACTGTCGGCATCAGCTATAAATTATTGTTTATTTTGTTTCAAAAATAAACGATTATCATTTAAACAAAAAAAATACAATGACAAATAAATAATTATGATGGAATTTGTATGCCCCTGTCCGTCACAATGACAAACAATCAGAAAGTGTAACGCGACCCTTGTATGGCACGTCCAGCTACTCTGAAAAGATCTCTATCCATCAGGGTTCTGGAGGTGGATGGGACATGTAATCGTCTGCCCCATTGAACAAAAGAGTTCTGCCAGTGTTCTCTGTCAGTGAAAGAACAAGACTTAATTAAAAGCCAATTTCAGGTGAGACAGTAACTTTATCCTGAGAGATTTTTGTTTTAAATCAGTTTTCATCGCAAATGTTTCTAGGAAATGTCTACCTCTAATTATGCTTTCTGTAGTGTAATAAGAACAGATGTGGGTGAGTCCAAACACCAGATATGAGAGAAGACCATTTACAGTTCAAGACTATTTATTTGTGAGAATTATTAAAATGTAAAAATCTGTGCAAGAGCTTACGCCGTGGCACAGTGTGCCTTCTGTTGTCAATTTGAGATCATTTTTGATGAAAAACCTTTCCAAGCCATTAAAGGGCTTTGGAAACAACTAGTCAGAGCCAGTTAATCCAACTCCCTGACTGCAGTTTGCTGCAGGCAAAATGGTATACAGTTTTACAAACAAAATGAGAAATTGTAAAAACTTACGAAGGTTAAGATCGAATCCAAATTGGATTTTTTTTCCTGCACCATAGAAAGAAAATGACATTTTACCCAACAGCTGCATCACGTGAAATACAGAGAGTTACTCCGTAGACCTACTGTGAATGTGTATGACATGTAAGGGCCAAATACATTTCACTGGGCTTTATTCCCAGCTCAACTGCTTCTTGAAATCAAAGCAGCTCATTTATTTCACAAAGGAGTTGCTTTAATTTATGTATAATACAGGTGTGCCTGTTGTGACTGCTCCAGTAATGCCATGGTTTTGGAGCTGAGAGCTCCTTTTGTTACTCTCGTCCGGAACGATATCGTTTTGCTCGCCATGGGATTCCTGGGCCAGCTGGCATTAATTGGGGGCATTACCCGGACTCTATTGAAGCTCCTGTTCTGCCTCGCTCGTGTTGCTAAAGTGTGATTGTCTCCTTGGCGCTTTAGCCGGTAAGGTCTTTTGTGAGAGAGTATTGTCAGGATCTTAGCTGTATAACAGGATTAGTGTTAGTGAGTAAGGGAATCTTTGGTTTATTTCTCTTTTCTTTTGTTCTTTTTTTCGAGCTCGCCCGTTTTCTACCACAGACGGCGTCAGGTCCGTTGCTAGCGCGAGTCTCGTGATTTCTATCTGTTTTAGTCTCTCAGCACTCTGCTGGGTTTTCCTTTTATTTCTGGCCACTGCTCTTGGCGTCCTACTACCAACGCCCATCGCAAGTAACTTGGCACACTTGGATTCATCAATTTGGCACGTAATGCAGACAGGAAATAAAGGAGCTGCTGTAACTGAAGGAAGTAGTGGAGCTTGGCGTAAAGATACTTAAAAGATCTAATAATGTGGCAGAATGTAGGCTTGTATTGAAAGAACAATTTGCTTCACTTTTCAGTTGAAATTACTGTTCTTATTACAAATCTTATTGTACATTTCATGAAAGATACCTACCTCTCAGTATAACAGAAAATGAGCTTGCCCTGTCAGTTCCTGGCTTTTTGAAGAAAGATAGAATGTCCCTTTCAGGATCCTCCTCAGTAGATCTAAGACCAAGTCTTGCAACCAACTCTGGCTAAAGTTCAGCGTTGTTAAGTAAGTGACTTCGAGACGTGTAGGCTGCCTTGTTTACGTCAGGCTCCGTTGTCCACTCTGTGAAAATTAAGTCATTATCAGTGAAATGATAAACATAAGCTTGATTTTTGACTTTTTAGGACTGCAGTTTAAAGTTCCATTTTCTAAAGGCAGCGTAAATATCAGTATTTTTATGCAAAAACTGCAATTGTTGACGTGGCCGAAGACGGGCTTGAGTCTGTTTGCGGCTGATTCTATTGCTGTTCCAGGGCAGCTGCAGCCTCTCTCAGCAGCTTTGGCACAAACCTGGACATGGTGGTGATTTTCCCACTGTTTCTGAAAACATGTACCCGCATGTACCAGAGTCTCTGCTGCCAACGCAACCTTCACACTCTCCTCTTGACTCTTCTCGCTCCAGCGTCAAATATGCACAGAGCCCCCTATCGTATTAGATGTGTAGCGCAGCCAGAAGAAGGAGAGCGGCCGCCGATGTCACTCGCCTGCGCCGTGTGGGACGGCCAATTCCACTGAATTATGGAACATTTTTTGCAGAGCGGACATGAGAATAAAAAAGCGATGTCCTCCTTGTTTTCTTTCTAGTTGTGTCATGAAACATGCAACCTAAAGAAGGAAATGAAAATGCAGTTTGGATGATTTATTATGAATTTTATTTATGAGTCAAATAACTCAGTGTTAACCTTGAAATGAAAAAGCCTTTCTGCTAATGCATTTTAATTTTCAAATTTGACATTTCAAATTGAAATTTGGTAACTATTTGCTGGGACATCTTTTGAAAATTAAATCTTAGACGTCCTTTTCTTTTTCATTTTAATTAAGTCACAGAATGAGCAGTCTTGAGGAGGAATGCAGTTTGGATTATTTATTATTCATTTTATTTAGGAGTCAAGAAATGCTGCTATATCCTGAAAATGAAGAATCTTTTCTGTTAATCCATTTCAATTTGGATTACTAGTGAATTACCCGTGGCGAGAATAATTTCTTGTGACGACCTACGTCCACATACCAACTTTCATAAATACGGTGACCTTTGACCCTCGTGACCTTGACCTTTGACGGAACGGACCTCTCGCGGTCATTTCTTGTGACAACCTACGTCCACGCACCAACTTTCATGAAAATCCGTCCAGGGAGAAAAATTGACCTTTGACCCCAGTGACCTTGACCTTTCAAAAAACTAACCCCTCAAGGACTATTCCAGGGAAAACCTACATAGACCCACCAAGTTTGGTGAAGATCCATCAGAGGACCTCGGAGGAGTAGGGGAACAAACAGACAGACAAACAGACAGACAGACAGTCAAACGTTCCTCAAATTATATTATGATGAGACAGATTTGCTTCCATATTTCCTGTGTCATTCCACTTTATTACACATAATTTATGGACTTAGGTGTCTTGATTTCTTTGTATGTGTGGATTACTCGGGTTGTTACCGACATCTGGTTAAAATTTCATGTCAATAGCACAATTAAAAACGTATTTACTGAGAAAAATATTGAGGCATTCAATGCTCATTTTCCACACAGTACCTGTGTTTGATTTCCAAATTGGCTTTTTGGTTTTACTCCTCTCCTTATGATTTGGCTTTGGCGTAGCATCTTCCAGGTTTCTTGACTCGGACTGAACTGTTTTCAATTCTGGATTTGCCCTATTGTACTATTTCCAGTCTACATGATTGACCACTAATTCTATTCAAGTCTGGACTGGATTTTTGCCCGTGAAAGAGTTCTGCCTCGTATCAGTGAACTCAGTTGTCTAAATGAAAGACATTTTTCTGCTGGTTTGTACTGCTACCGTTCAGTGTCCCCACCCTGAAAACTCCTACTATGACCAGTGGGGGTCCCAAGCTGTGGTTTGGATTTTCAGCTGGTCGTAGCTGGTTTGTTGGTGGTAAATGCTTGTTTATTGCTGTGCAAAGCTGGTTCAGCTGGTTTAGCTTGCGTGCTAATTGTTGCATCAGCTGAGTGTGCTGCTTAGCCTGCTTGTTAATCTGCTATAAGGGGCCAAAGCACAGCAGAATACACCTTTTCCTGCTTATTATTCCCCCGCCCCGCCTGAAGGGGGAGGGCAAGGGGTATTGTTTTTGGTTTGGTCTGTTCGTGTGTTTGTTTTTCAACACACTAGCAGCAAAACTAATGGCCATATTCACCCCACATTGGGTTTAGGGATTGCCACTGACCCAGAATAGATGCCTATTGAATTTAGGAAAAGGTTGTCAAAGTATGTGCGAGGGGCGGAGTTTGTAATGCCGGGCACCACCTGTTTATTTATTTTATTTAACCCTTATTTAACCAGGGAAGTCCCGTTGAGATTGAAATCTCTTTTCCAACGGAGCCCTGGGGGGTTGAGATGGGGAGGGAGAGGGCAATTTGCACAGCCAATTAGATCAGGGCGAAGGGTTGGAGCACCAGGGGCGTAAGTGACAGTTTCAGAATTTTACAGGAGAGCTAAAACAAACTTTTCATTGCTTGTAATTACTTGATTAAAAACAACATACTTGAGCAATCTATACTTTTATAGAGATTAGGCTTCACCAAATGCATATTTTAAATATCTTCTTTTTAAAACTACAAAAATACAACTTTTTAGCCAAAACGCCACTTACACCTTTTGTGCGGAAACATTTTATTACCTATTGGTCGTTATGGGCATAAGTGACATTCAAAAATATGTGATACTGGAATAGAGATAGAGTAACAATTTTATTAATCATCATTGACAATGTACTGTAACATAACATTTGTAACATTCGTACCATACGCTTAACTCTAAATATCAGTTAATTAAAAACCAGTAACAGTGAGCGCATTCAACAACAGTTAGATACAGCGCCTTCCGTAATTATTGGCACCCCTGGTTAAGATGTGTTCTTTAGCGTCTAATAAATTCAGTTTTTTTCTAAATAATATAGGACCACAATGAAAAAAAGAGGAAAATCAAACCTTTAATTCAAGTGCATTGAATCAGTGGGAAAAAAATCCCACATTAAGAAATAATTCTTTTACATCAAATCATGTGTGCCACAATTATTAGCACCCCTGATGTTAATACTTTGTACAACCCCCTTTTGCCAACAAAACAGCACCTAATCTCCTATAATGTTTCACAAGATGGGAGAATACAGAAAGAGGGATCTTCGACCATTCCTCTTTGCACAATCTCTCTAAATCATCCAGCGACCTGGGTCCTCTCCTCTGCACTCTCCTCTTCAGCTCACTCCACAGGTTTTCAATGGGGTTGAGGTCTGGGGACTGAGATGGCCATGGGAGGAGCTTGATTCTGTGTCTGGTGAACCATTTCTGCGTTGATTTGGCCTCATGTTTAGAGTCATTATCTTGCTGAAAGACCCAGTGAAGACCCATCTTCAGCTTTTGGGCAGAGGACACCAGATTTTGATTTAAAATGTCCTGGTATTTCAAAGCATTCATGATGCCATGCACCCTAAAAAGGTTCCCAGGGCCTCTGGAAGAGAAACAGGTGCCCGCAACATGCGTTCGGAGGTTAGTTTAGTGCGGCAGAATCCTCCCCTTTGCTTGCTTGGCAATCAGACGATTAACTAGTTTAGTAAGACTATTCGGCAGAATGACGGGTCAGTTTAAGTTTCCGCGGCATTAATACTCAGTACATCGAACCTGAAATGCTCACTAGACTGCAGATTTGCGCGTACTTGCTTCCAGGAAGCCGAAGCAATGTCATCGACAAATATTAAAACAGCTCGACTTATGCAGAATTCCATGCTTGATCAATATACAATGTATTCTGCTTTAAATACGCGCTTTTACACCCAAATAAAAGCGGTGTTTATTTTCAGTCTTCTTTCATAATCCGATTAACAAAATGTTTAAACGATATACAGAATTACCGAGTGCCGAGAATTTTACCTAATTGATTATTCAGATTTCCATCCTTGCAGTCTTGATATGAAGCGTATACGTAAATGAAACTTTTTGTCATCATCTCCTCTATCAGTATCAGGCTTCCTATAGGCTTGGTCTTAATTGTTTTGATTGTCAATCGGGAATAGTATGTGGGAACAGGTTCACAAAATCCTGCAATAAAAGTTTGGGTCACTGTCTCACCTCACGGCACGTCTCTGACTTCCTGTAAGCAAATACTCTCAAATCTGCAGTTTCATGAGCATTTCAGGTTCGATGTAGCCTACTGAGTAATAACGCCGCAAAAACTTAAACTGACCCGTCAGTCTGCCGAATAGTCTTACTAAACTAGTTAATCGTCTGTTGCTAATCAAGCAAAGGGGAGGATTCTGCTTCACCAAACTAAGCTCCGACCGCACGTCACTACTTGGTGCCTTTTTTTCCAACGAGTCGGATGGCTGCAGCGGCAGTTTTCATCTTTCACATGGGGTTTGTTGTGACACATGAGGTCTCCTTCTTCTGACCTCCTTCTGAATGCAGTTTCAATTGGAACACTCTGAAGCATATACTGCCCCCATTAGTTCCGGAATAGTCACAGCACCGAAATTTACGGTGCCTCGGTGCTTACGGTGCCTCAAAATAATAGGCATCGTTGGTGTTTTTTCCTTTAAGAATCGAAAGGTATCGCAAGTATCGGTTCTTGTGACATCCCTACATAAAATAACAGACCATAATTTGAACTCTTATACTTTTCATGTTATCCAAAGGGAAATGATGTTAACACAGCATGAGATAAGCTCTATCCATCAGTCTGTTTTTGGAATTCAATTGTGGGTTGGCGGCACCTGGTGGTGCGCACCAGAGGTGGTCCTTGGCCTTGGCCCTGAGCAGCCATCCATGGCCTTCTTCATTCGATCCCGGTCGATGTTACCAGTGGAGCCAGTCGAGCCCAAGGCAAGCCCTACTACACTACATCCTGGGTCTCTGCAGGGCTGCTTACAGGCCATTGATAGTGAGCTTATCTGTCTCTGAATTAAATAGCAGCCTGCAGCCTATATGGCGCAATAGTTGCACCAACACCCATGGCTTGGTACACACGGAAATGGGAAGTCTGTGAAAGAAACCCCGCCGTCCCAGCCAGTGGGTATCCCATAAACTAGACATCGTGGGCAGGTGTTAGGAATGAAGGCATGTATGTTACTACTACAAATGAACTGCCCATTTCTTGGCAGAGTGCTGCTTGCTTGCCAGAATCTCTGTGCCCTTTATCAGAACAGCCACTCGCTATATGCGACTGCTGTGCCCTTTTCCATACCCATGCACCATACCCAAGGGAAATCCTAGAATTAACGCTGAAGTTTGCTCTCCAGTTCTAAAGGTAAAGTAAAAATGCGGAGAATTTGTTATTTTCTGAAAAGGCACCAACACCACAAAACTGTACACTGTACACTGCTGGTAAATGTCTTGCATGTTGACACAAGGCTACAATCACAACCAACATTCTTTTCCAATTTACACAACTAACCCAGCTTTATACCAAAGAGATTAAAAATTTTATGTATAACCGTGCATGTACTTTATATATGTCAAAAGGCAGAACTTTGGTATATGCCTGAGAATATGATATATTAGGTTTGTGGAACATTAGCTCTTTAGAGCGCCACCTTTGTTCAGATGGCTGTCCATCCAGAATAGGACCAAGCTAAACTCTTCATTTTCAGCGAAAACTAGCTGTGTGCATCACAATTCAATAATACAATAAAAATTTATTTGGTACATTGCTGGGGATGATCAGTCTTTGCATCCAGCCTACAGTGCCCCTGGGGGCAAAATTTTCCATGGTTTGATGACGAATATCGTCTACATTGAAAATACTACCATTGAGATTTTACTAACACTGTTATGTAACCCAAAAGGACTATGTTTTCAGAGAATTTCAGATCTTCATCTTGCTGGGTAAACAAAATAATGCCACCTAAACATAGGCACAATCTCCTATGAATGGTTACTTTCAAGTTTTCCTCCAACTTTGGCACCGTCTGGCTTGAAAGTGCAGATACTACCAAAGAAATGCTTAGTGTTCCCGAAAATAGAGTTCCAAGATCACAACACCAGTATTTACCCTCACAGTACAAATCTTGGATACAGAGAAAATATACCGTAAACATGCACTAAAAATGAATTTCGACTATCTTTCTGGCTGTCCATTGCACAAACAAAGCAAGACACTAAGGTACTTTTCACTGAAAATGATTGTCTTGTTGTGAGTAAACACAATATAAAGCATTCTAGTTCAAATGAACTTCAACATAATTTTTATACAACAACAACACTACAGTGACGTCACTCGACATGCCAGGTGCAAGAAATGCGAGAATTTCAAGTTAACTGTAACGCTAGGCAATTTTTTGCAAAAACGCAACATCTTGCACGCACGCCACGGGAAAAATGAATTTCACTCTGAATTTGGGCACACATTGCCTTTAAAAGCATGTGAATCCGAATAAAATTTCACTTCTTCACTGACACTTGTGAAACGTCGACACTATGCCGCAACTTACAGCCCCTGAACGGGAACGTGCCATAGGCATGCTTCAAATTGGCGCCAGCACCACTACACTGACGACTACACTGCGCACACACAACGATCACAAGACTCCATCAAAGGTTTCTGCAAACGGGGAGCACTCCGGACCGTCCTCGACCAGGTCAACAGCGTGTGACAACGGCACGTCAGGACCGTCAGATTGTACGGGATCATGTCCGAGACTGAACACTACCAGCGACAAGAACGGCTGCTCAAGTCCAAGGACGACGTGGTGTTCACCCCAAAACATTACAGAACCGTCTGCGAGCTGCAGGCCTGCGTGCACGACGTCCTGTAGACGCTAGTTTCGGTGACGATCCGTCAATATGGGGCCGAAATAAGGATGTAATAACAAAAACCGTGTTAAAACAAGGAATGACAATTATTCAACAGAGATGTTGCTCACCTAAATAGCACAGTTTTGAACAATTTTTCAATATCATGAATATTTTTGAGGATACTGGACACACGTAAAGCAGTATCCACTCAAAATTGCTCATGATTGGTCCAGCTGAAATGCGCGGTGAAAATCCCAAGGAAATGCTTTTGTCTGAGATGTCCTTCACCCTTAAACTTGCAGTTACTGCAAAGGGAACAATTGGATCATGACTGTGCAGGTCAACACAAGGGCTGCTAAAATGCTACTTCCGTGGATTGGATCATGAAAAGTTGAATGGAGCATCCAAGACTGTTGTTCATTTGTAAAATTTTGTTCTGAGCCACTTAAAAATGGATACAAATACAGTAAAATGGAAAACAAGAGCCTCGTCTGCATGTAAGTCTATCCACCTGTATAAAATGGGCCTGTAACTATACAAGAAGTTGTTTTGAGAAAAAAATGCCAGTGTTGTATACATTGGGAATGTTTATATATTCATCCCAGCCAGTTCTGGCAGTTTAAGGACGTTCACATACGTGGATGATTCTGGATAAAACCTCAGATTGAAAAAGTGACTTTTCTGAAACAATGGAGTAAACAGGAAGTACTAGTGGTGCCCTCAATCAATAATTGATGTATTTAATGAAACCACAGATATGCCAGACATGGTTGAAAAATCAATAATCATTTCCTGTAAAAAAGTTAAGTTCATCACAGGGCCTGGTCTACTGGGACACACCATCGAAATGCACCTATAGCAGCTTACATTGTCACGCACAAAGAATCTTCCTGTCTGCCGTGCACAACACTGGTGCTCAGAGCACAACCGTTACAAGTATTAGTAGTAGTAGTAGTGTAGTATTAGTAGTAGTAGTAGTATTTTTTTACATTTATTCTACATTCTCGCCTGACTTGCTGGAATACATGAGACAGATCACTATGGAAATTTCTATTGATAAATAATGACACCCCAATTTACAGTGCTGCTCGTTGTTCGGGTCATCTTGCTTACCTAAGCTAACGTCTTGTAAAATAATTAATTTAATCTTTTATAGCTATACCTGTTAATGACGTTGGTCGTAATATTTATTGGGCTTGATGATTCCGTAGCTATAAACATTTCTGCAGTATGAAATGTTCTTTTGATTTTAAAAGGAGTTCTACTTTATATTGGCTGAAAAATTAATGAACTTAATGTTGGAAAAGTTGGAAAACATGTGGCCTTTAGTGTGTGTTTTTTTTTTTTTTATGTCTCGCCCGCATAATTCCAATGATCTTAAGCTATGTGGGTAAAAATAATATTGATGCAATTTTATGAAATATAAATGTTGTATGAGACTGAAGTATTTTTTTTCCTAAGAAGTCCGCAAATATTTTATGGCAATATTTCATGGCAACGGCATCAATTTATCTGAATAAATATGAAGTACGTATGGTAACGCAGCATCTTGGAGAGGTCTTCCTTCATAAGTGCTTTCCTTTGGAAACTGCCAAGAAAATTCACTTTCCGCCTCGAGTCAGATAGGCATTGATTTTACCCCTGGTCTCCATGAAAAGTGAGTGTACTACCAGCTGGTGCAATGGTCTTAAAGTTATGCCACTCAAACTGCATCCAACTCTGTATAAGACCAGGTGGTGCAACCGGTCCCAGCAAATTAGTTATAACCTAGAGCTGAACATTCTTCTGTTTATACTCCAATATGTTTCGTGTTTATAACACTTCTGGGGTTCTTTGCTCCTACAAAATATTCTGAATCATTTTGTTATAGGTATTCATGTAAAAATAAAATGTTGCAATTTATGTCCTAAATACTCTACTTACCAAATGGCAGTTGTTCGCTCTGTCACATTGATCTCAAATATAGGAGTAGCATTTGCACTTTAATCTTTCAAAATGTTGATACAGAACTACTACTTGAGGCACTTCACCTCTTTACCCTCTGCTATGTGCAAAACCACTTTAACTAGCTGTTATTTTCCTTTGGCATTTTCATGCTTTTTGAAGTGTGGAGATTCTTTTCTCTCATTTTTTTTGTTTAGTTTTTAATCATCACGAGTAAGGGATATGATATCCCACTCTCATAAATAATTGTAATTTTCAGCAGCTTTAACCTTACCTTTTCAACAACTCGGACCTCACAATTTCGGCAGCTTCCATCTTGCCCACGCAGTATCCCCCGGAACGGCACTTTTCTAGTTTATTTTTTCATTGTCGCAAGAAGCCGTTATTCACTACCTCTCAAGCGCTGTTGGGAAATTAATGATTGCAGGCAATGTGATAACATGCGGGTGGCCATTTATGCGACTGATGTCTTATAATTTCCCCACACCTCACATTTCTTTTCATGCAAACAAGCGTGCAAGGACCCGAGGGAAACTGCCCCTCCCTGTCTTCGCAGCCGGCGCCTCACAGGTTGTTACGGTAGGGGCTGGAGGTTTGGAACTTGACGTCAACCAAATGTTTTCCAGCGCACGGAGAAACTGTACAGTTTTGGCCAACCTGTGGAACGCAATCAGATGCGCAATCGCACATATCAGCGCAAAAGGACTTATTGATCTTCGGGGTTGCCCCCCCATCATCACCTTCATCATCATCCTCATCATCCCTTTTTTGAGCAGTATGATCAGCTCGAGCAGCTTGATTAAATTTTTTCTCATCGTATCTTCCGCGGCAGTCATTGCCTTTCTTTATGTTTATCAGGAAAAGATTGTGTGCTCTTCATCGCCATCGCTCGCAAGGTACGTTTATTTATTCTTCTGTTTCTAGGAGTAAAGTCGGGGTTCTAGAATCAAGCACTGATCAAAAAAAAAAAAATAAAAATGCTTGAAACTTTTTTAAATCTCACAAGCTGCTTTATGGGTACGTTCGAGGTGTGGTATATTTCCTAGAATCAATTCGAAATACCCTAAGTCCAGCCGCATGTCCTCTGCATGTAATCCAGGACTAATGATCATTTTCCTGCAGTAAACATTAATGGGCATCATTATGAAAATTCACTCAGCCAGCTACGCTTGTTAATGGCCAAAAAAACTTGCAGATAAAAACCCTAACACGTTACTTGCAGATTAAAACGCTCAATATTCTGTATTAAAATGAACACGCTGCATACAGATGAACCTCAGTCATAGACCTGCTACTTGAAGATTAATGAACACACAGTGCCGTACTAACCTGACTGATAGTGTCTCCATTTCTCAATTTTCAACACATAAAGCATGTATAAGGCAAGATGGCTTAGGATTGCATTTCTTGAGCATGTTAGAGACTCAAAATTACTTTCATCCGTTACGAAAAATTAACACAAAATACTACAGTAAAAATACAATATTTTCTTTTGTAACTATGGTATTTTTGCAGAATTACTATAGATATACTATACAATATATTACTGTAGTGATGCTAAAGTACATCACAAAAGTCAAACTCTACTATAGTAAACTATAGCAATGATATTCAATTACTATAGTATATTTGCAACAAACTATAATTTACTGTAGTAAAGTGTAGTTTACTATAGTTTGCATCAATTTTACTGTAGTAAACTGTAGTTAACTATAGTACATTTTTATAAGGGAGCTGTGATTCTTTTCTTTTTTTTTTGGAAAATGTTCTGATAATTCTCTCCTGTACCTGCCATCACACATTTGAATGTTAAAACTACGAGGCGAACAAGCGAGCCCAAGAAATTGCTTGATTCATCCTTAGGGCAAAAAAAAAAAAAAAAAAGTGAAGAGCTGGTCATTTTCACTAATACATTATTTCACACTGTATTTGTGATGGATTTGTTAAAAAAAAAAAATTATTTGTTGCATTTTGCATTATTTGTTGAAAGATAGCATTATGGGCTGGTGGTTCTTTACCATGTGATTTAGCCAATGCACTGCCACGTATTGCATTCAATATATTATTTTGCATAATTCCAAGTGTTCCTCTTTTTTGAAGGACAAGAAATACTATAAATGCCCCTCAGTGACACCCTTAAACTATTTTTTTTTGTTTTGTTTTTACTGAAGTTATCCCTTAAGTAGGTTCAAAGTCAGAAAAAGCCTTTTTAAAACATTTTAACAGGTCAGTGTCACATACATATCCTGTATCTGCTGGTTGCAGTGCTTCACCGAAGCTACATCTCACTTATATTGAGATAAATATTCAAACCCAAGACAATTGTTTTTATGGCCGAAACAATACATAAAATTGAAAATGTCTAGATCCTGTACATAATTTTATATAGATTTCCCTGTAATTCAGCGGGACATACCTGTATGTATTTGCGATGGCAGTGAAGCTTAGAATCTCCAGTAGAATTTAAAATAGACCTGAGATTCCTCAAGCTTGAATACAGCAGCTGCATCATGGGGCCAACGACATTTGAGTTTGTTCTTGTTGTCGTTTGTTATGTTTATCTGCCTCGAATCAGTGAAATAGGGCCAAATTTCTGGTTGAATTTTATTGTGCAAATCTCACTTTGATGTCTTGTCTTGATGGCTGTCTTGACATGTAGAATACGGGCCTATAAGGAAATGAAAAAATCAGGGATAACAGAACCTAAACTAGAACGGGCACTCGGTAGAGCGCATACCTTCGCCGACGCCACTGAATCCCTCGCCACATAACTCTGAGGACCAATTTTTATTTTTTTAAATGATCGATGAATGAGAAGAGTACGATATTTTTTTTTTTTACATCAATACGCCTTTAAGTTCGAAAGGTAATGACCCCCCTGACCTTTGACCCCCAACCGCTAAGAAGGGTATTGACCCCATTGTACCGTGTTTCACATCACAGGATCGGGTATATAATTCTGCACATTTTGGCGTTGGCTTCATGCCGATCGGATAAAAATTGACCAAGATATGGCCGAAAGTCGGTTTTGACCTTTTCGTGGCCTTGACCTTGACCTTTGACCCGATCACTCCCAAAATCTAATCGATTGATCCTCAGGTCATGCCAAATCAACCCACCAAATTTTATGAAATTCCGTTTGGTACTTTTTGAGTTATTTGATACACATACATACACACAGACAGACAGACAGACAGACAGACACACAAACAAATAAATACACAGGGATCAAAACATTACCTTCGTCAGCGAAGTCGCTGGCGAAAGTAATCAAGCAGGTTACAATCAATATTTGTTTTAAGAACAAATATTGATAAAAAGTCTTTCGCTCGAGAAAATCTATTATCTCCCAACAAACCCCTGAGATTTGTGCAGCCTGTTTTTTCTGTTTGGTCAAACCTGTTCTTCTAGAGCATGCCATTCATTATCTTGTGTGGAAGTGAGTGTCCGTTGTGGGAGTGGGTGAGTGTTTGACGTTAGAGTGACTGAGAATTCCACGCGGAAGTGAGTGTCCTATGCGAAAGTGAATAAGTGTCACACGGAAGTGAATGTCACCTATGGAGGAATACACCAAGGGTGGACTTGTTTGTGACGAGGGGCCTTCACCTGCCTTATCTTAACGTCAGAAACCTTCTACCCAAGATAAATGAGATACGACTACTCAGCAAAAGAAGTAAGGTGGGACTTAATGTTTTACAGAGACGTGGATGGATGAATCGATTAAGGACGCTGAAATTGAAATAGAGAACTGTCTGTTTATAAGGAGAGACTGAAACCGTAAAGGTGGAGGGATCTGCATCTATGTAAGATCGGACATTGGTTTTAATCAGAGTGGATTTGCTCAGTGACCAAATTGAATCTATTTCGTTAGATGTTTTATTGCCAAGGAGTCAGCCTATTTTAGTGGGAGTTCATTATCGGCCACCTGATCAGGCGAAGTTTTATAAACAGTTGGAAGAGAGATTTTAATACTGATGTTGGGAGAGCTGATATCTCCATGTCTGAATCCTTTTTTTTTTTTTTGAGTTTTTTTTCATAGTTTCAGTTTAGAGCAGCTGATTAATGAAGCTACACATGTTTGCCTCTACTCAAACTACCATTGATCTTATTCTTGTTTCTGACAACACAAGGATAGTAAATACTGGGGTAAGACACTATGGTCTGAGTGATCATTCCATGATCTTCTGTACTTGGAAGATTAAGAAAACAGTATTTAATGACCACAATTCCATACAAATTAGGTCCATGAAAGCATATAGTAAAGAGGCACTTATAAACTGTTTAAGCCAAATTAACAGCTCTGCTGTGTCACTATCTACTGATGTTGAAAGATCATGGAATTCTTTTAAAGGTATATCTTCACAATCTATAGATAAACTTGCACCTTTTAAAGCAGTAAGAATCAAGGGAGTAGGTTTGTATATGGAAGGTTGGGCATTTCCCTACCAATATTTTAGGAAGATAGATTGTCCCTACCAATATTTCAGCGAACTCGATTTTATCGTCTTTCCAGACAAGCCATATAAGACCCAGTTGTGGAGGCTACATCTCTTAGCTAACCTATTTATGCATTCTAGCATTTGATTGGTTGAAAGGGCAGTGCTATCTTAAGGCTTAAAGTGAAGAGTAAACTGACCACGGTATTCAGGTCATGAATATTCATTCTTGTCCAAAGCGGGGCTTGAGAAGTGCAACTTGGGGCTTGAGATCGCCAGCTTTGATTACATGTATAGGGTCTTATGAAATCCATTTTATTTTTTTTCCAAATTCCGTTTTTTTTTCTTTTTCCATTTTTTCCGTTTTAATTTTTTGGAATTCCGTTTTTACCAAATACTCCAATTTTACCATCAGAGAGAGTGTGCTATTTATGTTATTGACGAAAATGTTAATAGAAATAACTAATTAATTAATAACTAATTAATAGAAATAACCTTAAATTAGTTGAGGCAACTGTCCATTTTCCTCAGTACTTAAAGTCAGAACAAGTTCTACATAATGACGCAATAAAACATTGCACTGTGATGAAATAATTTTTTTAACCTAAAATAATACTACAAAATAAAATTGTCTCTTTAAAGGAAGTGTAAGCTACAGTCAAAAAGGCAGACAACGGCAATACTGACATTATTCTGACTGCCCCTTTTTAATAATTTATCCTATTGTATTTACGTTGTGTATATATATGAATGTATGAGAGCAGTAATGACACTCAGTTTCCCCCACGAATCAACAGTTGTCTGATTCCGATGCATCAGCAATAATTAATTAATTTTTTTTATTTTTAAGAAACTTTTGTTCAGTAATCCCAATACCGTGTATTCCATCCTAGACTCCAGTAATGATTGAACATGAACAAACTGACACAAAGATGCATCAGCTATTATTTCATCACTGGGGGACCGCAAAACAAAGAAAAGTTTGATGAAATAAGTGTAAATGTGCACACACTGGTAATAAATTTGAGTTTCTATAATAATTGCGTGTCTACTTATTTTCCAGTCTGTCTTTAATTAACTTATGTTTCTTTTTTTATTCATTATATTTGTAATTGACAGTATTATGCCATCTTCACATGTTATAGGCTATGCCAATGTAGGCTATAGCAACAATGACCTACCTGTAATAATTTTGTTGTGGTCCCGGATGTGGATTCAGGTAAGGGGTCAAGAGCCAACGTTTGCAGCCAGGGGTGTTGCCACTGTCCCCTAGCAAGTGGCATCCCGCAGGCACATAATTCCTGTCAAATAATTGGCACAAGCCGCTTTCCATTAAAATGCGAGAGTCACACGTGGATCCTGGCCATTTCGCAACAATGTCCAAAATATTGTATTCGGCAACAAATACTATCTGAGTGTTGATGGAATGAACTTTTTTTCTGTTTACAACTACCTCTTCATTTTGGGTCAAAGAAATAATTCAAAAATGGGTCCCGTCAATAGCACCAATGAACCTGGGCATAGGCCTACTTGAGATGTGCATGAATTCAAGTTTGATTCTGTGTTGTTGGCGAATTGGAAACCGGATAAACTGTCGGACGATATGGGGTTCACGGAGCGCATGGATTGTTTGTTGAATTGAGCGACTGAAAGATGAATGTGAAATCCCTAAATTGTCTGCGTTGCAAAGTTGCATTTTTCCAGTGGCCAAGTAACGAAGTGTTGTCAAACATTTTATTTCGGCGCTTATTGGGTTGTTTCTCATGGTTGGAGACGTAATTCTCTCCCTCACCAAGTCAACAACAAATAAAATCCCTTCACAGTTGGTCTGATATCTTTTCAACAACTGCGCATCATTCAGAAATTCCAAGTCATTCTGTCTTTCAACAGCAGCAGCCATTTTCCGATTCTTTGTGAATGAGTTTTAGCGAGTTAGGAGTCCTCTTGACTACTTTTAAGCTCTCCCAGACTTAGGAGATACTTTTAGGCCTAAAATGCTTTGTGAATAACATTTAGAAAAATAATTAGGAGTCCTAAATTTACGACTGATATGCCCATTTTTTTTAGGAGTTTCTCCTAAATCCGGCAGTTAGGACCTGCTTTTAGCGCTAAGATGCTTTGTGAATACGGGACCTGGTTGCTGGCAGTCAGAAATATAAGACAGGAGGATATGTCAAATTAATGAGGTGAATTTCAGTGGAGAAATCCCGCGAAGATGCCATTATTAATTAATTATTTTATGTCCAGGAATCACAGCAGCAAGCTAGAGAAACAGAGAAAGCTGTTGGGGACGCAGGTGTATCAGGGCCTCAGGTGAGTTCATAATTTTGACTTTTTCTGTGGAATTATAGGGAAAGCATTGAAGTTAGTCTTCAATTTTCAAGTCAAGAGCAAAATTTCAAAAGTCCTTTGCATTTTGTTAAAGTATCCAACTTTAAGAGGTTTAGCCCATAGATGCTGGATCAGGCAACCTGTGTGCAAAATAAGACGTTGATTTGTCTATTAGTTACAGAGGTGTGGTGTTTTGAAATTGTCATGATATGCCCTTTTCGGCGGCTATCTTGGACACCTAATTTGCATAATTTAAGCAAATCACCTCCATCCCTGCTAATTTGAATGTTTTCTTCTCATATCAATAAAGCAATCTGATGTAAGTAATGAAATAAAGACTTTCATGCTTAATACCAGTATTCTACCTTAACCCTCATACAACCAAGGGTTTTTCAGCTACAACCCCGACCAAGGGGGTTATTTCAAAATTAAGCGATAAACATCATCTTGTTTGGTATCAGTGTACAGCTACAGATGTCCTCTCTTTTTATATTTTTATTAGTTTTAGCTGAAAATAAGTAACTTTCTGTAACTTCTAGAATTACTTATACTACAATTAATATTTCAGTATTATTATAAATGTTATAAACTCATGAGTAACGTAAATTTGACAATGACGTCATTATAGATGTCATATCTGAAAAAAAAATACAAAAACACACTTGCATAAAATGTTTATTTATGAATTTTGAGAACAATGTTATGAACAATTCTATGAACTTGTATAATAGTAGGCCTATAGCACAGTATAAAAACAGTATACAGAACAGTAACCAGTCAAACAGACAAGTAAAAGTATATCGGTCTTGCACTTCTAATATTATTAGGTGAGGATCACTTCAAGTTTCCTGGTCACTGCTGGTCATTGTAATTCCAAGATTTACTAATACAAGGACAAGCTATATAAATAAATCAATGAGGATGACGATCAATGTGGTCTACAAAGTTCATTATGCATGAAACATAACAGCATACTATTTGCAACTAATTTGTAAGCATATTTTGTATCAAAAGCAGGCAAAAGTTGACACTGGTGGCAACCACCCCTCCCTACTCTTCGACTTTGATGGCCTACCCTACCCTCGGGGGGTGAGGTACCCTCATTGTTTTTTCATGAAAATGAGCGCAAAGGATGTATAATCAATTACCTGGAAGCATTAGATCATATCTGTTAACGTTTTTGCGCGGCAGGAAACAATCTGTTGGGGGGGGGTTCTAACCACAAAATTACAAAATTCCATCTCAATTTCTGATAGATGCAGCAGAGAGCATTGCCCCATGTATTACTCACATTGTTAATATGCCTATTGAGCTAGGATATTTCCCTAAGGACCTAAAGCTAGCTAGAGTGATTCCACTTTATAAGAAAGGGAGTAAACTTGATGGAGGTAATTATAGACCCATTTCTATTTTGTGTACTCTATCAAAGATATTTGAGAAAATTATTTTTGAACAGATCATTAAATATTTGTCATCCCACTATTTATTATATGAATTCCAATCAGGCTTCTGTAAGTCCCGTTCTACTGACACGTGCCTGTTGTTTTTAACTGACTATATCAGAAAAGAGGTTGACAATGGAAATTTCTGTGGTTTGGTCATGTTTGACCTGCAGAAGGCTTTCGATACTGTTGATCATGTCTTTTTACTATCCAAATTGAGGGCCATTGGTTTTAATGATTTGGCTGTTGGATGTATTGGCTCCCATCTGAAGGATAGAAAGCAAGTGGTGTATGGGGGGGGGACACTGTCCCAGCCACAAACTGTAGAATGTGGGGTCCTTCAAGGGACGGTTTATTTCTTTTATATGTCGATGATTTAAAATCTATATGTTCCTGTAACCTGTTTTTATTTGCCGATTCTGCACTGTTGTTCTCAAGTAAAGACAAAAGTTATGTTGAAATGACTCTAAGTGCTGAACTTCTGAATGTTAGCAAGTGGCTGTCACACAATTGGTTATCCCTTCATTTAGGTAAAACAGAATCAATTTTCTTTAGGTCTAAAGTGAAATTGAACGGATCCCCAGGTTTTCAGATGAAAGTTGGGGACACTTTACCCACTGCTAAGGATTCAGTTAATTATCTTGGATGTGTTCTGGATAGCCATATGTCTGGAGTGGGTCAAGCTCAAAAAGTACTCACTCAGTAATGTAAATCAAAGAGTACGTTTTCAAGCTAGAATTTCTAGGTTTCTGGATAAGAAGGCGATGTAGACTTTGGCAGGAGCTGTAGGCCAGCCATATTATGATTACGCTTGTTGCTGATGGTATAATGGTCTAACTAACTGCCTAAAACATAGGCTTCTGACCTCTCAGAATAAGTAAATAAGGATTATTTTGAATTTGCCCCTGATAATACACCTTGATCCTTCTCATTTTGAGAGTATAGGCTGGTTGAGAGTAGAGGATAGAGTTTCTGAGATTGCGTTGTGCATGGTACTCAGGATTGTCTTTGGGGATGTCCTTAAATATTTAATAAACTACTTTAACAGAGTGAGGGAGGTTCACAACTACTCTACAAGGGGCAGTTCTACAGGTTTCGTTCTTCCCACAGTTAAAAGTAACCTAGGTAATGAATCCATCCTGTATGCAGCAGCTAGTGTGTGGAATAGATTGCCTGGAAATGTAAAAACTATCAGGAGATTAGATGCGTTTGAACATGCATTGAAAAGATGGTTTAGAGGACAATCTGAATAGATTCAATTACTGTGTACGGCCATGGTATTTATTTATTGAATGTAGGTATTGTTTTGAAAGTTACAGTACTATTCTTGTCATTATAGATCTGCTGCCCCCATCTCCTTTGCTTTCCTCGAAGGATCACGATGGAAATGAGCCTTGAGGCTTTATTGTGTCATCCCGCCTTCTGTTTTAAATGCATGGTGAGCTCTGGAGAGCTGTGTCATGTATTTTTTAACAGTGAGTTGGTCGAATAAAATCAGTGCGTGAGTGTTTTATGTGGAAGTGAGTTTTATGCAGAAGTAAGCGAGTGTTCTATGTGGAAGTAAGTGTCTTATGCAGAAGTGAGTGTTCTATGTGGAAGTAAGTGTCTTATATGGAAGTGTGTGTCACTTGAGGAAGTGAGTGAGCGTTTTATGTGGAAGTGAGCATTGAAATTGATGAGGCACAATAGTGTGTAATATGTGTGATATCCTGTTCTGGCTTGTCTGCTCTCGTGCCGTTTAGAGCGGCAGAAAGCGTGTATTGCATGCGGTGTCTTTATGATAGTCTGGTGGACTTAAAGTGATTAGACAGTAAGCGTGCCTTACTCCTATAAAATTTATTAGTGGTAAACAACAAATCAATCTTGCGGGGTTGGTATGGTCAGTTGTTTCTTTTTTGTATTCCCTTTTGGGTTCTTTGTGTGAATATGTGTGTCTCTTTATCCCCCTGTGGCATTAGGACCTCTTTATGTGTGCTGGGCTGTCACCTGACTTTCCTTTCTGTTCTGACTACCACTCATCTGCCTACAATCAACCAATCAGCCACCTGACTCTCTTCCCCACTCACCTGCTTTCAATCTAGCAATCTGCCACCTTCAAAAGACAGACTTAGAACACCTTTCTCTGCAAGATAGCTTCATTTTGCCCTTAGGTTCAACCCACTTGGTGCATTTCCATCCAACTGTATCGCAAATCTTAAGTGAATTTTCGTAAATGCGACAAAAGAAAATGCGTATTTGTGCGTGTTTCCATCCACTACAGTTATGAGGTTTTGCTTCACGAGATAAGCCATCGGTGCCGTTCGGTGGCGCTAATTCTCGAGTCAGTTGCCATAGCCTTCACAGAAGAAGATAGCATACGCGATGACAGGAAAGCTGGTGGCGAGCTAGCTAGCTTGCTAATAAGGTTACCGTTCGATTCTGCTGTAATAACCACTAGCTATCTAGCTAAAGTGATACTGAACTCTTTAATGTAATAGCTAGCATACCAGTGTATTGAGGTAGCAGAAGCTATCTAGCTAGCATGCTAATAAGGCTACATTGTACCACATGCACGCAGCTGGGGGGGACCAGATTTTACACAACACCGGCGCCTTGTCGCCCTCCCTACAAATGGAAACCTAGGCGGGCAAAAGTAAAGTAGTTTGGAAACGTTATCTTTTATTTGCAAAACTTGTGCGCGGACCCATTTCCACTGCACTAAAGTGCGTTCATCTTTATCGATAAATTTTCCAGCTACTCTTTGCCAAAAAATTTGACAAGATATTTTGAGTTGATGGGCATTTTGGACGTTTCCACTCTGGTTTTTTGAAGTGTAAATTCAAAATGCGCATTAAAATAGGTTGAAGGAAATACGACTAGTCAGTCCTGCCTCTGCTGAGCCAACACCAGCAGCACATCTAATCTCTGGACTCTGCCCTCAGTTACTCAGCTCTCTAAGGCAGTCATTCGTCCTCGCTATGACTGGGAATCCTGTTCTGCCTCATTACGCATTTATTACATAAATACACCTACTGAGATTTACTAGTGTTCTGTCTGCATTTTTCAGGTCCCTTAAAAGTGTGTTTCCAACAGAGGTAATATCAGTAAGATGACTTCTAGCAAACTAAACAGATGAAGTGCACAATCATCCTGTTGTTAAAATCCTCACAGAATCACTGGCGTCAGGTGGTGTTTTGTGGTCCCATGATTGGGCATTGGATCTCAGGGTTTTCTGGACAGGCGGAGTATTGCAGACAGCCATAATAAAACTGCCAGTAAGCCAATACTCGTAATGCTGCGGGATACAGGAAGCATGAGATCCCTCAGTCTTACTGCTGTGCTTTGAGTCAGGCATGCCACAACAGAGCAAGTTTGGGCTTGATTCTTGAAGTGACTTCATTGCTAAATTACCCAGGCAGGGTAATGTAGGGCGGTAAATGCATTAGCATTTCCAGCAGTGGTACATTACTGTCTTTTGAACTGCATGCGCAGTGAGGCAGCAACCCTTCAATCCAGTCTTCTCCTTCAGTAAAAGATGATATCTGGACCTGTTTCTCGGGGATCTTAGCAAAACAAAACACAAAGGATCCCTGGGACTTTCCGTCTGGCTCTGGCGGTATCACAGCATGCTCCGTGCCCCTGGGGCCATCTTTCTTGGAGGGCACAGCTGATTCTCTGTTGACCAATCAGCAGGCGCTTTTTGCTTCTGACATACGGGTGCGTGTCTCACAAAATACGGTGCTGCAGGATAGTGTCATCACGAAAGATTACTCTCTTCACCAGCGTTGCACTATATTTTAGAGCTTATTGTGAATGTATTTTGATGTATAAGGTGAATATATTTCAGTGTTTTAGAAGAATGAGCTTTATAGTTTAAAGTGAATATATTTTAGAGTTTATAATGAGTCTATCGTAGAGTTTTTAGTGAATGTATTTTAGAGTTTAGGTGACTATATCTTGGATATTACGGTCAGTTTATTTTGACTTTTCCGGTGAATATATCTGAGAACTTTCCAAAACTCGATCCTTGTGACCTTCTGTGTATGCCGGTTTTTGCTTCAACCACAATTACAATCCTGGAATTAACAAACCATTTATTTCATAATTGGTAAATTTTCAGGCTGGAGAGAGGTGTCAGTCTCAGACCACACCTTGATAAAATTTTCATGAGAAAGATAGTTCTGCCATCTATGGTTTTGATTTTAGTACGCTTTGATCTCTTCTAATATAACAATGAAAATGGCATTGCCTTGGAGTATTACTAATATAATTTTATTTAACCATGGAAGTCCCGTCGAGATCGAAATCTCTTTTTCAGGGGAGCCCTGGGAGTTGAGAGAGGGCAATTTGCATAGCCAAGTTAGATCGGGGGATGATTAGGTGCCGGGATGGAAGAGCCAGGTTGGGACTGAAGCCATGACACCAGGCCCCCCCCCCCATTTTTTTTTCTCAGTAATAAAATTACTTTATCCCAAAGTAAAAGTTGGAAAATTTAATTATGGGGGGATGGTCAGTGTAAAGAGCGATTTTTAGCCTGGGATCTTCTTCGCGCAACATATAGGGAGCGCTCCAATATGGCTGCAATCCATTTTCGTCACTAGTTTGCACCCCTAATACTCTGTGCGCGATCAGTGCCCCAGAACTTTTACAGCTGCACCACACTGGTATGTAGTTAGACTATCCATTACAGGTGAGAAAAAGTTGGAATAATGTATACGCACATTAATAGGTGCCGCTGAACATGGCGAAATGCTAAAATTTGATGTATTTCAGCGCCACCTGTTGGTGTACGCGATCGACTTACAGAGCAAAGGTTTGTTCCATAATAAAGTATAGAGGTCACACTTTTAGTTTATGAAAGCCATTTCTTGGGATAAGAACTACTGTCCATAATAGGCAGTGCTTTACTAACAGACTTGCAGTTATTGCAAAAGGAACAATTGGATCATGACTGCGCAGGTCAACACAAGGGCTGCTAAAATGCTACTTCCGTGGATTGAATCATGAAAAGTTGAATGGAGCATCCAAGATTGTTGTTCATTTGTAAAATTTTGTTCTGAAACATTTAAAAATGGGTACAAATACAGTAAAATGGAAAACAAGACCCCAAGCCTCGTCTGCATGTAAGTCTATCCACCTGTATAAAATGGGCCTGTAACTATACAAGAAGTTGTTTTGAGAAAAAAATACCAGTTTTGTTTACATTGGGAATGTTTATATATTCATCCCAGCCAGTTCTGGCACTTTAAGGGTGTTCACATACGTGGATGGTTCTGGATAAAACCTCCGATTGAAAAGTGGCTTTTCAATAGTCTGAAACAATGGAGTAAGCAGGAAGTACTAGTGGTGCCCTCAATCAATAATTGATGTAACTAATGAAACCACAGATATGCCAGACATGGTTGAAAAATCAATAATTATTACCTGAAATAAAGTTAAGTCCATCACAGGGCTGTTCTACTGTGACACACCATCGAAATGCACCTATATGCAGCTTATATTGACATGCGCAAAGAATATCCCATGATTTTTGTCATTGGAATTTCATTGTTAAAGGCTAAAGACATCATCCATGAAAACACATCCTTGGGACAGTGGCTGCGCATTTCATAACTTGACCAATCATGAGCAATTTTGAGCGGATATTGCTTTACACGTCTACCAGTACATCTGTTAGTAAAACGCCACCTATTATCGACAGTAGTCATTATTCTAAGAAATGGCTTTCATAAACTAAAAGGGTTATCTCCATACTTCATTATGCAACAAACTTTTGCTCTGTAGGTAGATCGCGCACACCAACAGGTGGCGTTGAAATACATCTAATTTTAGCATTTCGCCATATTTGGCGCCATCTATTGGTGTGCGTATACATTATTCCAACCTTTTCTCACCTGTAATGGATAGTCTAACTACATGCCAGTGTGGTGCAGCTGTAGAAGTTCTGGGGCACTGATCACGCACAGAGTATTAGGGGTGCAAACTAGTGGCGAAAATGGATTGCGGCCATATTGGAGCGCTCCCTATATGTTGCCCGAAGAAGATCCCAGGCCGAAAATCGCTCTTTTCTCTGACCATCCCAACTATAATTGAATTTTCCAACTTTTACTTTGGGATAAAGTTTGCGCAGTGAATCAGAGCAGCCTAAAAATCCATTTTTGGTGATTTGGTATTTTAGGCCCCATTTCGGCTTGCATTTGATTGACTCCTAAAACCCAAACCGGTGCAGGTAGGGCCAAAAAGTTTGGTAAATTTTGTAGGTAGGATAGGGACATAAAACCACCAAAGTTTCAGCAAAATTGAAGAAGGTGACGATCACCACCTCCCTGAACTTTACAGACAATGGCTGTTAAGGTGAGTCCCACAGCGATTACAACTGAATTGAACTGAATTCAGTCGAAAGTTAATCCAATCTCATCTTATTTATACAGGACTACTCAGGCGCTTTATCGATTTGTGAATGCTATTGATATCACAGAAGTTACAGTGACTAAGCAAATAAATGAACAAAAGTGGCGTTTCAAGATATTTCTCAGGAAATGCCAAGGAAAAAATGGAAAACCATCAAAACCTGTTTCACTAAACTCCAGAAACTCAGGGGGTTGAATCCATAAGAAACCACTTTAAAAACATCTATTAAGAGGTGGCTTGTGTTGAACAGTCAACAAACTAATGTGACCCAGCCCTCATTCTTCCAGGCCAATGCAAATTTAATGAGGGCTTTTTGAAGAACCGGATGATCAGCTCTGTGCTTCTGTTCTAGTGAGTGAGGAGCTCTGCTCAAGCAATTAACAAGCCATTTAAACACCCACTGATAGGCCATCTGCAGGGAAATTCAATCCACCCCACATGTTCAAGACACTATTGCAAAAAATATAGCTTAATTTTGTGGAAGAGTGGTGCTCTGTTGGGGGTGTGCGTGTACTTATGGAGTGAACGAGCAGTGTAATTCAGTTACCCTCTTTCCCTGTGTGGAAGAGTAATGCTATGTTGGGGGTGTGTGTACTTATGGAGTGATCGAGCAGTGTAATTCAGTTACCCTCTTTACCTGTGTGGAAGAGGAATGCTCTGTTGGGGGTGTGTGTACTTATGGAGTGATCGAGCAGTGTAATTCAGTTACCCTCTTTCCCTGTGTGGAAGAGGAATGCTCTGTTGGGGGTGTGTGTACTTATGGAGTGATCGAGCAGTGTAATTCAGTTACCCTCTTTCCCTGTGTGGAAGAGGAATGCTCTGTTGGGGGTGTGTGTACTTATGGAGTGATCGAGCAGTGTAATTCAGTTACCCTCTTTCCCTGTGTGGAAGAGTAATGCTCTGTTGGGGGTGTGTGTACTTATGGAGTGATCGAGCAGTGTAATTCAGTTACTCTCTTTCCCTCTGTGGAAGAGGAATGCTCTGTTGGGGGTGTGTGTACTTATGGAGTGATCGAGCAGTGTAATTCAGTTACCCTCTTTCCCTGTGTGGAAGAGTAATGCTCTGTTGGGGGTGTGTGTACTTATGGAGTGATCGAGTAGTGTAATTCAGTTACCCTCTTTCCCTGTGTGGAAGAGGAATGCTCTGTTGGGGGTGTGTGTACTTATGGAGTGATCGAGCAGTGTAATTCAGTTACCCTCTTTCCCTGTGTGGAAGAGGAATGCTCTGTTAGGGGTGTGTGTACTTATGGAGTGATCGAGCAGTGTAATTCAGTTACCCTCTTTCCCTGTGTGGAAGAGGAATGCTCTGTTGGGGGTGTGTGTACTTATGGAGTGATCGAGCAGTGTAATTCAGTTACCCTCTTTCCCTGTGTGGAAGAGGAATGCTCTGTTGGGGGTGTGTGTACTTATGGAGTGATCAAGCAGTGTAATTCAGTTACCCTCTTTCCCTGTGTGGAAGAGGAATGCTCTGTTGGGGGTGTGTGTACTTATGGAGTGATCGAGCAGTGTAATTCAGTTACCCTCTTTCCCTGTGTGGAAGAGGAATGCTCTGTTGGGGGTGTGTGTACTTATGGAGTGATCGAGCAGTGTAATTCAGTTACCCTCTTTCCCTGTGTGGAAGAGTAATGCTCTGTTGGGGGTGTGTGTACTTATGGAGTGATCGAGCAGTGTAATTCAGTTACCCTCTTTCCCTGTGTGGAAGAGTAATGCTCTGTTGGGGGTGTGTGTACTTATGGAGTGATCGAGCAGTGTAATTCAGTTACTCTCTTTCCCTGTGTGGAAGAGTTATGCTCTGTTGGGGGTGTGTGTACTTATGGAGTGATCGAGCAGTGTAATTCAGTTACTCTCTTTCCCTCACCTTTTGTCAGGAAGTTAAAAGGAAATGTTTTGGCCATTTTTTGAAGTATGTGTTTGTAAGGCAGATAGGGTTTAAATATCCTCCTTTGGGTTGTAACCTGGACTTTTGACATCACGTCATTATGAGACGTGGAATCATTGCACTTATCTTTCAAAACTATTTTTGACCCAACCCAGATTTCCTTTTCATGGATTTGAAGCGATGCATTAAGTTAGAAAAAACAGACAAACTTACACCCACTATGACACCTTATGTATCATTTGCTCGTGTTTTCCATGAGAGTCATTATATGAATGCCTAGTTTAGTAATAAAAGGGCTAAGCATTGCCCATTCATCATCACTTGAAATTTGAAATGGTTCAACTCCAACTCGGCATCCAAGACAGGGGAAGGGCCATTGGCTGGGTACAAGATGGAAAGACTCAGAGAACAGTGGCTCAGTGTCTAAATGTAAGTAACCTGTTATCGGCAGACTGTGGCAGAGGTTCTGGGCAACTAATATTGTTCAGAATAGTGAATGACACCAATCGACAACAGCATGAGGGTTTCCTGACGATAACAGCGTTGCGACGACGCTTTGTGACCAAACTGCATCTTTGGGATTAACTCAGTGCTGCCAGAGGCACCAACGTGTCTGACCAAACCATCAGGAATCGTCTGCGAGACCGAGGTTTGCGATTCCGGCTGCTCGACTGCCACAGAAGGGCTCGCTGAGATTGGTGTGTAAGTCATATTCGGTGGACAGAAAGGCTCGCTGAGATTGGTGTGTAAGTCATATCCGGTGGACAGAAGGGCTCGCTGAGATTGGTGTGTACGTCATATGTGGTGGACGGAAAGGTTCGCTGAGATTGTTGTGTAAGTCATATCCGGTGGACAGAAGGACTCGCTGAGATTGTTGTGAAAGTCATATCCGGTGGACAGAAGGGCTCGCTGAGATTGGTGTGTAAGTCATATCCGGTAGACAGAAGGGCTCGCTGAGATTGGTGTGTAAGTCATATCCGGTGGACAGAAGGGCTCGCTGAGATTGTTGTGTAAGTCATATCCGGTGGACAGAAGGGCTCGCTGAGATTGGTGTGTAAGTCATATCCGGTAGACAGAAGAGCTCGCTGAGATTGGTGTGTAAGTCATATCCGGTGGACAGAAGGGCTCGCTGAGATTGTTGTGTAAGTCATATGCGGTGGACAGAAGGGCTCGCTGAGATTGGTGTGTAAGTCATATCCGGTGGACAGAAGGGTTCGCTGAGATTGGTGTGTAAGTCATATCCGGTAGACAGAAGGACTCGCTGAGATTGTTGTGTAAGTCATATCCGGTGGACAGAAGGGCTCGCTGAGATTGGTGTGTAAGTCATATCCGGTGGACAGAAGGGCTCGCTGAGATTGGTGTGTAAGTCATATCTGGTAGACAGAAGAGCTCGCTGAGATTGGTGTGTAAGTCATATCCGGTGGACAGAAGGACTCGCTGAGATTGGTGTGTAAGTCATATCCGGTGGACAGAAGGGCTCGCTGAGATTGTTGTGTAAGTCATATGCGGTGGACAGAAGGGCTCGCAGAGATTGGTGTGTAAGTCATATCCGGTGGACAGAAGGACTCGCTGAGATTGGTGTGTAAGTCATATCCGGTGGACAGAAGGGCTCGCTGAGATTGTTGTGTAAGTCATATGCGGTGGACAGAAGGGCTCGCAGAGATTGGTGTGTAAGTCATATGCGGTGGACAGAAGGGCTCGCAGAGATTGGTGTGTAAGTCATATCCGGTGGACAGAAGGGTTCGCTGAGATTGGTGTGTAAGTCATATCCGGTGGACAGAAGGGCTCGCTGAGATTGGTGTGTAAGTCATATCCGGTGGACAGAAGGGCTCGCTGAGATTGTTGTGTAAGTCATATGCGGTGGACAGAAGGGCTCGCTGAGATTGGTGTGTAAGTCATATCCGGTAGACAGAAGAGCTCGCTGAGATTGTTGTGTAAGTCATATCCGGTGGACAGAAGGACTCGCTGAGATTGGTGTGTAAGTCATATCCGGTGGACAGAAGGACTCGCTGAGATTGGTGTGTAAGTCATATCCGGTGGACAGAAGGCTTCGCTGAGATTGGTGTGTACGTCATATGCGGTGGACAGAAGGGCTCGCTGAGATTGTTGTGTAAGTCTTATCCGGTGGACAGAAGGGCTCGCTGAGATTGTTGTGTAAGTCATATCCGGTGGACAGAAGGGCTCACTGAGATTGTTGTGTAAGTCATATCCGGTGGACAGAAGGACTCGCTGAGATTGTTGTGTAAGTCATATCCGGTGGACAGAAGGGCTCGCTGAGATTGTTGTGTAAGTCATATCCGGTGGACAGAAGGGCTCGCTGAGATTGGTGTGTAAGTCATATCCGGTGGACAGAAGGACTCGCTGAGATTGTTGTGAAAGTCATATCCGGTGGACAGAAGGGCTCACTGAGATTGGTGTGTAAGTCATATCCGGTGGACAGAAGGACTCGCTGAGATTGGTGTGTAAGTCATATCCGGTGGACAGAAGGGCTCGCTGAGATTGGTGTGTACATCATATGCCAAGGGCAGAAGGGCTCGCTGAGATTGCTTCAGTTCAGTAATGCCCCAGCTTGAGTTTTTCATCGTCAAGGAGAGAGATTTGCTGATGTCAACGTTTTTCAACGTCTGTCACTTGGATGGGGAAGGGCGATGGTGTGAGAGGGGATATCCATGAACCACAGACCCCCTTCTGTATGTCGTCAGTGGAAATTTTACTGGTCAGCGGCATCTCAAAGAGATTGTTCAACATCTGGTAATGCTACCTCTGCAGTGGATTGGACCAGAAGCTTGGTTCCTGGATGACAAGGCAAGACCTCATCGTGCCAGGGCGGTGACTGACTTCCTGCAGAAGCTGAATGTTCAGCACATGGATTGGCCCGCATATTCACCCGATTCGTCTCCCACTGAGCACGCGTGGAATGAAGCTCTGGCAACTGGCTCAGCCAATAGTTGCGGAGTGACAAGTGATCCCTTATCAACTGATGACCAGCTTGGGCCACTGTTGTCAAGAATGTGTGAATGCTAATGAAGTTAATGAAGTTTCTGTGTCAGGTGCGAACATTATTTTGACGGAGCATGACTTTTTTCATCGGGGTAATAAACTGGTGTCTAACCAAAGTTTCTTATTTTGTGTTTTCTGTTCTTGAGCCATCAATGAATAACTTTGTCATTAGTCATCACCATTTTAGCTTGTTAGCTGCAAAAATATTTTTGACCCTTAAATTATTTTGAGTACTATACATTGTCTAATGTACAAACAGTTTACTTTCAATTAGTAATGTACTAAGAGCTGATGGCTTTTTTTACTGGTAGTGAGGTAAATTATATTTATGAGGTTATTTTCTTGACAGAACCTTTTGTTTTTTAAACCCTAGTTGGTATTGGCTTGTGGTGTATATTTAGGTATTAATTTAAGGGTTAGATTTCCTGAAATTTTTGAACCCCCGGAAAACATCAAAACTTGTTTCATTAAACTCAAGTCACTCAGGGGGTTGGGTGAGGAACAAACATCTTAAAAGAACAGCATAAAGAGGCAGTCCATACGCTAATGTCACCACCCACCCAACATTCTTCTTGGCCCATGCAAATTTAATGAGGGCTTATGGGAGAAACAGAGAATCAGCTCTGTCATATGAGGAGCTTTACTCAAGCAATAAACAGCATTTTAGGTGATAACTGATACCACATCCAAAAAGATACACCGGCTGTATTGTGCCTGACCCAGTTTAGTCTTGTGCCCTGATTTGGTTTGTGGTACTTTGGAAAACTGGAAACTGGAACCGATTTTTAACCGCATCTGTTTTTCTTCTAATTTTGATACTTTTTCATAATTGAATGTTTGAGGTCATCAAACTAATTTAATATAAGACAAAAAAGTGAGTAAACACAAAATGCAGCTTTTAAATAATAATTTTGTCTTTTGAACGTATAGAGTCTTTCCAAACCTGTATCACCCATTTGAACAAAATTTCCCCCTTAATCTAATACGAAATTGGTTATGCCGCCCTTGATGGCAAAAATTGCAGTCAAACCTCTGCGATAAACTGGCAATGTGTCTTTTTAACTTCTGTTAAAGTATTTTTGTCCACTGCTCTTTGCAGATTGGCATTAAATCAGCCACATTTATAGGTTACCAAGTATTAACTACCTGTTTAAGGTCATGCCACATCATCTCAATTGGATTCACCTCAGGAGTTAGTCTAGGCCACACCAAAGTCTTCATTTAGTTTCTTTTGAGCCATTCACAGGTGGACCTCTTGTGTACTTCAGATCATTGTCCTGATGCATAATCCTTAAGGTCACAAATTGGATCATATCTGGACATTTTCTCATGATTTTCTGGTGAAGAACAGAATTCATGGTTCTATCACTTATGGCAAGTTGCCCAGGTCCTGAATGAACAAAGCAGCCCCAGACCATCACAGTACCACCACCACGTTTGACTGTTGGTATGGTGGTCTTATTGTGGAATGCTGCGTTAGCTTTGCGCCAGATGAAAATTTCCCAAAAAGTTCCACTTAGGACTCATCAGCCAATTGAACATTATCCCTAAGATCTTGAAGGTCACAATGTTATTATTTATTATTTATTATTATTATTATTATTGTTGTTGTTGTTGTTGTTTGAAAACATGAGATATGTCTTTTCTTTTTGGTCGGCGGTGGTTTTTACCTTGCAGCTCTCCCATAGATGCCATTTTTGCCCATTTTCTTTCTTATTGTGAAATAATGAACACTGACCTTAACTAAGGTACAACGGTAATTGAGGCCTGGAGTTCCTTAGAGATGTTAGTCTTGGTTCTTTTGTGACCTCCTGGATGGGTCTTAGACGCGCTCTTGAAGCAATTTTGTTGACTGGCCACTCCTGGGAAGGTTCACCATTGTTCCAAATTTACTTTATTTGTGAAAAGAAACTATTGCCGTGGTTCGCTGGATTATGCCAACTAGTATGGCGGACATGGTGACAGCTGCTGCTGGTGTGGTGCAGTTTATTTAGAATTAATTCAGAATTGGGGCTTTATTTAGAATTTTCGACTAATTAAGAAAAGAACAGAGTTTTTAAAAGAACTCTTAACAAAAGTAACTCTGGGCAAAGAGGGCAGAGCGCTCAAAATGCAGAACGGAGGTGTTACTACAAGAAACGCTGCTGATGGCAACTTGTCAAGCGTGCTGCAGGAGTTGAGGCGGCTTAATTCCAAGATAGATAATTTAAAAGCGTCTTTTGAGAAACAATTGAATACCAAGGTGGATGGCCTGCGCGATTCTATGACAAATTTAGTTAATAAAAATATGGACTGCTTGAAAGTGGAACTCGCCCAAAAAATAAAGGAAATGCAAGGAAACCTGGATATGGAGATCGGTCATGTGGTGGCCCAAATAGACCAATTGGTAGCTAAACTTGACCGGGTGCAAACAAAAGCAAACTCTCGCTTTGATCCTGATGTATCGGTCACCATCTCAAATATAAAACAAGTGTTTGCCACGACCATGGCAATATCCCCCGCCGCTTCAATTTTATGTGCTTGTACGGACATATGGATGGACGGAGCCCTATACTATAATAAGAGGAGGAGGAAAACGTGCTGGACATGGTTGCGGTAGTTGCTCTACCATGGCCTGGGCTGAGAGACTCAACCAGGTGTGGTGGCCGTGGAGACGTTGAGAGATCAGGGAGGGCGACCCGGCGTGATTAAGGTTGTGTTTGCCTCAGTACAGGAAAAGGTTGATGTCTTGCGCATGAAACGAGAGCTGAAGAACAGCGACAAGTTTAAAAATGTTTTTATTAAATCTGTCAAAACCCACGCTGAAAGACTGATCGAACTAAACTTCTGCAGCTTGCCTAATGAGATTCCTGCCAGGCAGCAGTTCTATGTGTCCGGGAACGGTAGAGTGAGGAGGCGGCCTGTAGGTGGGGAGGGGGCCGGGGACGATGGGCGACAGAGCAGTGGAAATCGAGGCAATAACTGAAGATCCCCTGCCCAGCCTGTAAGTCCTGTCCAATTTACTCTCATTCATTGGAACTTAAACGGATGGATGGATTTGAACTATGAGCTTAGGCTCCTGATACTGTTGAGTTCCAACCCTGACTTTATTTCGCTTAACGAAACGTACCTAACCGGACTAAAGACTATTGAAGTGGATGGTTATACATGGTTATATCAAGGCACCCAGAGGGTCGGGAGGTGTGGGGCTTCTTGTTAGAAATGACATTTTTTGTTCTTATAACGTTACTTTAATAGATAAATCTTTCAATGGTGTGATCGGTTTACAATTTAAGCATCAAGTGTCAGAATATTGTTTTGTAATTTTCTCCTGTTATCTTCTCCATGAAGGATCAGTGTGGGGTGACTCGGATTGGGTATTTAACCATTTGTTACTTCAGTTCTATAATCTGTCTGAAGTTGACGCTAACTGATGTTTGTGCAGATCTGAATGGTCGAATAGATCAAGCGGAAGATTATATTGGTGATAGTGATTTGGATGTCCCTCCCAGAGTCTGCCTGGATAATGCAGTGAATAAACAGGGTGAAATGTGAATTGAATTTCTGAAGGTCTCCAAAAGCTGTGTTTTGAATGGAACCGACAATTTTACCTCAATTTCTGTGAAAGAGACTTCAGTGGTAGATTATATAATCACTCCGTATGAATGTCTAAGTAATTGTTTGGAGCTGAGCGTTTACAGCCACAATGAGCTGTTAGAGCGGGGAGGTTGCAGCTGTCTTTACAGTGATGTCCAAGCAGGTTAAATTCCTGATCATTCCATTTTGGTCCTCTCCTTTCAAGCAGGCAGGGGCTTTGTTACGGATGTTTTGGATTCCCCTGAAGTAACGGCCCCTTTGCCACTCTCACCAAAACATATTGGGAAAATTCCTCCTTATTTTTTCTCACCTAATGAATGTCAGTGTATGCTAAATGATCTTAAAGATATCTTATCTCAAGTTCAGTATCAGAGTGAAATAGATAATTGGTACGATGAGTTTTGTCAGTTTATTAAACCTCTTTTAAGATCCAAGTTATTAATCGAATTCCAAAACATCTGAGGATTGTTCAATCGAAAATCTTCAATTTTGAAAGCCTGCCCCCTCTCATATTTCCTTTTGCGGGCCCGCAACTGTTTATCAAAATTATATCCTCTTAATATAAACTCACTTCTTAGAAGTTGTTTTCCCCTTATATCCTTATAATCCCACTTTAAAAAACATTTTTCCCCAGCCCTCATGTCCATCCACATTCCTTGGAGCTCATTGTCCCAATAGGGTTTAAATTTCCTTACGGGACCACCTTTTCGGGCTGAGTATGACTTTTCACAAGCCTCAAGCTTTTTATTACAGCTATTCCCCTGGAATTGTTGTTTGAGAACGGAAGTTCTGCCATTGATATTGAGTTAGTATTGAAAAAATGGGAAAGAGACTTTGGCTCTCTCTTTTCGGGAAGCACCTGTTCACATGACTGTGATAACTGTTTTCTTGAAATGATTGTTGGTCAAAAAAAATGATATGGAAGCAAATATGGAGCGGCCTGGTTATTTTGTTCATCAGTTCCTAAATACTAGCATCACAGATGAGGAAGTCCGCTATCGGAAATTTAGAAACTTAAATGGAAAAAAGCCCCTGGCTGTGATAACCTGACCAATGAATAACTTAAAGTGCCCCAGTTGTTTCAAATTTTCAGCAAATCATTTTTTTTGCTTTGAATGCAGTGTGGTCCCAACTGTCTGGCTCAGTTCTATAATAAAACCTATTCCCAAATCAAAAAATAATGATCCTAGAGTTCCCCTAAATTATAGAGGGATAAGCTGACTCAGCTGTTTCTATAAACTTTACTCCAATATTCTTAATTGGTGGCTACTTAATTATAAGGAAACTTTTGGTTTGTTGGCAGACGAACAAAATGGCTTTCGAAAAAATAGATCCTGTACTGACGACATATATTCTTTGCCCACTATAATTTATGCAAGAATTCGGGAGAAGACTTTCAAAAAACCATAGATTTTATAAACCACAACCTTCTCTGCTTTAAGCTATAAAAGGGGATCTAACATGCTGATCCTTCTTTTAATACATATTAGTAATGTTATAATGTTGGTTGTCCATACTCAACCTCTGAAAAGTTTCTAAACATAAAGTTCAGGGGTTTTGCCGTAATCTGAGGATGTGATTTCATGAACATGATTTCCTCTCTGAACAGCTCCTCCCGAGATCTTCACGAGATCTGGGCAAAACCTGACGTCAGGTTGTGCCGTCCAATTAGTACAGACCTAGCCAGAGCCAATCACGGCGGTGGACCTGCCCGCACCGGAAACTATTCTAGCAGGTACAACAACGGCAGATCATACTATGCCTTAGTAGCGTCTACACTTTTGGAAATACAAAAGAAGAACCGCAGATCATTTCAGGTGCAGTTTTGTCAATATCTCTCCCAAAGCTGCTTGTCCGTTTACTTTTGGACGCAAAGAAAAACACCTAATTCTCTTCCAAAAGAGGATGCCACCAGAAATCAGTGGGTAGCTTTTTTTGTTTTCTGGCAGCAAACAGCCACGGCCAAAGGGAACGTTAGCTGTTTGTGCTCAGCATTTCACCAAAGGCAGCTTTGTCAATAAAGGATAATTCAACACAGGATAAGCGTTTCAGCTGCTTCTCAAACCTGAAGCAGTTGCATCAATCAAGTGCTTGGAGCAACAAGCTGTAAGTAACCATATAACAGCAAATAATGTAAGCGAAGCTAACGAGTTACAGGTGTCTAGCAGGACCGCTAGCAATAGTTAGCAGTAACAACTGGCCTCAAATGCAAACTTTGTAAAATATCTGAAGATAAAGCCTGTATCGATCGTGACTGTCCGTAACTCACAGACACAGAAGCTGTAAGTTGCTTTTACTGCATAAGCCAACCTGACTTGATTGCCAGTTGATTGTGGCTGTAGCACAGCGGCTAATGTAGCCAAATTACTGTTGCTAATGTGTCCTAAGTATGCAAGAGTGATATCAGGGGAAATGCTACAGAAGGTGTGTGAACATAAACCTCATTTGAAGCTAACTTTTAATACTTGTTTGTAATTTGGATGCTTGGTACAACTGTCCACGGTAACGGAACTTAGCGTCTGTAAAACCTGTACTGCAAGGGTTTGTCTCTATGGTTATGACCCCTCGGTTACCAGCTACTGCATGTTAGTTTGCGTGCTGCCATGCTAATTAAAAATGCTCCCAGTTAACTTATATGCAGTAACTCTGATTGGTATGCTTGTTACTTCGGTAAGCATCAATGTGGCAGTTTCATCATAACTGGACGTTATCCCTGAGGATAAGTGTCTTCTATGTTACCTAAATGAAGTAAAAAATGAAATGTGCCTTCTGTTCTACAGTCCAGTCTACAATGCTCTTAGATATAATCTCCTTAGTAAAATAACCGATTGTCTTGATATGGTTTTCGTATCAGATGAACGAAGACTTCAATATCTGTTTGCAGAACAGGTTTTTCCTTTAGCTCAATTCCTGTTAAATGCAAACCAACAGCGTAAGAGGACTCTTTTTGAGTAATGTGAAACATGTACATTTCTATTTTTTCTTTTTTTTTTTGCATTTCATGTCTGCCATTATTCATTGTGTATTGGTTACAGCTCATTGTTTATTGGTTACTGCTTTAGTGTTTGTTTGGCAGTGTCTTGAAAGCCCATGTGGGCTGAGAACCTTGGTGATGCTTGACACTCTTGAGAAAAATAAAAATCAAATCAAATCATCAATCGTCAGTTTCAGAGCCTTAAGTATGGATTAGTAACCCTATCCAGACTTATAGATGTCAATGGCTTTGTTGCTCATCTGTTATTGAATTTCTTAAGATCGTGGGATTATGTGGTGTTTTTTGCCGACTTCACATTGCCAGACAAGTTCTATTTTAATGATGCATAGATTCAACAGGGCCGGCAGTAATCAGTCTTGAGAGTGACTGCTGAAATGGAACTCATTTATCAATTAAATCAGTTTAATCATTTGATTATTTAGAAACTAAGGGGACAATTACTTTTTCCATGTAGGGCCACAAAGAGTTTTTCCTTAAATAAATGAAATCATTGTTTAAAAATGCATTTTGTGTTTACTTGAGTTACTATCTATTGGAAATGTCATAGTAACTCCAACAGATGTTGAAAAGAAATTAGGACCATGGTTTGATATGAACATAAGTCTTATAACTCATATCTCTGAAGCGTGTAGTTCTTAGAAACATTTTTTGGTTTATTATTTTTGAGGATATCAGGTAATTTACATTAGTTTTGTTTTATTCATGTACAATAATTACTTTAAGTGCATTTGATCATATATGCAAAATGAGCTATATAAAGCGCCCTCCATAATTATTGGCATCCCTGGTTAAAAGCCTTAAAATAAATTCAATTTTTATTGCAGAAACATACTCTCACACTGAAAATTGTAGAAAAATGTAACCTTCAACTCAAGTGAATTTTTAGGGAAAAAAAAATCCCTGACTGAGAAATAATTATTTTTCATAAAATCATCTGTTACACAATTATTGGCACCCCTAACAATTCCTAGGAATTAAATGTAATTGAAGTATTTTTGTCATTTCTGCTGTAGTTTACAAGGTTGATCAGAGTATCTAGGAACATTTAATTAGTAAATCAACACTTCCTGTTTCCCTGGGGTATAAATATGACGTGACACAGAGAATATTTCTATTTCTCTTATCCACTCTTCAGCATGGGAAAGACAAAGGAAAACACCATTCAAGTAAGGCAGATGGGTGTCGGCCTTCACAAGTCAGGCAATGGCTGCAAGAAAATAGCCACTCACCTGCACCCGCCCATATCTACTGTCAGAGGAATCATTAAGAAGTTTAAAACAACTGGAACAGTAGTAAACAAGCCTGGACGAGGACGCAAGGTTATTTTGCCACCCCGCACAGTGAGGAGGATGGTAAGAGAAATAAAAAGTTCTCCAAAGCTCACTGTTAAAGAATTGCAACAAATGGTAGCATCTTGGGGTCACAAAGTCTCCAAAACAACCATCAGGCGCTATCTACATGCCAACAAGCTGTTTGGGAGACATGCATGGAAAAAACCTGGGACTTCAACTGGGACCGTGAGCTTTGGTTAGATGAGACCAAGATAGAGCTTTTTGGCAACAAGCACTCTAAGTGGGTCTGGCAGTACACAAAAGATGAGTATGCAGAAAAGCACCTCATGCCCACTGTGAAGTATGGGGGAGGATCGGTGATGCGGTGGGCCTGTTTCTCTTCCAGAGGCCCTGGGAACCTTGTTAGGGTGCATGGCATCATGAACGCTTTGAAATACCAGGACATTTTAAATCAAAATCTGGTGTCCTCTGCCCGAAAGCTGAAGATGGGTCATCACTGGGTCTTTCAGCAAGATAATGACCCTAAACATGTGGCCAAATCTACACAGAAATGGTTCACCAGACACAGAATCAAGCTCCTCCCATGGCCATCTCAGTCCCCAGACCTCAACCCCATTGAAAACCTGTGGAGTGAGCTGAAGAGGAGAGTGCAGAGGAGAGGACCCAGGTCACTGGATGATTTAGAGAGATTGTGCAAAGAGGAATGGTCGAAGATCCCTCTTTCTGTATTCTCCCATCTTGTGAAACATTATAGGAGAAGATTAGGTGCTGTTTTGTTGGCAAAAGGAGGTTGTACAAAGTATTAACATCAGGGGTGCTAATAATTGTGGCACACATGATTTGATGTAAAATAATTATTTCTTCATGTGGGATTTTTTTCCCAATGAAAAAATGCACTTGATTTAGAGGTTGGATTTTCCTCTTTTTTTCACTGTGGTCCTATATTATTTAAAAAACAGAATTAAAAAAAAATTGGGCATTGTTTTTGACTCTGACCTTAGTTTTGTCCCTCGTATTGAGAATGCAGTTAAAACAGGCTTTTATCATCTCAAGAATATAGCCAGAGTCCGCCCATTTCTCTCTTGGGGACAGAAATGCTGTCAGAAATGCTCATGCCTGCTTTTATTTCCAGCCGTATCGACTATTGCAATGCCCTGCTCTCTGGTCAGGTTTGATTTTAAGGCTTATAACACCGGATTTAAAATCACTGCACTGGCTCCCTGTGTGTATCAGGATTGATTTTAAGGCTTATAACACCGGATTAAAATCACTGCATTGGCTCCCCGTGTGTATCAGGATTGATTTTAAGGCTTATAACACCGGTTTAAAATCACTGCATTGGCTCCCCGTGTGTATCAGGATTGATTTTAAGGAACATAACACTGGTTTAAAATCACTGCATTGGCTCCCTGTGTGTTTTAGGATTGATTTTAAGGCACATAACGCTGGTTTAAAATCACTGCATTGGCTCCCCGTGTGTATCAGGATTGATTTTAAGGCTCATAACGCTGGTTTAAAATCACTGCATTGGCTCCCCGTGTGTATCAGGATTGATTTTAAGGCTCATAACACTGGTTTAAAAATCACTGCATTGGCTCCCTGTGTGTATCAGGATTGATTTTAAGGCTCATAACGCTGGTTTAAAATCACTGCATTGGCTCCCCGTGTGCATCAGGATTGATTTTAAGGCTCATAACACTGGTTTAAAAATCACTGAATTGGCTCCCCGTGTGTATCAGGATTGATTTTAAGGCTCATAACACGTTTAAAAATCACTGCATTGGCTCCCCGTGTGTTTCAGGATTGATTTTAAGGCTCATAACGCTGGTTTAAAAATCACTGCATTGGCTCCCCGTGTGTATCAGGATTGATTTTAAGGCTCATAACACCGGTTTAAAATCACTGCATTGGCTCCCTGTGTGTTTCAGGATTGATTTTAAGGCACATAACACCGGTTTAAAAATCACTGCACTAGCTCCCCGTGTGTATCAGGATTGATTTTAAGGCTCATAACACTGGTTTAAAATCACTGTATTGGCTCCCCGTGTGCATCAGGATTGATTTTAAGGCTCATGACACTGGTTTAAAATCACTGCACTGGCTCCCCGTGTGTATCAGGATTGATTTTAAGGCACATAACACCGGTTTAAAATCACTGCATTGGCTCCCCGTGTGTTTCAGGATTGATTTTAAGGCTCATAACGCTGGTTTAAAAATCACTGCATTGGCTCCCCGTGTGTTTCAGGATTGATTTTAAGGCTCATAACACCGGATTTAAAATCACTGCATTGGCTCCCCGTGTGCATCAGGATTGATTTTAAGGCTCATAACACCGGTTTAAAATCACTGCATTGGCTCCCCGTGTGCATCAGGATTGATTTTAAGGCTCATAACACCGGTTTAAAATCACTGCATTGGCTCCCCGTGTGCATCAGGATTGATTTTAAGGCTCATAACACCGGATTTAAAATCACTGCATTGGCTCCCTGTGTGTATCAGGATTGATTTTAAGGCTTATAACACCGGTTTAAAATCACTGCATTGGCTCCCCGTGTGTATCAGGATTGATTTTAAGGAACATAACACTGGTTTAAAATCACTGCATTGGCTCCCTGTGTGTTTTAGGATTGATTTTAAGGCACATAACGCTGGTTTAAAATCACTGCATTGGCTCCCCGTGTGTATCAGGATTGATTTTAAGGCTCATAACGCTGGTTTAAAATCACTGCATTGGCTCCCCGTGTGTATCAGGATTGATTTTAAGGCTCATAACGCTGGTTTAAAATCACTGCATTGGCTCCCCGTGTGCATCAGGATTGATTTTAAGGCTCATAACACTGGTTTAAAAATCACTGCATTGGCTCCCCGTGTGTATCAGGATTGATTTTAAGGCTCATAACACGTTTAAAAATCACTGCATTGGCTCCCCGTGTGTTTCAGGATTGATTTTAAGGCTCATAACGCTGGTTTAAAAATCACTGCATTGGCTCCCCGTGTGTATCAGGATTGATTTTAAGGCTCATAACACCGGTTTAAAATCACTGCACTGGCTCCCCGTGTGTATCAGGATTGATTTTAAGGCTCATAACACCGGTTTAAAATCACTGCATTGGCTCCCTGTGTGTTTCAGGATTGATTTTAAGGCACATAACACCGGTTTAAAAATCACTGCACTGGCTCCCCGTGTGTATCAGGATTGATTTTAAGGCTCATAACACTGGTTTAAAATCACTGTATTGGCTCCCCGTGTGCATCAGGATTGATTTTAAGGCTCATAACACTGGTTTAAAATCACTGCACTGGCTCCCCGTGTGTATCAGGATTGATTTTAAGGCACATAACACCGGTTTAAAATCACTGCATTGGCTCCCCGTGTGTTTCAGGATTGATTTTAAGGCTCATAACGCTGGTTTAAAAATCACTGCATTGGCTCCCCGTGTGTTTCAGGATTGATTTTAAGGCTCATAACACCGGATTTAAAATCACTGCATTGGCTCCCCGTGTGTATCAGGATTGATTTTAAGGCTCATAACACCGGATTTAAAGTCACTGCATTGGCTCCCCGTGTGCATCAGGATTGATTTTAAGGCTCATAACACTGGTTTAAAAATCACTGCATTGGCTCCCTGTGTGTATCAGGATTGATTTTAAGGCTCATAACGCTGGTTTAAAATCACTGCATTGGCTCCCCGTGTGTTTCAGGATTGATTTTAAGGCTCATAACGCTGGTTTAAAATCACTGCATTGGCTCCCCGTGTGTTTCAGGATTGATTTTAAGGCTCATAACACCGGATTTAAAATCACTGCATTGGCTCCCCGTGTGTATCAGGATTGATTTTAAGGCTCATAACACCGGATTTAAAGTCACTGCATTGGCTCCCCGTGTGCATCAGGATTGATTTTAAGGCTCATAACACCGGTTTAAAATCACTGCATTGGCTCCCCGTGTGCATCAGGATTGATTTTAAGGCTCATAACACCGGTTTAAAATCACTGCATTGGCTCCCCGTGTGCATCAGGATTGATTTTAAGGCTCATAACACCGGATTTAAAATCACTGCATTGGCTCCCCTGTGTGTATCAGGATTGATTTTAAGGCTTATAACACCGGTTTAAAATCACTGCATTGGCTCCCCGTGTGTATCAGGATTGATTTTAAGGAACATAACACTGGTTTAAAATCACTGCATTGGCTCCCTGTGTGTTTTAGGATTGATTTTAAGGCACATAACGCTGGTTTAAAATCACTGCATTGGCTCCCCGTGTGTATCAGGATTGATTTTAAGGCTCATAACGCTGGTTTAAAATCACTGCATTGGCTCCCCGTGTGTATCAGGATTGATTTTAAGGCTCATAACACCGGTTTAAAATCACTGCACTGGCTCCCCGTGTGTATCAGGATTGATTTTAAGGCACATAACACCGGTTTAAAATCACTGCATTGGCTCCCTGTGTGTTTCAGGATTGATTTTAAGGCACATAACACCGGTTTAAAAATCACTGCACTGGCTCCCCGTGTGTATCAGGATTGATTTTAAGGCTCATAACACTGGTTTAAAATCACTGTATTGGTTCCCCGTGTGCATCAGGATTGATTTTAAGGCTCATGACACTGGTTTAAAATCACTGCACTGGCTCCCCGTGTGTATCAGGATTGATTTTAAGGCACATAACACCGGTTTAAAATCACTGCATTGGCTCCCCGTGTGTTTCAGGATTGATTTTAAGGCTCATAACGCTGGTTTAAAAATCACTGCATTGGCTCCCCGTGTGTTTCAGGATTGATTTTAAGGCTCATAACACCGGTTTAAAATCACTGCATTGGCTCCCCGTGTGTATCAGGATTGATTTTAAGGCTCATAACACCGGTTTAAAATCACTGCATTGGCTCCCCGTGTGTATCAGGATTGATTTTAAGGCTCATAACACCGGTTTAAAATCACTGCACTGGCTCCCCGTGTGTATCAGGATTGATTTTAAGGCACATAACACCGGTTTAAAATCACTGCATTGGCTCCCTGTGTGTTTCAGGATTGATTTTAAGGCACATAACACCGGTTTAAAATCACTGCACTGGCTCCCCGTGTGTATCAGGATTGATTTTAAGGCTCATAACACTGGTTTAAAATCACTGTATTGGCTCCCCGTGTGCATCAGGATTGATTTTAAGGCTCATGACACTGGTTTAAAATCACTGCACTGGCTCCCCGTGTGTATCAGGATTGATTTTAAGGCACATAACACCGGTTTAAAATCACTGCATTGGCTCCCCGTGTGTTTCAGGATTGATTTTAAGGCTCATAACGCTGGTTTAAAAATCACTGCATTGGCTCCCCGTGTGTTTCAGGATTGATTTTAAGGCTCATAACACCGGATTTAAAATCACTGCATTGGCTCCCCGTGTGTATCAGGATTGATTTTAAGGCTCATAACACCGGATTTAAAGTCACTGCATTGGCTCCCCGTGTGCATCAGGATTGATTTTAAGGCTCATAACACCGGTTTAAAATCACTGCATTGGCTCCCCGTGTGCATCAGGATTGATTTTAAGGCTCATAACACCGGTTTAAAATCACTGCATTGGCTCCCCGTGTGCATCAGGATTGATTTTAAGGCTCATAACACCGGATTTAAAATCACTGCATTGGCTCCCTGTGTGTATCAGGATTGATTTTAAGGCTTATAACACCGGTTTAAAATCACTGCATTGGCTCCCCGTGTGTATCAGGATTGATTTTAAGGAACATAACACTGGTTTAAAATCACTGCATTGGCTCCCTGTGTGTTTTAGGATTGATTTTAAGGCACATAACGCTGGTTTAAAATCACTGCATTGGCTCCCCGTGTGTATCAGGATTGATTTTAAGGCTCATAACGCTGGTTTAAAATCACTGCATTGGCTCCCCGTGTGTATCAGGATTGATTTTAAGGCTCATAACACTGGTTTAAAAATCACTGCATTGGCTCCCTGTGTGTATCAGGATTGATTTTAAGGCTCATAACGCTGGTTTAAAATCACTGCATTGGCTCCCCGTGTGCATCAGGATTGATTTTAAGGCTCATAACACTGGTTTAAAAATCACTGCATTGGCTCCCCGTGTGTATCAGGATTGATTTTAAGGCTCATAACACGTTTAAAAATCACCGCATTGGCTCCCCGTGTGTTTCAGGATTGATTTTAAGGCTCATAACGCTGGTTTAAAAATCACTGCATTGGCTCCCCGTGTGTATCAGGATTGATTTTAAGGCTCATAACACCGGTTTAAAATCACTGCACTGGCTCCCCGTGTGTATCAGGATTGATTTTAAGGCACATAACACCGGTTTAAAATCACTGCATTGGCTCCCTGTGTGTTTCAGGATTGATTTTAAGGCACATAACACCGGTTTAAAAATCACTGCACTGGCTCCCCGTGTGTATCAGGATTGATTTTAAGGCTCATAACACTGGTTTAAAATCACTGTATTGGCTCCCCGTGTGCATCAGGATTGATTTTAAGGCTCATGACACTGGTTTAAAATCACTGCACTGGCTCCCCGTGTGTATCAGGATTGATTTTAAGGCACATAACACCGGTTTAAAATCACTGCATTGGCTCCCCGTGTGTTTCAGGATTGATTTTAAGGCTCATAACGCTGGTTTAAAAATCACTGCATTGGCTCCCCGTGTGTTTCAGGATTGATTTTAAGGCTCATAACACCGGATTTAAAATCACTGCATTGGCTCCCCGTGTGTATCAGGATTGATTTTAAGGCTCATAACACCGGATTTAAAGTCACTGCATTGGCTCCCCGTGTGCATCAGGATTGATTTTAAGGCTCATAACACCGGTTTAAAATCACTGCATTGGCTCCCCGTGTGCATCAGGATTGATTTTAAGGCTCATAACACCGGTTTAAAATCACTGCATTGGCTCCCCGTGTGCATCAGGATTGATTTTAAGGCTCATAACACCGGATTTAAAATCACTGCATTGGCTCCCTGTGTGTTTCAGGATTGATTTTAAGGCACATAACACCGGTTTAAAATCACTGCATTGGCTCCCCGTGTGTATCAGGATTGATTTTAAGGCACATAACACCGGTTTAAAATCACTGCATTGGCTCCCTGCGTGTATCAGGATTGATTTTAAGGCACATAACACCGGATTTAAAATCACTGCACTGGCTCCCCGTGTGCATCAGGATTGATTTTAAGGCTCATAACACTGGATTTAAAATCACTGCATTGGCTCCCCGTGTGCATCAGGATTGATTTTAAGGCTCATAACACCGGTTTAAAAATCACTGCACTGGCTCCCCGTGTGCATCAGGATTGATTTTAAGGCTCATAACACCGGATTTAAAATCACTGCATTGGCTCCCCGTGTGCATCAGGATTGATTTTAAGGCTCATAACACCGGATTTAAAATCACTGCACTGGCTCCCCGTGTGCATCAGGATTGATTTTAAGGCTCATAACACCGGTTTAAAATCACTGCATTGGCTCCCCGTGTGCATCAGGATTAATTTTAAGGCACATAACACCGGTTTAAAATCACTGCATTGGCTCCCCGTGTGCATCAGGATTGATTTTAAGGCACATAACACCGGATTTAAAATCACTGCATTGGCTCCCCGTGTGTATCAGGATTGATTTTAAGGCTCATAACACTGGTTTAAAATCACTGCATTGGCTCCCCGTGTGTTTCAGGATTGATTTTAAGGCTCATAACACCGGTTTAAAATCACCGCATTGGCTCCCCGTGTGTATCAGGATTGATTTTAAGGCTCATAACACTGGTTTAAAATCACTGCATTGGCTCCCCGTGTGCATCAGGATTGATTTTAAGGCTCATAACACCGGTTTAAAATCACCGCATTGGCTCCCCGTGTGTATCAGGATTGATTTTAAGGCTCATAACACTGGTTTAAAATCACCGCATTGGCTCCCCGTGTGTATCAGGATTGATTTTAAGGCACATAACACTGGTTTAAAATCACTGCATTGGCTCCCCGTGAGCATCAGGATTGATTTTAAGGCACATAACACTGGTTTAAAATCACTGCATTGGCTCCCCGTGTGCATCAGGATTGATTTTAAGGCACATAACACCGGATTTAAAATCACTGCATTGGCTCCCCGTGTGTATCAGGATTGATTTTAAGGCTCATAACACTGGTTTAAAATCACTGCATTGGCTCCCTGTGTGTTTCAGGATTGATTTTAAGGCACATAACACCGGTTTAAAATCACTGCATTGGCTCCCCGTGTGTATCAGGATTGATTTTAAGGCACATAACACCGGTTTAAAATCACTGCATTGGCTCCCTGCGTGTATCAGGATTGATTTTAAGGCACATAACACCGGATTTAAAATCACTGCACTGGCTCCCCGTGTGCATCAGGATTGATTTTAAGGCTCATAACACTGGATTTAAAATCACTGCATTGGCTCCCCGTGTGCATCAGGATTGATTTTAAGGCTCATAACACCGGTTTAAAAATCACTGCACTGGCTCCCCGTGTGCATCAGGATTGATTTTAAGGCTCATAACACCGGATTTAAAATCACTGCATTGGCTCCCCGTGTGCATCAGGATTGATTTTAAGGCTCATAACACCGGATTTAAAATCACTGCACTGGCTCCCCGTGTGCATCAGGATTGATTTTAAGGCTCATAACACCGGTTTAAAATCACTGCATTGGCTCCCCGTGTGCATCAGGATTAATTTTAAGGCACATAACACCGGTTTAAAATCACTGCATTGGCTCCCCGTGTGCATCAGGATTGATTTTAAGGCACATAACACCGGATTTAAAATCACTGCATTGGCTCCCCGTGTGTATCAGGATTGATTTTAAGGCTCATAACACTGGTTTAAAATCACTGCATTGGCTCCCCGTGTGTTTCAGGATTGATTTTAAGGCTCATAACACCGGTTTAAAATCACCGCATTGGCTCCCCGTGTGTATCAGGATTGATTTTAAGGCTCATAACACTGGTTTAAAATCACTGCATTGGCTCCCCGTGTGCATCAGGATTGATTTTAAGGCTCATAACACCGGTTTAAAATCACCGCATTGGCTCCCCGTGTGTATCAGGATTGATTTTAAGGCTCATAACACTGGTTTAAAATCACCGCATTGGCTCCCCGTGTGTATCAGGATTGATTTTTAGGCACATAACACTGGTTTAAAATCACTGCATTGGCTCCCCGTGAGCATCAGGATTGATTTTAAGGCACATAACACTGGTTTAAAATCACTGCATTGGCTCCCCGTGTGCATCAGGATTGATTTTAAGGCACATAACACCGGATTTAAAATCACTGCATTGGCTCCCCGTGTGTATCAGGATTGATTTTAAGGCTCATAACACTGGTTTAAAATCACTGCATTGGCTCCCCGTGTGCATCAGGATTGATTTTAAGGCACATAACACCGGATTTAAAATCACTGCATTGGCTCCCCGTGTGTATCAGGATTGATTTGAAGGCTCATAACACTGGTTTAAAATCACCGCATTGGCTCCCCGTGTGCATCAGGATTGATTTTAAGGCACATAACACCGGATTTAAAATCACCGCATTGGCTCCCCGTGTGTATCAGGATTGATTTTAAGGTCCTTTTACCAGTTTTTAAATGTTTTAATGGTCTTGCACCTTCTTATCTGTCAGATTTGCTTTTATTTTATTATAAAAGCCTGAGGTCCTCCGGCACCGACCTTTTAGTTATTCCCTGAACAAACATAAAAACATGCAGCGAGGCAGCTCTCCAGCATTACGCCCCACATTTATGGAACATCCTGCCGGAGAACCTGAGGGCCGCGGAGAATACTGAGATTTTTATAAGCAGCTCAAGACCCACCTTTTTAATTTGGCTTTTAATTAACACCCCTTTCATCAATTCTACTGATTTTAATTCATTTATTATTAGTTTATTAGTTAACTTTCTGTTTATTACCTCTTGAAGGCCTACTTTGTGGTGTCTTATACCTTTTCTGCTGCATTTTAATTAATTTATTTATCAATGTATTTTTTATTTGCATTTATTTATTTATTTCCTTTCAATATGCATCTTATTATTTTAGGTTATTCATCTTATCTTAGTTTTTAACTCTAGTGTTTCCTCAGTGAGAGCCCTCTGCGTCGGGGGCGCCTGCTGGGCCTGGCAGCTGCAACGCTGGTTTGGGGTCGGCGCCCCCAGGTGGGGAGGAAGCTCCATACCATCACCTAATGGGGGTGGTGTTGGGGCCTTCCCCCCGCCTGGGATCGGGATGGGACTGCGGGTCCGCGGCCGCATTCTTGGGTAGGGCGCCAGCCTCCTGACGCAGACGGCTCCCTGTGATAGTGCTTCCTCTGATTCCCCCACACTCAGTCTTAGTATTTGTGATATTCTCTTTATATTCCAATTTAATCTAAAGCACACGATCGTTTTTGTGGACAAGGAATAAGGGTGGGGGGTTTGGGGTGGAAGGGGGGGGGGGGTCTGATGGGCGGGTTCTGTTTTTAACATGTTCAGCAATTTGTGCTACATTTTATTGTAGGTAAAGTGCTTTTTAAATAAAGATTGATTGATATTCGAAGTCTCAGAAATTTTACACTGAGGAACATTTTTCTGAATTTGACAGTTTTTCGCAGATTGGTGAACCTCTCCCTGTCTTTTCTTCTGAGAGACTTTGCCTCTCTAAAATGCTCTTTTCATACTCAGTCATGTTACTGACCTGTTGCCAATTAACCTCATTAGTTGTAATTACTTTGTCAGCCTTTTTTTTTGGATGTATTGCTGCCGTCAACTTCAAAATGAGCTAATATTTTTCATGAAATGGTAAAATCTCTCACTTTCAACATCTGATATGTTGTCTATGTTCTATTGCAAATAAAATATGTGCTTATGAGATATTTGCAAGTCATTGCATTTAGTTTTTATTTACATTTTACAGAGCATCCCAACTTTTTTGGAGTTGGGGTTGTATTTCAATAAATAGATGATAACAAATATTTTCACATCACAGAGGGAAAAGGAAAAATGTGATCATCAGCCAGTTGGCGCGGTGCACCGAAATTATTTACTGAGAGTTTTATTTGGCTATGATGAGTCAAGGTGTCCATAAATAGGAAGCTGACACACTGTGCATGATTACAATTTGAGATCTTCGCTGTCTATTAACTCTGATTGCACTGTGCATTCTCCACAAACAACACGGTCCTTGCAGGTCACATGGAGATTATGTTTGCACAGCTGGGGTGCGTCTCCTGAAATCTACTAACTTACATGGTTGGAACCACTAGCTGAATCGACGAACCATGTAAGTTGCTAACATAGTTAGCTAGTATGGTTTTGGGAAACGCATCCCTCGCTGGTTAGCACGCTTAAGGTTTTCACCATTAAAGTATTTGGAAATAATTCTGCATTCGACCTCCACCAATATCGAATGAAATGAGTACTTTTTTGGCCTACCTTGATGTTTAGGTACCCAGTGAAACATTTGGGTGTGTAAAAACGTCAAGCGTACATCAAATTGAAAAAAATTGGTTTCATTCCTTGTGCTGCTTTACGGTATTAGCATATGATGGCGATAGCCGTATTACTGACGACATTGTGGATTGCTAGGGCATGTGCAGCATATGCATTCGCAATTAAATATTAATATTAAATTCTTAACCCCCTTCTCACAAATAAAACCCTCAAAATATATTGTCGCCCCCTTTTAAAATCGTACTGGCGAATAAAAAGCCGAAAAATAGTGGCAGTTGGATATGGAATTTTTTCAAATTATAAAGGTTACATGGGTAACAGTTGTCAAACTTGAATTTTGTATTTTTATAGCGAAAAGAGTTAGCATGCTAGTTTGCTAATTATTCATCCCATTGACTGGAACAGACTAGAAGCTTACACCTTTTTAATTCTCCAGTTGCAGCTCCCAGTCTTCCAGCTTCGGTATCATGGCCAAAGTTTCGATTTTACTCAAGGCTTTGTGGTGGGAAATGGATTTATTTTCCTTTTTTAGTCATATTTTGCATTAAATAGTTTCTACACTCATTTTTGGTTGTGCTTATTAACCCCTTTCTGCAGAAGCCAAATTTGGCTATTAATGGGTTACCCACTTTAATGCTGTATAATTCAAGATTTAAGCTTCATAAAGAGGAAAAATGTGGCTCAATTCAGAAGAGACACTTACAGCATTTAGAATTACATCGTATTTCAGTTTATTTTCATGATTTTGGTAGAGAAAATGAGCTGCAAACAAAAAAAATCTTCATGAGAATTCACCATTGAAATTGCAAAAAAAATTATTCTGAGGATTGAAAAACTGCTGGGGCTTAAAACTTTACATTTCTGGTATCATAAACTCCTTGAGCACAAGTAGAATTCATCCTCAACATTACATTCTAGATTACCTACATGCTATTAGCCAAATTATACAGCTACCCAAGTGCCTCCCCAAAGTCTCAAAATGATGTACTGTCAAATCATTAAAAAATCATGTATTTAACACAAACAAAGTTTTAAGGCATGAAATTTAATATGAACAAATGATTTTCTGGTTGAGTTTAGTATGAATTTATCAATATCAGTGCAGTTGAATATCAGTGGTCACCAGTAACCTCTCCAAACACAAAACATGCCTTTTCTCCATAATAAAGTTTAGAGTTTAGGCCATTTTCTTCAAAGCCAGCACAAACACGCATTAAATAAACTGCTTATTAAACGTTCAGAACATTCACCCTGTAATGGAAGCTACCAGTTCCCTCTTCTAAGCTCATGAACCCATTTCAACACTTATAAAGAACAAGTACATCTCACTAACTCAGTGATATCTGAATTCTGAAATATACCTTATTTTAACGGAATAGACACTTCACTTTCAGGGAATATCAAACAATCCATTGCCTCTCCCGATTCAAAAGAAACGTGCAATGAACGTACCAGGGGGTCCATCCAAATGCACGGGCAGTTCGCGTTTTAACCAGGAAAAAAACCTCGACATTCGACTTTGTCGAGTATGTATACATTCCAAAATGAAAAAAAGTAGCAGCCTGACCTTTTTCATGAATCCCTCCTCCAGAGACCGATCCAGTGGCAAGAACCCTCCGGTCCTGTTTCATTCGAAATAATTCCAACTGACCATTTCCTTATCTCATTTAAATCCTGTGAATGTAACTGAACACTTCAAGGCCAGTTTTGCTAACCTGTTTTATATAAATCGCGTCTATTTTAGCCCCGTAATGTGCATAATGTAGACAGGATACAACCGAGCCTGCTGATACGCATAGGTTTGTATGCTCTGTGTTTGTCCAATCAATGTGTTTCACTTACTCTAAAATGTTTAAACACTCGGGAATTGGATAAGAAACGAGCCAATCAATACATTGTTACCAGGGAAACTTCACGAGGTCATGAAGTGTAACTCTACAATTACGCAGAAGACCCTGAGTGTATGGTTGAGTGATTGGCTATCAACGCCAGTACTTGGGTGGATATAAGGAAGCGCTGGATTTGTCAATGAAGGAATCTACGCGTAAATCCACGGTAGGGAACTACGATTTTTTTTTGTTTGTGACAACTGTAATTGACAGTAGAATGTGAGAGAATCAATACCATATCGATTTTTTTGCCTCAGAAAACTGATTTTTCTGAAACACTAATTGGAATACTGATGGCTCACTGTGGCTAAACTGGTTGCAACGAAAGATAACGATTTTTTCTGTGTCAAGATATCGTTTTTTTAAACTGCTGGATCGATACTATGGGCAAGGATATTAAGTGACACCCTGGGTTTATTAACAGGCTTTTCTGAATTGAATTTATGGGGAAAACTGGGGACCGGAACAGTTTGGGTTTGTCTTATGAATTGATGGCTTATTAGCTCATTTGGCGCCACTGACGTTGATCTATGTTTTTGACATGAATCTACGTTAATGGCGCTTGGCGTCATACTATTTGCCAGAATTGCACTACCACCTATCTTCGCCAGATGGCGCTGCAATTTCACCACCACGCTCGTGGTTGCTAAGAATGTTCTTGTGTTTACATTTCCCCCTTGTATTCAGTGCATAACAATCGCCTGCTGCACCATTGAAAGTGTGGCACCAAATGAGTTAAGCCGCAGTTTCGGTAATTACTAACCCGCAGTGATATTCAGAATTTTCCTGTCAGTCAGGGATCTGGCTGATAAAAGCAATCCTCGGTGAAGCGTTTGGCGCAGATCACCAAGCCTGATCTAGGCTCCCTGAAATCTGTTGTTTTCCTCTTCACAATATCTACCCATGCCTTATGAATTGTGGTTTTTTTTTGGATATTTATGGACCATGATGCCTCTGCTTGCATCGGCCTTATTGCTGCAGCCATAAACAAGGCAGATATTTGACATTTTCCCAAGGGAGACGAATCACTGAGTCCCATGACATTGACAATGTGTTCTCTGCCACTGGTTAGATACCTCCTGTGAGTCATCGCTGAAGATGGCCGAGGATAAATTCTTTCTGAGATGATCGCCATTTGCTGCGATTAAAAAGCGAATACATTTGTAAAGGCTGATTACAATTTGAAATGAACAGTGCACAAAGGATGTAATTATATTTAAGATTGTGTGGTCCAAATCTTATTTTTGATTGAACAAGACTCTAATCAATAGTGAGAAGTAATCTTTTAAAATTGAGATGCTAATGCTGCCTTGTGGCCTTCAAAAGATTTTTGACACTGTCCACTGCAAAATCATTGGATCCCCAGGTTAAGATGAGTAAAAATTGTTAAATGAAATACACCTCTTAGCTTAATCTGAAATTAAAAATGAAGAAAAATTCAGTGCTACACTGAAGCTCATTTATTTAGAGAAAAAAACAATTTAATTATTTTTTTTGCTGACAGCAAATCTGAGTGCAATGATTGTGGTGTCCAACACTCACTGTATTTCAGAACGGGACTGGACCATAATTCTGTCCTTCAGGCTCGTGAATTGACTTGACCAATTTTTTAGCATTACAGGGTGTTTAAAAAAAAGTATACCCAAACAAAATCATAATTTTTTATGAAAAACACTTAATATTTTTTTAAGTGTAATATGTCGTTGGAAAGGGCTGATTGAGCTCTTTCCAATCATGCCTAGAACATGCATTCATTTCCACGGCTGAATGAGCTGCAATGCATCTTTTGAAGGGCACCAGATCCTCACTGTACCAAATGTCATGTTGAGGGGCCAGGGCCATGAATTTACTCTGGGGAACATTTCACTGAATAAATGAGTAATCTTCATCAATCTTTTTGTTTGATTTCTCTTCCCAATTCTTCGTAATGAAGAACACAACATTTGGTACAGTAAGGATCTGGGTGCCCTTCAAAAGATGCATTGCTGCTCATTCACCCTTGGAAATGAATGCATGTTCTAGGCATCATTGGAAAGAGCTCAATCAGCCCTTTCCAACGACATATTGCACTTAAAAAAATATTAAGGTTTTTTTAAACACCCTGTATAATAAGTAACCTATGAAATTTTCATTCTTGGTTGTTTTTGCTGGTAGTGGCAAAGATGAGACAATATGTTATGATTCTGGGTTTTTATGTGCTGGTTTTGTGTTCATGATTATTGTCTTTTATTTATTCTTTTTGGTTTTTGTTATATTCCGGTTTTTGGCTCATTCCATGTTTCAGTTCCATTGCACTTGTCTCCCCTGTCTTGTGATCAAGTTGGTTTAGTCCGTCTTCCCTGTCTGAGTGCTCACTGACTTTGGGTGATTTAAATGAAGTCCGGTGTTTAAAAATATTCCTTCGTATCTCGTTTTCTTCCTTCAACCTTCTGTTCTAATGATTAACAAGACTAACATTTGTATTTTGTATTCTAGTCTACTAACACAACTAACCATGTATATATTCGATGACTAAATTTAAGTTAGTTTAAGTTGTAAAGCTGCACTGCTGCTAATAGACTAATTCCCTCTTCGCAGTCGCCCTGTTGTATTCTCCGCCCCTTTGCTTTCCGCCGTCCTCTCCCTATGTTCAGCGAGAATCTCTCGCACGTGCTTAATTACTTTCCTGCTCTTGTTATCTGTGCACGTAGAACTCCTGGACCGGAGCTGTTTATTCGTTCATAGGAATGTCTCGTTATCCCTATCTGCGTTTTGGCATTCGCCAGATTCATGTAATTAGATAATCCCTCGTGTCAATCCTGATTATTGTTTCATTGATCGCACCTGTGCTCCCTTGTCATGTGTTCACCCCGGATGTGTATATAAGGTGTCTTCACATTCAGTTCCATGTCAGATCGTTATACTTCCTTGTTTCTTGTGCCACGTTTTTCGCCTCGACTCATTGCAATAGTATCTTTCTGACTGGATTGCCCGACTATCGATTTTGGTTTGCCCTTTTTGGATATTGTTGCATCTGTGAGTTTTGACCTTTTTCTGCCCGACCTTGATTTTGTGATTACTGCCCTGGTTTTTGATTCGGACTGTCTTTGGCTTATGAGTTTGTTTCTCCTCCAAACCTACGCCTGTGTACCGAACCCTTTTTGTCTGACCACAAACTTTGTTATTGGTGCCCCGGTTACGATTCTGGATTACGCCCGCTGGATACTGTTTTTGGATTGTGGACTTTGTACCGTTGCCAGCTCTGTTGGGGGGTTTCCCCCTTCAGAAATAAAGCCTCCTTTTTGTATTCTACTGGTTGTCCCACTTGGTTCATTTCGTAAATCCCAACACCATATTCTCTGGGGATTATAATATGTGGAAGTTAAGACCCACAAATGTAGCAAATATGAAGCAGAATTGTGAAAGTATCATTCGTGTCATTTTATTTGTTTATGATTTTTCTTTTCTTTTAGTTTTTTAGTGTTTACATAAAAATGTAAAAATATGGGCCATGTGAGGACATTAGAGTTTCTCTTTTTTGCTTATTTACTGGCTGACATATTTAATTCCAAACTGGGTTCTGTAAGGTCTTGGCATCTATAGCAGTCATGCGCCTATTTTACTGATGCGATGTGGTTTTTAGCATATCCGCTGGTAAAGGCTGCTCCTCTCACAAGCTGCCCCTGTTCCATTGAGGGCACTTGGATTCAGTATCCAAATGGTGCAACTGCAACAGTTATTTGGCCAGGAAAGGGGAAAAAATGCTCAATAATTCAAAAGAAAATACACAACACCATTACCTGTGCGTCACTCCTGGATTTCAAATGTATACATGACTACTTTAACCCTTTAGATGCCCAACTATAATAAAAGTTGAAAAATCTATGTATTCTCTTAATATGTCCCAGGTAGGGGCTGATAACAACCCAATAGTAATTTTTGGTGACCTTTGACCTCATTTTAGTTTTGTGTACATATGTCACTAAGTTTCTTGGATATAAAGAACTTTTGTCCATCATTGTTTTGGCAGTTGACATGCAGCTGAAGTATTAGGCATAGCTCATTTTTCATTAGCTTCTGTTCGTGTACTTTATCCAGTGATGAATGGGTGCTGATCTATCGTGTGGATTACACCATAGGCGCGGCCATATTGGAAAGGTTAGCTGGTGCAGCCAGTGTAGAGTCAGTTCCACTTTTATGCATCAGATCGCAGCACTGATGGTCTAAATATGTCACTATGGGCTTTAGGTTGCAAAATGTATGTGGGGTCAGTGGTTTTGACAACCCCCAAAATCGTGTGACAAATTTGTCACGGGGGGCATTTAAGGGTTTATATGACTAATGCATTGTATAAGTTGTATGATGACTATTTTCACTAACTTGGTGCTCGAAAAATGCATGAAAAAATTTCTTAGGCAAACTCTCAAGGGAGAGAGTTAAATGCCGAAAACAGCATTTCTTCCTGCCAGCTTGCCTTAATGGTGGTGTAATCCTGTTCCGCAGTAGCCTGAGTTGGGAGGTCCGGTCTGAAAGTGTACCCTGTTCCTGCCTGAAAGGTGCTACAGTTCTGAAGAACTTTGTCGGGAAGGATCAATTTGACGACATGGCCAGACGAAGAGCTGATGAGTACAGGAAACATCTGATAAGGTGAGAGAAGTATTTTGGGCAGTCGCCCGGTCCTTTCCTGCTTACTTTGGAGCTGTGTTCTTTAGGTGTTTTGAGGACATTGACATGCGTATGTTTCCGTGAGATTCTGAGACCGGCATTTACATGTTTCCAGTATCTAGTAAAATACAGTCTTGGACAAACAGCTAGGTCTAACGGACTGGGCTAACTTCCTTTGGTTTGGAAGAATCTGAGATTCCCTTTGACCAAAAGGCAGATTTTTTGCTCACCAAAACTTTGAGATTTTCATGAATTATATGCTTTTTTCTACAATGTCTTATTTAATTTTTTTTACAGAAAAAAGCCCCCACCAAACAAAGTTTTGTTAGCACCTGCAAACTCACCTCTGCAGTATCCAATCCATGGATTCACCGCCCAACCTCTGCAGAAGACCCTTATACCAGGTACTGGAACCTCATCCATCATTCTGCTGATAAAAAATACTGTATAATATCATAGAAATGTCCATTGCAAGGATAGATGTCAAATAGCCTGTGTTACTGCCTATTGTATAAAGGATAATTTAGTCAATGTCCAAAGTCTAACTGAGCTAACAAATACGTTGTACAATCCCATTTCACAAAAATACTGGTACGCTGTGTAAAATGTAAATAAACTAGATGGTGTGCACTCTATAGAGATGCTAACCCACGCCACTTGTTGACCTTGACCTTTGACCTTTCCACCTCAAAATGCAAATTTGGACAGGGTACCCTAGGATCATCTACCCCAAAAAGTTTGGTCACCCTAGCTTCAGTGGTGGCCGAGGTGTCGTGCGGACAGACACACACACACACACACACACACACACACACACACACACACACACGCAGACGGTGCTAAACTGTATACCCACGCTGCCTCGTCGGGCATGGGGAATAAATCAATTAATTAATACATTGCAGTATAACGAAATAAATGAGTAAATAAATACATTTGAATTAAAAAATTCCCTTGCATAAAAAGATTTCTCAGGATCTTTTGAATCTTTCAATGTTATTTTGTACCAGAGAAGATGAAATCTCCAAATTCTGCAATTTTACATTAAAAATGCTATTCTTGAATAGCTGGACTATTTGTGCGTGCAGTCTTTCTCAGAATGGTGAAGCACTCACCATCTTTACTCCTAAAGGACCTTTTGCACCCAATCACACTACTTACCTGCCGCCGATTAATCTAATTAGCTGTGAGACGTTCCTCCAGGTGTATTTTTTTTGCATCATACAACTTTTCCAGTCTTTTGTTGGCTCTTGTCCCAACTTTTTTTAAATGTGTGCATTAAATTTAAAATGAGCAGATATTTTTCAAACACAATAAAGTTTGTCAGTTTGAAGATTTGTGATGTTGTCTTTTACAATTTTCAATAAATGTAGAGTTTAAGTGTATGGAAGTCCCAAACTGCCAAAATAGAAAAAAAAATGTATAAATAAATGGCAGTATAAATTAAAAAAAGTGACTATCACGTCGCGGGTTCGATCCCCACCTCGTACCAGCCAGCAGTGGTCGGCAGCCTTTTCAGAGTAGAGCACAATTGGCCAATGTGCTACAGGGTTGCAAATTGGGAAGGCATTGCCGGGAAGGGAAAATAATAGTTGCCTTGTTCGTTGCTCAAGCGCCTCCTGTTGGCCAGACGGGCGCTCGTCAGGAACATTCTAACTCAGTTCATGTTTGGGTATTCTCCGCCTTTCTTCTGAACTTGCAAAGGTTCAACCAATGAGTGTATAAGAAGCGGCGGCTGACAGGCATGTGATTCGGAGGAGAGCCGCGAACTGTCTTCACTCTCTTGACTTGGCAGCAAGGGGTCACATATGAACAAACCTTGTACATAGTTCACCAATTGGGCATTCCAGATCTGGGTGGGATTGGAGATGCCAAGATTAAAAGAAAAAATAGTATCAAAGAATTGGGTTTCTTTACAGAAACAGATCCTGTTTTTCTTTGGACAGTAGGAAGAGGATTGTTCAGGTGACGATCTTTCCCGTTATTCAGGGTTCCCTCGGACATGGAAATCCTGGAAAAGTAGTGGCATTTTAAAATGTAATTTTCCAGGCCTGGAAAATTAATGGAATTTTGTAAATTCACTAAGGTTTAGGAAAATGGAATTTTATTTTCTCAAAACCGAAACTGAAGAAGTCTGGATTTATTATTAGGTAGGCAGGCTATTATTTTTTAAAGGTATTTGCCAGCTGTCATTGCGTAGCGCTCTAGAATCTTTGGTCAGAATTTAGTTCGCTACCACCATCTTGCTGTGTAGAGGGAAGCCAGATCGTTTGGGTGGCCGAGCAACAAAACTTCAGAACAAATCTATTTTTTATTTATTATTAATTATTAATAGTGACTTATAATTCTTGACTTATAATAATTCCACTATGATTATCGTCCTTTGCTTCGTCAAAGTGACCAGGGCATATGCAGGGCTTTCAAAACTAGCTGGCGGTCGGCAATTATCGCCGTCTACTTGGGATACAACGAATGGCTACTTGATAACTCTCATACTCGATATTATGAAATTCCTTTGAGTACAATCGTTGTTTCTTCTGTACAGTTTTAAGTGGTATTTTGAACAGAATAAGAATCTTGTATGGAATTTCCTTGTTTTTGTCAGCCATTGCCGTAACAGTCATCGCGCATGCACAAACCAGCTTCCATACGCGGCTTTTGTATTGAAAACTCAGTCGAATCCTCAGTTTTGACAGCTAGCCTTTGTATCTCGCGCGCTTGCCGATTCGCTACCCCTTGCCATTCAACGATTTGAATCGAGGCTGCAATGCCTGCAAATGGACCATTTCGAGTGGCATGGTCCTTGTGGTGTGTATTTGTGTGTGAGGGTCAGTGTTAGTGGCCCCTGGGGTTTGTGTGCTATTGAGATACTCCATGCCCCGCCATTACTGTAAGAAAGTAATCGGTAAAAGGACAGTCTAATTTATTTCGGTAGGTACTGTGGTTAGGTACTGTGACATCACAAACTGTTCAGCCAATTTAAAGAGAGAGAGAGAGGATAGTCGTGCAAGAGAGTCTTGTGTCCATCGGAAAAGAATGGGATCCATTTTTCATTGCTAATTATTAATATACTATAATTGATATCAATACGATTTCGACAAGCAACAATCTACATGTATAGAAGAATCATTTGCAGGTATGCAGCTTGTATGGTTGCTGTGAAAACTATAGGAGGAGTTAGTGTTGACAGGACAGTAATTTGTGAAATAAATTGTGAAAATGTAAATTGTGAATAAAACCAAAATGCAATGACTTTCAGATCACATGAGCCCATATGTGATTTACAGTAAAACATAGATAACACTTTAAATGTTGAAACTGAGACATTTTACATTTTCATCTGCAAAATTAGCTTATTTTAAATTTTCTGGCGGCAATAGGTCTCAAAAAAGTTGGGACACAGGCAAAAAAGGGCTGAAAAAGCAATTAATTATAAGAGAATCAGCTGAAAGTACATTTACCAAGTAATTAAGTTATCTGGCATCAGGTGTGTAACATGATTGGCTATAAAGGGATGTCTTAGAGAGGCTGAGTCTCTCAGAGGTAAAGATGGCCAGAGGCTCTCCAACCTGTGAAGGCTTGTTTAAAAAAATTGTGGAATACTTTGTTTATTGGCAAGGATTCCCATTAGCTGACACAAGACGTCAGCTGGTCTTCCTGGGGTCCAACAACATTAAATCATTACAACAAAACAAGATGAAAACATATCGAGACACACAATTCAAGGAAACATAACAACATTACCACACTAACAAATTATAACAAAAACATCAAGGTAGAAAAGATATTGCATAACTCTACATTTTCAAATTCATTGACTCACTTGTGTGATCGTAATTGTTTTTTGCCGCTTGCAATACTTTTTATGTTACGTTTGCCACTTGGAAGACAATTCCATGCCCCGAAAGCCCTGTATAAAACAGTTCTTAGCAATCTGTTTGGTTTTGTACGCGGTAGACTAGTCAGTCCACCAGGCGCGTGCAGGCCCATCTGGACGCTCTGGACTTTCCCCGGTGGCCTGTGTCCTTATTGGCCTGCCTGGCTGCCAATAAATAAAATGCAGCCACTGGCCCGCTGTTTCCAGGCGGACAACACACACTTGTTGCAACAGCAGCAGCGCTGGCAGCACTATGTTGACAGAGAACACGCCCCCTCACTGCATAGTGCACACGTAGCCAACATGAACTCTGTGATCAGAGGGTAGGATTGGTCGAAATTACGACGATCACCGTTTTAGGACTCGTGTTGTGACTGGTTAGTTGCTTTATGGCCCGCCTCTACACAGCCAAAACACTGGAAGTGTAGAGAAGCACATGGAGCAGTCTGCGAGAGGAGGGGGGATGAGTGAGAGAGACGCGTCCAGTGTTGCCAACTTTAATTGACTTTAATCGTTACTACTCTCGACATGCAGCGGGTGCTTCCGTCGGCCTGTCCCCCGTCACAGAGCACTCACAGGCGGCCCAGTCCTCTCGCAGCCGCCCCTCCTAGCTGGAGTCGGAGCAGGAGATGTTCACCCCTCCGTGTCCAAACTGCAAATGAATCGCACATGCGAACCCGCCGCTTTTTCTCAGTGTTGGTTTACAGTCACGGCGGGATAAATGTGATTTTTTTTTGTCTAAATAAATAACTGTATTAATAAAGATACTCGCCTCGTCCAGACAGTTCCGTGTGTGTTTGCATTTCTCCGTGACACAAGCTAAACCTCTAGCTTAACATGGCTCAGTCTAAACTGTACAGTCAAAAGTACAGAAAGGAGTGGGAATCAAACCCTGAATTCAAAGGCAGGTTGAAGCAGTTTATTGGGGATGATACTCGGGCATACTGCATATATTGCAAGGCTGATTTCTATGCCAAACTAAGCGATCTAAAAAAACACATGGCAACTCCAAAACACATGCACAAGGTGTATTATGCAAATTGGGTAATGACGTCATCTATCGACTTCTAGGACAGCCAGTACAATAGTTTTATATTCAATATTGGTATTCTTTTTAGCTATTGTAAGCTGGCATGACATCTAAACAATTTGCTGACAAAATAATACAAACATGTTTTTGTGTAATTCTGCACATTATATAAATAATATAGAACAAAAGGACACAGTATGACGTAGAGAAGAGATTAGAGAAAACAAAAGTACTGGTATGGAGGACTGTGTGGAGCTGTCGTCATGGTTGTGTATAATAGAGTGTTGTTGTGTGGCTGTCAGTCTAATAGTGTTGTTGTAGTTGCTATGACAACTCTAAATGCTGCCTAAAGTAGTCTTTTTTTGAAGAAAAAAACCCACAAATTTTTCGCCGCGCGCGCTTTGCGTCCACCGCAACACTTCAGTGGCCTACCTGCTTGGTAGTCTCCCGCCCTGAATTGGATCCCCAGCACGCCCCTGCAGCCCACTATTTGCCCCTCTGGTGAAATGTAAATGCGCATTAGTGCTGTAAATTATTTTATCAGAGATACATTTGGGAATGTTAATTAGAATAACTTTCAGAAAAAATATAAGTAAATTGTAAGAGTCTTTTTTCAACATGCAACCATTAAAGATGTTCATGCGCTTTTTCAGAGTAGCGCACAATTGGCCATCGTTTTTGGGTTACAGGGTTTCAGGGTTTCAAATTGGGAAGGGACTGCCGGATTTGGGTATATAATAATAACAGCTTTGTTCGTTGCACCAGACAGGCACTCGTTAGGAAGACTCCGGGTTGGTTCATGTCCGGGTATCCTCCGCCCTAGTTCTGAACTTGCGAAGATTCAACCAATGAGTATATAAGAATCAGTGGCAGACAGGCATGTGCTTCGGAGGAGAGCCGAGAACTGTATCACTATCCTGAGTTGGCAGCAAGGGGTCGGATACGAGCAAACTTTGTACATAGTTCCCCAACTGGGCATTCCAGATTCTGGTGGGATTGGAGATGCCAAATTATAAAAAAAAAAAAAGAAAAAAGATGTTCATGCATAACAACAGCATTAGTTCTATAAGGTCAGCCAAGAATGAGCCTTGCTGCCTTATTTTGTACAACTTGTAACCTCTGAAGTAGCCGCCTAGAAGCAGAGCCCCACACAACAGAACAGTAATCCAAGTGGCATAGAACTAAAGCACTAAGAAGCTGGTTCCTCATTTCCAATGGAAGGAACGTTGTACACTTTCTTGCAGTGGCAATAGCTCTGGCCATTTTAAAAACAATTCTGTTGATGTGCTCTGACCATGATGAATCAAACCAGAGGCCAAGAAGCTTAACTTTTTCAACTTGCTGTATAGGTTGACCTGCAATCTGTAAAACCATTGTAGGATCAAGAGCAATTCTTTAATAGGAACCTAATACCATAAAGACAGTTTTAGAAAAATTAAGCACCAACTTATTTGTTTTTATCCAGTCATAGAAAATTTTCAGATCACTGGATAAAACCTGATTAATCTCTGAGACTGTAGTAGCAGCATAATGAAGAGTCAAATCATCAGCATAGAGTCAGACTCGCCTGTCGAATAGAAAGTGGCAGATCATTTGTAAATATAGAGAATAAGAGTGGCCCCAGACAGCTCCCCTGTGGAACATCACAATCTAACCCTCTACTGCCTGAGAAAGGACCGTTAAAATAGACCCTCTGAGACCTAGAAGACAGATGCCTCCTGAAAAATTAAATAGCTGAGTATTAAAACTACAGCTGATGAGTTTTTGCATTAAAAGATCATGATCAATCAAATCAAAAGCGGCACTGAAGTCTAACATGACAGCACCGACCAGCATTGACCTATCGATAACTGAAAGCCAACTCTCTGACATTTGTGTCAAAGCAGTACTGGTTGAATGACCGGCCCTGTATGCATGCTGGTGTTCAGTTGTTAAATAATTAGCTGAAAAATAGGCCCGAACTTGCTCAAACACAATCTTTTCTCATAATTTGCAAAGAACTGGAAGAATGCTAATAGGCCTACTGTTGTGACCTTCGAAAGTTGATTTAGCATCTTTAGGAAGTGGAATAATCTTTCCCTCCTTCCACAATAATGGACACTCGCCACTGATTAGACACCTGTTAAAAATGTGACAGATTGGTTCGGAGCCATTCTCAACAGCTCGATGTCAAGGTGGTCAGTGCCATTGGACTTTGAAGACCGGCAGAGAGCGCAATAGCCTTTCCACAGCCACAGCATCGACCATATGGAGTTCAAAAGTACAGTTTTTACCTTTCATAATGTGTTGTTTCATCAACACCTCAGAGTTATTACTGATGGTATTGTCCATTCCCAGCCAAAGCTTGGACACCTTGTTGAGAAAATAGTCATTAAAATAATTAGGAATATGAAAAGGCTTTGTCAAACAAACGCCATTTGATTCTAGAAACGAAGATTGAGTAAGATTTTTTTATCCATGAAACATTCCAGAGTTTTTTTATTGCTATGGCTGTTTTCAGAAATTTTCTGCTAATAATAGATTCTGTTTTTTAATCTATTCATTTTAGTAATCTGGTTTCTGAACTTACGGAAATAATATCTATCATCAACCAAACCTGACAAAACAGAAGTCTCCTTGGCCTCATCTCTTTGCAACATTATGTTCTTCAGAGAATGATCAATCCATGGGGCACATTTAGCTTTAACAGTAAACTTTAAAGGGGCATGTGTGTTCACAATTTTCATAAAATAATCCATAAATATATTCAGAACTCCCCCAGTACCATCTGCAGAGATCATATCCTTCCATTGAACTGTACCCAGATCATAAAGAAAGTCCTCCTCAATAAATTTCTTATAGCTTCTTGCAAGTACAATTTTAGCACTGGCTTTTGGAAGCTTAGTCCTCCTAGAAACTGCAATAATATTATGATCACTGAAGCCGACTGGGATAGACACAGCTATGGAACACACATCAGGCCTATTGGCATAGATGTGGTCTATTCATTTGGAGGTGGTGAATCCAGAACAATTGACAAAGGTCTTTGTAGATTGAGACATAATTTGGAATAATCCACAGGTGTTGGTAATGGATTTGAGCTTATTTCTCAAAGAACAATTATCCTATAGCCAATCTACATTAATATCTCCGTACAAATACAATTCACTGTTTTCTTCTGTAACTCTATCCAACATATCACACATTCTATTGAAGTACAGGATATCACAGCAGGGAGGCCTGTTACAGCAGCCCACCAGTATGGATTTTAAGTGTGGTTATTGTACCTGGAACCAGATAGCTTCAATATCATTGGTAACAAGATCATTTACTGTTTTACTGGAAATCGGTCACATATGCAAATTCCGACTCCGTCTCCGCCCCCGAACCTGTTTCTGTCCTTCCTATGCAAAGAAAAACCATCAATGGCCACATTAGAGTTGCTGAAGGAATCGTCCAAATGAGTTTCAGAAACAGCAAGAATATTTATCTTAATAGCTTGCAGTAAGAGAGGCAGCTCGTGTCTTATTTCTCAGACTACTTATGATAATGTGGGCAAAGACTAAGCCCTTCTAAGGTAAGCTGCTGATAGACATCACGTTAAGAAACACCACAAATCCTTTGAAAAGCACAACATGTAACAAACACCACAGTCAACACAGAACACGCAAAGATAGCCACAGCCATGTTTTGGAACAGGCAGAGACAGTTAATGAAATGTTCATTAGTTACCATGGCAACCATAGTAAGGTTGCGTGTGTGACGTCACAAGCGCGCGCCATTATTTACTGCCGTGGGAAACATGTTAGCAGTCATACCCTTTAGCTCAAACTTTTTCGTCCCCGCCAGTCGACCGATATGTAATTTCATAGTTACAACTCAGTTACAACTGTCGATCGATGAAAAGTTTATCGATGAACTGATGGGTCTTTTTGTTGCTTTTCCTGCCATCTGTCATGTTTGGAAAGAGTAGATGTCGTCCTCTCATGATCTTCGGGGAGTAGTGATCAGTTATCGAGAAGTCGGGGCTTTTCAGCTCTTTGCCCTTCTCCATGATGGCTTTCTTCATTTTGAATTCAGTGACTATCGCCCCCACGGGACGAGAGCTCTGGACCCCAGGCTTGAATTGCCCGAGACGGTGCGCTCTGCAGAATCGGATCGCATCCGTCCTCAGCTTTTCCATCTTGAGATTGTCAGCCAAGAAAGACCTGACAATCTGCTCCGACTTCAAGTTAGCGTCACTACCTCCCTTAGCTTCACCAGATTGTTCCGGAAGCCCATGAAAGATAATATTGTCTCTCATGCTTCGGCTCTGCAAATCAAGCTACTCATTCGCAGTTTTGAAGTCATCTTCTTGAAGCTCCCTTGTCTCTCGTTGTGGTCTGATGACATCAGCTCGCAGAGAAGCGTTGTCCTTCTTTAAGACTTCAATAAGGAAGTTTTTAAACTCCACCGATTGCTTAAACTCCTCCACATCCTCAGTCAACTTCTTCAAAAGATCAAGCTTCATCAGCTGCTTTTGCATGGTAGCCATAGATACGTCTTTCTTGTAGTTCTACCAGAAACCGGTCCTCCGTATCGCTAGAACCGAGCTGTTTCCTGCTGCATTTGTTACTGCGTTTAGCATCCTTTTTACCCGACATGTTGTGAAAAAAAAACTTCAATAAAGACTTCGGAAAAATCTTCAGTGGATTCATCCACTTGTAATTCCAGTTTGGTAATGTCAGAGATGTCAGATCTTGGATCAGACCCAGTATCCCGATCCAGCTAGCGGAGATTGCGTGATGCGCGGGTGCACTAACAACTAGCCTCAACTGTCCATACCTTGGAAACCACTCTATAACAATGTTCCTCATCATCAAATTTCGAAAAGGCTTTGACGGTCTCATCATCGGCAGTGCTTAACATCATCAAAAGATTCAGAGAAACTGGAAAAATCTCTGTATGTAAGGGACAAGGCCGAAGACCTTTACTGGATGCCCGTGATCTTCGGGCCCTCTGACGCCACTGCATCACTCATCGGCATGATTCTGTCATTGACATTACTAAATGGGCCTAGGAATACTTCAAGAAACCACTGTTTGTAAACATAGTCTGCCGTGCCATCCACAGATGCCACCTAAAACTCTATCATGCATAAAGGAAGCCATTGTTGAGCATGATCCAGAAGCGCCGCTGTGTTCTGTGGACCAAAGCTCATTTAAAATGGACTGTAGCATGGGTGTCGTGTCCTTCGGGCTAAAGAGGAGAAAGTCCATCCCTCCTGTTATCAACATTCAGTTCAAAAGCCAGCATCTCAGATAGTATGGAGATGCATTGGTGCATATGGTGTGGGACACTTGCATGTTTTAAAAAGCACCATTAAAGCTGAAAGGTATATTAAGGTTTTAGAGCAACATGTGCTCCCCTCCAGACGACATCTATCCCATGGAAGGCCTTGAGTAATTTCAGCAGAACAGTGCAAAACTGCATAGTGCAGCTATTACAACAGCATGGCTTCGTAGTAGAAGAGTCCGTGTGCTGAACTGGCCTGCCTGCAGTCCTGGGGCCTCATGTACTTACAATTGCGTGGATTTTATACTTAAATATTGCGTACGTTCATAAAAAGAAAAGTAGCATTTTGTAAAAAGTATTAAATTTATAATATAGCGGGCTACCAATTCAGCTTGCAAATTTGAATGAAAAATCTGAATCAACTTTAATTTTGCAAAAATGCTAAATTCCATTTCTTTTTTGCATTTTTTCTAAAGTCACGTTTGTCTTCATACATCTGACATCCGCAAAAAAAGTAGCGTACGCATCTTCTCTGTTCGTATGCTCTCTTCATACGAGGCCTCTGATCTTTCACCGATTAAGAACATTTGGCGCATAATTAAACAAAAAGTCTCCAGCAGCTGAAAGCCTGTATTAAACAAGAGTGGGATCAAATGGCTAAACTCAAGAAACTTGTCTCCTCAATGCCCAGACGCCTCTACTCTGTGTTAAAAAGAAGAGAGGATGCTACTCCATGGTAAACAGGCCCATATCTCAATTTTTTTGAGACCTGTGGCAGCCATCAAATTTGAAATGAGCTCATTTTGTGAATAAAATTGTAAAATTTCTTATTTTCAACATTTGCTATGTTCTCTCTGTTCTATTGTGAATAAAATACTGGCTGGTGTGATTTGAAAGTCATCGCGTTTTGATTTTATTCACAATTTACACTTTGTCCCAATTATTTTGGAATTGGGGTTGTATAAGTCGCTATTGATAATTAATAATTAATTAAAAGTAGATTTGTTCTGAAGTTTTGTTGCTAGACCATCTAAGTGATTCTGCTTCTACACAGTGAGGCGGCAGTAGAGAACTGCATTCTGACCAAAGATTCTGATGCAATGACAAATTTATGCTGTAAGATAAGTGGAAAAGGATAACGATGTAGCCGGTTATGGATGGCCTGGGCACAAACATGGCTTACAGTTGCTTCCTCCACTTTGGTGGCAAGACTGGAGGCCGAGGACTGTCTCTCCCTCTGTACCAGCAGGGAGATGTACCGGTCAGTGGGCTGGCTGGTCTTCCTGGGACGTCCTTTCCTGGCTGCATTGGCTATGCGTCCAGACTGTTTGTACTTCTTGATGATGTACTGCACGGTCGTGTGGCGTAACGATAGCCGAGTTCCAATTTTTCTGGTGCTTTGGCCTTCTTTATGTTGCTGAATGATTTGTTCCTGCATTCGACGGGGTATCTCGCCTGTCTTAGCCATATATCACAGGAATACATTATGGGCATGGTCAGGCCATTTATATATCTGTGTACAGAGGGAGTGTCCAGTATGGTCACGCTTGTCCAAATCAGACCAAGTGAGTCAACCATGTCCTGTAAACATCTTGAGTCAATTTTTGGTGAGTATTATAAGTTTTGTGACTCACTAATGGAACTGTACAGATACTTATTGGGTCAGATAATCGCCTTTCTAACCAAATATGCCATTTTGACATTAAATATTTGATTAAAACATATTGATTATCAAATATTTTAATCACTTTTACACACAATAGCAAGCATTTAGCCGAATACTCAAAAGCTGTTATGTAGTCGAATTTTCAAGTAGTGTACAAATACTTATTGGAGCCACTGTAGCTTGACTATGGGGATGTCCTGTACATGCATGTCTCTGACGGTACTTTAAGGCCTTTGGACACAGTTTATCTCAGCGCTCTGAGCTTTATCACTGGTGATGGTTTCCGCGCTCATCACTGTGTTTGATATAGTTCATTAGGGTGGTTTCCCCCTCATTTTAGAAGGAAGCTCCATTGCTTTTTATTTATCTATAAAGCATTGCTTGGCAGACTTCTTTCTTACCTTACTTGGCTTTTGTCCATCAAAATCCGAAGCCAGTGTGTCAGATCGCAAGGGTGGACTTTGTTAGAGGCTCCCAGCACTGGAACTAATTTGAGCTGTTCTGCTTTTTACCTCATTTGCACCCTGTGTCTGGAATAGATGCCAAGACTCTCTGAAGCTTGATTGAATCATTCCATTTGAGTCCTTCAAGAATCTACTGTGGGAGATGTTAGTTGAGGAGGCCAGATGTACTTTCCTTTAGTTTTAATGTAGGACTTGTTCTCTGTTCTTAGTCCTTGTATGTTTTTATTTGTTTTATAATTTTCTTTTTATCTTATTTTTAATTCTATTGTTAAGTTTGCTTCTCCTTCAATCTGCAACTGTTGTATGTAATTTTGTGAATTTTAACTGTGCTCTGTGTCTTTAACCTACTGTCATTGTTTTGTTGTATTCAGGGCTCTCCTGCAAAAGACACCTTGGTCTCAGTGGGACTTCCCTGTAATAATAATAATAATAATAATAATAATTATAACTAGAATTTTGCAATTTCGGAAGAATTGCGGGTGTGATTTCTGTGCTGTTTACTTCCCGGCCTGTTAAATCGCTGATGTTACACTTCAATGCTGCTCAGAGCTGTGTGTGTGCGTGTATTTTTTTCAGTGAGAAACACAGACAGATGTGTGCGTGTGTGTGTGTGTGTGTGTGTGTGCATGAGTCTGACAGAGCAGCTCCTCTATATGTGTGCGTGTCACTATGGAGACAGCAGCACCTCTGTGTAGTTGCCATGGAGATCTCACAGGTGCTGTGAGACAGAACTTTTGGCAAAAAATCTTCAGTGACACTGTCTGAACTACTGCAGGCAGACCGTAGGTGCTATGGTGAAAACAAAAATATTGTGAGCGAGAGGAGACTCTGGGGATCGTCCCCATGTATTTTTTTTTCTTGTAGTGTCAAGTATGTGGTCAGGGTGGCAATTTAGTTTTTCAACTTTCTTCCTAAACCTTTCTGCTCCTGTTATAATGGCTGTCTATGGGGCAGTGGGGCTGCGCTCCTGTCACTTGGGGACGCCTAGAGTCTCAACGCTTTGTCTGTTTTCTTCCACAGTGACATTTTTCAGGCCTGCACGAATTTTCCTAAGTTTTGATGTAGAATTAGCGTGTGTACGGTGGAAATTGTTTTCCCAAGTCATTTCTTTGCCTCTCTCCTCTCTAAATCCTTGAGTGCGCAAACATTCCGCCCATTGATTTCTATTGGAAAAATTTGTTGGAAAAATGCAATTATCGCGGAAACGATTATGGTTCCGAATTACAAAAGTCATAGCATAAATTTCCGGATTGAGCCGCACATTCTGATTTCTTTCATGTGTGTTCGGACCGCATGAATTTTCGAAAAACGCGGCGGAATAATAAAAATAAAGAAAATGGCGGAGAAGAATATAATAATTTGTGAATGCTGAAAGCATTCACACCTAATAATAAATTTCAACTAGCTGATGAAACAGAAAAGCCCCTCTAAGAAATGTCACAAAATGGCACTAATAAGATGCTACAAAATTAGATATCAATAGATCTTTCTTGGCGAGTCTTCAGTCATCCTCACAACTACAAAATCTGGAAAGGTTTTAACACGACACCTTGGGTGTTCCATGGGCACTGCTGTAGCGGATAAGTGAGACCACTCTTGCTCTGCCCTGCTTTGGTTTCCTGGATCTGTTGGTACCTAGTGATATACTGTCATGCACACATTGGGCTCGGTCTGAGCTTCTTCAGTATTGCACTAACCAAATTTGAACCTTATCTCCAATTCCCTGTGTCAAACTTAACTCATTCCCTACGGCAAACCGCTGCCAACGGCGCGGCAAATTCTACCATTCCTTACGGTAAGCTGGTGCCACCGGCGTGGATGACCTTTCGCAGTCCGATGAAAACAAGAAATCAGTTGACAATCGCGGTGATGGGCCACCTGTACTTCAGTACTTTTTATTGTGTAATTGTCAGGAAAAGTATTCCGTACAAATGCAACAATTTTATATAAAAGGGCTCATTTAAACAAAATCCAAAAATGCTTTTTATTTACATTTTACACAGCTTTACAACTTTTTTCAAAATGGGTTGCTACAGATAATATAATTCTAAATTGCAGTGTCCTTACGATGAAACAATGAATCTTAAAGTCATTTTACTTCATTGTATATTTGCAATGCTGGCTTAAAAGAATCAAGTGTTTGATTTGCTTGCTTGTGAAGAACTTTAACCATTCATGGTGGTGAAGATGAACTGTAAAGAACACTCGTGATGGTTTTGGTTCAGTTTAGCTGTAAAGACCACTGTGGTAATCGTTAAATTCAGCTGTAAAGCACATTATGGTGATAGTCAAGTTTAAGCGTAAAGCACACTGTGGTGATTATCAAGTTTAACTTTGAAGAACACTGTGGTGATAGTCAAGTTTAATTGAAAAAAAAAAAAAACACTGGGGTGATAAATTAAGCAGGAAAAAAACCGTGGTGACCATGAAGTTTAGCTGCAAAGCAAGCTTTGGTGACACTCAAGTTTAGCTGTGAAGAACTTCATGTTGCTAGTCAAGCTTAATTGAAAAGAACACTGGGGTGATAAGTTTAGCTGGGAAAAGATTGCGGTGATCATGGAGTATGGCTATGAAGAATGGTTTGGCGACAGTCCAGTTTAGCTGGTAAAAGCTCTGTGGTGATAGTCAAGTTTACCTGTAAAGCATGTGTTAGTGACAGTCAAGTTTACCTATAAAGTATGCTTTGGTGACAGTGAAGATTAGCTGTAAAGAGCTAGGTGGCGATAGTCAAGTTTTTTTGTAAAGACCGCGTCTTAGTGATCCACTTTTCCTCGGATGGATCCTGTATTGTGAGAAAGAGGGGCACCCACGTGTGGCCATAGGCCTAGCTGACCTTTCACCTTTTTCTAGGTGTCCTCCCCTGGAAAATTTTTGATTTTGCTTAGAGGGCCAGATAATGCTATTTTCTAGCATCTGCTGATTCAAATTGTAATGGAGATGAGGCAGGCTACTTTTGAATACTTAAAAAGTATTCACACCGGAGAATTCCGGTGTGAAATTGACTTGGGGTGTATTGAAACATGATAACGAGTACTAACTTTTGTTGAATACCCCACCTCCGTACGCATGCAACATTTCAAAATACATGGCTTTTTAGCTGAAGCTCCAAACAGGCTTACAATGGTAGTGAATCGGGCTTAGCGTACACTCCATCTGCAGTGGGTAGGTTAACTCCTTCTACCCACTGCACGCTTTCGTACTCTTTCATAATAATGGCCACTAGGTCACATGATCACAACCATCCAATCAGCGCACTCATCCTGCTTTAAGCTGAGAATCTATAACATCGTTTGTCATTGGCTCTGGGCGACCCATGTGAGGGGGTGCCTGGCCCTGGGGTGGTATGTTGCGCTTCCAGCCCTTGTGATTCTGTTTGAAGTCCCTTAGCTGTGAGGCCAACTTCGCCAGGTCGCGCTTGTAATCACTCTCTTGCTGCATGTATCTGCTACGAGTTTTAATCAAATCTCATCAACTGATTATGACACCTGCAGCAGATGTAAATCTCTCATATTAGTGGCAACACGAACTGCCAGAACCATAGATATATATATATATATAATATACATTTAGAACACTAGATTGCTGATGTCATTGTATTTACATTATCCAAACTTCTTCATTAAAATGGTTTCCTATGAGGCCAATTTCAAATAAGTCGATGTAAGCGAGAAAATGCCGAGATGCGCGGCTGCCTTTTGCAGCAATATTTATTTGAAAAGCTGTAATAAAACGTTTCATGCGTAAGTTAACGTATAAACGTAAAGTAGTCACTTTAATAGAAAAAATCACGTTTCGTGCTAGCTAGCTAATTAAGCCATCCCATTGACTTGAACAGACCGCTGACTGAAAGCGAACGCTAGCGATTGACAACGGTCACCAGCGAGCTGCCTTGGTGTTTGCGGGGACTACATTGACTTAGTGGTAAATAAAATTAAAAAGGTGGCTAACAAGCTAGCTAGCTACTTGTAATTGATAACGTAAACGGGCATTCATCGACGTTTCTTTTAATGGCGATAACTTCCAAACAATTATCTGATTAGAGGTAAAAGCGTTGATCGCGTCACTTCTCTGCTGTACTTTAACGTTAACACCGAAAAACATTTTGATCTTCGCTTTAGAAAGTGTGCCGCTTTCCATCCTCCGAAAAGGACATATTTAGGGAGACAAAATGTTGCTCAGCACAGCGATACCAAAATAACATTGACTCGCACGCAAATGTTTTTGAAAATGTGATTTTAAAGTACGCGAAAATGAATGGGAGTCTATGAGCGAATATTACTTCCGGGTTTATAGGCTCGTTGAACAGATGCTTCACTTGAGCGTGCCCTATCAGTGATCTAGTGTTCTATATATATCTATGGCCAGAACTCGTCCAAGTCTGTGTCCACCCATGTCAAAACTTGTCCCAAATGACCGTTTGCCAGCGATGTCACACATCGTCTTCCACGTGCGAACATGGTTCCTAATCTTATATCGCACTGACATACCACGCACAAGCATGAAAGCCCTTCGGCACAACGGTATACCCTTTTTTTGGGAGTATTTTCTGCGAAGATCATCGCAGATTGTTTACCGTTTACATGTTGTTTCCGCTATTCCGTCTGCTGCTGGCGACGCATTTGTAAGCTCGGCGCTGATTGGTCCTCAGTCGTCGTCGACTTGCGGTTGCCACCTAGTGGCCATTATTATGAAAGAGTACGAAAGGGTGCAGTGGGTAGACGGAGTTAACCTACCCACTGCAGATAAAGTGTAGGCTTAGCGTTGCTATGCAAAGAAATCGCTATTTTTTTCATCATTAACAAGGCTCGTAGCTCCACACTTGATCGCTAGAATTCTGAGGGACCTGACATTTAAAACGAGGCACTGAGAACTTTGAAAATGCACAGGTAGTTTATTAAAAAAGACTTCTATGCAAACAGTACCTTGAGGTAGCTTCCAGTTCCCTCCGTCTTGAAAGTTACAATAAGTCGATTGACGAGCACGAGCGAATAGTTTGCAATCTGTTCCCCTGTCCTTCCTATTCGTTCTTCTTTACATGAGCGTGAAGAAGTAGTAAATGCCTTTACACTCGTGTCCAATCAGCTGTTTCCAGTGGGCGACACCGGCATTTAAAAAGAGCATCTATTGATTCTGCAGTAACAGAAAATCTTATGGACATCTCGAGCAGCGCGGGGACGCGGTGCAGTGGCAATAGCAGTTCTCTGTTCAACTGAGCGTAATCGTCATTGGAAGCGTGCGCCTTTGTGATCTGATGTCCTTGGTTTACGGGTGTGCAGTTGTCTTTGGAAGTGTGCGCATTGGGTAGGGCAGCTGGACATGGTGGCCGGTGTTCTTCTCCGCAGCAAAAGCATTTCTCGTTATCCCGGTTTTGATGAGTGTAAGGCCTATTTTTCCTGTGTTCCCTTCCTCTGCACTGGTTAGCCTGACGACCCAATTTTTCACAATTATCGCAGTTTATTTTATCATTCGGAATATTGTCGCGCACGGCTGCAATGGGATGAGGTTTAGACGCAGTTTTACGGATCTGTTCCTCAAAACGTGAAGCCCACGCAACAATATCATTAAAAGTGTTACCAGGATTTACGTCAAGCATCTGCTAATAATTGTTGAGTAAAAACAGCCATGTCTCTATTGGGGTTTGGGAAACCACTATACGTTTCAAATGCTTCATATTTTAGGTCAGCGTATTCTGTAAATGGCAACTTATCCTGAACTACCGCGGTGAATCGATGCCATTTGGGTGCACCTTTACCCAAAGCAGTTTTCACAGCCTCACAAAAGTCGGTAATCGCAGTTTGAAGCTCAGCGTGATTTGCCCAGGGCCCAGATGCCCATGCTTCCCTCCTGTGATATTCAGGCTCGATTGTGTCTCTGCTTGGAGTGGGACACTTAGCGCGCACAATTGCAAACAAGTCTAATGGATGTAAAGACATGTTTCGTTGTAGCTCATTTAACTGTTGCCAAAATTGCAAGTTATCGTTGTTTGTATGAAGACTCGGTAAATCCTTTAATAGCGCTCTCATGTTGATTACATTGAGAGGTACATGGTGAATGTGAAGCCGCTGTTCGCTTTCTCTACCTTGAATTTTAGTTACCATTGGAGCCATGGGAGCGGGGTTACTCATTTCTTTATTTTCCAAGTATCGCGGGTCAGTAATGGTTGGGCAATTCAAATCGGAGTACAAACATTGGACGCCTTTTAATCCAGCCGGGACACTTGCGAGCTCTGAGGTTTTAGATTTTTTTTTTTTTTTACGCAATTCGTCCAGTTCTTAATTCTGTGTTCGTCCGCAGTTTTGTAATTCATTGCATTTTTCAATTAGCCTTCTGTGTTCAGTTTCTAAGATAAGCGTACCACATGCGGTTCTCTTATTTTTCTGTTTGGTCCACCATTCTAGCGACTCCGGAGTGGATCCATTCGGATCCCAACCAGCCGTACACATTTCCTTTTGTTCTTTTGCATATTTCTTCTGCCAATAGGTAGTTATAATGCCGGCGTATTTAAGGGCGTTTGAATATTCTTTGTTTGCCATGTTTATTTTTTGCAATTAATACGGCGTTCGTCAAGGTGCAGCCTAATATCTGTTTGTAAGATAGGCCTTCAGTAATGTATAAATGAGCGTAACTGGCCAGTAGCTCAAACCAACACAAAACAATAAAGACTCAGGACTACATCAAATTTCAAATGCGACAATGACAAGATTCACGGCGGGCACGAGTTGGCTTCTCAAATACCCACAAGACGGGTTGGAGGCGCGCCACATGCACTCTCTCTCAACCTATAACACACCGACAAAAAGTACCAAAGTGAAAAACGCTCACTCTGGGCCTGGGGCGCTAACACTAACTCTCCCGGCCGGAACATAAACCGAAGAAACAAAGACAAGATATGCGCTTCTTAGGAAGGCTACCTAATACCCAGTCGTGAAAATAATTAGTCACGTCTGTGCTGTGGGCGACCCACATACGCTTGCCACAGCCACGCAATCACATATTCTCCTTTTTGGTGTGAATTCTCACTCTCCGAAGGCAGGGATGACCAACATTCACCCCGTCACAAAATAGCTATGTTTTCAATACATAGGCCTGTATCACACAACAGCACTGGTATCACAAGCAGTACTGATTACCATCACGCATTACACAAAGACACAGCTTTTTAACCACGAACAACTGATCACGTCCTCACCGGTCAATTTATAATTTATAGGTTAACGTACCTCTGGGTGGAGCGTTCCAGATCTCTGTAGTTTTGGCCTCCAAACTATATTTAGATAAAACAAAGTCCTCACTCTTCTTGAACTGGTCAGGAAACTCACGGAGGTCCAGAAACGAATCCACCCTGCTCGCAGCTCCAAAGTTGTTGGTAAATTTAAAAAAAACCAAGAACTTTGTCCCGATGAAGAAGCAGACTTCGTAGCAAAAGCAGGCCGGTCGTGAGAACAACAGCGTGATTCAAAGTTCCAAAATTCCTTCATTTTGTAAGAAACTTTATTCATGTTAAAGTACAGACATTTGCATATGATTTCTTTAATGTTATCAGAAGTTGTTGCTGATTGGTTCCAGGGTTTACACATTGATAAAAGCAATACTCTACAATTGGGCCTCTCCTGAACCAGCTTAATTGGTTCAATAGATTCCTAACCCTCCGAAATGAGCTCTATATGTGGCCATAGGGAACCTCCAACTAAAAGGTGCTAGTGCCTATTGTCCTGTCGGAACTGAAGACAAACTGTAATCCCTGCTGGAAGTCGCAAATAGGCCATATGTCCTGCCGGACCCAACGGCTTCTCTTTATCACCTAATACACAGTCATTACCCATTGATCAAACCGTCTGGCTCACCTCATATTGCCAACACCCAAAAATCCTGTTTCCCAACAATAAGCACATGATTATAATCATTATTAACACTTTGTGAGGCCCCATAATGGATGGCCCCTCCCAAAAATGAAAAATGGTTAAAATATAATTTTTTGTCATCAAGAAAATTGATATTGCAGGTTTCTCTGGTGGATTCATAAACCCCATGGGGTGGTTTATCAATGCTGAACATTATTTTGAAATAGGTGGTTTGGGCCAGAAAACAACCTTAATGTGACTCCGCCTTTTGGCTGCCTTGTTCACGCAGGTGGGCAAGAACCCATGGTAATGACATATAATTGTACTCATTTTTGTTTAAAATTTCACAATTATATTAACTTAGACTTAAGATTATATAGATAGTCCATGGATCATATATCATTTATTTACCTTATGGGAAAAAAAAACAGAAGTTTTAGAAAATTGGATTTAATCTTGTTTTTTGGTGCCATATCAAACCTTGCTATTAAATTATGCAATTTAGGACCTGATTCATAAACTTTAGCCACATCTTTCCCTGAGATCACTTGGTGCTGCTTCCCAACGGTGGAATTCTAGATATTACCTTATACCCTGTTTCCATGAAAATATGTCTCATGTATGTATAATAAGGAATGAAAATAAATAAATGAAAACTGGCCACATCTGATAATGTTGAAAGTTTCTGTAATGGTAATTGAAATGAATGATTGAAAACAAGTCGTGATCAATCAGTCATTTTAAGCTTCCCCTATCGCCAGTTCACCAGCTGCCACTGAATGGTGTGTACTGTAGGTTGTTTTGTGGAGCGTTGATATAAAAATACTGATGTTATCATCAACGTTATGCAGCAATCAGAGGACTTTAGTCATATCCTGTTTCTGTTCATAAAAGAATGGGTGCCGTTCCAGAACACAATATGTGTACTCTCTGAACCTGTGCCAAATTTTAAAAAGCTTCCTCCTCAGTACAATGCCCGCAGTCAGTTGACATCTGATAGATTCTACAGAAAGTGGGCACAGGCGGTGGCAGAAAAAAAAAAATTAGTAGGCTTGTTTTTTATTGCGTACTGTACGTGGGTTACCCCTACATCACTGAGAGTATGAAATGAAGTATCTATGTGAGCAGAAACTTTATTGTAATCTTCATAGTTTTTTGTTTAATTGTTAATTAATTTCAAAATTTCAGCAATTAAGAAGGCTGATATAGTTCCACTTTTCAAAGCCCATGGTTTATTGCAGTTGCGAACGTCAAGTTTATTTCTGCTCAAGACTGTTCACAACAATGGGCCTGACAAGCAAGTGCCTTGGAATGAAACTTGGCTGTCCCTCACAAACTATTTTCTTTTGTTTACACATTTTACTGACATATATAACTTGATCCCAGTTTACAGTCCTCTTGAAATAAAGTGATCTTTAGGTTGCAAAAGTTCATTCCGTCCATTGGATGTCTGTAACATTCGCAACATTCGGCACCCAATCTGCTTTGCTTGCAGGCTAACTTTGTTGAGTAGCTACCTGCTTTGTCTCTACCGCTCTGCTGCTCTGCCAGAGAGGCACGCGACTCGCAAGCGGTGACAGCGGTATGCAGCTGGAAGGGGCACAGCAACGGATGACAGACTGGAAGCTCGGCAAATCATTTTATTCAGACCGAAAAAAATGATTGGTCAGACTTTTATCAGAAAAATATGAGAATTGAATATCGATGAGTTTCAACACCTGGTGGATTTCTTTTACATTTTAGTGTGCCATACGCTTATTAGGAACATTTTAAGATTACAAAAGAAAAGTGTAAAAATTCCAGAAAGGTAAGAAAAGCTTTAATGCAAATAATTCCGTCCAGAAAGTCACATTTGCATCAAGCTAAACAGCGTAATAAATGTTTGAGTACTCAGTCCCGATACTCGCCATGTATTTTGATTGCGGATTCCTCATGTACAGGCTCGTTTTTGGTGTGCGAATGTAAGACTGGATAATACTGTTGAAAACGTTACACTTGGACAGAAGAGCTATGTTCAAGCGAATGTTACTAAACTCTTCACTCCCTAGAAGCTATCTTAGACTGCTGCCCTAGCAGCCACTGACACCTGGTGCCCTAAGACAATATGGCTGGTGTACCTTTCTTAATACTTAATATTTATTTACCAAATTTTCAGAACTGATTCCAATTAGTTTAATCCTTATTCACACCAAGAATTAATTACATTAAATTGTCTTTTGTCGAGTTCATCACATAAACTATTTTCAAGTTTGTTTCTATTCAGTGTTTTACATAACATTGTGCTATTTGATTCCAAATTAAACTGAAATAGCTCAGGAAATGAATCCTTGTGGTATGGCTTGACACACGGGACACAAAAAGTCACACTGCACTGTTCACACCCTGTCTTGGGTTCTTCTCTCAAGCCACTTTTTTTGAGCATTGTTTACAGGTACGTTTTTTGCCTAAATCAACAGGCCAATGTAACAATCCTCGAGTTTGTCTCTCCGGTACCATCTCCCTCTTACTTTTCCCCCAGTATGTCCCAAGAAGTTGATGAGACAGTTTCTGTCTAAAGTCCAATTGTCTTCGGGTCTTCTGTCTCCTTGTCCTTGTCTGAAGTTGATGATTTGGGGATTTCATCAAGATAAAACTTGAACATATGGCAATATCGATGATAAACCAAAACAGATATTTCCACCACTTCGTATATTTTCTGTTTATGCAGTAGGTGGATCTCAGTTGATCTGCTCTGTCAACACCATTCATATTTTGAGTATTTGACCTGATGGAATTTGGACAAGGAACACCAACAACTGTCCCGTCCTTCTGTTTCCGCTGCAGGGTTGTTTGTTCTGTCGGACCAACATTTGTTGTTAGAAGGAGAACAGTTCTCTTGTTGTGCCATGCTGTTGCCACGAGATTTCGCTTTTGTCTCTGTACCAAATCTCCCTGTTTTTTTCAGTTTTGCACTGAAGACAGCACGCAGAAGTCCTTTACAGTTGGCCCAAACTGTTCCACATGCGTATGTTTTATTTCGAAGGAGTTCTTCAAAAAGTGGGACTGTTGTAAAATAATTATCACAGTAGACGTGATGGTTCTGGCCCCAAATTTCTCTCGTCAAGTCCTTCACTACTCGCTCTCCCAAAACCTTTTCAGCAACATTATTTTCTCGCCCGGTGTATATTTGAAAATCATTCACGAAGTCATTGTTTGGGTCGGCTGGCATCCATACTTTTATACCGCGTTTCGTCGGCTTCAGGGGGATATACTGCTTGAAACCAAGACGACCAGTATAGGCAATCATGGCCTCGTCTATTGATATTTCCTTGTGGGGACGATATTGTGATCTTAGTTATTCCCTGACACTTTCCAAAACTGGTCTAACCCGTGCCAGTTTGTCATGACCAGGCTGTCCTTTGGGTGGATTTTGTGATGAATCACATACATGGAAATACTGGTGAAGTTTGTCCATTCTGTCTCTTGTTATTCTCTCATTTTATACCTGTTGATTGGAAAAAACTGTCCTTTGTGAAATACATATCTTGATTTCGGGCAACAACGATCCCCATGATAACATGAAATGCTATGTAAGACCGCATTTCTGCATAATTGGTGTCATACCATTTGTTGTCTGGGCCGTTTTTTTCTTTTACTGCCCTGGCGTACCTGTTCGTTTCGTCGGCAAATGTTTGGTATAATGAATTGTCAACGATCAAATTGAAAAAGTCCATTTCCGTCTTAGTTTCGTCAAGAATTGTTACTGGTCCGGGATTCCCAACAAAATCGTCAATATCTTTAGCAGTGAGCTGATGTGTCCACACATCTGCGTCTGGTTCCTGAGCTTCATCAACGCCGCCTTTATCGGCATTGTTTTGTCGAACTCTGAACAGTCTCGCTAGGGGAACATCATCGTCACTGTCCTCTAGATTGTCTTCGAAATCGCTCAGATCGATGTCTAAAGCTTCCTCTAATAACCCATCTAGTCTATCCTGTGCTAACTCTAAATCGTTTGCAGAAAAACCATCAAATTCTGACCCAGGACCATCACTAGAATCAATGTTTGTTTTTAAGAAAATCTCATTCATAAATTGCGTGAGATTTCGACCTTTATATTGTAAAATGACCAATGAAAGAACGGCATAACGTTTTCGGAAGTTGTACAAAGCTTTATTCGACCCTTTCTGATTGGCTGGTATTCAAGGTTTTCCTCTAGAATGTCACATCTCGGCCAATCATGCATCGTTTCACTACAGGTAAATACCACGACTGTAGTCGGGATTCGCTGGCAGAAGCGATGTGTTTATCTGGCCTGTAGTCGGGACTCGCCTGCACAGCGACCTAAATTATCATGACTGTAGGCGGTATCAGGGAGTAAAGGGTTAAGGACAAAATTTGCCAATTGCGAACGTTATTTATGACAGAATCAGAGGCTGCGTTAACCGAATATTTTCCGTCATTGACGGAATTTTTTTTGAATAATGATGGAATATTTTGAAGGCCGTCTGTCATTTTGACAGAATGTAATTCACACCCCCATCCAATTGGTGGTGGATGTCATATTGTCTCGAGCATTTTCTTTAATCTGTATGATCCAGTATACCTCATATTTTTGTAATATGATCATTTGCTCTTCGTTCGTAAAATATGCTGCTCTGCTGCCGGTAGACCATTGGTCATATGCAGCAAATGCCGTCTGTTATGTGAACATGCAGATATCTGGGTCGGGAAAGCCCCGGTTGACATAACGAGACATGTAATTTTCCGTCCTCTGTATTTTAAATTATTCCCTCCAATAACATTCACAACATTGTCAAAATTACATAACCCCATAATTCAGAAATGGTGGCATGGACTGCGCCCATATTTTTGGCGAAGGTTTCTTGTTCAACAAAGATTCATATGCCACATTTGTTTGACATTAATTTTTGATTTACTTGAGTGCAGGGGAATGGGACTACGTGTGCCCACTTTCTATAGAATATGGCATCATTTATTGTTATTTTTATTACTTTAGTTGTTTCCACAAAATTCTGATCTGGAAGTGTCTGGGCAGTAGTAACTTCATCCTCCCAAGGATGTCACACAAGAGCAATGGTGTAAAAATACCTCTAGATGGCGCGATAATAAACACATTTACGTTTTGGGTCATATCTCAGCCTGTTTATGGAATTTTTGTATTATTCTATTTACATCTGATTCCCTGGAAACTCCCAAATCTAATGCACTAATTTCCGCCTTGATATTTAAAAAAACTAAAAGTGAAAGTAAAACAGACTAGTCTGTGTAATCGGATCGTAAATCCGATTTTCATGAAATTAGGTATGAGTGATCTACATCAGTGGTCTTCAGTGTCGTTCCTGGGGACCCACTGTGTATGCAGGTTTTTGTTCCAACCGCAATTGTAATCGCAGAATTTTAACAAGCTGTTAATGTCTCAATTAGTTGTTATACCCCCCGGAGGAAGGGGGGTATATAGCAATCACTTTGTCCGTTCTTCTGTCCGTTCGTTCGTTCGTCCGTCACGCTCGTTTCCAGACCAAAACTTGGCCAAATATTGACCGATTCACACAATTTTCGGTGTGTGCATGCCTTTTGGGATGACAAAGGCTGAGTTCGATGTCCAACCTGATCCGCCCAAATTTACGCATATTTAATGAGGTTGATGAATTCTCATTGGTCGATTCCTTTCCAGATCATAACTTGCCTAAATATTGAGCGATTTACACAATTTTCGCTGTGTGCATGCCTTTTGGGATGATGAAGGAGGAGTTTGATGTCCAACGTGATCCGCCCCAGTTCACGCATATTTGATGAGGTTGATGAATTCTCATTGGTCGATTCCTTTCCAGATCATAACTTGCCTAAATATTGACCGATTCACACAATTTTCTGTCTGTGCATGCCTTTTGGGATGACGAAGGATGAGTTCGATGTCCAACGTCATCCGCCCAAATTTACGCATATTTAACTAGGTTGATAAATTCTCATTGGTCGATTCCTTTCCAGATCATAACTTGCCTAAATATTGACCGATTTACACAATTTTCAGTGTGTGCATGCCTTTTGGGATGACGAAAGATGAGTTTGATCTCCAACATCATTCACCCAAATTTACGCATATTTAATGAGGTTGATGAATTCTCATTGTTCGATTCTTTTCCTGGTCATAACTTGCCTAAATATTGACCGATGATATATAAATTTGTATACCGTTCACAGAAGGAGCCGGAGGGGGGTATACCTCTGTGAGCCCTAGCTCACATTTTTCTTGTTTTTCATGTTTAGCCTACTTACCGTCTTTGACTGAATGTTACATAGAAACATCCATACATGCTATGAAGAATAAAATACACTTGAAGATAGTGGTTTTATTTCTCTACTGCAAGAAATTTCAAGCATGATAACATTTCAAACCGATCAACAGATCTCAAATCACTGAGGAACACCATATTAGGCTGCTGGACTCAACTGTTTCAAGTTATTTCAAAAAGTTTCTGGTGAAATTAATTAGACCCACATAACACAAAACTGATTTGACTCCTTACCATTTGCATGTCGAGTAAGTTTGTCATGATGTTCCAATTAGTTTTCACCAATTAGGAGCCAACTACATCTTTAATTTGATTGGTTACATTTTTTTTCTCTCATTTTATGCTGTTATCTCTAATGCATCGCAATGTGGGTTTGGCATTTTTCAAAATTCTTGTAGCTCTTTCTGTTATCTTGTGAGTTAAGAGGGCAAATAACTGCTCTAAACATTAAATACACTTAATAAAGACAAATTCACAGCTTCTTAAAATCCTGCAATTGCAACTGTGGTTGGAACAAAAGCCATTATGCACAGTGGGTCTCCAGGAACAACGTTGAAGACCACTGATCTACATGGTATGCTGACAAAATTCAAAGTTACACGTCAACCTTATTGATTCTATTGCGTATATCTTGTGATGTGATTGTCAAAACTTGATGAAGCTTAATACACACAACCATCACAACATTCTTTCGAAGAACACCAAATTTTGTTAAATTCCATCCATAGGGGACGCTATAACTGAAACTTCTCAATATTCAAGACCTGCTTGAGATTAAAATCTGAAGTTTGATATACTTATACTTATATAAGTCTTATTTGGATGCAGTGCCTGAAGTATGGATTGGCTGATTTTCAAAATGGCCGCCAAACAGCCAATCAAAATTCAATGGCTAATATTTGCTATTGAGAATGGCCAATCTTCATGGAACTTGATAGGCTCATCCATAATGACAAATAAAAATTATGCACCAAATATGAATTAAATTGGCCACAAGGGGGTGCTAGAATAAATAAATGTTCCTTTTTGCTTATATTTTATTAGATATTGGACTTAGAATAAAAGCTTTTCTTTCCAGGGCTTCATTGAAAGTTCTACCAAACCTATTGCTGCTCATTTCTGCCTTCAGATTTTCCCGCCATTTTCAAAAAAGAAAAAAAGCGAAAGTAAAATAAACTCGTTTAATCCAATCTGCATGAAATTTGGCATGCATGATCCACAGACTATGTTGAAAAAAGTTACCCAAAGACTTTTGATTAGTAATTGTGTTGTGAAGTTACACGTCAATGAAAACTTATAGTGTGGCCCATAGTGATACTGTTGCCTACATCTTGTGATGTGATTGTCCAAACTTAATGAAACTTGACACACATTTTTGAAGACATGTCTCTTTCCTTCAGCAGCCTAAAAACATAGGGGCGCTGTGGAGAGCGCTCTCTCCCGACTTCCTTGTTGTCCCAGTTTATATAGTCTCTAAGTCAAAAGTCTTGCGATTCGCTGCTCCTTCGCCGTCTGGATCTCGGATGATTTCTCTCCTCCAATCAGTCGTGATCCCACACTTAAGTTTCTATTTCCCCGTAAGTTTCCCTCTCCGTCTCTCGTTTTCCGAGAACTGGGAGCCGGCTGCGCTTATCAGCTGTTAGTGACCTTGAAGCAGTGTGGCTGGAGAGGCTGCAGAAGTGTACTTTATACTCTATTACATTCATATTCTGTGATTTGCATATTGGCAGATTGTGGCAGCTATGCTTAGGAGATCATGTGCTTGACAGCGCTGCAGCTAATATACAGCTGCTCTGCTGCTCAGACCCCGATGATCACCGCTTGCGGTTATATTTATTTAATTATTATTGCCATTATTTTTGTCACTGTTACTGCTTATTATTCATATGTAGGTTTTTTCCCTTGTGCCTGTAGGAACATATCCTGCCCCAAAGGTGTTACATCTTGGGAAATGCAATTAAATATATTAGGACTCATTTTATTGGTCCCTTCAGCCCCTACCATATTTAAATCAGTATAACAACACATTAAAACACAGTATTACGACACATTCTGACGTAAATTTAATTGCTTTTTGAAAATAAACAATGTAATGACTGCCACAAAGTCCTGACAGTCAACAGTTTCTAGATTTATGATGCCCTTGTAAATGAGCAATTCTCCCACATGTGCCTTTACACACTATCATAACAAAATAGACACTGGCTTTTAGATCCGATGCTGATAACAACTTGGACTTGGACAAACAACTTGTCGTCTTTGGTCCAAAGAGTTTTTTTCTTTTTTGAAAACTGCTGGAGACTTCAACTCATCAGAGAACAAAACATGCATAGACTACTGGTGTCCATCTCAGGGAACTCAGAGGGGGTGTTTTTGACTTTGTTGATTTCTGGCAAGCTTAACTTGCATCTGTGGGATGCAGCATCGAATGGTGTTGACTGACAAGTGTTACCCATAGTATTTCTGAGCCCATAGTTGCCTGATAGTTCCTAAGACAGTGATATCTGAAGGAATCGGGGATCACGCGTATTCAGAGGAGGTTTTGGACCTTGTCCTTTACTCGCAGAGATTTGGACTTGGGGTTGTAATATAATATTTGTTTGTTCCAAATATGACCTGAAATACACATAATATCATATTCAGGCATTTCAAATATAACCTCAATTATCATATAATATTTTACTGTTTCACATGTAGCCTCAAGTATAATTGTTATGATCCGGACGAGGAACCAGATGAGTCAGAGTACAATCCGATAAAAGCGTTTATTACAGGAATACAGTAATGACTGGATGTGCGGTATCACCTATTAATCATCACCTAATTATCACAACCTGCCACATCGCTATTAGTTCTAAATTGCCCCTCTGCCAACCTTTTTACCCCTCAGCCTGACAAGGGCACAAGAGGTATTGTCGTCCCTTCGGCGGGCGGGCGGCTGCCAATTTTGTCCGGGCTATTTCTCTGTAACCACTTGGGTTAGGAAGTTCATATTGCATATGTGGACTCCCCATGGGGGGTAGGTGTGCCTTTTCGAGATTTCGTCCCAGTTTGACCTTTGACCTTGCAGCAGTGACCTTCGGGGCTGAGGGGTACTGCCCGCTTCAGCGAGGCCCATTTTTTGGGTGGGCAACAGTCAAATTCAGAATAAGGAAATATTTTTGATAAACAGTGAAATTGGAAGCATCAAATATGTTGCCATAGTGTTTAAAATGTAGTCGAGGGTGAATTGACTTTTCAAATTATGAATTACTAATATAATTTTATTTGCCATTTGTCACGTGCTTACTTTTTCCAGATTTGGGTTGTGTATTTATGCTTATATTTAGCCATCTCCTGCAGTAATAGCTGGATATAGCGTTGCCGCACTGAGCCAGCTGTTGCGCAGAATTGAGCCGATCTCTGAAACTCAGTGAAGAGGGGTGTCCTCAGCCTTCTGAAGAGCCTTTAAGGGGGAGTCCTGACAGAATTTGATTTCCTGGCTCGTAGGCGGCAGAGATCCAGCACAAAACACGTAGTTTACATGTATTTGCTTACCGTGAATGCGTTAGTTGACACAATTGGCCTTAATTGGGTTTTGGAGGGCACAATGGCAGTGACTAGGTACAACAAACCTCCATGTTCAGGCTACCAACTCACTCAGGCCTCTTCTTCATTGGTTATTTTCGTTTCCCAGCGATGGAAAGTGAATACTGATTCCATTCAGAGAAGTTGTAGCTGTGGATATTTATCCGAGTTTGAAGCACAGAGACTGTGAGAGTGTTATGCCATGTGATTCAGTGGTTTCTAAGCAGAATTTGGTGAAGACTGAGTATACCTACACAAGTTGAAGGCGGTCAAAGCTCTTGTCCAGTAGGAGGACTAGCTAGCATTAGTTAGCTTATGGTATCGCAGCCTAAGCTGGTTAGCTGTCAGTTAATCATAGCTGCTACTTAACTGTATCAAAACCGTTTCGAGATTCACAGCACACATGCCTTGCAATAACCATCCGATGTTCAGTTGCGTCAAATCAAGGTAAATGTGAGGAGATAGTGCTAACTTGGAGATATGTAGTATCATCATTTTGGAGGAAAAATTCTTGTAGTTTGAGATTCAATCATGGATTTGTAATTTGTTACAATGTAGTTGAACATGCTTTCCTGTTTGTGTTTACAAAAGTTTATGGAGATATTCTAGTTCAGTTAAGCTTCAATGACTTTGAACGGTTTGTTATTTTTAAAAATGTAGTTTTTTTAACATTCTAATTTAACTATAGTTACATACAGTGGGCTCAAATTTCCTGGCGCAGCGCAGGTGGCGTAGCGTGGCGCAGCCCACGCAGCGGTAATTTCGTGAGGTGCGCAGCCTTTGGTAGACGAACTCGCGCCAAGATAGGGGTGGCGGCGAAGTAGGGGGAGGTGTCACATTCATCAAGACGCAGTGACAATTTTGTAGAAAATGTCTTCGCTGCAGTTGCGCAGAAAGCTTGCCAGCTCTAACCTGGTTCACTTTCTGCACAGTGGTAATTTGGCTGACCGGCGCGCAGTGCGCACACGTCACCGAAACCTCAGTGTAATGAACGTACGGAGACTCAAATCGCGGTTCAAGCTCGGAAGAGCGTCTTTTATTAACATTACCGTTGCTCATGGTCAGACAGAAACAGAGGTCAATAGCCAGAAATCAGGAATCACAGAAACACTCAATCTTCGTCAGGGACAGGCAAAATGTCAAAAAAAAAAAAAAAAAAAAAAAAACCAGGAAATCAGTCAGCACAGAATACAGAAACAAAAGGGAAACTAACCTAAGGGAATGGGGAAAAGGGAAAGGGGAATTGGAAGGGGAGAGGGAGACACAGAAGTTAACTAAACAGTCAAAGTATAAAGGGAACTGAGACTCTCAAACTTACCACACTCACTCGACTAATACAATCAATTATTAGAGTACAGAAAATCACAAAGGACAAAAACTCTCAATAATCACAAAAACACACTGAGGAAAAAGCGCAGAGACAGAACGAACAGGCAGCACAAGGAACGGTCACGAATCGACAAAGACAAGCGGAAAAGTGGGGGCTCTATAAACAAACTAATTAGAGTGTTTAGCCCAAGAAATGAAGGACAGCTGAGAGGAGGCAGAATCTAGAACAGCAAAGGAAAGTGATAGGACAGATTGAGGAAGTAGGTGTGCCCTGCTTCTTCAAACTAACTAATCACCATGCCTAACTACTCTGCTCTAATGTGTAGTCCTACCCATTTCTAATCAGCAGTGCCTCAGCTAAACTATTCTCAGGTGCAGAGAGTTAACAAGCACAGGAAGAAGGAAGCAGGAAGTACCCAACCAGAAAAGACAGGGGAAAAGACTGTGAATGGAAACAAGACACCACACTTAGACACACAAGGGAGCGAGTGACAAAAGACAAGCATTCATGAAACATGAACAATCACACTGGAAGTAAATCTAACACAAAGAAACAAATAATTCTAAACATCATGAAACTGAAAACATACACAGGCAGGTTTCCAGAATGTCAGGCACATTTCAATACAGTAAATTATTACAGCAACCATTGTTTAATGTTACTATCTGAATCAGCACATAAATTATAGTATCTATATCAATTGTCCTGATGTCATATCAAAGGCGGTTGGCACGCGTGATGGAAACTCGACCTGACTTAATCAACGCAGCTGAATCAATGATGCAAATCAAATCAACGACTTCACATCTTTCTCAGCCAACCACAATCTGCCTCGGCATCAGGCAGTGTGTATATAATGCTTGCGTTCTATGTTCGGTAAAGCCGCTTGCACACCGGACGCGAAACAAATTTTTCGCACGACTGATTACAGTCTAAGTCAATGCGAAGAGCTATCGACTTTTCTTGGTCTTTCATTTCGTCCGTTTTCTACCTTTGAAGATAGACAACAGTTTTTATTCGGTCTTTCTTTTGAAAGTTAGTCAGATGGATCGAACAGATTCACGCTTTATTTCCACAGCAGAGATAAAATAGTGCGTGAGCAAATCAATTCCATGACCATTGACAGTTTGAATAAATTATCGCATGCACGATCAAGACTGCCCCAGGCGAAATGCCAAATACTCCATGTCCAGCACGTATTGATATGAGAACAGATTTATAACGGAATAAAGAATAAAAATACATATATATCACCAACCAACAGAACATCCAATAAAGATGACCCGCAAATAAATTAATCGCTGCGTTCGTTGGATGTTCTGCTGTTAAAATGTTCTTTTTAATCATTATTTCGTTAGAAATCTGTTCTAATCGTCCTCTTTTTTTCTCAGACACGGGGGCATTGCACATTGTCTCGCGCCAGTATCGACTCACTTTATTGAGCAGCTTAAACAGAAACATTGATAGAAATTATCGGTACTCATCTTGAAGAACTGAGCCCTCTTATCAAAACATTCACATTTAATATGTAAAAGAGTCGGTAGATTTGAAGAAATTAAAAATAGTAATAGACTGTCGGACACGGAGATATATTAAAACCCTTTAAGACTTTCGGACTAAGCATGCTTTCAACGCAATCTGTCGAGCGAAAAATTCGTTTCATGTCCAGTGTGCAAGCAGCTTAATACTAGGCTACTATTATTGACACTTAGGTTTTATCGTTTTTAGTGGGGGAAAGGAATACAGCCTGATTGCTGTGATCTCGTACTGTGTTAAGATCACATATTGAAAATAAATGTGTAACGTATCTTGAATTGTTGTCCATGCATGTTCAGGCCTACCAAAGAAAACGTAGCCTCAGCACACAAAAACTTTGAAATGCCTACATTAATTGCGGAAATAGCAACTGATAAATAATACCCCGCTACCGAAACTGCAAAAACCGCAACATAAACTGTTGACTCGTAGCATAAGACTATGAAACTGCAACATCTTCTTTCGCATCCGTCTTTGCCATTTACTGCGCTTGCGCGTACCGGCCCAGGCTGCTTTCAGAGATGGCGGAATCAGACGTGTCTCCTTCGGTTGGTAAGTAAAACTTCCAAATATGACGTTATTGTTAATGCAGACGTTTAACAATGAATTGCACATCTCATGAGATGTAGCTGTTACATCCACATTCTCGTAAATTCGCTTATTTTAGCATGTCACCCTGCCGAAAATGAACGATGCACTGTCGATTTCGCCAACGTCTTTGAGTTACAAACTTGACGACTTTCTCGCTTAATCTGGCGATTTTCCAAATCGGGATTGTTTGTCGTCAGAAAGTCGTTGAGAAAGTCGTCAAATTGGCAACTCTAAGACTATAGCGAAGTCGACAGTGCATCGTTCATTTTCGGCAGGGTGACATGCTAAAATAAGCGAATTTACGAGAATGTGGATGTAACAGCTACATCTCATGAGATGTGCAATTCATTGTTAAACGTCTGCATTAACAATAACGTCATATTTGGAAGTTTTACTTACCAACCGAAGGAGACACGCCTGATTCTGCCATCTCTGAAAGCAGCCTGGGCCGGTACGCGCAAGCGCAGTAAATGGCAAAGACGGATGCGAAAGAAGATGTTGCAGTTTCATAGTCTTATGCTACGAGTCAACAGTTTATGTTGCGGTTTTTGCAGTTTCGGTAGCGGGGTATTATTTTGCTGTTGCTATTTCCGCGATTAATGTAGGCATTTCAAAGTTTTTTTGTGCTGAGGCTACGTTTTCTTTGGTAGGCCTGATGTTAATCCCAAAATTTTAAGCAGCAACAGGCAGTAATAACAGGAACACGCTATTCATCGTTTCTCTTGCCAATGAGCAATATTTGACTCGGCTGTGTTAGACCCAAATACGCCTTCTTTGCCAACTTGCGCTGGAAGGAGGGACAGAGGCGGGACAGAGGAGTACTTGCGCCAGGCTACGCCGGGCACGAATTTTTTTTCCCAAACGGTTCGTCCATAGAGTTTTTTTCTCCTCTCCTTATTGGTTGAAATATATGAATTAATTATCTTACCAAGTGCTTCTGTTGACTGTCGCCCATGTGGTATTGTTGACAAAATAAAGCGCTGCTAATAGTGCGCCAGCACATTAGTGACCGTGCACCACAAAACCAGTCGTATGTCGCCCCCAGGTAACAATACTAGTAGTTTTGAGTACAAGTACTAGTACTACTAGTAGTTAGCGATAAATTGTTGATATTTTATGCGCTATGTGTTGGGTAACCACATCCATTGTAGTGAACGCTAGCTAGTTGACAAGCTGGCTAGCAAATTAATGCACGATTTAACATATTTTCCTGGACACCGGCAAGTGTGGAGGACAAAAGTCAATCGTTCCCTACCCTCGCTGCTGGTTGTAATGATTTGGCCGATCGGCGCAAGTTGCGAACAAGGGGAAACTCGAAAACCGGAACGAACATAATATTATTTAACGGGGTCAAACTAGTTGACAAGCTGGCTAGCAAACTAATGCACAATTCAACATAATTTCCTGGACACCGGCAAGTGTGGAGAACAAAAGTCAATCGTTCCCTACTCTCGCTGCTGGTTGTAATGATTTGGCCGATCTGCGCAAATTGAGATTCGCGAACAAGGAAACTCTTAAACCGAAACTAATGAAATTATTTAACTGGGTCTTCGGGAGACTGAAGGAGACATTCAAAACAGCCTGCTTTCATAGTATATCTACATTAGCGAGCCCAAATAGCCTGATGTGACATGATAAAGGCGCTAGGTGAAAAAGCAATCTTAGCGTCTGTGTTGCTGGCCAACCATTCTGTCCACTCTGTCTTGCTTGGTAAAAGAACTAATAGTTCTCAATTTTATTAGCGCTGCCATCTTGAATGATAAATGTAAAATGTAAATAAAAGAGATGAACGTAATTAAAGAGGACAACACTCTGTGGTCATTAAAGATCCTATGACACTCTTCGATAAGTGTAGGGGGTGCCCCGGTGTCCCGGCTAAATTCCCAACCTGCCTCTTTCAACCTGCCACCTAATCATCCCCTGATCTAATTGGCTGTGCAATTCCTCCTCTCCCTCCCCACCTCAACCCCCAGGGCTCCCTTGAAAAAGAGATTCAATCTCAACGGGATTCCCTGGTTAAATTAAATATATAAAGGCGTTTTACCTAACATGTTGTTTCATCCCATCTTATTAAAGTATGCCAGAAGGTTGAAGTTATCCGCGTATAATTTTCTTGCCGCTTGCCACGAGAACATTCGCTTGTCATTGACTGTATTTTTTTTTTGTTAGTTTGTTTTTGTTTATGTCCAACACAATACGTCTGGAACGCTCTGAAGTCGGAAGTCGGAGTTTTCAACTCGTTAAGATCCGACCAATTAGTTGTTTGGAATGCAGCATAAATCTGTCGTTTATTTCTAACACTGGGGAAGTGACATTATCTCTTCTCTCATGTGCAGCATGGCTTTGATTCTTCCTGGCTGTGGTCAGACTGATTTACTGTACAAGTATCCTGGTTGATCATCTTTTTTTCATCTTTTAACTGATGTTGGAGTACTTTCTTTTGGATGTTGCTCATTACTGTGGAGAAATATCCATCATGTTTTGTGCATAGGGAGATTTTTACTAAAATATTATTACTTTACCTGTACAGCATATATGTTGTGTATAAGATGGTGAGGCTTGCATTTGTAATGGGGAAATAATCACCCTGTGCTATCTGGAAGATTGCAAAGGTTTGAGATGGCTCGCAAAAGCATAATATATCTACATGGAAAGTTTATGAATACAAGAGGCCCATTTCAGACCACAGATTATATTTCCGGCTGATGGTATCCGTCATTTCACTTCCCTGGTCTTTTATGGTAATAGCTCTGTGGAGCTTAATAATCAATACTGATGTCTGCAATATAATGCACAAAGAATATTATGTAAGTGTTACTGTAATTGTGGCCCCTGGATGAAATCGAGCGGCTGCTATGGATACAGGTGTGTCGTCTCTGCCGTCGCCGCAGAGTCCCCAAGACACTTTCTTGTGGACGGTCGACAGGCTGTAATTTTTGACCATTTTATTTCATATTTGGTATGGACATGTGATGTATTTCACTTACAGCACCTATCGATTTTGGTTGCCATGGCAACAATATTGGTCGGATAATGCGCAAAAACGGAGAGAAGCGGGCTTTCGGGGACTGCACTCATGTGGTCGCAGCCCCCCGGACTGTCTTGAGTGTCTTGACTTTGCAGGGATTTATGATGTTAATCATTTGTTTTTCATTTCAATGACTTCCCACCAGAAATAGCTTTCTTTATGAGTGGTAGCGAGGATTGTCTTCTGTGGAGAGTGTAGCATGGTCATGACAATGAGATCATCATTTTTTTGCCATTGGGATTACAGTGATGTTTTGAATTATGCTGTGTTGCAGGTTTAAGCGTACACGCTGCCGAAAAACACAATTTCCAGGTCAGTGAAACAGCTGCCGTTCTCATTACTGGTGTAATCTGGTGAAGGTCAATGACATGATTTCTGAATAATTGCTTGGCTGCACTCCATGCCACACATTGCCTTTAGAATTGTAAAATTGTTTAGAATTGTAAAATGCCTGTGAGTTCATCCAACCAGGGCAGTACCCTTAAAAAATTGCACAAGGATATTCAACAAATAGACAAATGAAAAAACTGTGCTGGGGAATGCTGTTCTTTGAAACCGCGAAGATGTAAGTAGTCAGGGTATTCCCTTGGGACTGTTGTTTAGGCTGTGCCATCTCGAAACTGACTTCATCAAAAACCATTGCTTGGAACAGGATCTACAAAAGGGCTTTCAAACTCTTCTCTTGGAGGGCTACAGAGTCTGCTGGTTTAACTCATGTCCTGAAGGATGGAACAGGTGACAGCTATAACTCCAGTTGTTGAGGGCTACGCTGTCTTAACTCCAGTCCTGGAGGGTTGCACTGTCATCTGGTTTAACTCAATTTCTGAGGAACCACATTGTTGGCAGGATCTACTTTACTCCAGGACTGGAGTTAAACCTGCAGACACTGCGGCACTCCAGGACTGGAGTTAAACCTGCAGACACTGCGGCACTCCAGGACTGGAGTTAAACCTGCAGACACTGCGGCCCTCCAGGACTGGAGTTAAACCTGCAGACACTGCGGCACTCCAGACCTGGAGTTAAGCCTGCAGACACTGCGGCCCTTCAGGATTGGAGTTAAACCTGCAGACACTGTGGCCCTCCAGGACTGGAGTTAAACCTGCAGACACTGAAGCCCTCCAGGACTCGAGTTAAACCTGCCGACACTGTGGCCCTACAGGATTGGAGTTAAACCTGCAGACACTGGAGCCCTCCAGGACTGGAGTTAAACCTGCAGACACTGTGGCCCAACAGGACTGGAGTTAAACCTGCAGACACTGTGGCCCTCCAGGACTGGAGTAAAACCTGCAGACACTGCGGCCCTCCAGGACTGGAGTTAAACCTGCAGACACTGCGGCCCTTCAGAACTGGAGTTAAACCTGCAGAAACTGTGGCCCTCCAGGACTGGAGTTAAACCTGCAGACATTACGACCCTCCAGGACTGGAGTTAAACCTGCAGACACTGCGGCCCAACAGGACTGGAGTTAAACCTGCAGACACTGTGGCCCTCCAGGACTGGAGTAAAACCTGCAGACACTGCGGCCCTCCAGGACTGGAGTTAAACCTGCAGACACTGCGGCCCTCCAGGACTGGAGTTAAACCTGCAGACATTACGACCCTCCAGGATTGGAGTAAAACCTGCAGACACAGCGGCCCTCCAGGACTGGAGTTAAACCTGCAGACACTGTGACCCTCCAGGACTGGAGTTAAACCTGCAGACACTGTGACCCTCTAGGACTGGAGTTAAACCTGCAGACACTGTGACCCTCCAGGACTGGAGTTAAACCTGCAGACTCTGTGACCCTCCAGGACTGGAGTTAAACCTGCAGACACTGCGACCCTCCAGGACGGGAGTTAAACCTGCAGACACTGTGGCCCTCCAGGACTGGAGTTAAACCTGCAGACACTGCAACCCTGCTGGACTGAAGTTAGACCTGCAGACACTGCGACCCTCCAGGACTGGAGTTAAACCTGCAGACACTGCGACCCTTCAGGACTGGAGTTAAACCTGCAGACACTGTGGCCCTCCAGGACTGGAGTTAAACTTGCAGACACTGTAACCCTGCTGGACTGGAGTTAGACCTGCAAACACTGTGGCCCTTCAGGACTGGAGTTAAACCTGCAGACACTGTGGCCCTCCAGGACTGGAGTTAAACCTGCAGACACTGTGGCCTTCCAGGACTGGAGTTAAACCTGCAGACACTGTAACTCTGCAGGACTGGAGTTAGACCTGCAGACACTGCGACCCTCCAGGACTGGAGTTAAACCTGCAGACACTGTGGCCCTCAGGACTGGAGTTAAACCTGCAGACACTGCGGCCCTCCGGGACTGGAGTTAAACCTGCAGACACTGCGACCCTCCAGGACTGGAGTTAAACCTGCAGACTCTGTGATCCTCCAAGATTGGAGTTAAACCTGCAGACACTGTGGCCCTCCAGGACTTGAGTTAAACCTGCAGACTCTGTGGCCCTCCAGGACTGGAGTTAAACCTGCAGACACTGCGACCCTCCAGGACTGAACTTAAACCTGCAGACACTGTGGCCCTCCAGGACTGGAGTTAAACCTGCAGACACTGTGGCCCTCCAGGACTGGAGTTAAACCTGCAGACACTGTGGCCCTCCAGGACTGGAGTAAAACCTGCAGACACTGTCACCCTCCAGGACTGGAGTAAAACCTGCAGACACTGTGGCCCTCTCGGACTGGAGTTAAACCTGCAGACACTGCAGGCCTCCAGGACTGGAGTTAAACCTGCAGACACTGTGACCCTTCAGGACTGGAGTTAATCCTGCAGACACTGCGGCCCTCCAGGTCTGCAGTTAAACCTGCAGACACTGTGGCCCTCCAGGACTGGAGTTAAACCTGCAGACACTGCGGCCCTCCGGGACTGGAGTTAAACCTGCAGACACTGCGACCCTCCAGGACTGGAGTTAAACCTGCAGACTCTGTGATCCTCCAAGATTGGAGTTAAACCTGCAGACACTGTGGCCCTCCAGGACTTGAGTTAAACCTGCAGACTCTGTGGCCCTCCAGGACTGGAGTTCAACCTGCAGACACTGCGACCCTCCAGGACTGAAGTTAAACCTGCAGACACTGTGGCCCTCCAGGACTGGAGTTAAACCTGCAGACACTGTATCCCTGCAGGATTGGATTTAAACCTGCAGACACTGCGACCCTCCAGGACTGGAGTTAAACCTGCAGACACCGTGGCCCTCCAGGACTGGAGATAAACCTGCAGACACTGTGACCCTCCAGGACTGGAATTAAACCTTTAGACACTGTAACCCTGCCGGACTGGAGTTAAACCTGCAGAAACTGTGGCCCTCCAGGACTGGAGTTAAACCTGCCGAAACTGTGGCCCTCCAGGACTGGAGTTAAACCTGCAGACACTACGACCCTCCAGGACTGGAGTTAAACCTGCAGACACTGTGGCCCTCCAGGACTGGAGATAAACCTGCAGACACTGTGACCCTCCAGGACTGGAGTTAAACCTTTAGACACTGTAACCCTGCAGGACTGGAGTTAAACCTGCAAATACTGCGGCCCTCCAGGACTGGAGTTAAACCTGCAGACACTGCGGCCCTCCAGGACTGGAGTTAAACCTGCAGACACTGCGGCCCTCCAGGACTGGAGTTAAACTTGCAGAAACTGTGGCCCTCCAGGACTGGAGTTAAACCTGCAGAAACTGTGGCCCTCCAGGACTGGAGTTAAACCTGCAGACACTGTGGCCCTCCAGGACTGGAGTTAAACCTGCAGACTCTGTGACCCTCCAAGATTGGAGTTAAACCTGCAGACACTGTGGCCCTCCAGGACTGGTGTTAAACATGCAGACTCTGTGACCCTCCAGGACTGGAGTTAAACCTGCAGACACTGCGACCCTCCAGGACTGGAGTTAAACCTGCAGACACTGTGGCCCTCCAGGACTGGAGTTAAACCTGCAGACACTGTAACCCTGCAGGACTGGAGTTAAACCTGCAGACACTGCGACCCTCTAGGACTGGAGTTAAACCTGCAGACACCGTGGCCCTCTAGGACTGGAGATAAACCTGCAGACACTGTGGCCCTCCAGGACTGGAGTTAAACCTGCAGACACTGCGGCCCTCCAGGACTGGAGTTAAACCTGCAGAAACTGTGGCCCTCCAGGACTGGAGTTAAACCTGCAGACACTACGACCCTCCAGGACTGGAGTTAAACCTGCAGACCCTGTGGCCCTCCAGGACTGGAGTTAAACCTGCAGACACAGTGGCCCTCCAGGACTGGAGTAAAAGTTGCAGACACTGTCACCCTCCAGGACTGGAGTAAAACCTGCAGACACTGTGGCCCTCCAGGAATGGAGTTAAACCTGCAAACACTGCAGCCGTCCAGGACTGGAGTTAAACCTGCAGACACTACGACCCTCCAGGACTTGAGTTAATCCTGCAGACACTGCGGCCCTCCAGGATTGGAGTTAAACCTGCAGACACTACGACCCTCCAGGACTGGAGATAAACAGGGCTGCAGTGTCTGCTGGTTTAAGTGGAGCTAAACATTTGTCTGTCTTCACAAAGTCACATCTGTTTTCATTTATAATTTTTTATCCTGATAATCACTTTCCAGTATTATTAGGCTCAGAGCCTTTCAATTGATTGTCACACTTTAATGATATTTGTTTCTGGGAGAGTACTTTAGTTTTCCCAGATCAAAAACACTGTATATACTGTCCCTGAAAAGTATGGTCCAAAATGAATTTTTTTTTAGTGAAAATTTGCTGCACAAGGCTGTTTCTGTAAAAATAGTAAAACATGCACGGATTGTATGTACACTGTATCTACAGGGAATAAGGACATTGTGTTTTTGTATAATATTCATTTCATTATTGGGTGTAAAAAAAAAGCTCAGGATGTCACTTATTGGCCTACATACTTTAGGAGGACAGGTAAAAGATATAGTTTTAATGCTCAGTGGCTGGTTTTTTTTTTAGGTACAGCTTAAAACATGCGTGTTAATTAAATTGTCTAAATTGCTATTCATGTGGCAGTAACTTTATGGATCAAAACATGGAGTCATTTTGGGGCACTTCAACTTCTCTCCAGATAAAACCTCACAATGGGAATGAAATGTGAGCTAAGTGGCTTTGCCCTCAGAGCGCCTTCATGGGCTTCCTTTCTCACCCTGATGTGCCTATCGCTCTGGAATAGGGTAAATCTGGGCTTTCTTACACTGACATGCCCATCACTCTGGAACAGGGTATATCTGGAACTTTCTTACCCTGACGTGCCTATCGCTCTGGAACACGGCAAATCTGGACCTTTCTTACCCAGACGTGCCCATCCCTCTTGAACTGGGTGAATCTGGACCTTTCTTACCCTGATGTGCCCATCACTCTGGAATAGGGTAAATCTGGACCTTTCTTACCCTGACCTGCCCATAGCTCTGGAACTGGGTAAATCTGGACCTGTCTTACCCAGAAGTGCCCATCGGTCTGGAAGAGGGTTAAATCTGGACCTTTCTCACCCAGATGTGCCCATCGGTTTGGAAGTGAGTAAATCTGGACCTTTCTTACCCTGATGAGCCCATCGGTCTGGAATAGGGTAAATCTGGACCTTTCTCACCCAGATGAGCCCATCGGTCTGGAAGAGGGTAAATCTGGACCTTTCTTACCCAGATGTGCCCATCGGTCTGGAAGAGGGTTAAATCTGGACCTTTCTCACCCAGATGTGCCCATCGGTTTGGAAGTGAGTAAATCTGGACCTTTCTTACCCTGATGTGCCCATCGCTCTGGAATAGGGTAAATCTGGACCTTTCTTACCTTGACCTGCCCATCGCTCTAGAATGGGGTAAATCTGGACCTTTCTTACCCAGATGTGCCCATCTCTCTGGAGTAGGGTAAATCTGGACCTTTCTTACCCTGATGTGCCCATCACTCTGGAATAGGGTAAATCTGGACCTTTCTTACCCAGATGTGCCCATTGGTCTGGAATAGGGTAAATCTGGACCTTTCTTACCCAGATTTGCCCATCGGTCTGGAGTAGGGTAAATCTAGACCTTTCTTACCCTGACCTGCCCATCGGTCTGGAGTAGGGTAAATCTGGACTTTTCTTACCCAGATGTGCCCATCGCTCTGGAATGGGGTAAATCTGGACCTTTCTAACCCAGATGTGCCCATCGGTCTGGAATAGGGTAAATCTGGACCTTTTTTACCCTGACCTGCCCATTGCTCTGGAACTGGGTAAATCCGGACCTTTCTTACCCAGACATGCCCATCGGTCTGGAATAGGGTAAATCTGGACCTCTCTTACCCAGATGTGCCCATCGGTCTGGAATAAGGTAAATCTGGACCTTTCTTACCCAGATGTGCCCATCGGTCTGGAAGAGGGATAAATCTGGACCTTTCTCACCCAGATGTGCCCATCAGTTTGGAAGAGAGTAAATCTGGACCTTTCTTACCCAGATATGCCCATCGGTCTGGAAGAGGGTTAAATCTGGACCTTTCTCACCCAGATGTGCCCATCGGTTTGGAAGAGGGTAAATCTGGACCTTTTTTACCCTGACCTGCTCATCCCTCTGGAACTGGGTAAATCTGGATCTTTCTTACGCAGACATGCCCATCGGTCTGGAATAGGGTAAATCCGGATCTTTCTTACCCAGACATGCCCATCGGTCTGGAATAGGGTAAATCTGGACCTTTCTTACCCAGATGTGCCCATCGGTCTGGAATTGGGTAAATCTGGACCTTTCTTACCCAGATGTGCCCATCGGTCTGGAAGAGGGATAAATCTGGACCTTTCTCACCCAGATGTGCCCATCGGTTTGGAAGAGAGTAAATCTGGACCTTTCTTACCCAGATGTGCCCATTGGTCTGGAATAGGGTAAATCTGGACCTTTCTCACCTAGATGTGCCCATCGTTTTGGAAGAGAGTAAATCTGGACCCTTCTTACCCAGATGTGCCCATCGGTCTGGAAGAGGGTTAAATCTGGACCTTTCTCACCCAGATGTGCCCATCGGTTTGGAAGAGAGTAAATCTGGACCTTTCTTACCCATATGTGCCCATCAGTGTGGACGAGGGTAAATCTGGACCTTTCTCACCCAGATGTGCCCATCGGTTTGGATGAGAGTAAATCTGGACCTTTCTTACCCATATGTGCCCATCGCTCTGGAATAGGGTAAATCTGGACCTTTCTTACCTTGACCTGCCCATCGCTCTGGAATGGGGTAAATCTGGACCTTTCTTATCCTGATGTGCCCATCACATTGGAATAGGGTAAATCTGGAATTTTCTTACCCAGATGTGCCCATCGGTCTGGACGAGGGTAAATCTGGACCTTTCTCACCAAGATGTGCCCATCGGTTTGGAAGGGAGTAAATCTGGACCTTTCTTACCCTGATGTGCCTATCGCTCTAGAATAGGGGAAATCTGGACCTTTCTTACCTCGACCTGCCCATCGCTCTGGAATGGGGTAAATCTAGACCTTTCTTACCCTGATGTGCCCATCACATTGGAATAGGGTAAATCTGGACCTTTCTTACTCTGATGTGCCCATCACTCTGGAATAGGGTAAATCTGGACCTTTCTTACCCTGACCTGCCCATAGCTCTGGAATGGGGTAAATCTGGTCTTTTCTTACCCAGATGTGCCCATCGCTCTGGAATGGGGTAAATCTGGACCTTTCTTACCCAGATGTGCCCATCGGTCTGGAAGAGGGTAAATCTGGACCTTTCTCACCCAGATGTATCCATCGGTCTGGAAGAGGGTTAAATCTGGACCTTTCTCACCCAGATGTGCCCATCAGTTTGGAAGAGAGTAAATCTGAACCTTTCTTACCCAGATGTGCCCATCAGTCTGGAAGAGGGTAAATCTGGACCTTTCTTACCCTGACCTGCCCATAGCTCTGGAATGGGGTAAATCTGGTCTTTTCTTACCCAGATGTGCCCATCGCTCTGGAATGGGGTAAATCTGGACCTTTCTTACCCAGATGTGCCCATCAGTCTGGAAGAGGGTAAATCTGGACCTTTCTTACCCAGATGTGCCCATCGGTCTGGAAGAGGGTTAAATCTGGACCTTTCTCACCCAGATGTGCCCATCAGTTTGGAAGAGAGTAAATCTGAACCTTTCTTACCCAGATGTGCCCATCGGTCTGGAAGAGGGTAAATCTGGACCTTTCTTACCCCCCTTTCACACATAGACGCCGCTTCTACTACTATCAAAGCGTGGTCGAAAACGTGGCCGATCGCAGGAGAAACGTAGTGGAGTCTTCATAAGCGCGGTATGATCGCGGTAGGGTCTTCATGATCGGGAAGCTCTACGCTCTCGCCACGCTTATTTTGAACATGCTCAAAACAAGCGTAGCGGGATCGTGGCCAACAAGAATCGGGGTAAAGTTGTAAAAAGAGCGTAGTAGAAGCGCCGTATTCGTACAAGCAGCACGGAAGCATCGTGGAGAGATCTTCACGATCGTAGTAAAAGCGCAGTAAAAGCGTAGTACAGTCGGGGAACATATCGAGTACGCTCCTACAACACTCCCACTACGTTGTTACTACGTTCCCACTACGATCTCTGTACGTTCCTGACGATCCTACAAAGACCTACCATGACCTTACGCCGATCATACCACGACCTATCAGGCAGCAGTTTGTACATGTACATGTACTTCGTTACAGTATTTAAGTAGATTTTTTATTTTTTTTTAACTGGAACTTTTACTCTCCTACATTTAAAAGATAAGTATAGGTTACTTTCACTTCGTTACTTTGACACTGGCAACTTAGTTACTTGTTTCAAACTAGAATATTAATTTCATTCATCATTCACGGATTATCTGGATTTGGCGTGTTCGAGAAGAACAACGGTGTCTCTTTGTGCAGATGTGTCCGCCAGTGAATGTGGAGCTGCAAATTTTTACACACTCAATTACAATATTCTATCACTAGATAGCACATCAGGATCAGTTATTGAATATTACAACTGCCACTAAACTCAAGGAAGTGATTTAATTCCCCCCGATACTTTTTAATTTCAGTGGGACTCCTCAGTATAATGAATGCTAAATTAAATTATTCTTTTGTGTATTTGTACCGTTTTGTCTGTCACAAACAAGAGATGTTGCGGCACTGCCTCTGACACCGGATCGGATCAGGGTTTGTTTTCAGCCAAAATACGTGTGTGTGTGTGTATATACATATCATCGCCAAAATCGTACTAGAAACGTACTACAAGCGTGATATGAGCGGCACCACCGTAGCGATATCGTCGTACAGTCTTCTAGGTCTGCGTAGCCTCATAGTATGATCTTTATGGAGTTAAATTACTGCCAAAACCTAGTATACAAACCGAACATGTTTTACAAATGCACAACGATTCACAAACAAATACAATGTGATTTGCAAATATAAAAATGATTCACTTGCAAACAAAGTGTGGTTTGCAAATATAAAAACGATTTGCAAACAAATACAGTGTGGTTTGCAAATATAAAAACGATTCACGTACAAACAAGGTGTGATTTGCAAATATAAAAAACGATTTGCAAACAAATACAGTGTGGTTTGCAAATGCAAAACACCATTAACAAACGAATGTATTCAGTTTTACAAATACAAAACGTACCGATTACAAGGATACGACGAGAACCATTTCCTACAAGTACAAATCACTTTTGGCAGTTTTCTACCGCTGACATGGCGTAAAGGATTTTCTCACAAATGTCCTCACTGTTATTGTCCCTGTTAAACAGCAGGTGGGGCTATGACTCAATATCCTAGATCTCTACACCGTGAAGTTGAACAGAATAGAGAACGGCCGCCAGCGACAACCGTGGACATGAGGATGATGGCTGAGGCTTAATAAAAACGCAGTGTCTACGTGTTCGAAATAACTTCGTGTCCGACAGTGGGATGGTGTCAATATAACTCCGTGTCCGACAGTCGATTATTGTTTTTAATCTCTTGAAGTCTACTGAATCTTTTTGATAGCCTATTAAACGTGAATGTTTAATCAGATGGCTCAGTTCTTCAAGATGGGTACCGAGAATTTCAATCAATGTTTCTGTTAAGCTCTGCTCAATAAAGTGTTCTGATTGTTAGTGATATATTTTTATTTTCAATTTCGTTATAAATCTGGGCCCGTATTCGCGAAGCATTTTATCTTAGCGCTAGGAGTACTCCTAAGTTGCGCTAAAACATTTATGTTGGAGTAAAATCTTTAAATTCACAAAACCTCTGAGAGCAACTTTTAGTGAAGAAAACTGGTAACTCCTAGAATAGGAGTGGCTCTGAGATAGGCGGGAGTAATCTCCGTATGGCTGACGTCAATTCTCATGCACGAGTCTTGGGACAATGAGCACGGTGATTGGTTGTTTGGTGGCAGGACAGCCCATTGAAAAAATATCCCACATACAACCCATGGAGGAAAAAATTAGAAAATATTCCAAGGGTCTGGTTTGTTCCATAAAATAATGGCAGTTGTTACGGGTACGGAAATTTTCCAATGCATTTCAAAGTAGAGAGGTACGACGATCCCCATTTTAAACACTGCCCTAACCCTAAGCCTAACTTTTACCTTACCACTGACATTTAAATAAACTTCTCCCCACCGCTGAGAGATAATCTAAAACCCGGATTAAACGAGTTATTAATGAAGCGCGTCGCTTGCCTCAATAGCTATTTGTTACCCCGACGAAAATGAGTATATGATGCGATCATTTAAATGTCGAGCCGTTTAAGTTTGTTTGCCCTAAACTGAAATGGATGCAAGTTCAAAAATGACGCGAAAGCCCAGCTGGAGCGAAGACCAGTTACTGCTGCTGGGCCAGTTGGTGCTGGAGCGAAAGAATGTAGCCTAATCAGAGGGGAAAATTGGCTCGGGGGTGAACAGCAAATCCAAGCGGTATGCGTGGGATAATATCAGCCTACAGATCGTTGCAGCGTTACCCTTGGTGTCTCGGATGGCTAAAAGTTGCTCTGAGCGATTTTGCGAATTACTTTTAAGATTTTACTCCTACATAAAATGTTTTAGCGCGACTTAGGAGTAGAACTCCTAGCGCTAAGATAATATGCTTTGTGAATACGGGCCCAGATTTATAACGAAATGGAAAATAAAAATATATCACTAACAATCAGAACACTTTATTGAGTAGAGCTTAAACATAAACATTGATTGAAATTCTCAGTACCCATCTTGAAGAACTGAGCCATCTGATTAAACATTCACGTTTAATAGGCCATCTAAAAGAGTCAGTAGACTTCAAGAGATTAAAAACAATAATCGACTGTCGGACACGGAGTTATATGGACTCCATCCCACTGTCAGACACGGAGTTATTTCGAACACGTAGACACTGCGTTTTTATTAAGCCTCAGCCATCATCCTCATGTCCACGGTTGTCGCTGGCGGCCGTTCTCTATTCTGTTCAACTTCACGGTGTAGAGATCTAGGATATTGAGTCATAGCCCCACCTGCTGTTTAACAGGGCCAATAACAGTGAGGACATTTGTGAGAAAATCCTTTACGCCATGTCACCGGTAGAAAACCGCCAAAAGTGATTTGTACTTGTAGGAAATGTTTCTCGTCGTATACTTGCATTCGGAACGTTTTGTATTTGTAAAACTGAATACATTCGTTTGTTAATGGTGTTTTGTATTTGCAAACCACACTGTAGTTGTTTGCAAATCGTTTTTAATATTTGCAAACCACAACTTGTTTGTACGTGAATCGTTTTTATATTTGGAAACCGCACTGTATTTGTTTGTAAATCGTTTTTATATTTGCAAACCACACTTTTATTGCGCGTGAATGATTTTTATATTTGCAAATCACATTGTATTCGATTGTGAATTGTTGTGCATTTGTAAAACATGTTCGGTTTGTATATTAGGTTTTGGCAGTAATTTAACTCCATAGATCTTCAATGTCGTAGCGGCAGCGTAGTATAAACGCAGTAAACGCGGCCGCTTGTCGGCAACGGTCTGCGTAACATCGTAGTAGAAGTGTGTCAGCAGGCGATGGACGTGGGAGCATCGTAGTATGGTCGTAATGAAGACCATAGTTTGCCAAATTGCTCGATTTAGTCGCCGATCCGCCCCGATCCAATACTTTTTCTGATCGTGGCTTCATCGGGATGATCGTCCTAAAGTCGCAGCTCTGTGTGAACGGGGGTAACCCTGACCGGCCCATCGCTCTGGAAGGGGTAAATCTGGACCTTTCTTACACAGACCTGCCCATCGCCCTGGAACGGGGTAAATCTGGACCTTTCTTACCCTGACCTGCCCATCAGTCTGGAAGAGGGTAAATCTGGACACATTTAACTACATGACCTTCTTCCATTGCTCTTTACTTTAACTCATTATGGTCCCTTCAAACTGAATTAGTTTTTCCCAATAAGTCTCACTACAAGTGGTTTTATTCGGGCTTCACAGCTGCTTAGTTCCAAACCTCCAAGTTCTTGTTGCATTGTGCATGTGTAAATGCTCATACCTTCATAATGAAACATAGCCACGATTTCTTCTGTTGGCGTTGTTTTTATTTAATTATTTTTATTGAGGCTAGATCATTTTAGAGATCTCCAGTCAGGATCAGCCATGATTTTTCTCCAACCCATTTTTCAGCGAAGTTGTTAGTTCACCACTATCCCTCAAGGTTTTAATACATTTTTGGACAGTTCCTGACCCAATTCTAGTGATTTCGGACTTTTCCTTAGCTATTTTCTTGATGTTGGCCTATAATTTGCCCTACTTGAAACACACACACGCACACACACACACACACACACACACATGCACTGCCAGCCAAAAAAGTCACCACCAGGATTTAACTTACCAAATAGGTTAGGGCCTTCCATTGGATAATTATTGCAGTGATTAACATGTTTTAGCTGGCAACAACTTATTTAACCCTAATTGACGCAGTAAGTAGTTTCTCACATCTTTAACAACAATGTCGGAAAATCCTGTGGTCATGAAAAAGATGCACTCTGTTTCAGAATTGTCAAATTATTGGTCTGCATGGTGCCAAATAAAATTTGTCCTGGAATACTGGAAGACTTTCCTAATTTTACATTCCAAAACCAGGTCTTTGACTTTCAGAATCACCCGTCATTAAACTTGTAACCAGCGAGTACTGCGGTTCTGAAGTTCGTGAGCTATTCTAGGCCCTTTAGAGTCTGTAAGTAAAATATGTAACATTATTTTAAAAAGGTTATGTATGAGTAAATCCAAATAGATCAATGGTCTTATTTAAAAAATATAAATGGCCCTAAAGTCACATTTCTTTTTCACATTCATTCATGTTGATATAATAATAATAATATTTCCGTAAAAAAAATAGTTTATATGTTGACAATGTTATGTTTTAATATTGGAAAGCATCATTGTGTTAAATTTATATCAGGACGTCTTTAGTACAAGTAGGATCTTTAATTAAATAAGGTAGTTTGTTTTGGGACATTACCCACCCAACCACTGCTGCCAGATTAGTAAATTCACTCACGAGCAGAAATTCAACTTAATGGTGACTTGCATTATGTGTGTGACAACACTTCCTACTCTCACAACACTTGGGAGTGTTTTAGAACATTAAAGCCTCATCTTTTAGAACCATTTTGAAAGAGGCAATCAAAGCACTGCCATAACTTTTTACAAGCTGTTGAGTGTGGTATCTTTTACTAAACCTGGTTTAGGGTTTTAGGGGGTGGGGGGATATATCTGTTAACATCTGCTAAAATCACAGATGCATAAAGCCACTGGGTTTGCATGTTATGTATACACTACAATAATTTTGTTGGAGGCTATTTGGTGTTATATAAACTCAAAAACTAATAATATCAATGTTTTTTGGGAAATATGGTCAAACCCTATCACTGCTAGTGGTGATTTTGTCAAAATTTCAGAAATGCAAAACCTTTGAAAATCACTCGAGCCATAGCACATTGGTATTCACTGGAAAGCTCTCATCAATCACTTTCCAATGAATACCAACACTATAGGATTTAGAAAATTTCGAGGATTTTCTCCTCTTAAATTTTGACCAAGTCACCAACAGCAGTGAAAGGGTTCAGGTCACGAACTTTGACTGAAAAGTGAAAGTCTTAGACAAAGGTAAAAGTTGTCAGTTAATGTAAAACTGCATAATACCGGCTCTTTGAAAGTTTTTTAGCTGAATGTTTGGAACCTCGGAAGGAAAATCATTGAACAGATAGGCCAGATTTTTCTCCCAAGATACCAGGAAAACATGTTTTCAGCACATTAATTTTTAAATTTTTCTGGGGGAGGGTCCCCAGCCCCCCTCCTTGTTGCGTCCCCCCTTTCAGCAATTCCTGGATCTGCCCCTGCACTGTGACAAGAAACTTGCAGGATTGGAGTTAAATAGCTGCGTGGCCAAAAGAAAACCACTTGTTAGTGCGGCTACTTGGGGAAAAAATGACCTCAATTTACTAGGGTTCATAAAGATTGGACTGAGGAGCAATGGAAAAAGGTCATGTGGTCAGATGAGTTCATATCTGCCCTATTCCAGACCGAGGGGTTTGTCAGGGTAGGAAAGGAAGCCCATAAAGTGATGCACCCATCATGCATAGTGCCTACTGTACAGGCTTCTGGAGGAAGTGTCATGATCAAGTTTTTAGCCCTTTGTCTGTTAGCTCAATGCTAACACATAATGGGAATTACCATGAACACCTTTACAGAAACAAGTGTTTGCCACTAACATGGCAATATCCCCCGCCGCCTCAATTTTATGTGTCCATACGGACGTACGGACAGACGGAGCCCAATGCTATATCCCCCGCTTCGCGCTAATCGCGCGGTGGGGGATAATTAGCACTGTGATGGCAATAATATACCTTATCCAGACAAGAACTTTTGACCCAGTCTTGTTTAATGAGCCACCTGTCCATACAGAGAGATTTATGCCGCTAGTTCTACAAAACTAATCGCACTAGCCTTCTATAAAATTACTGTATTCCCAAGGAGCCAACTCCAGGGTCTAGAGACAAATCTGTGATCACTTGCCTCAGCTGGCTTGCTTACTTGCTAATCACTATACCAATGGCCACCAAGTGTGCTGGTAACTTATAAGATAGTTGCAGCTTGCAAAAAAAGCAAACTCAACTCTGAAACTGCACAAGACTACTAATATAACTTTTAAGAACCAGAGAAAAGAATGCACAATAATGAAATTATTAATAGCTTCAATGAAACTGCTCCTAGTAGCAAGTTACAAATAGATTGTATAGCTCAGTTACCCCTTTCTGTTCCATAAGAGTGAAACTGAAGAATTGTCGTGGTTTAGCAGTAATAGGAGCACTTATTAAGCCCACTCACGTCTTCAGTATATCCAATAAGAAGAGAGCACACAATGGACCTCTCCGACCTGTCCATCAAGTGTAGAATAACTACCAATCAGATTGCCTTATCTTCCTAAGGTCCTGCCTACCCCGACAGCACTGCTACATTGTCCCACAATCAATGCAGTCAATAGCTGTGTGTTATGGGCGAGGTGTCTGACTTAATCGAAAATGGTCCTAAGATGCCCTTGGGGAATGTATAATACTGATAAGATACCGTGCCCGGAAACAGTGAGCTCAAATAATTTTTTTTTCCCAGGCCAAAAACGCGAATGGAAAAGTGTTTGCTATGGATTAAGGCATGTAGAAGGCCTCCCACGCAACTCAATCTGAACAAGATCAAAGAACAGAAATTAGTAAAGTTAGCTTGTCATTGGAATTAGAAAGAAAACGCCGTTATAGCGAGTGTTAGATTGATGTTATGTCTAATGTGGCAAGTGTAAGGGTTTGCTGCATTGAGTAATATGATTTATTACAAAGTCTGGCTGGCGTATTGTCTAACTCATGGCCAACTGACAGTAGACGGCACACTGGATCCAGTGTTATTCTTACCTCAGTGATGGCAACAAACTTATGAAAACTACTGACCCTGCCTTTCATGTGCAGAATGATTCCTCTATTTTGCCTGGTTTGGATGTGCAGTATTTGTTTGGCTTTTCTGTCTCAATTGCCAGCACTTTGCGGTTACTCTTGTATTTCCACCCATTCTGTCAGAAATTTTGATGTCATGGATATATCCTTGTGTGAAATAGTGAAGGGCTCCCTGGACGACTTTGTCAGACAAGTTAAACGCATTTGGTAGGAAACAAACTGCAATATTTTCGGGAATACGTGCAAGAAAATGGCGCTGAAACCTCTGCTATCCTGTTATCAATGTTGAATTGAGGAGCTGAATTGCATGGGGCCCATAGCAACAGTAACTAAGGGGGCGGAGCTGGTTGGAGCGAGTCGGAAAGGTCTATTTTTTGAGGTCCAATGACAAAAATTGCAGAAAAGGATGAATGGTCAAAAATAGCTATTATGGTGATCTTTTCAGTGTTTTCTTTAGATGGGCAGATTATACCTCGGGATGGGTAAGGCTGTTGTTGGGTAAGACTGTTGTTGGGCAATTCTCAACCAACCCACCCGTAGGCACACCCCTTAAAGCCTCATTGCTCCAAGCTGAGGAGGGTGTCAGTTAGTCAAATAACATCATGTTACAACTGTGCTATGCAGGAGAGAATTTCTGAGCATGCAACACGTTGAACCTTGCAGCATGATGGGCTACAACTGCAGAGGACCATACCAGATTTCACTCATACCAGTGAAGAATCACAGACTGTCAAAGATTCAGGCTATTGGCAGTGTTGCCATGGTGTGGGAAATGTTTTTCTGGCACAGATTAGGCCTCTTGATACAAAATCAGCGGAATGTAGATGTCACAGCCAATTTCTAGTATAGTGCGAGAGTATTGATACTGACTATTGGCATCTTTTTATGGCTGCTGTGTCTACTCATCTTCTAATGGCTACACCCAGTAGTATAATTCAAAATGCAGGTCATCTCAAGATGGTTCTTCCATCATGAAGACTTTAGAGTACTCCAGTGGCCTCCACAATCACCAGATTTCAGTTGTGTTGAGCACCTTTGGGATGTGGTGGAATGGGAATGGCACATTTCCCAGTTAATTCTACATCCCAGTCTGAGAGTGAGAGTGTCACACCAGCAGCAACCCTTGAATAAAGCTTATTTGCTCCTTTCTGCATAAGGATTTAATCTTGGGAATTCATTGAAAAAAATCCCATCAAAACCACTTCCAGAGAAGTGTAATGATGAGAAAAAGATATTAAAATATATATATTTACCTCCGCCAAGGAGGTTATGTTTTTGCCTGGGTTTGTTAGTTTTTTTGTTTGTTTGTTGGTTGGTTTCCAAAATAACTCAAAAAGTTATGGACAGATTTTGATGAAATTTTCAGGGATTGTACAGATTGGTATAAGGAAGAAATTATTAGATTTTGGAAGTGATCTGGATCTCTGTCTGGATCCAGGAATTTTTTAAAGGATTCTTTAACATTGGGAGATAGGGCCATTTTCGACATTTATGCATATAACTCCACCGAAAATGGTCAGGGCACTTGGAAAAAAAATACAGGACAAATTTTGAACATGTTCTACAATATATTAAAGACTGATCCTGAAAATGGAATAATTCTGGATACTATGATACTATGGTCCAGAATACGAAAGTAGGGGACCTTTGGAACTTTCATTATAGGAAGAGAACAAATGAAGCTACAAACATGCGACAAACACCATTATATAGCCAAGATATTGCAGAATTTGTAAGGTGTCACTGGATTTACTGTATTTCCAAAAGCCAGGGAACTAGATCCAAAAGAAAACCACCATTACGGAAAATTTGATATTCGTGAATACTGAACTAATATTGATATCATTATGAATTCAGTTGCTAATGGTATGTTTTCTTGGTCAGGGAATCTGAAAAAATAGATGAAATAAATGTAGGACAAATATTTATGTGTAAATCACAACATGAGGGGAAATGTTGCATCATAAGAAAAAAAAAACAAATGAAGCTTGAAACATGCAACAGACATCTTTAAACAGCTAAGACACTGTGGAACTAATACTGATATAGCATTATGAATCAAATTGCCATGTTTTCATGGTCAAGGAATCTAAAAATGAAGCTAAAATAAATGTAAGACTACTATCTATGGTGGAAGTCGCAATATGGAGGGAAATGTTGTGCTTGGCGGAGGTCTGCGCTCTCCAAGAGCTTTTCTAGTTAGACTTGGAATTTACTGATATACCTTTTTCCAATTAAGAATTGTAAAATGAATTTAGGCTACCTAAATACCAATAGGATGCCAATAATGATTAGGATGCGATAACAAGGTGATAATAAGGCTATAATACGAGATGGTATGAATGGCCATAATATGCATTATTAATTAGAAAATTGTACATTTCTCTGAATTCCATCTCTGGTTGGCCTATTCACTTTTTGAATTTGTATTGAATGCACAATAGACCACCACTTTTAGAACAGTCACCGTTGTAAACACAATATCTGTGCAGTTTGAGAATTTCATGAACACAGTTATGTAAATTAAACATATAGTGCTCAGTCATCCTATCCATAATTCGTTCGGTTAACTTTGACTTATGATCTACTTCATTACTTAATCTAACATTGCTTTGGCTGGATGGTTGCACCAGCAGCCTTTGAACGTGAACACAATGTAAGTCAATAGAATCTGTCTCAGCTTAATAGCACGAGATTGAAAATGCCAGCGGTCAGTTTGGCAACCATAGGTTTCTACTTCTCCTTGTTGAATATAGTGTTGCTTGACTAATGCCTTTTGATGTTTTACTATAGGCTAGCTGAGGTAGTTCCCAGTTTCCCACTAGCTTTTTGACAAAACAAATGACATGTCCAACAGGCCAGTTTATAGTCCAAGGAAAATTGTGTGGTTGCCCTAGTCGTTAAATGACTAATAAAAATGCCTAGAAAAAATGAATATCCTTTGAAAAATCTGAAGTTCTTTGTCAAAATATCATCTGAAATGTTATATTTATTTTTAGGTCACCTGAGACAAAGTCTCAAAGTGACCTATTCTAATCGCTTTTTGTCCGTTGCCAACCGTCGTGCGTCGTGCGTCAGTAAACAATTTACATTTTCAGCTTCTTCTCAGAAACCACTGATCCGATTTCAATAAAAATTTGCAGGAATCTTTCTTGGTCAAATATGCACCAAAATTGTGAGTTATATCGTGTCCACCCCCAGGGGCTCTGAGGGGCGGGGCTAAAAGTGGGCAATACATTTTCGACTTCTTCTCAGAAACCGCTGACCCGAATTCAATTAAATTTTGCAGGAACCTTCCTTGGTCAAATATGCACCAAAATTCTGAGCTATATGGGGCCCAGCACCAGGGGCTCAGAGGGGCGGGGCTAAAAGTGGTCAAATTGGCTGAAAATTAAAAAATCTTCTCCAGACCCAGATATGCTGGAAACAATACTCTTCATAGATGGAAGGCTCTTGAGGTTTGTTATCAAAATTGTTCACATGACCCTCAAACTCCATTTTTGTCCCAGGGGAGGGGGTAAAATTTACTATAGTTTATACAGGAAAATGATGCTTTTGGCTATATTTTGTTTGATGTTGTTTTCTACTGGAAATCATTCAAACTTGATTGGCATTTTTGACCCTGACTCTTCCCCAGAGGCTGAGGGGTGGGGCCCAAATTGGGTCATATTGCCAAATATTTCAACAATTTGCTTCTCCAGACCGAGAGAGGCTGGAAATCAATACTCTTCCTAGATGGAAGGGTCTTTAGGTGCTTAAATTGTTAATTTCATGGCCCCTAGGCTCCATGTTAGCCCCTGGGGAGGGGGTGAAGTTTACTATACTTTATACAGGAAAATGATACTTTTGGGTATATTTGGTTCATTGACATCAATAACATCAGTTTTATACAACTCAGGTGACCGTTGAGGCCCACGGGCCTCTTGGTTCTGTGTTTTTTTCACAAAGATTTTGATCCCTGGGTCCATCAGGAAGATGCGCTCCTCATCGATTATCAAAAACTTTACAATTAACTGTCAGTTAGGCTTAGGTCTTTTATCATTGAGGCAATCCGATAGCCCAATTTTTAACTCATTCCCTAGAATAATATAAAATCATTGTGTTTGTATGGAATACTTTTCCCGAAAATTACACAATATAAAGTGTCGGAGTACAGGTGGCCCATGACCGCGATGATCAACTGATTTTCATCAGACTGCAAATGGTCATCCACGCCATTGGCAGTGGCTTGCCGTAGGGAATGAGTTAAACATGTAGTAGTCCTACTGGTTGAAATAAAAGGTTTGATATTATTTTCCATCTTTTTTGTCAAGAGTATCGTGCAAATTCAAGGCCTGTCCCATGTAGTCAATGCATGCTTGGGATATTAATTAATATCTATTAAAGTATTAATACGTTTCATGGTCATGGTCTAAATCAGGGCTGCCCAACCCTATTCCTGGAGGGCTACAATCCTGTAGGTTTCTGCTTTAACCCTTGTTTAACACACCTGATTCAGCTCATTAGCAGCTCGTCAAGATCTGTAACTGGGAAGGCAGGTGTGGTTTGCTTTGGTTGGAGTAATGACCTTCAGGATGGTAGCTCTCCAGGAACAGGGTTGGGCAGCCCTGGTCTGAATAATGCAGAAATGCATATAGATTTTGGTCAATTAATGCAAAAGTTTTCTTGGAGGACCTCCTCCCCCACACCCTCTGCTTTAAGTGGGGGGGTGGGGGGGGAGTCTGTAATTCATTGGCTGTTGGTAATGGTGGACTCCTGACTCTATGTGCAGGTGACTCTGGGTGTAAGCAGTGGAGTTCTGACGGTGGAGGGACTGGTTGAAAAGGACGCAGTGACGGGGCAGGGTGAGAGGGTGCTCTCCATTACTGCCTCTAGCCTGCAATCTCTCAATGACCTGCTGGCTCGGGTCTCCTACAGAAGCACTGTGTATAGAATTGAGTTTGGGGATCTAGGTAAGTGTGGCTCCTCAGCTCAAAAAATGGCGTGGGTACTTTGGCCACAATTCAACCAATTTATCCTCGGCCAGGATGTCCGTTACGGTTTAAGAGGGTGCCGCCATTTGTGTAACATTGCACATTGCCCCCACACGGTGAGTAACTTCCTCGCGTGATGCGAAAATATCTAGCATACTTGATACGCTGCTGCACTGTTACGTGAGGAAGTTACGCAGCAAAAACCATCTCCACTGGGCGCAACATTGCCTGATGCAGTATACATGTGTGTCACTTACCTCAGGCAAAGTTGCACCGTCTGGGACAGGCTTAAGGGGCACTGGGGTATTCTGTGTGACTCAGCTACACTTAGGAGCTCTACGTACGTATGCCGCTCTCAGGGACACCGGTGTACTTCGTGGGACTCTCAGCAACGCTTGAATACTTTGTGGGACTCTGAGGGACAGTTGGGTTCTCCGGTGGACTCTGTGCAGCTCACTGGCTCTCAGCAACTCTGTGTGACTCTCAGAGAGAATGAAACACCCTGTTTGACTCCCAGGCTCACTATTTTACTCTGTGGGACTCTTAGGGATAGTTGGGTACCCTGTTTGACTCTCTGAGAGGCTGGGGCAGTCTTTATGAATCTTAGAGACACTGGCATCATTTTTGTGATTCTCAGAGACACTGGGGTGCTCTTAGGCTACATTCAGACAGCAGGTAAATGTGGCCCAAATCTGATTTTTTTTTGCCCATATGTGACTTGTATTCGATCTGAAAAAGACAGTTTGAACAGTACAAATCAGATTTTTTTAAATCCGACCCAGGCCACGTTCATATGTGTTCCTAATTCCGATACGTTTCTGATATTTTGCAATGCGACTGCTGTCTGAACGGCCAGGTCGCATTTATCCGACCTTGACTTTATTATTTGTCTGTAATGGCACTGACCTCGGTTGCAGATAAACGTTATCAGTGCCGCACACACGCCGAGACGAGATGCCTCCATATGTACTTCCGTCAGGAAACAGTGTGTGGTCACGTATTACCTCAGGACCTCTTTTGCACATGCGGGTCACTTCAGGGTCACATTCAGGTCATACTCAAAACTGACTGAATTCACAAATAACGTGTAATATGAACGAGCACACAAAAAAATCGGATTCCTCCAGAAAATCCAAATTGTGCATCAAGACCGTAGCCTTAGTGACTCTCAAGAACTCCAGGGTACTTGGTCTGGTTATCAGGGACACTGTTGTACTCTGACTCTGGAGGACACGGGAATACTTTATGTTTCTCTCAGAGATCCTGGAGCACTCTATTTTACTCTTAGGGACACAGGGGTACTCTTTCTGACTCTCAGGGACGCTTGAGTACTTTCTGAGACTTTCGGGGAGACTGGGGTACTGTATGTGACGCTCAGGTACATTGGGGTACTCTGTATGACGCTCAGGGACTCTGAGGCACGTAATTTGATTATTATAGACAGTAGGGCACACTGGAGTATTCAGTGACTCAAGTACACTGTACACTGTCAGTTTATACTTTTCTTTCAAACATGTACGTTCTATTCCAGCTAGAGGACATTAACTCAAAATCAATTTGACCCAACCCTGCTCCCAGCATATGCCTGCCCTGCACATTGTAAATGTATCACTGATTTAACCCGCTTAAATCTGTTGATCAACTCTATAGTAGACCACGTTATGAACTGGGTGTGTCTCTTCAGGGAAACATAAAATATGCAGGGTAGGGTTACACCGGGAGTACAGTTGGGAGCACTATTCGAATTCAGCTGCCATTTTTGATGTAATCTGCTGAAAATTATCGTTAGCTGATTAATGTTGCTTGTCTGTAGTGCTTACATCCTCTAGTATTGATGGGAAGGTTTCTCACTGTATGTTCGCTATATCTGTGTGTTTTTATTCTTTCAGTGAACTTCACTTTTGAGCAGCATAACGCCATCTTCCCTATTAACATCCAGCAGCTCACAGTACCTGTTTTGTACGACTTTGGGCAGGGTGAGTCAGCCCAACATCCCTACGGGAAAATCACTTGTCATGTGTCACGTGTTTTTTTCTGCCTACTGCACCACTTCTGACCGATGACCTCGTAGAAATGCGGTCTTTAGCTGCTCCATTCCCCGGGGACGGAAATCAGACATGCAGTGCTGTGGAAAAAGTATTTGCCCCCTTCCTGATTTGTTATTTGTCACACTTGAATGTTTCAGATCATCAAACAAACTTTAATATTAGACAAAGATAACCTGAGTGAATACAAAATGCAGTCTTTAAATGATGATTTCATTTATTGAAGGAAAAAGCTATCAAAACCTACAACCCCAATTCCAAAATAGTTGGGACGAAGTATAAATTGTGAATAAAATCAAAATGCAATGAGTTTCAGACGAGCAACAATCTACATGTATAGAGGAATCATTTGGTATGCAGCTTGTATGGGTGCTGTGAAAACTATAGGAGGAGTTAGTGTTGACAGGACAGGAAGTATAAGAATAATAATAAGTTGCAAGATCTGGTGAAATAATCGTAGTGGAATTATTATTAGTCAAGAATTACAACCCCAATTCCAAAATAGGTGGGACGAAGTGTAAATTGTGAAGAAAACCAAAATTCAATGACTTTCTGATCACATGAGCCAATATGTAATTTACAATAATACATAGATAACATTTCAAATGATGAAACTTAGACGTTTTGCATTTAGCTTATTTCAAATTTTCTGGCTGCATCAGGTGTCAAAAAAGTTGGGACACAGGCAAAAAAGGACTGAAAAAGCAATTAATATATAAGAGAATCAGCTGAAAGAACATTTAGCAAGTAATTAAGTTAACTGGCATCAGGTGTGTAACATGATTGGCTATAAAAGGGATGTCTTAGAGAGGCTGAGTCTCTCAGAAGTAAAGTTGGCCAGAGGCTCTTCAACCTGTGAGGGCTTGTGTAAAAAAATTGTGGACTACTTTGAAAACAATGTTCCTCAACGTCAAATTGCAAAGGCTTTGAAGGTCTCATCATCAACAGTGCAAAACATCATCAAAAGATTCAGAGAAACTGGAAAAATCTCTGTGCGTAAGGGAGAAGGCCAAAGACCTTTACTGGATGCCCGTGATCTTCGGGCCCTCAGACGCCGCTGCATCACTCACCGGAATGATTCTGTCATTGACATCACTAAATGGGCCCAGGAATACTTCAAAAAACCACAGTCTGTAAACACAGTCTGCCGTGCCATCCACAGATGCTACCTAAAACTCTATCATACAAAAAAGAAGCTAATGTTGAGCATGATCCAGAGGTACCGCCGTGTTCTGTGGGCCAAGGCTCATTTAAAATGGACTGTAGCAAAGTGGCAAAGTGTCCTGTGGTCAGACAAGTCCAAATTTGACATTCTTGTTGGAAATCATGGGCGTCGTGTCCTCCGGGCTAATTAGGATAAAGACCACCCCTCCTGTTATCAGCATTTAGTTCAAAAGCATTATCTCTGATGGTATGGGGGTGCATTAGTGCATATGGTGTGGGACACTTGCATGTTTTAAAAAGCACCAGTGCAGTGCAGTGTAGTGCAGTGGTCAAGTAGGCTTGACTTAAGATCGTAAGGTCCTGAGTTCAAGCCCTGCCCATGGCCTTCGCGGTGTGTTCTTGGGCAAAACACTTCACTCCAACACTCCACGCCTCACTCCACCCAGGTGTATAAATGGGTACCAGCAAATAGGCAGGGACACTTGTCTAAGAGCTGGGGGGAGTACCTGCGATGGACTGGCATCCCATCCAGGGGGAGTAGCAATACTCCTAGTTGCTTCATGCCATGGAAACCAGGGTTAAGCTTACTTCTTACTTAGAGCAACATATTTTCCCCTCCAGACGACATCTATTCCAGGGAAGGCATTGTGTATTTCAGCAGGACGATGCAAAACCACATACTGCAGCTATTACAACAGCATGGCTTCGTAGTAGAAGCATGAACAATTTGGCGCATAATCAAATGAAAAGTCCATCAAAGGAGACCCAAAACTCTCCAGCAGCTGGAAGCCTGTGTTGATCAAGAGTGGGATCAAATTCAATGGCTAAACTCAAGAAGCTTGTCTCCTCAGTGCCCAGACACCTCATTCTGTGTTAGAAAGAAGAGGGGATGCTACACCATGGTAAACAGGCCCTTGTCCCAACTTTTTTGAGACTTTTAGCAGCCATAAAATTTGAAATAAGCTAATTTTGTGGATAAAATTGTAAAATTTTTCAACGATTTTGTCTCTGTTGTCTATGTTGTCAATGTTGTCTCTGTTCTATTGTGAACAAAATACTGGCTGGTGTGATTTCAAAGTCATTGCGTTTTGATTTTATTCACAATTTACATTTTGTCCCCTCTATTTCAGAATTGGGGTTGTACCTTGCCTTATGTGAAAAAGTAATTGCCCTCTAAACTTAATGAGTGGTTGTGCTACTTTTGGCAACAACAACTGCAGTCAAGCATTTGCGATAACTGGAAATGAGTCTTTTACATTGCTGTGGAGGAATTTTGGCCCACTCTTCTTTGCAGAATTGTTTTAATTCAGCCGCATTGGAGGGTTTTAAAGCACGAATGGCTTGTTTAAGGTCGTGCCACAGCATCTTAATCAGAGTTTAGTCCGGACTTTGACCACGCCACTCCAAAACCTTCATTTTGTTTTTTTTTTAAGCCATTCAGAGGTGGGCTTGCTGGTGTGTTTCGGATCATTGTCCTGCTGCATAACCCAAGTGCCCTTAAGCTTAAGGTCACGAACTGATGGTCGGACATTCTCCTTCAGGATTTTGCTGTAGAGAGCAGAATGCATTGCAATGGTTCCATCATTCGCTGCAAGGTCCTGAAGATGACCATCACACTACCTTCACTATGCTTTAGTGTTGGTATGATGTTCTGTTTATGAAATGCTGTTTTAGTTTTACACCTGATGTAAGGGGATTCACACCTTCCCAAAAGTTCAACTTTTGTCTTGTCAGTCCACAGAATATTTTCTGAAAAGTCTTGGGGCTCATCAAGATTTTTTATTTATTTATTTTTTTGCAAAAGTGAGACGAGCCTTTATGTTCTTTTTGGTGGTGGTTTTCGCCTTGGATCTCTCCCATGGAGGCCATTTTTGCTCTGTCTCTTTCTTATTGTGGAATCATGAACACTAACTGAGGCAAGTGAGGCCTGCAGTTCTTTAGATGTTGTTCTGGGTTCTTTCGTGGCCTCCTGGATGAGTCGTTGATGCACTCTTAGAGTAATTTTCGGAGGCCGGCCACTCCCGGGAAGGTTCATCACCGTTCCAAGTTTTTTCCATTTGTGGATAAAGGCTTTCACCGTGGTTCGCTAGCTCATGGTCAGGAACGGTGCCAGGATCCCAACCCACACGTCCTACTCCCACGTATCTTGTTCCGCTCTTCTCTCAAAGGTGTGGAGGAAGGCCGCGGAGTCGTCTTCTTCCTTCTGTGAGGTAACCAGAAAGAGAAAAAAAATCCAAACCACACAGCACCAACACGTGGGACCGAATACACCACACAGTGTTAATCCCAGGAATATTCATGGTTACCCCTGCCGTGGTGCGCCTGTGTCAGTACCTGCTTTCTCAGCGCAGACTAGGCAGGAGATTTGGTCAAAACCGGCCCACTTGGTGGTGAGTTTATTAAATGTTCAAAACAGAAAGGCATAATGATAGCGCAAACACTCTGTAAACACAGCAAAAATAGCTGTCTGTCGAGCATGCAAAGCCTCTTTCATCCGGTCCTTGGGGTTCAGGAGGTACATCTTTCTGGCGCCGACTGGAAGATGCTTTTCTATGGTTTTCTTAAAATGTTCCCGTCTTGTTCAGGGTTTTCGGGAAATCGTCCGAATCCCCTTTCCCTCCGCCATCGGAATCTTACTGGAGACACACACAAGCTTGAGGTCCGCACTCTTCGCCGGCCTCCTCTTAACCGCCCATTTCACCCTTTTAAGTTCTGGTCGGCTCTGATTACTAGGGAACGCAGCTGTGTTACCTTGTTGCCCTTTTTCCCAGGCCCACCTAGCCCTATGACTTGCAGCTGGTGGGAACTGTCCAGCTATATACAGCAGAAGGGAGTGCTGAACAGGTGTTGGCTGTCCATGTCCACGCCTGGCTTACCACACAGAATGGAACAATTTAGCCAGCTGCAATCTCTTGAAATTGAAATAAACTCCTGTCATCATGATTTCTGTATTTTGAATGTAGTTGAATGTAAATTGTTAAAGACTGTTTCACTGTTTTTCTTGTTACAGATATTGGATCTCAAGTAACAATAACAACAAAGACCTTTCTAAGATACAACCAACTGAATCGCCTCATCTCAAGTATAAGAAATTTTTACAAAGAGATCAAAATCATCATTGCGGATGATAGCTTTAACGCACAGAAAGTGAATGGCACAAACATTGAGCAGTACTTCATGCCACCTGCCCAGGTATACCTTTAAGAAAAGATGCTGGAAGGGTTTAGTCTCTGAAACAAGCAGATGATGGAAATGTTTCATCAGGGGTACTAGGAGATGCTGGGAGGTTTTGGTCTCTGATATAGCTTTTAAAAGAAATGCTGGAACAGTTTAGTCTCAGGTACAGCTTTTAGAAACTGGGAGAATTGTATCTCAAATGCAGCTTTTAGAAGAGATGCTGGAAGGGTGTGGCCTCAAATACAGCTTTTAGAAGAGATACTGGAAGGGTCTGGTCTCTGATACAGCTTTTAGAAGAGATACTGGAAGGTTTTGGTCTCAGGTACAGCTTTCGGAAGAGATACTGGAAGGGTCTGGTCTCTGATACAGCTTTTAGAAGAGATACTGGAAGGTTTTGGTCTCAGGTACAGCTTTTGGAAGAGATACTGGAAAGGTGTTGTCTCAGATACAGCTTTTAGAAGCGATACTGGAAGGCTTTGATCTCAGATACAGCTTTTGGAAGGGATACTGGAAGGGTTTGCGCTCAGATACAGCTTTTAGAAGAGATACTTGAAGGGTTTGGTTTCAGGTACAGCTTTTGGAAGAGAAACTGCAAGGGTTTAGTCTCAGGTACAGCTTTTAGAAGAGATAATGCAAGGGTTTAGCCTCAGGTACAGCTTTTAGAAGAGAAACTGGAAGGGTTTGGTCTCAGATACAGCTTTTGGAAGGGTTTGGTCTCAGGTACAGCTTTTAGAAGAGATGTTGGAAGGGTTTGGTCTCAGATACAGCTTTTGGAAGGGTTTGGTCTCAGGTACAGCTTTTAGAAGAGATGTTGGAAGGGTTTAGCCTCAGGTACAGCTTTTAGAAGAGAAACTGGAAGGGTTTGGTCTCAGATACAGCTTTTGGAAGGGTTTGGTCTCAGGTACAGCTTTTAGAAGAGATGTTGGAAGGGTTTGGTCTCAGATACAGCTTTTAGAAGAGAAACTAGAAGGGTTTGGTCTCAGGTACAGCTTTTAGAAGAGATGCTGGAAGGGCTTAGCCTCAGGTAAAGCTTTTAGAAGAGATGTTGGAAGGGTTTGGTCTCAGGTACAGCTTTTAGAGGAGTTTCTGGAAAGTTGTGTATTTGTTCAGTGTTTGACATTCACCATTATATGCACTGTTGAACAAGTCCCTCATGTATTGACTTTTTTTATGTTTCATTTATTAGGGATGGTTTGCTGGCAGGAATCTTGCCATTTCACAAGTAACCACTAAGTACTTTCTATGGGTGGACGACGACTTTGAGTTCACAGACAGAACGAAGATCGAGAAGTTTGTAGAAATTATGGAGTCGATGCCTGAACTGGATGTGGTGAGTATGACATTTCAGAACTTCAGTGTCTCTGCTAACAGAGATAATTTGAAGATTGTTTGAGAAAGCAGATGGTGAGTGCAGTTTTAAACAGTTTCATTTTACCAGCACCTGTTAATAGGTTGTTCTTGTTTTTGTAGGTGGGTGGATCGGTTGGCTCAAATGTCTTCTCCTTTAAAATCCGGTATGAGGAGGGGGATGAGGAAGGAGGGTGTTTGAGCAAGGTCTCGGGAACCTACCAGCCCATTCCGGGATTCCCTAAATGCTACTTAACCTCTGGGGTTGTGAACTTCTTTCTGGCCCGGACCGATGCAGTCCGCATGGTGGGCTTCGACCCCCAGCTGAAACGAGTGGCCCACTCAGGTAATTTTTGTGTGAAACCCTGTCTCACTCTTTCATGAAAAATGGGTCTTTCTACTGCACAGGATGAAAAGTAGGCTTTGGGTTCTGAGAATAAAACCAGAAATAGAAAAGAGATCGGGAATCAGTGCTGAGCCCACCGATATCTTTGGAATCAGGAGTTCAGGTAAAATCTTTTCAGAAAAAAAGTGTTTTCCTTCGGAAGTGAAGCCGGGTAAATTAGTTATTCAAAAATAGTTACTCAAAAATTTTTAGTTTTGAGGTAAGAAGAAGTGGTCCTCCAAATAGTCTACTTGCAGGACATATATTAACTTTCTGCCTAACAGGTCTTAAATTTGCTCTAAAATTGCTCTGAAATTACTCTTTTACACTAAAAAGAACTTTAAAACCTTCATGAAATTGATCACAAAAAATACAGATTTCTCAGTAACTGTACTTCCAAATAACTTCGTATTTGGCAGTTTTCTTCATTTTATGACAATCCATGTCTGTACTGAGTTATTTCTGCAATAATTACCACTGAATATGAGTAAATCAAAACATGAATATTTAACCAGCTGTTTCCCGCCGAAAGTGATTTAGGGGGGTCAAAATCAATACTAAAATATAGAAACCTGGAAAAAAAATGCTCTGTGGTGACATTAGGAATGTTTTCTCCTTCACATTACTGTAATTATAACCAAACACTGTTTAGTGATCTCTATAACTGTGTTTCTCCAAGTATCTATATATTCATTAAAACAGCCATTGCCATGGCAACCACTGATGTGATGCTACAGAAACTCAGTGTTTTATGTTGCAATTTCTAATAGAATTATTTTGATAATTCTTAGTTTAAAAAGGTTAATATCTTGGAAAAATGTTTGCTTAATAATATGTCCGCTTACGGCTGTGCTGAGGAGGAGCTTTTTGTGTGTCGTATTGGCACTATAATTACTGGCGATAATCACTCTGCTGAAACTCTCAAGGAACCCTTCACCCAACTCTAATCCTCACCCATCGGTATTGGAGAGCCAGAGTCTCCTGGTGTATCTGGGGCCTACGTACCTGTATGTTTGTCAATGACTGTGAGTGGGAGTATGTTTTTATGAGGTAGATCCCTTCATATCCAACAGTACACTCACCACCACCATCAGGCATTTATAGCTGGGCTTCAGTGGTGTAGAACAGTCAGCTGAATATTTGCCTGGGCTCATTTTCTGTTGTGTAATTATATCCCTGAAACAGGTTTGGCGATATTATCTATTCGCCTCAGCTGCTGCCGAGATCCTTCATCTGCGCATGATTACTCAGACAGTTCTTATGACAATCTTGGGTTCATTCCTATTGCGAAGAGGACGAACCCTACCATTTCATGTGACCCTACAACCTTTTCTGCAGCTCCGTCACCAACTTTTATGGCTCCAAAGGCAATATCTCAAACAGATTTGATGGCAATCATATCAAACTTCTTATGATTGTTTTTAACCCTCGAATAATCCGGGCTGTTGTCATCACGCACAGCGTCCGTTCGTCCATCCGTCCACAATTGCATGCCGCGCATTAAGTCAAAAACGCCATTGCCGATTAATCGCCATTTTTCGTGTGGGTGTTGCGGGTGGGTAGCTACACAAGCCAATCAATCTCCGTTGCGCTCCAATATATAATATGGCGGCACGGCTGCCATCTTGAATTTGCATTCCGTGCATTAAGTCCAACACGCCATTGCCGATCAATGCCATTTTTGGTGTCGGTGTTGGGGGTGTGTATCAACACAAGCCTATGGATTTTCGTTGCGCTCCGATATCCAATATGGCTGCCATGGCTGCCATCTTGAATTTGCATTCCACGTATTCAGTCCAAAACGCCATTGTCGATCAACGCCATTTTTTGGTATGGGTGTTGAGGGTGGGTAGCTACAGAGGCGTATAGATGTTTGTTGCGTTCCGATATCTATTATGACTTCCACGGGTGCCATCTTGAATTTACATTCCGTACATTAAGTCTAAAAACGCCGTAACCAATCAATGCTATTTTTAGTGTGGGTGTTGGGACTGCGTAGCTACAGAAGCCTATTGATTTTCGTTGTGCTCTGATATCTAATATGGCTGCTACGGCTGCCATCTTGAATTTATATTCTGTGCAGTAACTCAAAAACGCCATTTCCGATCAACGCAATTTTTGGTATTGGTGTTGGGAGTGGGTAGCTACAGAAGCCTATTGATTTTCGTTGCACTCCGAAATCTAATATGGCTGCCATGGCTGCCATCTTGAATTTGAATTTGCGGCTGAGGGGTAACGCCCGCTTTGCGGGGCTATTTTTAGTGCATAAAATCTGGTACTCATGTTGGTCAACTGATGACCCTTACTTTAGCACCACAACCTGGCCACAGTTATTCAAATAATAATATTAATATAATATTCAAAAATTGCATGAACTCAAACGGTTTTCAGCCTCTAACCTGATGCCCCCAGATTTTTTGATGGATTTTTTGTGGCATTCTGCCGGAGGTATAGAAGCCTCTTGCCTTTAAATGCATTACAGCTCTCAGCCTGTTCCCATTTAAGATTCCCTGATTAACAGTCAAACTATTTATTGGCTGAATAATCAAGACCAGGTACATAAGCCTGTAATTATTTGAAAAATCATTTAAAAAGGACAAAGAGTAAATGAGGGCTGGTTTAGAGTTCACTTGCGTTTTAAAGTGACATTAATAAAGGGCTTTATTTATTTATTTACTTTACCTCCAAAGACACGGTACTAAAATCCCAAGTGGTAGAGGTGAACGGGGATCATGCCCAATTTGCTTTCAAAATTCCTGGTGCGTTGACTGGGATTTTATTGACTATGGTGGCTCAGCAGTGTTTCCTGTAGCACTTTCACCAGGTCAAACATCGCATTTCCAAACGCAATAACTCAAACTGTTTCGGCGGAAATCTCATCACCCTTCTTTTGATTGTTTCTGGCCCATAGAGAAGGACTATTATTGATTGTTGTCACCCTACAACATCTGTTGTAGCTCCACCACCAGGCCAAGCCTTTCATTTTTAAAAATGCAATAACTCAAACAATTTTAATGTCAATCCTGTCAAATCTGCAGTTAACAGTTCAATGCACAGAGCATTTAATAGCTATATTACCTGTACTGTAGCATATTGGGAACCAGATCAGCTTTACTGTGAATGTTGACATTATGGTTTCACATGATTTATTATATCTCCGAACGGCGAATGGCGTTTCGGGGATATTATGTTTTTGGTTCGACCGCCGCCGCACCGCCCTACGTGTTAATGCGATAACTTCAGTAATATTTAAATTAGAAATTTCATGTTTTGCATATGAGTAAGTATCACATAGAGGAGGAACTGATTCGATTTTGGACAATTTACAATTTTGAGATTGGCCAAAAACTGAAAAACCATTGTTTTTATCATATCTCTGGAAATATTTGTCCGATTGACCTCAAATCAAGTGCAAATGAAAGGTCATGACCTGAGGATGTGTCCCATGATGACAATATTACCGTTTGGTTCAAAATTTTGACACAAGGTGGAGCTTTGTCGCATAAAATTCACCATTTTTGCCATATCTTTGGAACCATTTGTCCAATTGACATGAAACTATGTGCAACTGCAAGGTCATGACCTCACAACGTGTCACATGATGACATCATACCTGTATGGTTCAATATTTAGCCACCAGGTGGCGCTTTTTGATGGAAAATTACCATTTTGGCCATATCTTCAGAACCATTTGTCCGATTGACCTGAAACGAAGTTCAAATGAAAGTCTATTCAAGGTCTACTCGAGGATTGGGCAATTGAAGGATTGGGGGCATTCGGGGATATACCCCAAGCCGTCGCCTCTGACGGCATAAGCCTAGTTTTAACTTTTTGGATATAAAGGTGAATTTTTTTCCTCACTTCACCTTACTTTGGCTTCTTTTTGAGTTGCTTTCTCTCACCAATTCCAGATTTCTTTTACTATGAGACGTATATTAATATTCAGACGCAGCTCCTGTTCCGAGAGGGATGCAGTTTTGACTTTAAGTTTAAAATAAATATTGTAAAAATGTGAGCAATAGTTAAAACATTGATTAAAAAAGAAGGTTAAACCTTTTTCAGCTTTCACTTGTGCGTTTTCTTATCTGTCAAAATGATGGGGGATATTATGTTTTTGGTCCAACCGCCACCCCCGTCGCGCCGCCCTACGTGTTAACGCGATAACTTCAGTAATATTTCAATTATAAATTTCATGTTTTGCATATAAGTAAATATCACATAGAGGAAGAACTGATTCGATTTTGGACAATTTACGATTTCGAGATTGGCCAAAAACTGAAAAATCATTGTTTTTATCATATTTTTGGAAATATTTGTCCGATTGACCTCAAATCAAGTGCAAATGAAAGGTCATGACCTGAGGATGTGTCCCATGATGACAATATACCTGTTTGGTTCTGAACTGAAGTGCACTTAACTCATATCATGTTCATGAAACAAGTTTGAAATTTGAGTTTGGCTTTGTGGCAATGCTGGAAGTTCCCATGGGGAGGTCAGCAAATTGAGGCCATAAGAGGTTGTAAGTGGTCCGATAGGCTATACATTCATAAGTGGTTGATGTTACAATTAACTGAACAAACTGAGCAAAATAAACGATTCCCATAATGTAACACCTCCACCGGCCTGAACTGCTGGCACATGGATGCACGGTTTTAATGCCGTACACTCAGCCAGCCATATCTGCTTTGCTGCAGAACTCGAGATTTGGAAGACTAGACTAACGAATTTAACAATGTTCAAGTGTCCAGTTTGATGAGCCTGTGTCAACTGCATCCTCAGATATCAGTTGTTGGCTGACCTGCGCGGAGCTCACCTCTGACCCCCCCACCTCGAGGCGCGAGGTGTTCTGCTCACTGCAATGCTTTTCCGCTCTCTGCACTTGTGAAGAGCGGCTGTTAGAGTTACTGTTGTCTTCCTGTCAGTTACAACAGCTCAGGCTTTTCACTGCTTTCATCTACGAGGCATTTCCCCCAGCTGAACTGCTGCCCACATCGAGTTTTTTTGGTTTGTTCTTCCACGCCATTCTCTGTAAACTCTGGAGACTGTCTTGCATGAAAACCCCAGGAGATCAGCGCTTTCAAAAAACAACGTATTTCAAGTGCTCATCGAGCATGTACAGTATGTATGGTCCTTAAATATGGTAATAAATGTAGGGATTCAGTCTGTAAAACACTCTTGTATATTCAGTGCTTTGTCAAAATTTGCCAAAAAAATAACATGATGAGCTGAGGACTTACAACATCTATTCTATGGAAATAACTGAATACGGGCAAATTTACTTATGGTAAAAATTTTGGATATGTGAATTTCTCTGTGACCTGATTCACTAGAGTGTACCCTGCTCATGAAAACATTCCTCATGCCTCAGGGCATTTCCAATGTACTATACTGCAGCCATATAGTCAAACTTTAGTCACAGCAAGCTCCAGTTACTGACTCCGGCACCTATCTCATTCAGGTTTCCATGACACACTCGCACATCAGTAAGCTAGTGAGCTAAGATGCTATTATGCAATAAAAAGCCACTGGGGGCTTGGCCTGGGAGAGTGGAATTTCTATGATTCGCCATTGCAAATGCCTGCCAGTACTTTAGCTCCATACAGATTGCTATCTACCTTTGCGGATTCAGATGTAACTCTGGCTGGTATAGCTTACAATAACATGTTTGTGTGTATTTTTGACAGCAGTTGGTGTTTCGGTGAAGAAGTACATGATGGATTGTTTATGGAAGGCCCAGCGCTAATACAATTCCAGCTTAACTGCCATAGTGATTACTGAAGTGGAATTAGCGTGGGGCGATAATGGTGCATGGCCAGCCATTCTCTCTTTATCAAACCGTCTCATCAGCCAACAGACTAGAGGAACACTTCTCCGAAGCTTTGCGCTGCTGGGATTTCCAAATGCTGCACATGGGATAACTCACCGCATTGTCAAACTGAGTAGCATACTTGGTAGACTTAATGAGTCCTTTAGCGCAGTCTGAGATTAAATTCTATTGTACTCTGGATATATTGCCATTGTGTATCATTCAGTGATACTGGCAGGTTCACAATCTGTTATTTGTTGCGTTTATGATAGCCTGTGGGTGAATAATGTGGCTCGGGTGACTTGAGTTTGCTGCAGAATGTCTAGTGTAGAATGGTGCCACGTTAATAAAATTACTGCATAATTGTCGTTCTGCATTAGGATTAGCTAACCCTTTTCCTGGTGAACTGCCATCCTTTACATTTGAACTCTTACCCTATCGCAGGGCACCAGGTCAACAGCCAGGGATCTTTCAGCTCCCACTGGGAGTCAGGAGTCCCCATTTTGGATTGAAATGAAAGCTGCAGGAGGTTAAAATTTCATGCACTTTTGTATGCCCATACTTGACAAAATACAAAAATGGATCTCAGACCTAATGTGAATGGAAAAAAAAAAAGAAAAAAAAAAAAATATATATATATATTTTTTTTTAATTTATTTTTTTTTTTTTGGAGAATGAAGCCAGACCCCATTAAACCTGAATTTATTTATTTAATCTTTATTTTACCAGAGAAGTCCTGTTGAGATTGAAATCTCTTTCCCGAGGGAGCCCTGGGGGTTGAGGTGGGGAGGGAGAGGACAGTTTGCACAGAAGTAGATCAGGGGATGATGAGGCGTCAGGTTGTCATGGCCAGGTTGGGACTTGGGAACCCCCTACTCTTAACGAAGAGTGTCATAGGATCATTAATGACCACAGAGAGTCAAGACCTCGGTTTAACGTCTCATCCCACTGTAGAGTTAAAACCTTTGGATGACCCAGCTTTAATATGACACACTTCCACTTTGGAGCAGAGTGATAAACAAATGAATCAAGCGTTGCAGTGCTCTGGATAAAATGAAAGGCCGCTTCCGCACCAGCCCCTACGGCTGAGCTGAAACGCCCCTGCTTTGGTGTCAGTAATGATGGTCACAAGGCAGCCAGAGGGAGGTGATTAAAATACACAACACAAGAGAGGAGCATTTACACCCCGGAGTCGCTCCAAGGCAAAGGTGCGGCTCATGAAGCGGGATTAGGTTTCGGCCGTGGTAGGGTGGGGGTTGGGAGCTACACCTGGGCTGGAGCAGGGTGGGGGCCGTGGGAGCTGTAGGTTATGTCTGGGCTGGAGTAGAGTGGGGGAGGGTGGGCGGTGATGGTAAACAAAACCCTTTTTTCAGCTCTAACCCAATACAAGTACAGTGCCCCTTCTATTCAAAAATATTCTTTAGTAATTTTAGAAAAAAAATTTTACGACTAAATCAGCTTGAGAAGATCAGATTTATTCATTGTAGGCGGTGCGCCATGTTTGTTGGAATCGAGGTAGCTTGCCGCATCACCCAGATACTGGAACTCTTGAGCGCGCGGAGGTCATAAATTAAATAAAACCAGTGGCGTAGCAGGAAGTGAAAATGGGCACCCTTTAAAACAGTTATCCAACCTGACATGCTCTGTCATTTTCATAATAAACAATAGATTCACTACGGGAACAATCCACATTATCAGGTGTTGCTTGCTCTTTCCGTTTAGGTAAGAGGACGATCATTCATTTGGATGCATAATTTGGTGCATTTACATAAGCATCATTCAAAATTGCAAACCGGTGAACTCTCATGCGTATGGCGCGAGTCTCCCGCTTTTTAGCGGCATATCACGTTCTCACGCCGTAGTCAGCAATCTTACACTTAATGAAAAAAGTGAAGATTGAAAATTTCTATTCGGAAAACAAAATTATAGTTAATTTCCGAGTCCCTCTTTTTCAATCAACCCACGCTGTACGGAGAGTGAAAGGCGATATTTCATTGGAACACAGACCAGCCATTTTTTAAGCAACGTGTATTTAAGAGATTATCAGGCGGAGTTGAAGTCCAGATGCATTTTGGTAGATTTCACTGTTAGTAAAATGGAAACTGATCATGATTCCGGAATTCTCACGCTTCTCTTTTCTCAGGGGTCGGAAGCAATGAAATTGCAAGCATCTTTTATTATCCCCCGCCAACATGAAGTGGGAGGGGGATATCGGTTTGACCTCCGTCTGTCCGTGCGTGCGTGCGTCCGTCCATCCGTCCGTCCGTCCGTCCGAGATAAGGGGACAACTTTTCTCAGAAACTATTACAGATAGGACAACCTAATTTGGTGTGTAGCTTCAGACCATAAAGGCCTTGATAGAGTTCGAAAATAAGAAGCACGCGAATGGCGGTGGATGTTGTTGACCATGTCGACTTGTTTGAAATGTCAAGATGTCTTTTATTGCATTTAAACACTTAAAACGATCATGAAGCGCAGGTTAAATTGCCTGATATGTGGAAAAGGTAGTGTGGAAGTTTAAGTTTGGTGATGACCCACCACTGACCAAACAAGTCAGGCTTCACGAAGGGAAATCAGTGTTTATCGCTTCATTGGGGCAATCAACAGCTGCACACAGAGGCATTACCACTGATTTTGTTGCTCGGTTTCTCATTATTATTGGTAATATCGGACCGTGATCATTCACTGTAAGGCGCAGCAGGAGTAATAATCAAGACTAATTTGTATACACTTTAGATAGATCAGCTGATTTATTGCTGTCCAAGCGTGTAAAAACATCCAGGACACTGCCGCATGAAGAATTTTTGGATTGGCAAAATTGTATTGATTCGGTGGGGGCTGGTGGGTATGTTTGGGGTGGAGTAAGGTGGCGTTGGGTGGGGGCTGGTGGTTATGTTTGGGGTGGAGTAGGGTGGCGTTGGGTGGGGATTGGTGATCAGGTGTGGGGTGGAGCAGGGTGGGGTTCGGTGGGGGCTGGTGGTTAGGTTTGGGGTGGGGTAAGGTGGCATTGGGTGGGGGCTGGTGGTTAGGTTTGGGCTGGAGTAAGGTGGTGTTGGGTGGGGGTTGGTTGTTATGTTTGGGCTGGAGTAGGGTGGGGTTTGGTGGTTAGGTTTGGGGTGGAGTAGGGTGGGGTTTGGTGGGGGTTGGTGGTTAGGTTTGGGCTGGAGTAGGGGGGTTTGTTGGGGGCTGGTGGTTAGGTTTAGGGTGGAGTAAGGTGGTGTTGGGTGGGGGTTGGTGGTTAGGTTTGGGGTGGAGTAGGGTGGGGTTGGGTGGGGGTTGGTGGTTAGGTTTGGGCTGGAGTAGGGTGGGGTTCGGTGGGGGTGGGTGGTTAGGTTTGGGGTGGAGTAGGGTGGTGTTGGGTGGAGGCTGGTGGTTAGGTTTGGGCTGGAATAGGGTGGGGTTCAGTGGGGGCTGGTGGTCAGGTTTGGGGTGGAGTAGGGTGGCGTTGGGTGATGGCTGGTGGTTAGGTTTGGGCTGGAGTAGGGTGGTGTTGGGTGGTTCTGGTGGTTAGGTTTGGGGTGGAGTAGGGTGGTGTTGGGTGGAGGCTGGTGGTTAGGTTTAAGCTGGAGTAGGGTGGCGTTGGGTGGGGGTTGGTGGTTAGGTTTGGGCTCGAGTAGGGTGGGGTTCGGTGGTTAGGTTTGGGATGGAGTAGGGTGGGGTTGGGTGGGGGTTGGTGGTCAGGTTTGGGCTTGAGTAGGGAGGGGTTTGTTGGGGGCTGGTGGTTAGGTTTGGGCTGGAGTAGGGTGGCGTTGGGTGGGGGTTGGTGGTTAGGTTTGGGGTGGAGTAGGTTGGGGTTCGGTGGGGGCTGGTGGTTTGGTTTGGGCTGGAGTAGGGTGGCGTTGGGTGGGGGCTGGTTGTCAGATATGGGGTGGAGTAGGGTGGGGTTTGGTGGGGGCTGGTGGTCAGGTTTGGGGTGGAGTAGGGTGGCGTTGGGTGGGGGCTGGTGGTTAGGTTTGGGGTGGAGTAGGGTGGTGTTGGGTGGGGCCTGGTGGTCAGGTTTGGGCTGGAGCAGGGTGGGGTTCTGTGGGGGCTGGTGGTTTGGTTTGGGCTGGAGTAGGGTGGCGTTGGGTGGGGGCTGGTTGTCAGATATGGGGTGGAGTAGGGTGGGGTTTGGTGGGGGCTGGTGGTCAGGTTTGGGGTGGAGTAAGGTGGGGTTCCGTGGGGGCTAGTGGTCAGGTTTGGGGTGGAGTAGGGTGGCGTTGGGTGGGGGCTGGTGGTCAGGTTTGGGGTGGAGTAGGGTGGCGTTGGGTGGGGGCTGGTGGTCAGGTTTGGGGTGGACTAGGGTGGGGTTCGGTGGGGGTTGGTGGTTTGGTTTGGACTGGAGTAGGGTGGGTTTCTGTGAGGCCTGGTGGTCAGGTTTGGGGTGGAGTAGGGTGGTGGTGGATGGGGGCTGGTGGTCAGGTTTGGGCTGGAGTGGGGGGGGCAGAATAATTATTATAATGGGGTACTCTCTCCAGAGGACGGCACATAGATGCAGGCAATTTACAATGTCAATAATTCATCCTGGGGCAGTATGTAAAATGCAATAAAAAATAGAATTAGATCCCAGTTTGTCCATCATAGTTTAAGCTCTTTCGGTAAGCTTACTGTAATTAAAGTCTTTCACTGAAATGTTTGGTATGGTTACTGACACCTGAGATTTCTCCCGGTACATATGTAGTTTGTATTATTTGATTACATCTGAGCTTTTGTTGTTTATCCAGTTTGAGACGGCTGTGAGGATTTCTGAGTGGAGTGTTTGGTCATATTGTGATTACTCTCTTGGACTCTAATATTTCATTTAATTTTCCCTAAATAATTTCATACTTGTGCTGAGAGAAATATTCAAATCCTGGACGCCATGCTTAAATGGCCACAGCATGACATCAAATGGAAAATCTCTCGCTCCTGTACATCATTTTCTTTCAGCAGGACGTATTTGTGATTGATGGAAGCCTAGGGATCGCCACCTGAATTTCAAAATGGGCCTGATGCTACACAGGTTTGAATACAGCAGTTGCATTCGAAAAGCCCATGAATAGGTCTGTGGCTTTTACGAGGTTAATGAGGGCGTTGAGATACTCTGTTTGGTGTTCCAGTACTGTAGTCTGTGTTGGTTTTATTTGTGTCTGTGCAGCTCTGTCCTTCTCTGTAGTTTCTGAGTCGCCTCTCGATTTGGGAGTCTCGCTTGTCTTTGCCAGCCTTAACAGCATTGGCTGGTATTATTTTCACCTCGTGAATCTGTGTTTGTGCGAGTCGTTACAGCAACATGTGGTCTGGAGACCTATATTTATGAGATCAACCACATAAGCTGTTTTGAGTACTTTGCCAGGTGTTAATATGTCTGCCTGTGGACAGATTTTCTCTCCACTATAGCGTCATAACCGCGCAAGACGCATCACAAAAGTTTCAGGTGCGCAGTTGGGCTCAAAATGGAGGCTGATTAGAGGCTGGATGTGCTGCAAGCATTCAAGCCACTGAAGTACTGGGGTTCTGAGGAGCGGCTGGTGTGGTCTAATCACATGATGGCCTCTCGTTCTTTTTTTTTTCTTGGATCCAGCAGAGACAGCCTTCCGCTTTTTAATGAGGGTTTACGTCTGAAGACTCGAGAGCTGGGCTTTCAGAGTTAGTCATTTCTCTTCAGGTGATAATCGCTGCTGAGCTGTCAGCAATATCCAGTAAAGCTGCTGTCTGGAAGTGAGGCCAGAGCACTCATCGTCCACACGGAGTGATCAGGCAGAATTTCAGCTGTCAAGTTGTTTACCAATCTTTGCTTGTAATCAGAAGGATGTCTGGATCTTCCAGAGTCCTGCAGGTTTTGGTGCAAAATTGTTCCTTCTGCCAAAGCAGTTTCTGCAGGTTGAGTTTTGGCTGGATCAGTCTCAGGTCTGTCCAGTATTCAGTGCTGTGCATGACTGGTTACAGGGGACAGGGTACAGGGTACAGGGTAACCCCCCCCTTGTGCTTTTTACCCCAAGAGAGATCAGAAAGAGCCGTGATATTTCAGACCAATAAGGCGTGTTACTCTCCATGCATGGAAATTCATGCCCTGAGATAGCTGACAGTAAGGTAGTGACGAACACCTGCACAATAAGGGCTTCATTTTATGATTATTTTTAATTTCTTCTTGCCGCCTTCTTTTTAGCTGCGACCAAGCAGCTCTATGAATGCTTCTGTCTGTCCGTCTGTCTGTCCGTCCGTCTGTCCGTCCTTCTGTGACACCTTTCTCACCATGTTCCTGTCGTGGTATCATCATGAAATTTTCAGGAGTTATTGACTTCACCAAAGTGATGTCCATGCACAAGGTCGAGGTCCAAGGTCAAAGGTCAAGTTCACAGAGGTCACAACCTTGTTTCCGGGTTTTCGCGCTGTAACTCCAGTTAGAATTCATGGATCGCTCTTAAATTTTGGAATAGCTTCTAGGCATAGAGGAGGTGTTCCCTATTGTTTTTCAAGGTCATCCGTCAAATCCCAAGGTCACACAGGTAAAAAAAGTGTCAATTTTGCCCCATTTGACGGTTTTCGCACCGTAACTCAAGTTCAATTCAATGAATGGCTATGAAATCTTAGAACAAGCTTCTTGGTATAGAGGAGTGGTTCCCTATTGATTTTTGAGGTCATCTGTCGAATCTCAAGGTCACACCGGTCAAAAAAGTGTCGATTTTGCCCCGATTTCACAGTTTTTGCACTGTAACTCCAGTTTTACTTGATGGATGGCTATTAAATCTTACAACAAGCTTCTTGGTACAGAGGAAGGGTTCCCTATTGATTTTCAAGGTCATTTGCCAATTTCGAGGTCACACTTTTACAAGAAACTACCAGTCATGGACACTAGGCCACGTCACGGATGCTAGGCCAGGTCGCAGCTATTAGATCCCTCTGATCTACTTGTTTTCCCTCTATACTCTATATTAACTGTGATTAGCCACATTTTTTTAGTTCAATTTCACTAGCCACATCCAGGCCTGATTACTGCCGGACCTGTTGAATCAACAAATCACTTAAATAGAACCTGACTGGCACAGTGAAGTAGGCTAAAAGGTCTCAAAAAGCAACAAATCATGCCACAATTTTAAGAAATTCAAGAAAAAATGAAAAACAATGTTTTTCATGTTTATTGACATCTATCAGTCTGGAAAGGGTTACAAAACCATTTCTAATGCTATGGGACTCCGGCAAATCACGGTGAGAGCCATTATCCACAAATGGAGAAAACTTGGAACCGTGGTGAACCTACCCAGGAGTGGCCGGCCGACCAGAATTACTCCAAGAGCGCAACAACAACTCATCCAGGAGGTCACAAAAGAACCCAGAACAACATCTAAAGACCTGCAGGCCTCACTTGCCTCAGTTAAAGTCAGCGTTCATGGTTCAAAAATGAGAGAAACTGAGCAAAAAAGACATCCATGGGAGAGATCCAAGGCAAAAACCACTGCTGACCAAAAAGAACACAAAGGGTCGTCTCACTTTAGCCAAGAAACATCTTGATGATCCCCAAGACTTTTGGGAAAATATTCTGTGGACTGATGAGACAAAAGTTCAACTTTTTGGACGGTGTGCATCCCGTTACATCTGGCATAAAACACAGCATTTCATAATTCTGAATTCAAAACTCTTCGAGACGATCCTGAAGTAGAATGTCCGACCATCAGTTTGTCACCTCAAGCTCAAGCGCACTTGGGTTACGTAGCAGGATAATGATCCGATACACACCAGCAAGTCCACCTCTGAATGGCTCAAAAAAACAAAATTAAGGTTTTGGAGTGGCTTGTCAAAGTACGGTCTGAAATCTGATTGAGATGCTGTGGCATGGCCTGAAACAGGATGTTCATGATCTAAAACCCTCCAATATGGCTGAAATAAAACATTTCTCAAAGAAGAATGGGCCAAACTTCCTCCTCAGCGATGTGAAAGACTCATTGCCAGATACTGCAAATGCTTGATTGCAGTTGTTGGTGCTAAGGGTGGCACAACCAGTTATTAGGTTTGGCAGCCAATTACGTTTTCACACAGGGCCAGGTAGGTTTGGATAGCTTTTTCCCCTCAGTAAATGAAATCATCATTTAAAAACTGCATTTTGTCTTTACCCAGGTTAGCTTTGTCTAATATAAAAATTTGTTTGATGATCTGCAACATTTAAGTGTGACAAATATGCAAAGAAATAAGAAACCAAGAAGGGGGCAAATACTTTTTCACAGTACTGTGTGTGTGTGTCTGCATGTAAAACCAGACTGCTGGTGGCGGTTAGCCCAGCTACCAGCTAACTTACCTCTGTGTGGACACACATTCTGATGCTGTGCATCTGGGATTTTGAAATTTCTTTAAAAATCCAAGTGGAGGAAAATGTGTGATCAAACTCAATCAACACTGCCAGAAGGATATTATACTTGATTTTTCTCTAGTCACTACCATCAATTGGATAAAGCTTACTAATTTGGGAGGATCTCAAAATGCGGAAGGGGAGTTAAACAGTGTGACGTTTTCAAGAGCATGCATTTTCAAGTGATACATAATTGATTGCTACGTCAACAAAAATTATTGATCAGAATGCATGAAAATACAATAGCTTATTGGCATTTAGTTATTGCGTCTGGTCAATGTATTAGTTAGCAGTTGCAAGCTATTCTCTTTGACTCTTATTTCCTCTTTTCTATAGCACCTTTTCGAAGTCTTCACATTCCTGTGAACCTACTTCTTTGGGGTGGAGGGTGATATTTTGGCCTTTAACACGTTAGTTCAGTAAATGGCACCTACTTGTTCCCTACTTATTCTGAGTAAAATGATGATCCTATTGCTAACTGAAGCTAGCAAATACTGATGTGGGATGTCAGAGAACAGACGCACTTTGTTGTCCAGTCCGAATTGGGCAACTACGACCAAATCGGGCAGAATATGTACGCTAAATTTGCACTTATATGCTTGGATCACTGCAAAACATAACAGTATAAAAGTTCACATAGTATACACGTTAAATGGTTTTTTTATTTTCTCTGAGTTCCTTGCAAGAAATATGCAGCGTATGTCAGAGGAGTGTGTTTGTTTTCGGCAAGTGTTCGTATAGGGGTAAAGCGATGCTAGTGTCATCATTGATGTGCTGTGATTGTGTCATTGTGAAGTTGCTAGTGTTTAGAGTAGGGTTGTATTCATGAGACTCTGTATTTATTTTTCATTTAGAACATGGTGTTGGTTATAACTACAGTGTTCAGAACAGCCTCGGACCAGTACTGATCATTGTCACGAATGCAAGCTGCGCAGTGACCTCTCCAATGCTGGTGTGCTAGCCAAGTCTCGCATGGAAGTTAACCATATGTAGATGCTATTTGATGCGCAGCTGCTGTTATTGATGTGTTTCCAAAATGGCTCCAGGTCATTCTTTCCTCACTTATCTCTCCTGTAGAGTTCTTCATGGATGGCCTGGGGAAACTGCTGGTGGCCAGTTGTCCTGAATTTTCAATTGCGCACCAGCATAAAGGACAAGACATCACCGCTGAGTACTACAAATTCCGCAGGCCGCCGAAGAGCGACAGAGACAGCAAGCTCCTGCTGCACTTCTTCAAGAATCGACTGAAATGCGTCAAGTACTGAACCTCGCGCCGAAGACTTGCAGACTGGGGCGCTGCTCAGGGATACGTGTTCATTCGCACGGCATCTTGAAAACAGTCTGTGTGCTCCACTCAGGTCCCTACCGGGTACGCTTTTTTAACGCTGCTCAAATGTTAAATATTGGTTTGCTGGCAGTATACTATTCACACCTAATGCAATCCTTTGAGCATTACATGGACTAATTGTTCAGAACATGAGTGATTACACTGGGATTTTTAATCAGGAATGTTTGCACAGCTGCTTATACGACAGGTGCGTTGTGATAATTGTAATTATTGCTCAGGGATTCAGACCAAATTTGTGGGAACGGTTAGCCATTTTGATCAGAATCTTTATGCGAAGCGTGTATGTTTGTGGGTAATTTTGCATGGGTTTGTAACACACTGCGTCTGTGTCGTGCCCGATGTGGACTGTGCCTTTGATGAGTGCGCGGAAAGACTGAAGACTTATCTGTCCTTTACAACCCTTCTTAACCGTCCATTCCCCGTTCTCCGTCTACGCTGATCTGATGCAGGAAACTCGGTGCCTTCTCATCTCAATTTCAGCCGGCGGACTTACTTGCATTCGCTGTGACTGTACAGATTTGTTTGTTTTGAGTTTTGGCTGACTGATTAATTTCTCTTCATTTTGGGCTGCCTAACTCGACCCAGGCCATATCAATGAAAATGACATTTGATGTCTTGGGGATATCCCCATTTACATATAGTCGTAATATTTAGTCATGGAGAGAAGAGTTGAAGCTGCTGTAAGTGATTTTTTTGCTTTTAAAAAAAGTGTTAAATAGCTCCATATTCCGATAGAGATCATTTATTTAGAGGATCTGGTCGATAACACAGGTCTCTCAGACACTGTATTCTGCAGTAAACCAGCATATAAAATTCTGGAGTCACCGACTGCCTCTATCCAATCAGGTGAGAAAACGCCATAAAGATGCGTTGCTCTCTGCTTGTGACCGCGCAGAGTTGAATCTGCGTTGTTAGTGCGCCATCTACAGGAAAAATCAATAGCAGTAATGCAATAGAACAGTGTTTCTGAAACCTCTCCTGGAGGACCTCCTGCCCTGCCTGTTTTAGATCTTTCCCTGCCCCAGCACAGGTGATACAAATAATCAGGATGTTATCAATCAGCTTTAGAGGGTCAATAACAAGCTGATCATTTTAATCACCAGTGCTAAAACAGGGAAAGATCTAAAACATGCAGGCCAGGTGGTCCTCCAGGAGAGGTTTGAGAAGCACTGCAATAGAAGAACAGATGACTCTTCCGATCCCAGCGCTACGGGAGACGGCGAACACAGTTAAGCAGCGAGAGCACCAAAGAACGGTAGAGGAACAACTAGAATTAAGGGGGGAAAACGCAAGATGGCCAAAGCTGTATTTGTATCAGTGCTGCTTTCAATGGGGAAAACTGAAGGAATAAAAGGGTTTAAAAAAGCGCTGCACAGCTGGACTTGCTGCCCCTGGACAGGTCTGCTTTGTTTCACTTTGTTGTAGTTATCAGTTTTATCAGCCTCGGATAGCCCTGTTGGTTTTTAATCCTGCTAATAGCCGTCTTTCAATAAACCGTCATCGTTTATGGCCGACTACAGCTTGCTTAGCTGTGTAACGATAGCATGTGTAGCTATAGGACACTCGCTAGTTTTAGCTAATACCTTCAAAAAGCCATTCATACCGAAGTTTCTGCATGGATGTATGTGTCGTTGGTCCATGTTTTCAGTGAGGCTTCCACACGACAATCACTGAAAGTGTCTGTTTGTATTGTACTTATATTGTAACTGAGTCTCTCCTCTGCCTGTCAGAAACCGATGTGCGTTCCTGTGACTGGCTCGGGGATGGGGGAAGGGGACTGCGTACATAGGCTTTGGACAAGAAGCTACGAGAATGACCAAATCAGTTACAGCAGCCTTAAGTGTCACATGTAGTCATTATGGGGAAAGAGTTAAATCTTCGACCCGGCTTTAATTGAACTCAACCCAGGGTAACATAGGATACACGTCAACATATCGAAATACATGTCGGGTGACTGGCTTGTCTATCGAAGCGTAACCCAGGTCCAGTACTTTTTGAGGAAACTGGCATACGTTTTAAAAGTCATTCCTGGAACCGCGGTGCGTATAGATTTATTGAATTGTACCCAGGATACACTTTGCGGATACGAAGATGTTGAAGATGACTCTGTTTGCTTCAGGCTTTGCAGTCTTACTCGCTTGTTTTTAGTTTGGTCAGAATGATTCATTTGTTTTCAGTTTAGGCAGACTGATTGGTTCTTTTCTCAGTTTGGGCTGGCTGATTCATTCGTTTGTAGTTTTGGCAGTTTGATTTATTTGTGCTCAGTTTTGACAGACCGCTTTGCTGTATTTCCAGTTTTGGCAGTTTGATTCATTTATCCTCAGTTTAGGCAGACAGCTTCTTTGTTTTCTCAGTTTTGGCAGTTTGATTCATTTGTTCTCAGTTTAGGCAGCCCGCTTTTTTGCTTTCTCAGTTTTGGCAGTTTGATTCATTTGTTCTCAGTTCAGGCAGACCGCTCCTTTGTTTTCTCAGTTTTGGCAGTTTGATTCATTTGTTCTCAGTTTAGGCAGACCGCTCCTTTATTTTCTCAGTTTTGGCAGTTTGATTCATTTGTTCTCAGTTTAGGCAGACCGCTCCTTTGTTTTCTCAGTTTTGGCAGTTTGATGCATTTGTTGTCAGTTCAGACAGACTGCTTTTTTGTTTTCTCAGTTTTGACACACTGATTCACTTGTTTTCAGTTTTGGCTGGCGGACAGATCAGTCTGTTTCCGTATCGTCCAGCAGTGGAGGCTGCTTGCTGAAATTAGCGGAATCCCCAAAATATCTTTTTTAAGAAATTGTCTTAACCTATATTCAGTCATTTTCCTTGAAAATCAAGTTTTCTAATTATTAGTTAAATCCATTGGCACTAAAACACACAGCTTTTTCCTTAATGCAGTATTACAGAGATTAAATGGTGCAACCTCAATTCCAAAAAAGTGTATGCTGTGTATGCTGGGATGCTGTGTAAATTGTAAGTTTAGGTAACAGGAGAGTACTTTATTTGTACCCATAGGTAGATTTGCTTGCAGCCAGTGAGATAACATCCACATCCAATCCACATACAGGAAACACACTGTTACAACACATATTTAACATAAAATTATGTTATACAGATAAAGTGCTATTAAAAGTAATGGAAGTAAGTAAATAAATAAATAAAGATAAAAAGTAAAAGTACAGGTAAAAGGGCTCAAGATTCCAACAAATCCAGACATTTAAAAAGAAGAAAACAATCAGTAAAAATGATAAAAATGGCCACTTAAGGTGGCCCAATAAAAGCAAACTAAGAACAGAAATAAATAAATGTATAAATAAAAAAGTAAATTAATAAGTGTACAATGGCTGCTTTTGCTTATATAGCTCAATGATTGCAGTGGGAACAAAGATATTGCTGTTTCTCTCGGTTCTTCACCAGTGTGCATCCTGTATAAACAGAATGCATTGATTTTCAAATCTCATAATCCCACATTTTATTCACAATAGAACATAGACGACGTATCAAATGTTGAAAGTGAGACGTTTTACGATTTCATGACAAATATTATCTCATTTTGAATTTGATGGCAACAACACATCTCAAAAACGTTGGGACGGGGCAACAAAAGGCTGGAAAAGTAGGTGGAAATAATAATAATATTTATTTATTTATTTTTTAAAGCTGGAGGAGCATTTTGCAAGTAATGAGGTTAATTGGCAACAGGTCAGTAACATGATTGGGTATAAAAAGAGCATTTTAGAGAGGCAGAGTCTCTCAGAAGTCAAGATGGGCAGAGGCTCACCAATCTGTGAAAAACTGAGTCTAAAAATTGTAGAACAATTCCAGAAAAATTTTCCTCAATGCAAAATTGCAAAGATTTGGAATCTACAGTATATGACAGTGGTCGTCAACCCCGGTCCTGGAGGGCTGGAGTGTCTGCTGGTTTTTGACGTTACTCTGCACTTAATTGATGAATGAAAGCAGTTCATTACACACTTAACTCATCTCACCTGGTGTCTTAGGTTTAAATAGGGTGGATAAAACCAAACTCACACACCCTGTGGCTCTCCAGGACCAGGGCTTGCTACCCCTGCCCTATACACTTTTATCTTTACTTTGAACCTCTACTTTGTCCAGATTACAACTGTGCGAAATGTCCAACCACACTGACAAATCTTGGTTTCCACTTCGACTTCTGTCACCACCTGCATGTCTGTTTAATTGGCTCTAGGAGTCTTGTGGGTAGTTCCTGGTAATTGATTGGTTGGCTTATTATTCCGTCAGTGCAGGAGTATTGCTAACAGCACAGGGCGTGCTGAGTTTGGTTTTCTCCACCCTGTTTAAACCGAAGACACCAGGTGAGATGATTTAAGTTTGTAATCAACTGCTTTCATTCATCAGTTAACTGCTGAGCAACGTCAAAATCCAGCAGACACTCCGGCCCTCCAGGACCAGGGTTGACGACCACTGGTATGTGATATCATCAAAAGATTCAGAGAACCTGGACCAATCTCTGTGATCAAGGGACAAGTCTGAAGATCAATCTTGGATGCTTGTGATCTTTGGGCCCTCTGGCGGCACTGCATTAAAAACAGGCATGGGTCTGCACTGGAATTTACTACGGGGGCTCAGGAACACTTCCCGAAATAATTTTCTGTGAACACAGTTCGCCGTGCAATCCACAAATACAAGCTAAAGCTGTACTAGTCAAAGAAGCCATATTTGAACATGATACAGAAATGCCAACGTCTTTTATGGGCCAAAGCTCATTTAAAATGGACTTAGAATGGAAAACTGTTCAGTGGTCTGATGAATCAAAATTTGAAATTCTTTTTGGAAACTACAGACGCCGTGTTGAGAGGATTAAAGAGGAGAGGGACCATCCTGCTTGTTATCAGCACTCAGTTAAAAAGGCGACATATCTGATGGTATGGGGTTGCATTAGAGCCTATGGCGTGGGCAGCTTACACATCTGGAAAAGCATTATCAATGCTGAAAAGTATATAGGCATTTTATAACCACATATGCTCCCATCCAGACGACGTCTCTTTCAGGGAAGGCCTTGCATATTTCAGAAAAACAATTTCAAACCACATACTGCATCCATCACAACAGTATGGCTTTGCTGTGGAAAAGTCTGAGTGCTGAACTGGCCTGCCTGCAGTCCAGACCTTTCACCAATAGAAAACATTTGGTACATCATAAAAGGAAAAATTTGGCAAAGAAGACACAGGACTGTTGAGCAGCTAGAATCCTACATCTGACAAGAGTGGGACAACATTCTTCTCACAAAACTTCAGCAATTGGTCTCCTCACTTCCCAGACGTTTGCAGACTGTTGTTAAAAGAAGAGGGGATGCACAATGGTAAACAAGGCCCCTGTCCCAACTTTTGAGATGTGTTGCTGCCATCAAATTTGAAATGAGGTAATATTTTTCATGAAATTATGAAATGTCTCACTTTCAACATCTGAGTGTTTTCTATGTTCTATTGTGAACAAAATGTCAGTGTATGAGATTTGCAAATAATTGCATTTTGTTTTTTGTTTTTTTACATTTTACACAGCGTTCCAACTATTTTTGGAATTGGAGTTGCAAAGGAAAAACTGGAAAATGTTTTACTCGCTAAGTACACGTGAAAAAGAAAGATAAACAACTGTGCTATTTTCCGTCTTTGCTTTTTGCCCACCCAGCAATGCAGATGATCAAACCTTTGCTTCATTATTGTTTAAATTACAACCAGGGAAACCTCCTTATTTTCAATAACATTAATTAAAATGCAGTTTTGCATCTAACGGGGTTGGGTTCAATTAGTTTATTCAATTATAATCACAGTAATTGTAATCAATTACCTTCGTAATTGTAATGTAATTTTAATTGAATTTTTTTTTTTTTTTCGAAAAGTACTTGTAATTGAACATTCAACCCAGAAAGTAATTGTACTTTTAATTACAATTAAAATCAATTGTCTTACCTTAATAAGGAGAGCTGGTGACACGTGATAGATTTGAGCGTTTTCTGAGTTTGTATAATGACAATTTAAAAAATGATGGAAAACAAGTCAGGAATAACCATCAGTGTAAGGGGATGTTTTGTGCTTCCCCTGTTTTCCGCACAGCTGCTGCCTGCACTGATTCATTAGTTTCGTTAGTGCTGGGTGTGTAAGGCAGGGGTCGAGAAGCCTGCTCGCGGAGAGCCGCAGCCATAAGCGACTGCAGGGCCGGCGGCTCAAGGGTTTCTGTATGGATTTAATGTGTTGTTGGTCCATGTTTTCAGTGAGGCTTTCACACGACAATCACTGAGAGTGTTTATTTATATTGTGCTTATAGTGTGACTGAGTCGCTGCTCGCGATCTCTGCCTCAGTGGGAAAGCGGTGTGCGCTGGTGTGAGGCTCAGGATGGGGCCGGAGACTGCTGACTTAGGCCAGGGGCAGATCTCTGCCTCCGTGGGAAAGCGGTGTGCGCTGGTGTGAGGCTCAGGATGGGGCCGGAGACTGCTGACTTAGGCCAGGGGCAGATCTCTGCCTCAGTGGGAAAGCGGTGTGCGCTGGTGTGAGGCTCGGGATGGGGCCGGAGACTGCTGACTTAGGCCAGGGGCAGATCTCTGCCTCCGTGGGAAAGCGGTGTGCGCTGGTGTGAGGCTCAGGATGGGGCCGGAGACTGCTGACTTAGGCCAGGGGCAGATCTCTGCCTCAGTGGGAAAGCGGTGTGCGCTGGTGTGACGCTCGGGATGGGGCCGGAGACTGCTGACTTAGGCCAGGGGCAGATCTCTGCCTCCGTGGGAAAGCGGTGTGCGCTGGTGTGAGGCTCAGGATGGGGCCGGAGACTGCTGACTTAGGCCAGGGGCAGATCTCTGCCTCAGTGGGAAAGCGGTGTGCGCTGGTGTGAGGCTCAGGATGGGGCCGGAGACTGCTGACTTAGGCCAGGGGCAGATCTCTGCCTCAGTGGGAAAGCGGTGTGCGCTGGTGTGAGGCTCGGGATGGGGCCGGAGACTGCTGACTTAGGCCAGGGGCAGATCTCTGCCTCCGTGGGAAAGCGGTGTGCGCTGGTGTGAGGCTCAGGATGGGGCCGGAGACTGCTGACTTAGGCCAGGGGCAGATCTCTGCCTCAGTGGGAAAGCGGTGTGCGCTGGTGTGAGGCTCAGGATGGGGCCGGAGACTGCTGACTTAGGCCAGGGGCAGGAAACCAGCAAAAACAACCAAATCAGTTACAGCAGCTTTAACACGTGGTTAGTTAATGTATACTCAGCCAAAATAAAAACTTCACACTCATTTGGAGGTCGATAAGTTGAACATACAAGAAATGGGGTTTTAAATAATGATGTTATTTAATTCTGTACTCATTAAAGATGGTGTGTCATAAAAATAATGTCCGTAATGTAACCAGTTCCACCGGAAATGCTACGGAAATGTCCAAGAGTAAAAATGGTAAGTTACAACTTAAATAAGAGCAGTGCGCAGGCGATTACGTATGGTTTGGGCAGTCACACGACCTCTAAACAATTCATATCTAGTGGACGTTGCAGTGACAATTCGATTATGCAAATGACGTAAGAAAATTTGTCGGTCTTCTGCTTTTGACGTCCCACGTGGGCTACCAGAATGAGTCGGGCAGCTGTGGTGCCAGTTTGTTGGAGACGTGTCCGAAGATCATGGATAGTCCGTCGTCGACTGCATCCCATAACCCTTACAATGTCAGTGACGGACGTTTCCGTATTCAGCATGCCATTGGCACCATGCTGAATGTTTGACGGCCATGGCTTTGAATATCAACAAATAATTAACTATAAAAACTTGTTTTTCAGAGATGTCACTCTAACGTGCCAATGTGAGCTCAGTTGAACTTCTCTCATATGGTCACGTGACTAGGAACACGAGAAAACGTGGTTTTAGCTTAAAGTAAGCTCACAAGTGCTACGTACCGGTGCACGTCGGAGTTGATGTGTGTCATGATGTCTTTGACCACGCATTTACCCCTAGTGACAATAAAACTCTTTTATTGAAAGTTTCAAGAAAATATTTACAAATTTATGAGTGTGAGATTTTTTTTTTGACCCGATATAGTTAAGAGCTTATGTCATACAAATACATAATCTAAGCAGGGAAATAACCTGATGTAATAAACCAGGCTGGTCGCGTAAGATCAAAAACAACTAAATTTCTGCGGCATTCCAAGAGGACAATAGACATTTATTGTCGGGAAGCAATAACGCATTCACCCGATTTTTGTGGAGCCTTGTTGATTATTAGGGCAGAATCGCTCCTCACATAGACATGCGCGGTCGATCACAGATAAAAAAACCAACAGCTGTTTACATTTTAGGAATCTGTTTACTGAACTGACTGTGTAGTTGCTGGGATTGCTGGGCCAGTACACTGTGACCTTCATTTAGGACCTGGCAAAGAGCAAATCAAACAAGAGCAGTGATGGGTACACTGTGCCATTGGAGGCGCAGTGTCTCAGATGAGGCATTTTAACAGAGGCTCTGACTCACTGTGGCACATGCTGTAGAGATGCCATGGCACTTTACCGGGGAGATTTGAGCTGGGGACCCATCTGCGGGTTTCTCTTCCGTCCTGTGACAAAAACTGTCTGCTTTAGCTGCAGTTGTGATTCCTCAGCAGTGTGGTATCAGTGAAGATTCAGGTGTGCCCTCTTTGTTTCTGCCGACTGTTCTTGAAATTGACCTGAACACGCGTCAACATATCTATTTTTATTTATTACTTTTTATTTTTGGGTGGGGGATGTTGTGAAATGAAATGACAAATACCTGCTAATGTTTTAATAACAAATGTAAAATTCCAATAAAAACGTTTAATTGATTGTTTGTAGAGTGAGTGCATATGTGTGTGTGACATTGTGTTTCCTGAGCCGCTGCCTATCTTGGCCGAGAAAAAGAATACCTCCTTGAAAAAGAGAATTTAAATCTCAAGAGAGGCGGCCCTCACAGCCTGTTTCACCAAGGTGGACGACACTTGGTGGGGGCATGGACCATACCAGGACGTAAAAAATATCCCTCCATACCATGACCGAAATCCAACAGGAAGTCTGCCATTTTCAAATGAATTTTCAACTTTTTTGCCACTTCCTGGCACTGTATTTAAATGAATTCCTCTTGGTGACATCACATTTACTGGGTGACATCTTACAGGCTCGACAAAGTTAAACAGCAGAGCTTTTTTGATTTTGTTGTATGGCGTGCCCATAGCACGTGGCAAATTTTCATGTTCCGCCATGAAACAGGAAGCTGTTCTTACTGACACAAATATTGTCAAAACTGGTCCAAACCCCACAAGCTTAATAAGAGTCCCATTAGAAAGATGTTAGCGTGCCGTTCTGAGCTTGGGCGCGGACAGTTGGCGCTGGAGCACCCCCAAGCACAGGGTCATATTTGAGTAAAGGCGTTCGTTCTCCATTCGTGAAATAACATTTTACACAGTCTATCACTGTCCACTGGTGGCCAATGCATTCCTGCACCCACTGAGATCTCATCGCCACTCTCGACAACACAGCTTACAGCTTCAATCATTTTTATTTTTACTGCATATTCTCATCTGTTTACTAATTTCATCAAAATGATCCAGTTTTACATGAAATAAGTACATCGTACTTGAATTGTACTTGGTTTCTCATTTGTCTTTATTTTGTTGAGTGTATAATCATCACCGCACACCGCCGTATTAACACTGAAAACACATCTAAACCACTTTGTATCTTCAAAAGTTGGAAAAAACTGAGGACATTTAACATCATGTTGGTTGTTGCCTTCAAGGACAGAGGACTCTGTTGTTGTCAGAATAAATGTCAGCCATTTTTTGTCATTTTCTCCTGTGCCAGGAGCAGACGACCATTGAAAAAAAGCATCGCATCATGTGACACTGCAGGTCAGATTTCCCTCAGGGACTGAGGGGGGTTGGTGGACAAACCGGATCCACGGGGAGTATCACACATTTCCCAAAGCGAAACGCTCTCAGATTTCACCAGGTGTCTGAAGAAAGGGGTAAACTGGTGGTGACTTTGACGCATCAACAAAAGACTTCCTCGCTGTAGACGCACCTTTTCAAAAGGGGGGGGGACAACGAAAGAATCTTTAAACGCGTAAGACAGGAATCCCATGCAGATAATAGAGCTGTGGTTCCCAGAGTCAGTTCTGGGGCCCCGCTGTGAATGATGTGAATAGAGCTGTGGTTCCCAGATTCAGTTCCGGGGCCCCGCTGTGAGTGATGTACTCTGTGAGTGATGTGAAAAGAGCTGTGGTTCCCAGAATCAGTCCTGGGGCCCCGCTGTGAGTGATGTGAATAGAGCTGTGGTTCCCAGAATCAGTCCTGGGGCCCCACTGTGAGTGATGTGAATAGAGCTGTGGTTCCCAGAGTCAGTCCTGGGGCCCCGCTGTGAGTGATGTGAATAGAGCTGTGGTTCCCAGAGTCAGTCCTGGGGCTTGCTGTGAGTGATGTGAATAGAGCAGTGGTTCTCAGAGTCAGTCCTGGGCACCCGCTGTGAGTGATGTGAATAGAGCTGTGGTTCTCAGAGTCAGTCCTGGGGCTTGCTGTGAGTGATGTGAATAGAGCTGTGGTTCCCAGAATCAGTCCCGGGGCCCCGCTGTGAGTGATGTGAATAGAGCTGTGGTTCCCAGAGTCAGTCCTGGGGCCCCGCTGTCAGTGATGTGAATAGAGCTGTGGTTCCCAGAGTCAGTCCTGGGGCTCCGCTGTCAGTGATGTGAATAAAGCTGTGGTTCCCAGAGTCAGTCCTGGGGTCTCGCTGTGAGTGATGTGAATAGAGCTGTGGTTCCCAGAGTCAGTCCTGGGGCTCCGCTGTCAGTGATGTGAATAGAGCAGTGGTTCCCAGAGTCAGTCCTGGGGTCTCGCTGTGAGTGATGTGAATAGAGCTGTGGTTCCCAGAGTCAGTCCTGGGGCTCCGCTGTCAGTGATGTGAATAGAGCAGTGGTTCCCAGAGTCAGTCCTGGGGCCCCGCTGTCAGTGATGTGAATAGAGCTGTGGTTCCCAGAGTCAGTCCTGGGGCTCCGCTGTCAGTGATGTGAATAGAGCTGTGGTTCCCAGAGTCAGTCCTGGGGCCCCGCTGTAAGTGATGTGAATAGAGCTGTGGTTCCCAGAGTCAGTTCCGGGGCCCCGCTGTGAATGATGTACTCTGTGAGTGATGTGAATAGAGCTGTGGTTCCCAGAGTCAGTCCCGGGGCCCCGCTGTGAGTGATGTGAATAGAGCTGTGGTTCCCAGAATCAGTCCCGGGGCCCCGCTGTGAGTGATGTGAATAGAGCTGTGGTTCCCAGAGTCAGTCCTGGGGCCCCGCTGTGAGTGATGTGAATAGAGCTGTGGTTCCCAGAGTCAGTCCTGGGGTCTCGCTGTGAGTGATGTGAATAGAGCTGTGGTTCCCAGAATCAGTCCTGGGGCCCCGCTGTGAGTGATGTGAATAGAGCTGTGGTTCCCAGAGTCAGTCCTGGGGCCCCACTGTGAGTGATGTGAATAGAGCTGTGGTTCTCAGAGTCAGTCCTGGGGCCCCGCTGTGAGTGATGTGAATAGAGCAGTGGTTCCCAGAGTCAGTCCTGGGGCCCCGCTGTGAGTGATGTGAATAGAGCAGTGGTTCCCAGAGTCAGTCCTGGGGCCCCGCTGTGAGTGATGTGAATAGAGCTGTGGTTCCCAGAGTCAGTCCTGGGGCTCCGCTGTGAGTGATGTGAATAGAGCTGTGGTTCTCAGAGTCAGTCCTGGGAACCCGCTGTGAGTGATGTGATTTCCCACCTTGAATAGAGCTGTGGTTCTTAGAGTCAGTCCTGGGCTCCTGCTGAGAGTGATGTGATTTCCTGCCTTGAATAGAGCTGTGGCTCTCAGTGTCAGTCCTGGGGACCCGCTGTGAGTGATGTGAATAGAGCAGTGGTTCCCAGAGTCAGTCCTGGGCCCCGCTGTGAGTGATGTGAATAGAGCTGTGGTTCCCAGAGTCAGTTCTGGGCCCCGCTGTGAGTGATGTGAATAGAGCTGTGGTTCCCAGAGTCAGTCCTGGGGCCCCGCTGTGAGCGACGCCTTATGTTCCACTTTCTGTTTTGATACCAGAATTTTACAGAGAAGTTTTTTTTTTTTTTTAATTTCACGACTAGTGTTTATGTGGATCATCATATCAAGAAGTGTTCATGGATATTATGGATTCACCTTGACTGCTGTAGCCATTCATCCTTCATGTTAGAACGGCTGCACTAACAGTTTTTATGGGAATTGCACAGTAATTCTTGTGATCATTTCTGCTTGTATTTAGTTCTCCAACTGAATTTTGCAGCATCAGCTCTTGTCTCTAAAATATTGTCAGTTGAGTTAAGGGCAGCATTGAGTCCAGCTGTGAAGATTTAGCACATCGCTTGAGATCCTCTCGGTTCTCCATTCCATGCGTGAACCTGGGAGCTGACGATGGCCAATCGCACTGACACATTAAGCCATCTGAATGACCTGACTATCACAATACAGGGAGAAAATGAAACCCATTCTGACCACTGCTGACACTCGGCTGGGCTTTCAGACCGAGCTGACCCTCTGAGAAGGTCATCACTGGGTCATTTTTACATATTCCCTCTGGCATCAAGATGCACTGTGGGTAAAACGGGATCCCGTATGTGAACATCTGAACGTGTCGGAGGAGATGTGTCAGAGTTACTTTCTCGCTGCATCTCACAGCCCAGGCGATTGTATTCACACAAAATTTGCTTTACTTTCCCCCATATCTGCACAGAACTCGACCCTGAAGCAGCGAGAGGAATTGGCAGAGCTGAAGGACGATAGTATTTGAAAAATGGAGTTTGTGAAGTTTCCCTCTGCCTCATTTGGGTGCCATTGCCATCTGGTACTGTTCCTGACAACCTACGTGTGAACTGGCCTTTTCATCAATGGCATTTGTAGCGTAACAGCAGGAGGGAGCGCTTACCAGAGGAGCAGAACGTGCAAGTGGTGTGGTCACCAGTGTCATGGTTTTGGAGCTGAGAGCTCCTTTTGTTACTCTCGTCCGGGACTATATCGTTTTGCTCGCCATCGGAGTCCTGGGCCAGCTGGCATTAATTGAGCGGCGTTACCCGGACCCTATTTAAGCTCCTGTTCTGCCTCGCTCGTGTTGCTAAAGTGTGATTGTCTCTTTGGCGCTTTAGCCGGTAAGGTCTTTTGTGAGAGAGTATTGTCATGATCTTAGCTGTATAACAGGATTAGTGTTAGTGAGTCAGGGAATCTTTGGTTTATTTTCCCTTTTCTTTAGTTCTACTTTCGAGCTCGCCCGTTTTCTACCACAGACGGCGTCAGGTCCGTTGGTAGCGCGAGTCACGTTATTTCTATCTGTTTTAGTCTCTCAGCACTCTGTTGGTTTTTTCTTTTATTTCTGGCCACAGCTCTTAGCGTCCAACTACCAACGCCCATCACAACCAGTCCCTGTTCAAATGCAGACACCCTGTCCTGAGACAGGCGCATATCAGTCATCTGCAGAGTTTATGATTGGCACTGCCTCGGTGACATGAATGAGCATCACTTTATAATTATTATCAGGAAGTTGATACATGCTGCCTTCAATGTAATTGCGTAACTGAGAACTGAAACATTTTGCCATGCGCTATGATCCAGACCAGACACCAGACGCAAATTCAGGGTACAATCCACAAGGGAGTATTTATTCATAGGCATATGGTAATAGTGGAGGGAATGACGGTTGTCATTCAGTCCAGGAAAGTTGGTAATGACTGGTTGGGGCGTGTCTGTGCCCAGGCCAGTGACGGAGACGGAGGCCAGGCGGTAAATCCCCTCGCAGAACTAGGACTGCTTGACAGTTGAACTGAAAGTTTTAGCAGGAATTCAGACCCAATCCAGGTGACATGTTCCTAATAAACTGACTCAGATGACAGACTGAAACAGATTGACAGATTAATGAGAACACAGCTCCTAATCCTAGTGTCCAATATAAAGGCTTGGGAGCTTGTTCTTATAAATAAAACCCTAAACAATAATTACATTTTTCAAATCATTAATTTACCAAAATCACGCACGTTTAAAACTTACTCTGAATGACTGTCAATGCCACTTTTAGCCGCCATGTTGTGATGTCACATTCCTAGTTGTTCCTAGTAAATTGGGGAGTATGTTCTCAACATGAGGCGGCGACCCGAGTGTACATTTGATACGCGAACACAATGCCAGCATCGTGTTCTTAAATCGAATCAAATATGTCCCCAATCTCTAAATACACATGACTGAATGAGTAGTTAGCGACCAAACTTGTTAATAAAAGCCATTCCATGAGAGACTGACCTTTGGTGAGCAGTTGACCCCCCTGGAATTGAATGAAATGTGGCACATAGGTAAATATGGTGTTTCATGGGAAAAGACAAATTTTTAGGTCCATATCAGGAGCGGATCCAGGAATTTTGGAAAGGGGGGGGGGCGCAGAAACCATACGAGTGCCATACGCACGAAGCTTGGAGGGCTCTGGGGACCCTCCCCCAGAAAAATTTGAAAATGAAAGTGCCAAATATGCATTTTTCCTGGCATCTGGGAACAAAATTCAAGGTCTTGTAGTTAACTGAAAAAAGCATTTTTTTCATTAACAATTATCTCTATTTAAGGTATAAGTTTGTACTTTACTCTGCAAAGACAATCAAAACAACGAGAGTAAATCCAATCAGCACCAAGTAAACCCCAAGCCCCACCCAGGAGTTTTTTGGGGCTGTTCAGAGTGCCTACTCCGAGGCAGGGACTTTTAGCCCCTGTAAAAGTTCCGGAACTCTGTCCTTCCGGGATGGATCCAGCGGTGGTGACATACAACAACGGCCCCGGCCCCGTAAAATTACCCCGAAGTTCCTGCGATGGAAACGGGCCTTATGTCTTAATTAAGTTTAAGATCCGGTTGCACTGGCACATTATTATAATAAGATATAGCACTGTTATCACCACTTAAACAAAGGGTATAGCTTGTCTGATAGTTAATCCATATAGGACTGCATACAACAGTGTACAGTTGTCAGAGTTGAATAGTCACCTGCTATTTTACACATTCAACTATAGAAATCATTAGTATTAAAGAGGCCTAGTTGTCCCGTGTTAAAATATAGCATTTAAATTGTAGTGCAATAAATTCTCCAAGGACTAACTTAACTAAAAGTGATAATATCACAGTGTAAATGCTTTAATAAAAGTAGAAATCCTGCATTTAAATTAGGAGTGAACTCATCCATAAAACCATATTTCAGCTTGGCTTGTTTGTATATTATTGTTTGTATAATATTGTAACTGCGTGCATAACTTTGCAGCTTCAAGTCCGCTGGCATGAACATCTATACCCTGCTGAGCACTGTTGTTCTTGAACGCGCCAAATGTAGATAATCCTTATGATGAATTATATTCATATTTTAATTATTTGTTTAGTTTTTGGCAGTAGCTATTTTTACGCAGTCATGAGCTTACAGTAATTTGTTATTCTTACGAGCGTATCTGCATGCACAATAGGAAATTTGGCCTTGGAAAAAATTGCTTCTCAACTGGGTTGAAAACATCCCGCTTTCGCTGCATGCCTTGTGGTTTACATTACTAAAACGGCTAGCCGGCTTACTTACTTTAGGTTACAGTCAGGATGTCCTCTTCTCAAGTTCGGTAGGGTTAGTCATTAGCCAGCTAACTTTGTCAGCTTGCCATCTAACTGGTTAGCCAATTTGTACTCTAGAATTTCTTGCAAGGATAAACTTTGTGCAGCAATCAGCTCTTCTACACGACACTAATCACTACTGACTCCTGATTGTGGAGAATGACGACCTGACAGTTCCCCAAATATTAGGGAGCAAACGTTGAACCTAAAATTATACTCTCATAGCTACCTAACCCGATAGCTGTCAAGCAACTAGCTAGAAAATATAAGTAATGTTACAGCCATCCCGCTAGCTAACATCAGCTGATACACTATAGTTAATGCCGTGGTATAAGCATAGACTGTATAAATCAGCCTATGGGTCCAAGTCCAAATTTCCTACATTGTGCCTGAACATACGGGAAGCTCGTAAAAATTCTAAATTGGAGTAAGATTAAGACTGGTGTAAAAATAGCCACTGCCTGTATTTTTTTTTCGCTTTGGAATATACCGCCTTCAGAGTTTTCCAGCGATGCATAACTTGGTTAGCAGTTCACACAAAACCAGCCTCTGTCCACTTTTCGCACATCTTAAAGATACCGTTGTTATGGTGCTGTCGCCCATCGATATATTCCTATATATACAGGTATGTCTTTCATTATCTGAATGCACCCAGTCGACTCCTCTTCCCTCCAAAAAAATGCAAACTCCTTGCAAATTGAACAGGCGCAGACGTAATTGAATAATCTTATCAGGGGCATTTTCTGATTTAGGTGTACACATGAGCCAATATTCCGATTAAAACAGGCATATGCCAGGGGTCTTATTCGGAATATTTCGAATCGGAAAATGACCTTAATCGGATTATTGCACGCTTTTACATGACAGGTACGCAACCGAAATATTCTCATATTCCGATTAATACAGGAATGTGGTGTGCATGCAAACGCAGTCATTGTGAAGTCTCCTAAGCCTGACAAGCCTGTGTTTACTCTCTTGACGTGTATAGACTTTTCTCCCCCATTTGCATGTACATATTATAACTCTTTAACGAAGTGCTGTTTGTAGTTTATTTCAGCACTTTAATCTTATTACCCAGGAACCTCGATTCCTTGTTTTTTTTCTATTTTTAATTCATTGTACTGTAGCTAAAGACCAGTGTTTGTATTACGAATAGTATAATCCAAGAACCTTGATTCCTTGTTCTTTTGTATTGTATCCTGTTTTCCATTCTTGCTGTGGCATAATACTTACAGTACAATCAAGTACTTCAAGTACTTCAAACCTGAGTCCAGTCCAACACTTCCTGTCCTCCGTGCACATCACTGGTACTCAGTGTTATGTCTGGTAAAAGGCACCAACTACAAGTAGTTCGAAAGTGCAAAAATCGTGGCCTTTATTACAGTCTGAGCCCAAAGCCAGATAAACAGTGACGGCACAGAAGGGATGTGGGAAAAAAAACAGAGTCCAAAGACAGGCAGGGGTTCAAAAGCCAAACAGCACAGATAACAGCACCAAATCGTGAGGCAGTGGAAGAGTAGATTATCTGTAATCCGAATTCCAAAAGCCAGGGCAGCAATACACAGTAATTGTGGTCGGGCAGAAAATGGGTCGCAATCAGAGAGCAAACAATTCCAGACAGGCACAGACTATATATTAAACTGTATACAATGGGAAACAATGACAAAGACTGGTTTTCACAGGACATCCTTAAACAACAGCGGCTCCATTCGAGGAGAGTCTAAGTGGGGAGAGATGGGAGAAACAGACTGGTATCAGAGATGGTTGCAGAGTCTCTGCAGGAACAAAGAAAAAGCACTGGGAGAGAAAAGAGGACAGAGTTACAGTTTAGTGTGGAAAGCAGAGAGAATCTGTGCAGAATTAATGTGACCCAAATGTGCAAGTTTGTATGTTAGTTATTATTTATAGGATTAGTATATAGACGGGTCAATATGTGGTTGAACCCCAAAAAAATTGATACAAAAGGTTTTTTAAAGGACTCTGGTACCCAAGGGCATAGTGAATACGATACTAAAAGTCTTCCAAAATTTGACTTCCAGAAAGACGTCATTTTCAAGATGGCGGCCAAGATGGCCGCCACAAGCTTAAAATGGCTATAACTCAATTACTATTCAACTTAGAAAGGTGGTTTTGGTGCCTAACCCCATATTTTAAGGGTCAAGGAATCCAACTGAATCATTAAAATTGCTCTCAGTTTATTATTTATTGACAAATCCAAGTCAGTATCCCAAAGTGACATTCTGATCCATTAATTGGCTCTCTCAAACAGTAATAAACCTAGAGATACTTTTAGTGTTTACTGTTATAGCCCCAATTTGATATGACATTAACAACAGCAAAGGATGACAGACAAAAATTTTAAAACTAAAACACATTTAATTAAACAAAGGCAACTAACAACAAACTACTGTACTCTACAGACCAAGATTGATTATATACAAAAACAGAAATATTTACAGTCCCTTCGGTGGGTTGCTTGGTGATGTCCTGGGTGAGGAAAATGCTCCAACACAGGCAAAAATCCACTAGCTTCACAGGTCTTAAACAGAATGACAGGTCTGGTCACATGTATCCTTCTCCTTGCAATTTCTCCTACTACTTCACTGTCTCAATTCTACTCCTTATATACTCTTTTGCAGACCCCTCCCACCTTTTAGGCTTTTTTAAATTTTTCTCTGGGACTTGTCCCAGACATGCCTAAAACATGCCCAAACCTAGCTCCAGTCTGGGTTTAACATAAGAAAGGTCAATTCTGCCATCTAGTGGCTTCTATTCACATTACATTACACACAGGTTTAAAGCATCCCAAACATCATTACAATTATTTAAATAACTGTAAAGTGATCTGGTAATCCTGTTAGCCAGGTTTTATAGCCCTAAGCACAGGAAGGTAATAAGGGCCTTTATTTCAGATCAGACAAGTCCAAAGTTGATGGCAGCTTTAAAGTGTATGACATAAACCATCTGAAAGAAATCCTTGGATGTGACATGTGTTCTAAGTTATTATTTATCTATGCAATGACTGGTTGTGACTCGACTTCTCGGATTTTTGTGGTGTTGGCAAAAAAACTGCTTTCCAGAAGCATCTGAAAGGAAATCCTCTCCTTCAGTCTTGTGCCAATGCATTCACTATGCCAAACCAGACCACAGAGGTGATCGATGACCTTGGGTGCCAAGCAATGACTGCCCTCTTTGGTGGCAATAGATTCCCTTGCTACAATGAGATATAATACCTTCAGCAAGAAGGTTATCTCAGCTACATCATTTGTAACACCTGAACGTCTGCCCCCGACTGAATCTGCTACCAAACTCCACTGTCGAAGCGCATACTACCAGATCATGGTCTTGATAGGAAAAGAAGCAGGCATGGACACCATGAAATGGGGCTGGAGCCTGCAGGATGATCAGTTTGTCCCACTCATGTCAAAAATGAATTCTGCTCCATCCAGTCTCTTGAATGTCATTCACTGTAACTGCTCAACTTCCTGCAAGACACTCCGCTGCTCTTGTAGGCGATATGGACTTCCATGTACTACAACCTGTGGACTGCGCCAACTTGAAAGATGTGATAATCCCCGTAACAAGTTTCTTCTAGAGGAGTCTGAGGATGATGACGAATAATAGTCACTGTATAAAACAACATGTACTGAATGGGTTGCAATCCAAGCTTCCATTGTACAAAACCCAAAACCAGTGAAGTTGGCACGTTATGTAAATCGTAGGTAAAAACAGAATACAATGATTTGCAAATCCTTTTCAACTTATATTCAATTGAATACACTGCAAAGACAAGATGCTTAATGTTCAAGCTGGGAAACTTTTTTTTTTTTTTGCAAATAATCATTAAGTTAGAATTTAAAGGCAGCAACACATTGCAAAAAAGTTGGCACCGGGGCCTTTTTACCACTGTGTTACATTGCCTTTCCATTTAACGACACTCGTTCAACGTTTGGGAACTGAGGAGACCAATTTTTGAAGCTTTTCAGGTGGAACTCTTTCCCATTCTTGTTTGATGTACAGCTTAAGTTGTTCAACAGTCCGGGGTCTCCATTGTCGTATTTTACGCTTCATCATGCACCACACATTTTCAATGGGAGACAGGTCTGGACTACAGGCAGGCAATCTAGTACCCGCACTCTTTTACATTGGAGCCATGCTGTTGTAACACGTGCAGAATGTGGCTTGGCATTGTCTTGCTGAAATAAGCAGGGGCGTCCATGAAAAAGACGTTGCTTGGATGGCAACATATGTTGCTCCAAAACCTGTATGTACCTTTCGGCATTAATGGTGCCTTCACATATGTGTAAGTTGCCCATGCCTTGGGCACTAATACACCCCCATACCATCACAGATGCTGGCTTTTGAACTTTGCGCCTAAAACAGTCCGGATGGTTTTTTCCTCTTTGGTCCGGAGGACACGACGTCCACAGTTTCCAAAAACAATTTGAAATGTGGACTCGTCAGACCACGGAACACTTTTCCACTTTGCTGGGCCAAGCTCATCTATGATGGACTGATGCAAAGCCGGTGGCATTTCTGGGTGCTGTTGATAAATGGCTTTCGCTTTGCATTGTAGAGTTTTAACTTGCACTTGCAGATGTAGCGATGAACTGTAGTTACTGACAGTGATTCTCTAAAGTGTTCCTGAGCCCATGTGGCGATGTCCTTTACACACTGATGTCGCTTTTTGATGCAGTACCGCCTGAGGGATCGAAGGTCACGGGCATTCAATGTTGGTTTTCGGCCTTGTCGCTTACGTGCAGTGATTTTTCCAGATTCTTTGAACCTTTTGACGATATTATGGACCGTAGATGATGAAATCCCTAAATTTCTTGCAATAGCTCGTTGAGGAATATTGTTTTTAAACTGTTCGACAATCAGATCAAGCATTTGTTCACTAAGTGGTGACCCTCGCCCCATCCTTGTTTGTGAATGACTGAGCATTTCAGGGAAGCTGCTTTTATACCCAATCATGGCACCCACCTGTTCCCAATTAGCCCGTTCACCTGTGTGATGTTCCAAATAAGTGTTTGATGAGCATTCCTCAACTCTGTCTTTTTTGCCACTTGTGCCAGCTTTTTTGAAACATGTTGCAGGCATTAAATTCCAAATGAGCTAATATTTGCAAAAAATTACAAAGTTTACCTGTTCGAACATTAAGTAACTTGTCTTTGCAGTGTATTCAATTGAATATAGGTTGAAAAGGATTTGCAAATCATTGTACTCTGTTTTTATTCACGATTTACACAACATGCCAACTTCACTGGTTTTGGGTTTTGTACTTTGTAATGTTAATTCTCTAAGCCCTAGTGGACTTCCACAAGTCATCAACTATGACTCTTAGTGTAGTCTAGTAGTATGAATAGGCCTATAAGGCATTAGTTAAATTAGTAGTTTTTAGACTTAGTTAGATTATATTCTCATTGACTATATTTAATCATATCTTGTGTTTCCTCTTCCAGTTTCAAGCTGGAGTTGAACATCGTAGGCTGTAACTTAAAAGTTTCATCAAATCCAGAAAAAAGAACTAGATAAGAATTATGGTCACGGCATATACATGTATTAATTGTGTTATTATATTTAAAATATAGAAATTATTATTTGGCTGACCACCACACCCACAAATTGTAGGATGATCTGATTCCATTGTGGCTAGTTAAGTAAGGCTGATGATGCCATCTTTGATCTGTCAATAAATAATTAACTTATGGTATTTTTTCTCATTTAACTAGATTCCTTGACCCTTAAAACATAGGTTTAGACACCAAAATCGCCTTTCTAGGTTGAATAATAATTGAGATATAGCCACTTTTAGTTCCCGGTGGCCATCTTGGACGCCATCTTGAAAATAACCCCTTTCCAAAAGTCAGATTTTGGTAGACTTTTATTATGTTATTAAGTATGTCCAATGGTGCCAGAATTTATTATAAAAACCTTTTGTATCAATTTTTTTGGGGTTAGGTGGTGATTTTTCATATATTGACCCGTCTAATATTAGTAAGGGTTAGTAGATCAATTAGACAAAACATACAGTGATAATGTGATTAGTACTTAATTAGTAATTGGTGTTGAGGGACGTACACGAGGCATGAAAGAACTCGCGTAATGCTGGAAACTGTCGAAATCACCTGAAATGTGACAGCTCCCAGACAGGGGTGTGCACTGGTAAAGATCATGGAAACGCAAGACATCACAGGGGAACACAATGTGCATGAACTGGCAGATAACACCGAATGCATGAACTAAACAAACCAATTGGAAATAAACATAGAACCAGAACAGGCAGAACATGCAGAACGTAAAACCCAGAGCACAACCCCCACAAATAAACCATTTTTGACACGATGTGTGTCTTGTTACCAAAGCTAAAGGGGCTTTCCCCCAACCCCCGCCCCCCTAAAAACAAAAACACCTTTTTTTTTTTGCAGGTAACTCCAAAGAAGTGTTATTTTAACTACTGCTCCTGTGCTTAATCAGGGGAAAAATTCAACAAGTTCAATGCAAGTAGTCATTTTTATATTTCTTACATTTTATGAACATATATTGTAGAAATAAATATCAGAAACTGGATGAAAATGAATAATTAGTGCTAAAGGTGCAGTTCCCTGATCTTAGTTGGAATGGTTAGATTTCAACATACTTTTGTCTGAAAATATTTTCTGACCATGCGCGTACTCAGCACTTCATTCAAATCTGCTGTTGGTCATCAACCAAAAATACCCAAAGGTTGAATTTTGATTCATGATTTTCTGACATTTCAAGTTGTTGAAAATACGTGTTGCCATCTAATTTTTTTTTTCTTTTTTTTAATAAATTTGGCATCTCCAATCCCACCCGAATCTGGAATGCCCAATTAGTAAACTATGTACAAAGCTTGCTCGTATGCCACCCCTTGCTGCCAACTCAGGATAGTGAAGACCGTTCACGACTCTCCTCCGAAGCACGTGTCCGTCAGCCACTGATTCTTATACACTCATTGGTCGAATCTTCGTAAGTTACGAACGAGGGCGGAGGATACCCGGACGTGAACAAACCCAGAGTCTTCCTGACGAGCGCCCGTCTGGCCAACAGGAGGCGCTGGAGCAACGAACAAAGCTGCCGCTGAACACCCAAATGTCCCTTCCCAATTCCTGCGATAGCCAATTGTGTGCTACTCCGAAAAGGCTGCTGACCCCTGCCGGTGGGTACGCCGAGGCTCGAACCCGCAACGTGGTGATCACCTCTGCACTGCAGAGCAGTGCCTTAACCGTGTGAGCCACCCGGCAGCTCCCTGCCATCTAATTTGACTAAAAGGGTCAGAAAGAAAAAATTTGGTCAGAAAGCTGCAATTCTTGAGATTGAAAAAAGCTTTGAATCATATTTCTGGCTTCCATACTTCCTGAGATTCAGTATTTTTGTTACACTGTTGAGGATTATATTTCAGTAATTGTCATCATATTCATCAGTACGTCAATAACCAGATTATGTACGCAGCAGTAACACACACGCGCACAGGCACATGCACATGCACACGTACACACATACACATAAAGCACACACACGTACACACACACACACACACACACACACACACACACACAAGCAATTCATTTCACTCATGCATGAGCAGCTCACACACTCATAAGCAGCTGGCTTCCTTAGCTTTGATTAGTGAGCAGGCTTCTGTTTAGTTGATATGAAAACATAATCAGGTGAAACATTTAAATGTATTTGATTCTATAGTTACTTTGAATCAATACTTGTCCAGTAAAATCGCTAGTTGTAACTGAAAACATAATCAGTTGAATCATTTATGTATCTGCTTGTGTCCTTTTCCTTTGACTGTATTTTTCCTCTCTTAACTGTAATTTGCCTCTCCTTTTTAGTACATTTTCTTTCATTTTTTATGAAACCAATACCACTGTGTGCCACCAGTATTTTGCAGAGAATCCCGTAGAGAGCTGCCAACCAATAGGGGGAAGAAAAATCTAAAGAGATGATCAGTGTACGACCCATGTGTTTTAATCGGAACAAAGGTAATTGAGATTTTCCCATAAATGTCGCTCTGTAAAGAACGCTGAGTTGGTACTTCTTGGCCAAGGACTGCCCTCCGGGGTTTGGATTATTGCACGATTCAAGGCTGGAATAAAGATGGCTTCTGAGGATTTTTTCTCGGTCCAATTATTCACGAACAAAAGGGCCTCAAAAATACGCCAACGTCTGGTCGGGAAGACACAACAACAGCAGTCAGAAACAGGAGGAATTTCACTCATTTTGCCCCTTGGGTGGAGAGCTGACAGGTAGTTGGAGAAGCACAAAACAGGTCTCGTGTGTTCTGCTGCAGGTGAGGTATGACAGATTTCTGAGGAATTTGGTTTTGTGTTTTCTTCCCTGTTGCACTGTGTGATTGCCACTAGTTAATAAGCCAGTAAGCGAAGCAGCTTAGCCTTAGAATAATAGCGCAATAATAATCTGTGAACAATCACCCATCCCTCCGCCTGCTCGCCCCCCTAATGAAGGGCTGCGTGGAGGAAACGATTTAGATGGCTGAGATGATGTCAGACGGGAATGACTCAAAGACGGCTGGACAGTGAGCTGAACGTGGATATTAAAATGTTGATTCTGTGAACTGTTATGATTTTCCATGTTCTGCTAAACGTTCTGTTCGTGTGAGAACTACAAATCCATGCCCAGTAGCGAAGTCACGTTCCTGTCCAGAGAAAACCTATAAATGTAAGAGTGGCTGTGAGTAAGGGTGACTCCAACAGTGTTCTCAAACGGAGGGCTGCGGACTGACAGACGAATCACAGGAATGACATTTCACACACTCATTGGGATTTGTTGGCAGACGATTGTCGGCCTTGAGGAAGATATCCTTTTGATACCCCAAGAAAACACATCACTGCAACAAGCCACATTCATTGGAAAGCACAAAACACAAATCAAATACACTCCCTATCCTGTTACAGAATTGCGACATGTAGCAATTAACCAAATATCACCCCTAACAAAAGAGAGGTGTGCCCGCAGTAGTCTGTGCCAAGTACAAGTGTTTCTGGCTGAGCTTTGTCATTTAGTGTTATGCGCAGCAGGAACAGGGATCCAGCGCAGATCAAAGTTCAGCCCTCAGAGGTATTTTTAATCAGTCATACCGAGGTGTGGTTCACACTTAAATAAACAGAAGGGAAACTCAGGAGATGCTTATGCTTTTTTAAACTAGGCTTATGCCGTCAGAGGCGACGGCTTGGGGTATATCCCCGAACGCCCCGAATCCTCCAATTCCCCAATCCTGGAATAGACCCAATACAATATAAAGCCCCTCAGGTCATGACCTTTCATTTGAACTTCCAGGTCAATCGGACAAATGTTACTGAAAATATGGCCAAAATGGTCATTTTCCATCAGAAAGCGCCACCTGGTGGCAAAATATTGAACCATACAGGTATGATGTCATCATGTGACACGTTTTGAGGTCATCACACGTTGTAAATCAGGTTTTGACCCCTGGTGGGCAATCTAGAAATCGTAAATGGTCCAAAATCCAATCAGTTCTTCCTCTTTATGATACTTACTTATGTGCAAAACTTGAAATTCGTAATTGAAATATTACTGAAGTTATCGCGTTAAAACGTAGTGCAGTGGTGGCGGCGGTCGGACCAAAAACATAATATCCCCTGGAACGCCGGGGATATAATTATTGAAGACATAGCATATTATAACATAACCAGCCTCCGCAAAACAGGACAGCGTTTCACAGAGATCATAAGAAATAAGAGAGGCGGAAAGGTACGGTAGACTAAGATATGAGCGGCGTTTCATGCAAATCCTCGTAAAATTAGAGAATTGTAAGTAGAAATTACAAAAACCATCGTAACTTGGTTTGGCAAATAATTTAGCGTCCTCTAAAGTGATTCAGGATAATTTGATTAGAATCCAGAATTGGGCAGAAATGTGGCAGATGAAATTTAATGTTGCGAAATGTAAAGTTGTACATGTAGGTAATAAAAACTTTAGACAGGATTACTTCATGGGAGGTTTTAAATTGGAATGCGCTCCACACGAGAAAGATCCGGGAGTGATTGTTGACCAAACCCTCACAGGCTTTAGCCATTGTGCCGTAGCAGTTCATAAAAGCCAATCATATGCTGGGATGCGTTGCCAAAAGTATTCAGTACAAATTCAAGGAGGTGATACTTCTTTTGTACAACACATTCGTCAGACTACATCTGGAGTATTGTGTACAGTTCTGGGGACCATACTTTAAGAAAGATATAGAGGCTCTAGAGAAAGTTCAGAGAAGAGCCACTAAGCTTATTCCAGGTAAAGAAGATGAAAATTATGAGAAGAGGCTGAAGATCCTTGATCTCTTTTGGTCTTAGGAAAAGGAGATTCAGGGGTGATCTGATTGAGGTCTTTAAATATGTTAAAGGGATTAACAAAGTGAATTATGTAGGATTCCTTCAACCAAGTGTTGTTTGTAGAACTCGGGGTCACAAATGGAAGCTGACCAAAGGTAAATTTAGCACTGATATTCGGAAATATTTCTTCACCCAAAGAGTAATTTCAGTGTGGAATAGCTTATCTGACCATATTGTTGAGGCAGAAACCTTGGGGGTTTTCAAAAGCAGGCTTGACTTAAAGCTAGATACCATTGAGTCCTTGAGTATCTAAAGTGATATATTCACAATAGTATAAACAAAATTAGCTGGGCTGAACAGCCTGTTCTCGCCATTCAGATTATGTTATGTTATGTTAAAGCGTTTTGAAACTATTCGAACTTCGGTGTCGGAATCATCTCAAGTATTTTTTCAAACGTTTCTTGTTCTTTACCAATAGGGAAAAGCGAGGTAAGCTGAGCCACTTTTCATATTCAGGATTCCTACATCAAAGCAATTAAAATTGTGGTGCAAACTAATAAACCACCATATATTTCAGGATGTTGTGCACCCCTATAAACAATGTGAATGAGTGTAAACATAACTGTTTTGATAATGTAGCATATTCCTAAAAAGTGGACTTGTGGCACAACTTACCCCGTGTATGGTAAAACACAGGTAAAACACAATTTAACAAGTAGGCCTACAATATCTTTTTATGAATGTTATAGCATTTAAATCTAATTTAACAAAAAATGAGAGATCCAAAGCATCTGTATATACCATACTACTGTATCTGCTACAATCTCCAATAAAAATGTTTTTTTTTTTTTTTTTTTAATTAATCAGTAAATAAAAACATTTTAACATAGGCCTGAAATTCAAGCATAGGATCTATCCCCTGTGTTTTCTCTCTTCACGCTCTTCTCTTTCGAGTACCTGCCGTATGGCGAACGCCATTGATCCTTCTGGATCCCCCTATATATAAATATTCATAAATATATGACAACTCTCGGGTCCTCTTATTTTTCCTCCTGAATATACAATTTTCGCAGGCAAATGAAACTCTGAAACGCTTCATGAGCCTATTTTTATGAGCGCGTGAGTCTCTGATCTCGGTGAAGCACTCTTAGCTAGAAACTCGTGACTTCCTAAATATAGAACATAATAAAAACAAAATGGTTTGCATCTGCCCACTTACGATCTCTGTGAAACGCCGCCCTGGTACGCGAACCTTAGCCGGCAATACAGGGCTCGACAGAAACAAATGTTATCCTTTCCTACTTCACTTCTTTGTCGCTATGTTACTTTCAATGTATACAGCGCTGCCTAAGTGCACTGTCATGAAGTGTGAAATTCTGGGTGCGCGCTCACTATTCGTCACATCTCAGCTCTTCGCAACGGTGGTGAAAGCTTCCCGTCGATGATTTCGATTGGAGCGCTTCATGCTGTTGCCAGATTCCCCTCTCTGAGCGGGGCACGAATTTGATGGCTCTGATTGGTCACTTTCGTGTTCACACCTCCATGACCGCTTTTTACCTGAATAAACAGCTTCTGTTGAGAGAAGAGCAAGCAGACAGATTGGCCTTGAGGCATCTCTTCGTGGGGTAATTTCAGCTGCTTACTCGATCTTGTGTTACGTCACTCTCCAGATTATATGGCCATCTTGCTGGCTCGCCAATGCTATTTAAGTAAAGTCTTTGCAGAGGTGCGAAGACTCATGCATTCGGCGTGAGTCTCTCGCCTCTTATTGACATTCACGTTCCTTTGCCATAGTCAGCAATTAGTCAATCAACGCGCACTGAAGAAATTTACTCGCGGAATTAAGTCATTGAGCATTTAAGTTAATCAATTTCACGTGCATTAAGGTGGATTTCCCCACTAGTGACAAGGAAATCCATGACGACTCGGGAATTCTCACGCTTGTCTTTACTGAGGGATTGAAAGCAATGAAATTGCATTGAGACGTTTCAAATGGTCTTTTTTCCATTTAAACAATTTACAACCTCAATTCTGAAATAGTAGGGACGAAGTGTAAATTGTGAATAAAATCAAAATGCAATGACTTTCAGAAATATGCTAGATGACCCAATATGTTGACAGCAGAACATAGATAACATTTCAAAAGTTGAAACTGAGACATTTTACATTTTTATCCACAAAATGAGCTCATTTCAAATTTTCTGGCTTCAAGAGGTCTCAAAAAAAATTGGGACATAGGTAAAAAATGGGCTGAAAAAGCAATTAATAAATAATAGAATCAGCTGAAAGAACATTTAGCAAGTAATTACATTAACTGGTATCAGGTGTGTAACACAATTGGCTACAAAAGGAATGTCTTAGAGAGGCTGAGTCTCTCAGAAGTAACGATGGCCAGAGGCTCTCCAACCCGTGAAGGCTTGCGTAAAAAAAAAAAACTGGAATACTTTAAAAACAATGTTCCTCAACGTCAAATTGCAAAGGCTTTGAAGGTCTCATCATCGACAGTGCATAACATCATCAAAAGATTCAGAGAAACTGGAATAATCTCTGTGTGTAAGGGACAAGGCCGATAACCTTTACTGGATGCCCATGATCTTCGGGCCCTCAGACGCCACTGCATCACTCACTGGCATGATTCTCTCATTGACATTACTAAATGGGCCCAGGAATACTTCAAGAAACCACTGTCTGTAAACACAGTCCATCGTGCCATCTACAGATGCCACATAAGTCTACCATGCAAAAAGAAAGCCATTGTTGATCCAGCATGATCCAGAAGCCCCGCCGTGTTCTTTTGTGTCCTCTGGGCTAAAGAGGAGAAAGACCACCCCTCCTGTTATCAGCGTTCAGTTCAAAAGCCAGTATCTTTGATGGTATGGGGATGCATTAGTGCATATGGTGTGGGACACTTGCATGTTTTAAAAAGTACCATGAATGCTGAAAGGTATATCAAGGTTTTAGAGCAACATATGCTCCCCTTCAGATGACATCTATTCCAGGGAAGGCCTTGTGTATTTCAGCAGGACAATGCAAAACCACATACTGCAGCTATTACAACAGCAAGGCTTCATAGTAGAAGAGTCCTTGTGCTGAACTGGCCTGCCTGCAGTCCTGATCTTTCACCCATTGAGAACATTTGGCGCATAATGAAATGAAAAGTCTGTCAAAGGAGACCCAAAACTCTCCAGTAGCTGGAAGCCTGTATTAAACAAGAGCGGGATCAAATTCCAATAGCTAAACTCAAGAAACTTGTCTCTTCAATGCCCAGATGCCTCCACTCTGTGCTAAAAAGAAGAGGGGGTGCTACACCATGGTAAACAGGCCCCTGTCCCAACTTCTTTGAGACCTGTAGTAACCATCAAATTTGAATTGGAATGAAGCTCATTCTGTGGAGAAAATTGTAAAATTTCTCAGTTTCAACAGCTTTGTTATTTCTGTTCTATTGTGAATAAAATACTGGCTGGCGTGATTTGATAGTCATTGCGTTTTGATTTTATTCACAATTTACACTTGTTCCAACTATTTTGGGATTGCAGTAGTAAATGATCACGCATTGTTTCCAATCCCTGAGTAAAGAGAAGCACGATAAGTCTGAAGTCGCTTTCCGTGTTACTTATGATGAAGTCCGCCTTTCAGCAAGTGAAACTGAAACCTTAATGCACAAGGATTTTAATTCTGCGTGAGAATCTCATTAATTATGGAAGCATATACAAAAGTAGTTAACAAAATTAAAATTAAAATGCAATGTCAAAAATGCATTTTCATTTTCAAGATACAAGCGCATATTTCTATCATAAGAAAAATGCAAATGTAATCCTCCACTTTGCATTTTCATTTTCAAGTCCATGTATGCAATTTTATAACAATTGGAAAATGAAAATACATTCCTCATTTGCATTTTCGAGAAGTGCACTGCAATATAACTAACAAAACGAAAATGCTAATCGTATAAAGCAAATACATTCTTGGAAATGCTTTTTTCGTTTTTGAGAAGCACGCGCGTTATTTGTATCGTCAGGAAAATGCTAAAGTAATCATTCACTTTGCATTTGCATTTTCAAGTCCATGTAGGTACTGTTTTCATTTGCAAGACGTGCCCCGCAATATTTCTAACAAAACGAAATCGAAAACGCTACGCAATATCTGTCAGATATTGCAGAGTTTGATTGAGAATATAGCTCTCGCGCTCATACCCCTGTGTGCGCTTGGATTAGCGCTGCTTCCACTGAAACTATGTGCTTTACACTCAGATCTGTTGATCTTCAGACGGGTTATCTGCACATCATCTGCTCAGTAGTTCAGTCGGTTACAAAGCAAGTTCATACGCCCCTGCTCTCTTGGGCTTCATGTACTTCCATCGCTTTCTTAAAGAATTTGGAGTGAAAGGACAGTTCATATTAATACACCAGTGCCTATACATCTCATGACCTTAATAGCTGGCTACATACAGTGGTAGCCGTGTAACACGTCAACCTGCAGTTCTCTATTATGTGAGTCTGTGGATGAACCACAGACGTAGACTGAGCTAAGAAAGGGACAGATTCATCCTGTTCGCCTGCATCCTGCTGCTGCAGAAGAAAGGCTTGCGAAATCCAAACATTGATGATTTCTTTTATTATACCATAAAGTCGCTTGTCATAATATGTTGTCTCTGGCCATAGCCAGATGTCGACACAGTGATATGTTTCGGCCAATTTACAAAGACTCTTCTCTGTTCATGTTGACTACCCAGTTAGATGAATATATAATGTAAAGAGTATAAACTGTTGGCAAGAAAACACCTGTGGACCAAGTGTTCTCCTAACCTTTGTAAATCTACCTTCAAAGAATGGTCACATTCACCAGAGTCTGATGTGATCCGGTTTATTGTAAGTCACTCAAAGTGAAGTACAAAACCCAGGCTGGTCTGCGCAAACCACATAGCATTCATTCTTCATCAATCACCCGACACAGACTGACCACCACTTGTCCGAACCCTCATATTTACTGGCCTTTTGGCACATTCCTCGAGGTGGCATTAAACATGACTCTTCCTTATTCCACATTATTACTTTCTGATTGGTTCATTAAAACCCACGCAGCTCGACCAGCGGCGGAGGAGCCGGGAGCGAAGGCTTATTTGTGTGGATTCCAGCTGTTGTAAAGCAATTAGAACATGTCAGTTAAATCATTTATGTCTGCATCCCGCCTTGGACCCAGCCTGAGACTTACCTGAAGTATTCTCCATTCAAAAACAGGGCTATGCCAAAATCACGGAACCTAATGCCGCGCTGCAAATAATCCAAGGTGCATGTTGGAACACGCACAGAAACTGAACAAAACATCAGATATATCAGTGATTAGGGCAAACTAAGCATAACGATTATAATATTACTCCCGTTTAAAATCTGACTCCAATTTAAACTAGGCTTATGCCGTCTGAGGCGACGGCTGAGGGTATATCCCCGAAAGCCCCCAATCCTCCAATTCCCCAATCCTTGAACAGACCTTGAATAGACTTTCATTTGAACTTAATTTCACGTCAATCAGTCAAATGGTTCTGAAGATATGGCCAAAATGGCAATTTTCCATCACAAAACGCCACCTGGTGGCAAAATATTGAATCATGCAGGTATGATGTCATCATGTGACACGTTGTGAGGTCATGACATTGCAGTTGTACATAGTTTCATGTCAATTGGACAAATAGTTCGAAAGATATAGCAAAAATGGTGAACTTTATGTGACAAAGCTCCACCTTGTGTAAAAATTTTGAACCAAGCAGGTATAATGTCATCGTGGGACACATCCTCAGGTCATGACCTTTCATTTGCACTTGATTTGAGGTCAACTGGACAAATATTTCCAGAGATATGATAAAAACTGTGATTTTTTTTAGTTTTTGGCCCCTGGTGGCCATCTAGAAATTGTAAATTGTCCAAAATCGAATCAGTTTTTCCTCTTTATGATACTTACTCATATGCAAAACTTGGAATTTCTAATTGAAATATTACTGCATTTATCGCGTTAACATGCAAATCAGTTTTTGGCCCCTGGTGGCCAATCTAGGGATCGTAAATTGTCCAAAATCGAATCAGTTCTTCCTCTTTATGATACTTACTTATGTAGAAAACTTGAAATTTTTTATTGAAATATTACTGAAGTTATCGCGGAGCAGTGATTTTTTCAGTTTTTGGCCCCTGGTGGCCAATCTAGCAATAGTAAATTGTCCAAAATCCGATCAGTTCTTCCTCTTTATGATACTTAATTATGTGCAAAATTTGTAATTTGTAATTGAAATGTTACTGAAGTTATCGCGTTAACACGTAGTGCGGCGGCGGCCAGACCAAAAACATAATATCCCCCAGAACGCCATTCGGCGTTTGGGGATATAAATGAATTGGGAACTGAAAAATGCATGAATCTCGGGGCACCTACCCCACCAGACTCTTCCGTCAAAAGCACTGTTACTCAGTTTACGCCCCCCGGGTCCTAGAATAATTGCTGGATCTTAGTTCGGTTATAGTTTTAGAGGATGGAAGAAATTACCATGATAGTAGCATCTTAGCTTAAAATTTTCGTGGACCCAGATTTATGTGAACCCAAGGGTTCCTTAAGGCGAATCTGACAGGCACCGGCTTATAAAGCCCAGGGGTGCCCTTTAATGCCAGATCTCCAGCACCGGTACTACATAAACCCTTTATATAAGTAGAACATAATTTACAACCCAACTTAAAACCCATCACTTCCTAGAAACATCAGCTAGCTAGTCTGGAATGATTAGAAATCGCCCCCAAAGTACCGGTCGTAACATGGACGGAAAAAATGTAAAAAGGATTTAAAGTCATGGAGACCACGCATGTAATACAATAGCAGCAAGAGCCGAAATTGTCCTGCGTCCTGTGCGGTGCCCTGCACAGTTTCCTGTGTCCTGCACAATGTCCTGCGCACTGTACTGCGCAGTTTCCTGTGTCCTGCACAGTGTCCTGCACGCTGTCCCACGCAGTTTCCTGTGTCCTGCACGCTGTCCTGTGCAGTTTCCTGTGTCCTGCACAGTGTCCTGTGCAGTTTCCTGTGTCCTGCACAGTGTCCTGTGCGCTGTCCTGTGCAGTTTTCTGTGTCCTGCACGCTGTCCTGTGCAGTTTCCTGTGTCCTGCACAGTGTCCTGCGCGCTGTTCTGTGCACTATCCTGTGTAGTTTCCTGCGCGCTGTCCTGTGCAGTTTCCTGTGTCCTGCGCGCTGTCCTATGCAGTTTCCTGTGTCCTGCGCGCTGTCCTGTGCAGTTTCCTGTGTAATTGTCCTGTGCGCTGTCCTGTGCCGTGTCTTGTGTCCTGCGCAGTTTCTTGTGTAATTGTCCTGTGCGCTGTCCTGTGCCGTGTACTTTATCCTGCAGTTTCCTGTGTCCTGCATGCTGTCCTGCGCAGTTTCCTGTGTCCTGTGCGCTGTCCTGTGCAGTGTCCTGCACGCTGTCCTGCACAGCTTCTTGTGTCCTGCGCGCTGTCCTGTGCAGTTTCCTGTATCCTGCACAGTGTCCTGTGTGCTGTCCAGTGTAGTTTCCTGTGTAATTGTCCTGTGCGCTGTCCTGTGCAGTTTCCTCTGTCCTGCGCGCTGTCCTGTGCAGTTTCCTGTGTCCTGCTTGCTGTCCAGCGCAGTTTCCTGTGTAATTGTCCTGTGCGCTGTCCTGTGCAGTTTCCTGTGTCCTGCACAGTGTCCTGTGTGCTGTCCTGTGCAGTTTCCTGTGTAATTGTCCTGTGCGCTGTCCTGTGCAGTGTCCTGTGTCCTGCACAGTGTCCTGTGTGCTGTCCTGTGCAGTTTCCTGTGTAATTGTCCTGTGCGCTGTCCTGTGCAGTGTCCTGTGTCCTGCACAGTGTCCTGTGTGCTGTCCTGTGCAGTTTCCTGTGTAATTGTCCTGTGCGCTGTCCTGTGCAGTGTCCTGTGTCCTGCACAGTGTCCTGTGTGCTGTCCTGTGCAGTTTCCTGTGTAATTGTCCTGTGCGCTGTCCTGTGCAGTGTCCTGTGTGCTGTCCTGTGCAGTTTCCTGTGTAATTGTCCTGTGCGCTGTCCTGTGCAGTGTCCTGTGTCCTGCACAGTGTCCTGTGTGCTGTCCTGTGCAGTTTCCTGTGTAATTGTCCTGTGCGCTGTCCTGTGCAGTGTCCTGTGTCCTGCACAGTGTCCTGTGTGCTGTCCTGTGCAGTTTCCTGTGTAATTGTCCTGTGCGCTGTCCTGTGCAGTGTCCTGTGTCCTGCACAGTGCCCTGTGTGCTGTCCTGTGCAGTTCCCTGTGTGATTGTCCTGTGTCCTGCACGCTTTCCTGTGCAGTGTCCTGTGTCCTGCACAGTGCCCTGTGTGCTGTCCTGTGCAGTTCCCTGTGTGATTGTCCTGTGTCCTGCACGCTTTCCTGTGTAGTGTCCTGTGTCCTGCACAGTGCCCTGTGTGCTGTCCTGTGCAGTTCCCTGTGTGATTGTCCTGTGTCCTGCACGCTTTCTTGTGCAGTGTCCTGTGTCCTGCACAGTGCCCTGTGTGCTGTCCTGTGCAGTTCCCTGTGTGATTGTCCTGTGTCCTGCACGCTTTCCTGTGCAGTGTCCTGTGTCCTGCACAGTGCCCTGTGTGCTGTCCTGTGTAGTTCCCTGTGTGATTGTGCTGTGTCCTGCACGCTTTCCTGTGCAGTGTCCTGTGTGCTGTCCTGTACAGTGTCCTGTGTGCTGTCCTGTGCAGTTCCCTGTGTGATTGTGCTGTGTCCTGCACGCTGTCCTGTACAGTGTCCTCCTCAGTGTCCTGCACACTTCTTACAGGATAGGACAGTTTTCTTATTGAAATTTTCATGCAGTTGGAGAAAGGTGATGGGTTTATATTTATTTTTATTTTGAAATGCAGTTGTATAAGTTTTAAACAGCGACGAGTCGCAGCAAAGTGCTGCGAGTGGTGCAGGTAAATTATTACACTGGCAGAAAAATATAATCTTAGGTTCTTGCATTAATTCCACTAGGTTTGCATGAAGGCATAATTTTTACTATGAAAATAAAAAGTTCAATTTTACCACAATGTTTTATAGAAAATACAAAATTCAATATTACCACAATGTTTTGATGCCGTTTCCAATAAAACAGACGTGCAACATAAAAACCGTTTATTCACTAGTGCTTGAGCCAGACCAGTAATCAAACCTGACTGCAGTGCGCTGCAAATCTTCCAGTCCTGTTGAAAGTGCCACAGCAGCGCAGCGCTCTAATTATACGGGGCACTACTCGACTACTGCAGAACACTGCTAGTGTGCCGCGAGACTGCACTTTTTAAAGCCACCTCCCCTTTTTAAGCGAACACATAGATAGCTATCATTTGCCTGAAAATTAAAATAGTAAAAACGAGTATGTCTCTATTTGATTGATTATTTTCTATAATGCATCAAATAAAGACACCATAATTTTTTTAAATTTTCAACCAAATAATAGCACATAGTATTATTCAGTGCAGCAATAGTTTTCAGGTCTCAGTTTTTCCTGCGCAGCAATAGTAAGGGTCTGTTTTGCTTCATCCTGCATAGGTCCCCTTAATGGCAGCTTAATGGCATGACCAGTTATTACTTTTATATGATAAGCCCCGCGTGAGTGCCTCCTGCCGTCAAGCAGCTTAAGATATACTGTCTCTTTGATAGTGAATGAAATCGCTGGTCATTGAACACAGCACAGCAGGAAGGATCGTATCACACATATTTATTATTTACATGACATAAAAAGTTGTGAATAAAAGAATAATCATAATATAAATAACAAACAAAAGTATATCCTGCATTTCAAAAAAATTTTAACATTGTGTACAGTAAGTGCACATTTAATTTAACCTGCTCAGAAATAAATTTATTTCCATGCAGGTCCTTCAGAGGCACATCTCAGCCCTGTACCGGCAGACACCCTCCTGTCTTCGCAATATTTCAATAATGACCTTAAACATAATTATATTTCAAATAATTAGTAGGTACACTATGTAATAGAAATTTTATATAAATTTGTGCTAGGAGTCAAGAATCAAATTTGTTGTAAAGCTCTAAAAAGTAGAAATGGCATATACTTGCTTCTGGTACCAATACATCACAAACTAAGTCAACATCCTCGATTCCCTTCCCCAGTTCCAGAGCAGCGTTGACTTTGTCAATCAATTTGATGGTCTATAGGTGGACACACATACAGCACTTTACAGCTAAGCACATGGCAGCAGTTTAACATTAATGACGTAATTCTGAGGAGTTTCCTATAACCCTAAGTATACGGCAGATGACTGGATGTTTGGACAAACTGTAATGGACTGCATGTTCACATGTATGAAGACATGCCAGCTATTTTCTCTTGAGGAAATGCAATGATACATCAATTCCAAAAGTCCAAAGCAGATACTGGTCCATACTTATCTATAGTAATGTCTTCTAAGGCTCTCTTTGAACTTTTTGTTGGTGACTATAAGTAGACAATATAGCGTACATCCTCTTCGCCAAAATAGCACGCCTTCGGTTTTAACAGCTGCTTCAGTCTCAAAGAAGTTGCAGGGTACGTCCAAAGATACATCCGGCTAGATTTGCGCTCCCCAGATACCATGGCTTCATGGATGCACAGAATAAATAGAGAACATAAATCACAGGGAAAAAAATGGTCAGGTGTGGTATTCAAATCATGTAAACTGACCCAGCCTTACCCTTATCTCACTGTCATCAATCAGACCCTCCTCTCCATTCTGCTGCAGAGTCATCTTAGTCCTGTTGAAAATGAAAGGCAAGGAAAACAGTTTCATGTGTCCTGTGAAAATTGTAATGGACTGGACCAGGAATCACATGTGGAGGCAGTGTACAATCAAACAGACTTTTTCAAGCTCTTATTGACAGTATTAGAGTCTGTAAGGGGAACCACAGAAGAGGAGGTGGGGGTGAAATACCAGAGAATAAGAGCACAGCTCAATAGTGAGGTAATGACTAAGCTGAGCTTTCAACTGCCAGCCATTGGCTTCCAGGACAACAGCCAGATGAAGTGAACACTTTGCCAAAGCCTAACAATCCCAACATTGGATGGACTAGCTTTAGGGCAACTGTGTTCCAATCCTGATGACTGTAGAAACACTTGAGGCCCGCTCCAAACAAACTGGGCAGAATTACAGACTTGGAAGTATTCAAAAGGGCGTGGTCCCAATCCTGGAACATGATAATGCTTGGGACCTTGTTCCTCTTAAAATGGATGGAGGAGCTGACTTGAACTTGGTTTACTTAAATACAATTTCAATCCAAGACTCTGAGTAGGGGTGGAAGCTAGTACAATTTAACTAAGTAAAGAGGAAAATTTCTGCTGTCAAAAAATATTTTGATGAAGACAGAGTTTCAATTTGGGAAACTGACTGGTCAAGAATTCAGTTGTCATAATAGAGGTGATAAACTGCAACAAAGAATGCTGCCTGGTTTGAACCTTCAATAAAATATTACAGTCCTGCAATTTCTGACTCAAAGCAATGGGCTTAACACGTCACAGTATCATTAAAAAAAAAAAAACAGAAAGCACTCTGCCATGCCAGCTCTGTGTATTGGTTACTTTCTGTATGATGTTAGCAATGCTGCCACCTGGTGGTGGAATGCAGCAAAACCCAAAATTCAAGCGGAGATCAGAAAAGCATGCAAATTGATTTTTTTTTCCCCCCCTGGATCCAGAATACATTTTGTATCATCTCCAAAATGTGATGGAGTGTTCCTTGGGAAACATGTACCATTCCACAAAATTTTAAGTACATTTTGCATAATCCTGCTAACATACAAGCAAACAAACAAACAAACATACAGGACTAAAAACTTTACCCCCTTGGCGGAGGTCATATCCCTGAAATGAGACTCAGCCAAGGAGGAGCAAACACCCCAGATGTAGACCAATCAGAGACGGCCTACTTCTAATGAGCATGCAAGCCGCTGAATAGGAGGGGAGAAGAAAGGCATTTACTTCAGGATATTGACAGAAGACATAAAACTGAACCAAAACTGCACTGTTCCTGTCAACATTCAAAGGTGAAGGGCTTCTGCAGCCACATTCGAAGGGATCTTTGCGGCCCTTCTCAGAAACACCAGCACAGCCCACGCGCAGCCATCCTTTGCAGGCTTTGCACTGAACCCAGCAGAGATTCTTTACCTCAGGATAAAGTCAACTGCAAGTGATAAAGACATCAACCTTTCAGTAACAGAACAAATAAATATTAGTGCAGGCACATGATTAGTTTTAGTAATGACATACCCTCCACTGCCCAGTCTCTTGGAAGCGCAGACATTGATGTCAGCTGCCATGCATTCACTACGTCTTCTTTTTTTCACAAGTTCCTAAAAATACAACTCAGGTTGAAATTTAATGACATAAACTGCATCAGTAACATAATGCACCCCTTCTCTGCTTATTTTGAGAGCATCATTGGCAAAGCATTAAACGCTTTGTCGTAACTTTGTTGCGCACCTTTACCGCAACACTGCGAATCAAGGAGGTTGCGTGGTCGCGCCGGAGATATTCCAGCTGCGACGTGTCTGAAGTGTCCTCTCTAGGCCTTACTCACTGCACTTCCAATTCAGCCATCTATGAAGTACATGATAATTAGACCTTTCTAGAAAGCAAGACTTGACACAAAAACAGACACAATCAGAGTTGCCTGCGTCCGGCTGGTGCCTCTGCTCTGGATACTGCACATCCCACTGCGCGACGCTCCACCTCTCCTGAAAGGCCCGACTGTGCGGGGTGGGAAGACAGTTACTTGCTATTCCCTTTGAAACTAGTTTAATTATCCTATGGAAATCAGTGAAATTCAATTATTCTTATGAACATTAGTTTTTTTCTTCTACTTCTAAGTGTCCATCTCCCAGTCTTTTGGGTGAGGGTACAGGCGGAGGGAGTCATAGATTCAGAGTGGTTTCATCAACCCATCTAACATCTGAGATATTAATAGAAAAAACATACACAACGCAATAGCAAATGAAGGAGAATGACCGGCTTTTCGTTGTATTAATGTATGTAATGTCCTTGTGCTAAATTTGATTGAACCGTTTCAAACACACCCAAAGGATGAAGGGATTCCCACGTTCAGGGCTATTACCTCCAACCACCCGGGGGAGCAACACCACTGTGTCCGGGTGATGGTCCTGTATCAATAACAGCGAATGCATACATTTGCTGTATAAGCATGGGGTAAAGGGCAGTTTTTATTGCTTGCGTATGACGAAAAACTTGGAAAATATAGCATCTCATATTGAGAAACAGTCCACAACTGTATAAATTCATCATACCATCGAAATCTGCTTGTGGTGGGTTGCAGTTTCTCTTTTGTTTTTCCAGTCTCGCCACCAACTAATGAAGTGAAAAGTGGGGGGGCTTTGAACTGCAAGAGAAAGCAGGCAGTGATTAAGACAGTGATGTCCCATAGCTGTCACATCAGGAGTAATGAAACACTGCTTGGGACAGAGATAAGTGGGGCCATAGACAGTGGGGTGCTGGGAAACGGTTTTCCAAGAGGTCCCCAGCGTTTCCTGATTCCCTCCCCCTGTTCAATCGGTCTCCATCAGTTATAACGTTCCAAGTCTTTAAGATTGATTTGATGGTCCAGTTTACTTTGTAACACGTGGCATCTATTTCAGTTGTTCACTGTCATTCTCTGATGCTGCATTGTAAATCAAGATTTCTCACGTAAAGCTTCCAATCATTTTCAGCTAAAGGCCTTTGTCTAGTAATCGACCCCAGTGCTCACCACGCTCTGCTCTCTTACATACCGTCGTGCGTGGTACTACGAGTGGTTTGTGTGCCAAAAATGGGCCAAGTAGTGAGATGCACGCAGGTGGAAAGTACTTTTTTTGGTGGTCGCAAACACGACGCATAGCACGCAGCCTGAAAACTGGCCGGCCAGTTTTTCGCTACGACCTGGCAGCGACAATTAGCACGCCTGGAGCACGCCTGGAGCAGGCTCGGAGTACGCAAGACAAAAGTACTGAGTAAGTTTGATAGGCGTGCGTGTAACGCAGGCAAAACATTCAGCAATTACCCACAAAGGCGTACTTACCATGCAAGAGGCTCCTACTTTCCACTTGCTTTCAATGTACGTTTTAAAAAAGGGGGGTGAGCGCACTTCCTCTGTGCGTATGACCTACTTCCACAGTGCGTGGTTAGTACTACTACCGTACTTGTGAAGTACGTAACACTCAGACGACGCACGTGACCAGCACGATAAAAGTGCGCCTCCTTCGTCTTTTCCTCTCTTGCAGGCGATCCCGAGCAACTACTGCCAGCCCTGCATCATGGTCTTCCGCTTCCTCTTGCAACAGCAGCTGTAGAAGACGATGGCGCATCCTTCTAGGTAGTGCCATATTGGATGCTGAATCAGTTAATGATGAAGAGACTCAGTGCACCCTTATATTATTGTGATTATCCGTGCGTTAGTCCAATTTGACGCACGACTGTCTTGCTTAACACTTCCGTGCTCCTTACGTTTCTCTTACGTTTCTCTTACTTCGTAAGTACGATTTCTGAAAACCTACGCTTCACTTGCAATTAACGTTAGATTATCCCACTCATTGTGCGACAGAAGTACAGATCTTACGCGCTCCTTACTACTTCCTGCTTACAAAAAGGCGTACAGACCACTTGCGGGCCTCACTTTTAGAGCAAGACACACCCACTCATTAAGTACTTACTACATACTTCCCCTCCGATTTAATTTTCACCCTGCGACAACGCCACGCCTGACAGGAACTCCGAGTCCGCACGATCTCTAACCACGCACGACGGGAAGTAAGAGAGCCTTTCAGCACTGTTTGTGCCTTTGTACTACATCATCTTCTACAAGTCCATTCTCCAGGGAAAACACTGCAAAACCTTTACTGGCACTGGATTGGAGGTGAAGTTCCTGCTGAAGGATGCTTTAAGCCTTCAGGCAGTTCTGCACCTGAATGTGAGGTTCTCCACTGATCAAGTCCCCGCCTCTTCTGCCAAAACACTGTCCTCAGACTCTGCCCTCTCCTTCAGTGAGCTTATTCCTGTGTTTAAACATGCCTCTCACCTTTCATTCTGAATATGATTTTTGTCTGGATCATAACGATTTTTAGTTTCCTGGGTGGATTTCTTAATAGGGTAAAGTTTAAGTGGCTGGACAAAGTAAACAGTGAGTCGTGCAAAGGGAGTATTTCTCTTTCGGTTGTTTCCCTTCTCTTGGATCGGGACAAGAGCTTACCTCATGGTGTCCCTCTGTAAACTGCTCAATCCTGCGACTCACAGCCTGAGTGCACACAGAACAGTGTTTAAGACTATGCAAATGAGGCAATGCATTTAGACATTTAGCTATAAGTTTTAGCCACAATGACATTTTTGAACAGTCCCCCAGGACAGCCCAATAAGCTACCAGTACTCCAAGAACAGCAGATAAATGCTGATATAAATATACAGTCCTGTACTTACATCATCAGTTAGCCACGGTAATGATGGTAAATATTCCGCTTGGCTACTCTCCAAATATTGAGGAGGCAGAGGGGAGCAAAAATCTGGTAATCCAATCTGACCAAGGCGAAATTTCACCAGAGGAAATTTTTTCTTTTGGACAGTCTTGTGCAGTGTGTGAAGTTTCTCCTTGAGGAAAAAAAAATATTCTTAAGCAATGATAATGACATAAAAATGCTGTTTACAAGACATTCATTTAATTACTGAAAGCTTACCTCAAGTTCCATCGCAATAGGGAGCAGAGCAACAGAGAATTATTTTCCTGGAGAACTTCCCTGACCCATCCCGCTTTGTTCAACTGGCATCGCTTCTACCGCCTCTCCCACTTCCTGTAAGTGATCATGTGGCCTTGTGCCCATCTCATGTGCAGCAGGGTCATCCTTTATGACCTCAGCAGGCGGCCTTCTACCGCCTCTCCCACTTCCTGTAAGTGATCATGTGGCCTTGTGCCCATCTCATGTGCAGCAGGGTCATCCTTTATGACCTCAGCAGGCGGCCTTCTACCGCCTCTCCCACTTCCTGTAAGTGATCATGTGGCCTTGTGCCCATCTCATGTGCAGCAGGGTCATCCTTTATGACCTCAGCAGGCGGCCTTCTACCGCCTCTCCTACTTCCTGTAAGTGATCATGTGGCCTTGTGCCCATCTCATGTGCAGCAGGGTCATCCTTTATGACCTCAGCAGGCGGCCTTCTACCGCCTCTCCTACTTCCTGTAAGTGATCATGTGGCCTTGTGCCCATCTCATGTGCAGCAGGGTCATCCTTTATGACCTCAGCAGGCAGCCTTCTACCGCCTCTCCCACTTCCTGTAAGTGATCATGTGGCCTTGTGCCCATCTCATGTGCAGCAGGGTCATCCTTTATGACCTCAGCAGGCGGCCTTCTACCGCCTCTCCTACTTCCTGTAAGTGATCATGTGGCCTTGTGCCCATCTCATGTGCAGCAGGGTCATCCTTTATGACCTCAGCAGGCGGCCTTCTACCGCCTCTCCTACTTCCTGTAAGTGATCATGTGGCCTTGTGCCCATCTCATGTGCAGCAGGGTCATCCTTTATGACCTCAGCAGGCGGCCTTCTACCGCCTCTCCCACTTCCTGTAAGTGATCCTGTGGCCTTGTGCCCATCTCATGTGCAGCAGGGTCATCCTTTATGACCTCAGCAGGCGGCCTTCTACCGCCTCTCCTACTTCCTGTAAGTGATCATGTGGCCTTGTGCCCATCTCATGTGCAGCAGGGTCATCCTTTATGACCTCAGCAGGCGGCCTTCTACCGCCTCTCCTACTTCCTGTAAGTGATCATGTGGCCTTGTGCCCATCTCATGTGCAGCAGGGTCATCCTTTATGACCTCAGCAGGCGGCCTTCTACCGCCTCTCCTACTTCCTGTAAGTGATCATGTGGCCTTGTGCCCATCTCATGTGCAGCAGGGTCATCCTTTATGACCTCAGCAGGCGGCCTTCTACCGCCTCTCCTACTTCCTGTAAGTGATCATGTGGCCTTGTGCCCATCTCATGTGCAGCAGGGTCATCCTTTATGACCTCAGCAGGCGGCCTTCTACCGCCTCTCCTACTTCCTGTAAGTGATCATGTGGCCTTGTGCCCATCTCATGTGCAGCAGGGTCATCCTTTATGACCTCAGCAGGCGGCCTTCTACCGCCTCTCCTACTTCCTGTAAGTGATCATGTGGCCTTGTGCCCATCTCATGTGCAGCAGGGTCATCCTTTATGACCTCAGCAGGCGGCCTTCTACCGCCTCTCCTACTTCCTGTAAGTGATCATGTGGCCTTGTGCCCATCTCATGTGCAGCAGGGTCATCCTTTATGACCTCAGCAGGCGGCCTTCTACCGCCTCTCCAACTTCCTGTAAGTGATCATGTGGCCTTGTGCCCATCTCATGTGCAGCAGGGTCATCCTTTATGACCTCAGCAGGCGGCCTTCTACCGCCTCTCCTACTTCCTGTAAGTGATCATGTGGCCTTGTGCCCATCTCATGTGCAGCAGGGTCATCCTTTATGACCTCAGCAGGCGGCCTTCTACCGCCTCTCCTACTTCCTGTAAGTGATCATGTGACCTTGTGCCCATCTCATGTGCAGCAGGGTCATCCTTTATGACCTCAGCAGGCGGCCTTCTACCGCCTCTCCCACTTCTTGTAAGTGATCATGTGGCCTTGTCCCCATCTCATGTGCAGCAAGGTCATCCTTTATGACCTCCGCAGGCGGCCTTCTACCGCCTCTCCCACTTCCTGTAAGTGATCATGTGGCCTTGTGCCCATCTCATGTGCAGCAGGGTCATCCTTTATGACCTCAGCAGGCGGCCTTCTACCGCCTCTCCCACTTCCTGTAAGTGATCATGTGGCCTTGTGCCCATCTCATGTGCAGCAGGGTCATCCTTTATGACCTCAGCAGGCGGCCTTCTACCGCCTCTCCCACTTCCTGTAAGTGATCATGTGGCCTTGTGCCCATCTCATGTGCAGCAGGGTCATCCTTTATGACCTCAGCAGGCGGCCTTCTACCGCCTCTCCCACTTCCTGTAAGTGATCATGTGACCTTGTGCCCATCTCATGTGCAGCAGGGTCATCCTTTATGACCTCAGCAGGCGGCCTTCTACCGCCTCTCCCACTTCCTGTAAGTGATCATGTGGCCTTGTGCCCATCTCATGTGCAGCAGGGTCATCCTTTATGACCTCAGCAGGCGGCCTTCTACCGCCTCTCCCACTTCCTGTAAGTGATCATGTGGCCTTGTGCCCATCTCATGTGCAGCAGGGTCATCCTTTATGACCTCAGCAGGCTTTCCCTCCATTGCTTTTGGATTTTCACCTTTGGGGAAAGAAGTTTTTTTATTGTTCAAGTTTAAGGTCTCATAACATACATACCAGCACCAAACAGGCATATCCTGCCCGTTGAACGAGGTGTCGCTTTGCCCCATGTAAGGCGGTGCATCTGAGTACGGAAGTCCTTGTTCACCCGTTGGTTGTGCAAGTGGAATACCCAGCGGAGCATGGACATGAAGTGGTAGTCTTTAAGCTGGCAGAGAAAATATCGGGCATTTCCCAGTTCCTTATTCAACTGTACAGCCTCTGAAGAATTCAGCACCGCGGTCCGTTCCGGAACAAGGTCCAAACTCCACAGCTTTTCTTCTGGCCTCTTCTGGTTCCTTCGGTGGAATCGGTTGTACAGTGAAAATCTGTGACTGGTTTCAGTTACTGGATGTGTACTTGCCAAATCTGTGCCAATTGGTGCTTGCGGCACAGGCCCACCCAACTGCAGGATTTTTTTATATCCATGGAAAGGACAGTTTAAGATCATTTTTGCCGGCCACTTCCAAATTCTCTGCTATGGCGTCACACAGCCTGCCATCAAACGGCAGAAAAAATTGCTGCCTTGTCCTGTGGTTTGGTGCCGAGCGACTCCTCCTGCAGTGTCTGATATGCGGAGCGTTATAGGAATGCTGAAACTCACCGGGGCATCTGTGTGATCTCAGCCCGACTCCTGCCACCACAATGGAGAGCAGTAGTACACAACTGAGAGCGCGCACTCAGCCTGCAGAACACCACCTAAATAGCAAGCACAGAGTTGTGAGTGATATTGAATTTCTTTCTCATCAGTTACAGTTTGATTTGATACAGTCCTTACCTCCTGTCTTCTTTTTTTATTTATTTCTTTATCCTTTATTTAGCCAGGAAGGTCCCATTGAGATACAAGGGGCTCTAATTTCGTAGACCAGGCGCAGGCGCGGCGAATGGGGGGTGCGCTGCGCCAACGGGGTGTGTCCAGGCGTATGTGGCAATTTCGTGCCCGGCGTAGCCTGGCGCTAGTACTCCTCTGTCCCGCCTCTGTCCCTCCTACCAGCGCAAGTTGGCAAAGAAGGCGACACAGCCGAGTCAAATCTTGCTCACTGGCAAGAGAAACGATGGATAGCTTGTTCCCATTAGTTACAAACTGTTGCTGCTTTAAATTTTGGGATTAACATGCATGGACAACAATGCAAGATACGTGACACATTTATTTTCAATATGTGATCTTAACTCAGTACGAGATCATAGCAATCAGGTTGTATTCCTTTCCCCCACTGAAGACGATAAAACCTAAGAGACAATAATAGTAGCCGTGTATTAAGCCGCTTGCACACTGGACGCGAAATGAATTTTTCGCTCGACAGATTGCGTCTTGTGTCCGAAAGTCTGACAGGGTCTTAATAAATCTCGGTGTCCGACAGTCTATTATTGTTTTTAATTTCTTCAAATCTGCTGACTCTTTTAGATATTAAACGTGAAATTTTTGATTAGAGGGCTCAGTTCTTCAAGATGAGTACCGAGAATTTCAATCAATGTTTCTGTTTAAGCTGCTCAATAAAGTGAGTCGACACTGGTGCAAGACAATGTACAATCCCTCCGTGTCTGACAGCCAAAAAAAGAGAGGACGATTAGAACAGATTGATAACGAAATAAAGAATAAAAAGAAACATTGTAAAAACAGAACATCCAATGAACACTGCGATTTATTTATTAGCGGGTCATCTTTGTTGGATATCCTGTTTGTTGGTTTTTATTCTTTATTTCGTTATAAATCTGTTCTCATATCAATACTTTTACTTTTTGCTGTCTGCTGGACATGGAGTATTTTGCATTTCGTGTCGGACAGTCTTGATCGTGCATGCGATAATTTCTTCACACTGTCAATGGTCATGGAATTGATTTGCTCACGCACTATTTTATCTCTGCTGTGGAAATAAAGCGTGAAACTGTTCGGTCCATCTGACTAATTTTCAAAAGAAAGACCGAATAAAGACTGCCGTCTATCTTCAACGAAAACAGACGAATAGGCTAAAAAGACCAAGAAAAGTCGATAGCTATCAATTTGCATTTAGTGAAGGTCGAACACAAACATAGCCAAGTTTGCACGTCTAATAATTCCTGGAATACTCGGAAAAATTAGAACTTTTATGACTTTCGGACACGGAGCTATATTAAAACCCTGTCCGACTATCGCGTCTTTGCATTGATTTTGACTGTAATCAGTCGTGCGAAAAATTCGTTTCGCGTCCAGTGTGCAAGCGGCTTTAATGAGCATAGAACGCAAGCATTCGATATATATGTATACAGTTTGTGGTTGGCTGAGAAAGATGTGAAGTCGTTAGTTTGCATCACAGATTCAGCTGCGTTGATTAAGCCAGGTCAAGTTTCCATTACGCGTGGTAACCGCCTTTAATCTGACATCAGGACAAGCGATAAAGATACTATAATTTATGTCCTTATTCAGATAGTTACATTGCATAGTGCTTCTTGAAATTATTTCTTGCATTGAAATGTGCCTGACATTCTGTAAACCTGCCTGTGAGATTTCGGTGACGTGTGCGCACTCTGCGCCGGTCAGCCAAATTACCACTGCACGGAAATTAAAGCAGGTTGGAGCAGGCGAGTTTTCTGCGCAACTCCAGCGGAGACTTTTTCTACGAAATTGTCACTGCGTCTTGATGAATATGTGACACCTCCCCCTACTACGCCGCCACACCCATCTCGGCGGACCTTCGTCTACCGAAGGCTGCGCACCTCACGAAATTACCACTACGCGGGCTGCGCCGTATGAAATTACCACTGCGCGGGCTGCGCCTCGCTACGCCACCTGCGCTGCGCCAGGAAATTAGAGCCCAAGATCTCTTCTTCCAGAGGGTCCTGGTCAAGACAGCAGCGTGAGCAGTTTCACATGTATACATACAGGACATTTAAAAAAGAACATTAAAAAACACTATCTGACAGGAAGAATACATCAAAGCAGCACAGAGGGAACAGCAGGGGAAGAGTTGTACAGGCCAGTCCAATACATCTGTTACACACTCCACATCAAAATCTCAGATTAAGGAAAACAGCCACATTTCCTTCAGGGCGGTTTGGAAAAGTCTTTTAAAAAGATATAATGAAGGGAATGCTCCTAGGTTAGTGCTTTTTTTGCAGCTCATTCCAGGCCCAGGGTGCATAAAAGGAAAATGCAGTTTTACCAGCTCTGACTGCACCCTGGGGACATGTAAAAGAATACGATCAGTCGATCTTGTACAGTAGTTGCCTGTATGATAAGACAAAAGGTTGGAGATATAAGTGGGCATTTTACCTTGTGATGACTTGGCAATAAATATCAACATATGTGTTCTTCTCCTCTGATATAAAGACCACCACCGAAGTAGTTCATATCAAGTACAATGGTGAGTGTGAGAACCAGCATTCGTTACAAAGCGTATTGCAGCATGACATGCACAATCTAGTTTTTTCAGAAGAGATGAAGCTGCGTGCATATAAATGACATCACCATAATCTAAAACAGACAAAAATGAGCTTTGCACAATTTTCTTTCTGGCCTTAAATGATAAGCATTTCTCTAAGCGGAAAAGAAAGCCAAGCTTTCGCCGAAGTTTTTTCAATAGATTATCAATATGCATGGTAAATGTCATCTTATCATCAAGCCAAATGCCCAAATATTTGTACGAGGTAACTCTCTCTATACATGTACCTTCTAATGTTGATAATGTGAAATCAATGATTTTGGATTGAGGACCAACTTCAGTTTTAATAATGAATGCTGCAGGGACTGAAAAGCATCCTGCAGATGCTCTAAGGCTTGATTCAAAGAGGGTGCTACCGTATAAATAATCGTGTCATCAGCATACAAATGTAGCTCAGCAGGATTTATTCCATGACCTAGGTCATTTATAAAAATAGAGAATAAGATGGGGGCTAAAATAGATCCTTGCGGGACACCTTTGTTTACTGTAAGAAAGGTTGAGGTATCATTTCCTACAGAGATGCACTGCGTTCTTTCAGTTAAATAGTTCTGAAGGACAGAGATAGGAGTAAAAGTGAATTTCCGTGCAGGGGTACAAAAGATGGATACTGGGTTTCCTTCATCACTCAGGACCTCCGAAACACTGGGATCATTTGTTGAACCAGAAGAAATGAAATGTCTATTAAAAGAGTTTATAATATTTTTTACACCTTGGATTACACTTTGATTTATTTTAAGAACATTAGGACTAGTTTGTGTAATGAAACCTGACAGGTTTTTAACCAACTTCCAGAATTTGACAGGATAATTCATATTTTCATTTATCATGGAAAGGTAGTAATCACTTTTAGAATTTTTGACCAATTTTGAACGTCTGTTTCTTAGAGTTCTGTATAGGGTCCAATCTAAAGGATCATTAGACTTCTTTGCTTTCGCCCAAGCAGCATTTCTTTGTCTAATACAAGCAGAGATGCATTCGGTAAACCAAGGGTTATTATTACCACTAAACCTAAATCTTCTAAAAGGGGCGTATTTATCGCAAATAGCCAAGAAAGTGGATCTGAAATAAACCCAGGCTAGATCCACATCAGGCATTCTGTAACTTGATGAACATCTTTGGATAGATATCCTTGTAAAGTAGAGATTCCTCCAGTCTATTCATGATGTCTGAAAGGGACCCTCTGAGGACACTGATCAGCACAAGCAGCATCCAGCTCTGAGTTCTGTGGCTGAAGGAGGAAATGTATACGACACAATAACTCAACAACTTCTTAATCCCACTGATTTTGTATGCTTAAGGTATTTAAATGCATATTCCAAAGAGCAAAGCATCCAACAGATTCCAAATGATAGCACTTGAGGACATTATAAAATAACAGTTTGCAAATGGAAAAAAGTAATAGAAAAACAAAGACTTTGCAATATGGTCCAAAATCTTATGTGCTCTTATAGCAACACAACACACCGACCCAGAAAGTACAGCCAAAGTATATGAGCTGAGGGTAGAGGTATGACACATGACATGTGAAAATAAAAGTGTGAATGATTGTATTTCATGCCAGCATGCATATATTCATACAAATGATATTGAATTGTTCTCAATAAATCAGAATTGAATCAAAATAAATGAAATATAATTAAACTGCAAAAGCAGAAATTTCTTATTCTGGCTGTCCTTAAAATTTTCTTGACAATTACTCATCCAATCAGCTTCAAAGTAGAAAGGTATTGTATATTGCTCAGGACACATGGAAGGGCAGTGTTGAATGTGAAGTTATTTTAGCTGCGTGGTTCTTGAGAAGTCTTGAGAAAGTTGAAAGCAACAATCCCGCACAAGTACCACCGGTGGCCACGCAAGCGAAACCGGCAAGTTTTGCACAGGCGCAGTTTGAGTGAAAATAAATATCCAGTTTAGCAAAGTGGCTCCAACATAACTTGTATACAGCATTAAAAGATTCCAAACAAGCTCTGCAATACTTTTTTTTGAGTCAAAAACTCTGAAAAGCACATCCTCCAGAGATGTAGGTGATGCGTGTTTGGTTGTGTCAGTCAAATATTTTCCGTCCTTTCTGGATTTCCGTCTTTGGTAAGGTATTGCCAACCCTACAAGATGGTCCTACCCATGGAGCAAAGGCAGAGTAGTCCAATTCGCTATGAAATGGGTTTCTTGAAATGGTTCCTGTAAAAGTTCATGAGACATAGTTAAACAACATGAACTAAGCGTCGTCATGCATGTGAGGCTCATGAAAATTCTTCAAGCTTCATAGATGTAGCGAGGACGTACCTTCACAAAACCCAACAGCAATTAACTGCTTCTCCAGCTGTGTGCAGCGGTCCTTAACATTCACAGACAAATTCCTTGACTGAATATCCTCTGGGGCCGGTCTGTTTTAAGAGGTGTACTATAGTGTTTGAAAGGACAATTAAAACAGTTGTTATATTTTGCGTGTAAAATTAATACTAAACATTTGTAGAGCAGTAATACCCATTACTAACCAGGAAAGTCAAAGGACGCTTTCCGGTTTGTGTCCGTGATCAAAACTGGAGGAATGTGACCGCATCGGTAGCAAAAAAAAACCCGTAACTGTACTCAGTCATGGCAGAAACGTGGAAGAAAGCCTTTCTGATGGTACGATGATGAATTGTAGTCTCAAGGTGATCCTCCAACATTGAAAGAAATCTGCCAATCGCTGTGTTGTTTCCAGACATGGGCACGATTACAGATCTACGATTACGATTATGAAGCAGGACGATTACGATTACAATTACGATTACACATGTACATGTGTGTAATCGTAATTGTAATCATCCTGCCTCATAATCGTAATCGTAGATCTGTAATCGTGCCCATGTCCGGTTGTTTCAGTGGAAGAAAGCAGATAGTGGTATTTTTATGAAGGAGGCTATTTTTATGCTATAACCACAGATATTACCATGTAGTAGTCAGTTACAAGTTCACAGATTAATATACCTTTATTGCTGTTGTAAGCATTGAGCATAGTGGGATACTGAGGAGAATTTTATTATTAAAATTGCAGAACCCTGAAGTATGGTCCTGACGCACTGGACAGGTTTTCACCGTGTTTTTGACCCCTAGTATACAAAAAAAAGTTTAAACCATTCGTAATTAGCATTTACAAATCTAAATTATTAAGCTGACATGGAATAGCTTCACGCTGACCTCTATTAACTGCGTAGAGCCCATAAACAGAAGCATTGGTGGGTACAGTTTTGGAATCTGTCAGTACAGGCGGAGTAGGCCCAGGACAGTACGGGCAAACGGTTTAATTTGGCTAAAATAACTCTGGTATTTCCTGCTCCTTCTTCAGGTCCAGAGGTAGGATTTCTGGGATCTTTTTATATTCCCAGAGGTAATTTGTCATTGAAATGATTTGATTTGCATTGAAAAACTCTTTGGGCAGCTGTTCAGTTTCCACTGCTGTGGCCCTTCCTCTCACTGCTGTCTCCCTTCCTCTCACTGCTGTGGCCCTTTCTCTCACTGCTGTCTCCCTTCCTCTCACTGGTGTCTCCCTTCCTCTCACTGCTGTCTCCCTTCCTCTCACTGGTGTCTCCCTTCCTATCACTGCTGTCTCCCTTCCTCTCACTGCTGTGGCCCTTCCTCTCACTGCTGTGGCCCTTCCTCTCACTGCTGTGGCCCTTCCTCTCACTGCTGTCTCCCTTCCTCTCACTGCTGTGGCCCTTCCTCTCACTGCTGTGGCCCTTCCTATCACTGCTGTGGCCCTTCCTCTCACTGGTGTCTCCCTTCCTCTCACTGCTGTCTCCCTTCCGTCTCCCTTCCTCTCACTGGTGTCTCCCTTCCTCTCACTGCTGTCTCCCCTCCTCTCACTGCTGCCTCCCTTCCTACCACTGCTGTGGCCCTTCCTCTCACTGCTGTCTCCCTTCCTCTCACTGCTGTCTCCCTTCCTCTCACTGGTGTCTCCCTTCCTCTCACTGCTGTCTCCCTTCCTCTCACTGCTGTCTCCCTTCCTATCACTGCTGTCTCCCTTCCTCTCACTGCTGTCTCCCTTCCTATCACTGCTGTCTCCCTTCCTCTCACTGCTGTGGCCCTTCCTCTCACTGCTGTGGCCCTTCCTCTCACTGCTGTGGTCCTTCCTCTCCCTCCTGTCTCCCTTCCTCTCACTGCTGTGGCCCTTCCTCTCACTGCTGTGGCCCTTCCTATCACTGCTGTGGCCCTTCCTCTCACTGGTGTCTCCCTTCCGTCTCCCTTCCTCTCACTGGTGTCTCCCTTCCTCTCACTGCTGTCTCCCTTCCTCTCACTGCTGTCTCCCTTCCTATCACTGCTGTTGCCCTTCCTCTCCCCGGTGTCTCCCTCCCTCTCACTGCTGTCTCCCTTCCTCTCACTGCTGTCTCCCTTCCGTCTCCCTTCCTCTCACTGCTGTCTCCCTTCCTCTCACTGCTGTCTCCCTTCCGTCTCCCTTCCTCTCCCTTCCGTCTCCCTTCCTCTCACTGCTGTCTCCCTTCCTATCACTGCTGTGGCCCTTCCTCTCACTGGTGTCTCCCTTCCTCTCACTGCTGTCTCCCTTCCTCTCACTGCTGTCTCCCTTCCTCTCACTGCTGTCTCCCTTCCTATCACTGCTGTCTCCCTTCCTCTCACTGCTGTCTCCCTTCCTCTCACTTCTGTCTCCCTTCCTCTCACTGCTGTCTCCCTTCCTCTCACTGCTGTCTCCCTTCCTCTCACTGCTGTCTCCCTTCCTCTCACTGCTTCTCCCTTCCTCTCACTGCTGTCTCCCTTCCTCTCACTGCTGTCTCTCTCTTCACCTACAAGTTCCTGCCCCCCTTGGAAGAGCCACCACATGCACAAGCACATATGAGTGCAGCGATGGACCTTTTTGAAACCGCTGCATTGACAGGACCACTTCCTTCTGAGCTCGTCAAACGTAACTCGGGTTCTGCCAAAATAGCTCCATGCCTCCCTTTTGCCACTGAAAAGTAAACACAGTGACCTGAACAGCCATGCTGCTCATAAAAAACGGGACACACTGTGCATGCTCCTTCCTCTCTGGTAAGCTCATGCAAACTGCAGCATTCTTTTTCCTCCTCTTGCGAGATTAGGCCCTCGTCCACCTCACGTTGCAGGGAATGCACTTGCAATGTGGCTGGTTCTTTATAAGGGGGGCAAAAGGTGCACAAGTGTTCAGACTCAACACCTGGTTTTCCCTTAATATTTGCCAAGGCCATGAAGTCTCTGCAAACATCCACCTCCCAACCTATTGACATTGTTGTGGATTTGCATATGTGTACGGGAGTTCTTTGCCCTTTGTTGTTTTTAGCGGTGAGAAAAAATCCTCTCTGCACATCCACACAAAAAATAGGTTCGGTGTTGAGGACATGGCAGTTACGTTCATGCCTTCTCAGATTAGCACTACTTTCAGACAAACAAATTTGGCATTTAAAAGTGCTTGTGGAAGCTTTGGCCACACTGACTTCAGCATTGGCTTCTCCAGCTTTGACTGAAATAGGAAAATAAATAGTTAACCAATTTATTTATACTATGACATATAAGATTCAATTATATAAAAAATTATAAACTATACTCTGTAATGCACAAAAGCAGAATTTGTAGGACAATACTTAAGGTTTTTTGTTTAATTCTGGAAAAATTGTTCAGTATATTGCTCAAGCAAGGAAAAACAGGCAGCTGCTTCAAATAACATGTTCACTTTATATTTAAACTGGGAGTCTAAATGAAATCATCAATAAAATACTTTTAAACAGACTTTTTGCACACTGTATTTATACCACAATTGTGAATTATATCAAGTGATCAATGTTGATATTCCAGTTGACTTGCTACAAGCTCACTCCTAGAAGAAAAGTTGTTTTGCACAAAGTAATGAAACAGGACCTGTCTTACTCCTTGGGCTTCTGAGTCAGAATGCACTCTGAAAGTGAAGTCAGATTTTTCTTTGTACTGTGCACATTCATACATACAGCACCCTCAATAATTATTGGCACCCCTGGTTAAGATTAATTTTATTGTAGAAACATACTCTCACACTGAAAACTGTAGAATAATGTAACCTTCAACTCAAGTGAATTTTAAGGGGAAAAAAATCCCTGACTAAGAAATTTTTTTTTCATAAAATCGCTTGTTCCACAATTATAGGCACCTATGACAATTCCTAGGAATTAAATGTAATTGAAGTATTTCTGTCATTTCTACAGTAGTTTACAAAGTTGATCAGAGTATCTTGGAAAATTTAATTAGTAAATCATCACTTCCTGTTTCCCTGGGGTATAAATATAACGTGACACAGAGGCCATTTCTCTTGTCCACTCTTTAACATAGGAAAGACAAAGGAACACGCCATTCAAGTAAGGCAGATGTGTGTCAACCTTCACAAGTCAGGCAACGGCTACAAGAAAATAGCCACTCACCTGCACCTGCCCATATCTACTGTCAGAGGAATCATTAAGAAGTTTAAAACAACTGGAACAGTGGTAAACAAGCCTGGACGAGGACGCAAGGTTATTTTGCCATCACGCACAGTGAGGAGGATGGTGAGAGAAATAAAAAGTTCTCCAAAGCTCACTGTTAAAGAATTGCAACAAATGGTAGTATCTTGGGGTCACAAAGTCACCAAAACAACCATCAGGCGCCATCTACATGCCACAAGTTGTTTGGGAGGCATGCATGGAAAAAACCTTTTCTCACTCACAATCATAAACGCAAATGTCTGGAGTTCGCTAAGCGGTACAAGGACTTCAGTTGGGACCGTGTGCTTTGGTCAGATGAGACCAAGATAGAGCTTTTTGGCAACATACACTCTAAGTGGGTCTGGCGGAACACAAAAGATGAGTATGCAGAAAAGCACCTCATGCCCACTGTGAAGTATGGGGGAGGATCGGTGATGCTGTGGGCCTGTTTCTCTTCCAGAGGCACTGGGAACCTTGTTAGGGTGCATGGCATCATGAGCGCTTTGAAATACCAGGACATTTTAAATCAAAATCTGGTGGCCTCTGCCCAAAAGCTGAAGATGGGTCGTCACTGGGTGTTTCAGCAAGATAATGACCATGAACATGTGGCCAAATCTACACAGAAATGGTTCACCAGACACAGAATCAAGCTCCTCCCATGACCATCTCAGTCCCCAGATCTCAACCTCATTGAAAACCTGTGGAGTGAGCTGAAGAGGAGAGTGCAGAGGAGGGGACCCAGGTCACTGGATGATTTAGAGAGATTGTGCAAAGAGGAACGGTCGAAGATCCCTCTTTCTGTATTCTCCCATCTTGTGAAACATTATAGGAGAAGATTAGGTGCTGTTTTGTTGGCAAAAGGAGGTTGTACAAAGTATTAACATCAGGGGTGGTAGTAATTGTGGCACACATGATTTGATGTAAAAGAATTATTTCTTAATGTGGGACTTTTTTTTCTCACTGAATATATGCATTTGAATTAATGGTTGGATTTTCCTCTTCTTTTCATTGTGGTCCTCTATTATTTAGAAAAAAACTGAATTTATTAGAAGCTAAAGAAGACATCTCAACCAGGGGTGCCAATAATTATGGAGGGCGCTGTAATGCAATTTATTATGTGGGGAATGATAATTTGGCTCAGTTATAAAATGTAGAATAATAGGTAAATAACAAAGGCAGCCCCTGTGGAGGAATAAAGAGAGTAATTTACTCCCTTTGAGAATGAGATTAAAAATAGTTAAATAAGTGGGCAAAAAGGACTAAAAAAAAAGAAAGTGGCCAGAAGGGGGAATTTGTTGCTGCAGGATGTGAAAAAATGATAATGGGTATAAGAACAAAAATTATACATCAGCGGACAAATCGGCAAACGGGCTGAAAAAATGAAATAAAATAAGTTGGCACTTCTGGAACTGTTTAGAGAAAAGGGCAAAGCTAAACATGCAGGGTCAGGATACAAATTCTGCACAGGAAAGTGAAGCTGCCTCTCAGTCAAAGCTGTCAGTAAAGTTTACTGACAATCAATTATTTAACCCAGCGCCGTATGCCCCCCCACAGACAATCAATTATTTAACCCAGCGCCGTATGCCCCCCCCACTGACAATCAATTATTTAACCCACCGCCGTATGTCCCCCCACTGACAATCAATTATTCAACCCACCGCCGTAAGCCCCCCCCACTGACAATCAATTATTTAACCCACCGCCGTATGCCCCCCCCACTGACAATCAATTATTTAACCCACCGCCGTATGCCCCCTCCCACTGACAATCAATTATTTAACCCACCGCCGTATGCCCCCCCCACTGACAATCAATTATTTAACCCAGCGCCGTATGTCCCCCGCACTGACAATCAATTATTTAACCCAGCGCCGTATGCCCCCCCCGACAATCAATTATTTAACCCAGCGCCGTATGCCCCCCCCGACAATCAATTATTTAACCCACCGCCGTATGTCCCCCCCACTGACAATTAATTATTTAACCCACCGCCGTATGCCCCCCCACTGACAATCAATTATTTAACCCACCGCCGTATGTCCCCCCCACTGACAATCATTTAACCCACCACCGTATGCCCCCCCGACAATCAATTATTTAACCCACCGCCGTAAGCCCCCCCACTGACAATCAATTATTTAACCCACTGCCGTATGCCCCTCGCCCTGACAATCATTTAACCCACCACCGTATGCCCCCCCGACAATCAATTATTTAACGCAGCGCCGTATTCCCCCCCCACTGACAATCAATTATTTAACCCACTGCCGTATGCCCCCCCACTGACAATCAATTATTTAACCCACCACCGTATGCCCCCCCGACAATCAATTATTTAACCCAGCGCCGTATTCCCCCCCTACTGACAATCAATTATTTAACCCATCGCCGTTGGCCCCCCACTGACAATCAATTATTTAACTCACCGCCGTATGCCCCGCCACTGACAATCAATTATTTAACCCACCGCCGTATGTCCCCCCCCCACTGACAATCAATTATTTAACCCACCGCCGTATATTCCCCCACTGACAATCAATTATTTAACCCACCGCCATATGCCCCCTCCCACTGACAATCAATTATTTAACCCACCGCCGTATGCCCCCCCCACTGACAATCAATTATTTAACCCAGCGCAGTATGTCCCCCCGCACTGACAATCAATTATTTAACCCAGCGCCGTATGCCCCCCCCGACAATCAATTATTTAACCCAGCGCCGTATGCCCCCCCGACAATCAATTATTTAACCCAGCGCTGTATTCCCCCCCGACTGACAATCAATTATTTAACCCACCGCCGTATGTCCCCCCCACTGACAATTAATTATTTAACCCACCGCCGTATGCCCCCCCACTGAATATCAATTATTTAACCCACCACCGTATGCCCCCCCCCGACAATCAATTATTTAACCCAGCGCCGTATTCCCCCCCCACTGACAATCAATTATTTAACCCACCGCCGTATGCCCCCCCACTGACAATCAATTATTTAACCCACCGCCGTATGTCCCCCCCCCACTGACAATCAATTATTTAACCCACCGCCGTATATCCCCCCACTAACAATCAATTATGTAACCCACCGATGTATGCCCCCCCCCCACTGACAATCAATTATTTAACCCACCGCCATATGCCCCCTCCCACTGACATTCAATTATTTAACCCACCGCCGTATGCCCCCCCCACTGACAATCAATTATTTAACCCAGCGCCGTATGTCCCCCGCACTGACAATCAATTATTTAACCCAGCGCCGTATGCCCCCCCAACAATCAATTATTTAACCCAGCGCCGTATGCCCCCCCTCGACAATCAATTATTTAACCCACCGCCGTATGTCCCCCCCTGTGACAATTAATTATTTAACCCACTGCCGTATGCCCCTCGCCCCGACAATCAATTATTTAACCCAGCGCCGTATTCCCCCCCCACTGACAATCAATTATTTAACCCACAGCCGTATGCCCCTCACTGACAATCAATTATTTAACCCACCACCGTATGCCCCCCACGACAATCAATTATTTAACCCTGCGCCGTATTCCCCCCGCACTGACAATCAATCATTTAACCCACCGCCGAATGCCCCCCCACTGACAATCAATTATTTAACTCACCGCCGTATGCCCCCCCACTGACAATCAATTATTTAACCCACCGCCATATGCCCCCCCCCCACTGACAATCAATTATTTAACCCACCGCCGTATGCCCCCCCCACTGACAATCAATTATTTAACCCACCGCCGTATGCCCCCCCCACTGACAATCAATTATTTAACCCAGCGCCGTATATCCCCCGCACTGACAATCAATTATTTAACCCAGCGCCGTATGACCCCCCCGACAATCAATTATTTAACCCAGCGCCGTATCCCCCCCCCGACAATCAATTATTTAACCCTCCGCCGTATGTCCCCCCCACTGACAATCAATTATTTAACCCACCGCCGTATGCCCCCCCCCACTGACAATCAATTATTTAACCCACCGCCGTATGCCCCCCCCCACTGACATTCAATTATTTAACCCACCACCGTATGGCCCCCCACTGACAATCAATTATTTAACCCACCGCCGTATGCACCCCGCACTGACAATCAATTATTAAACCCACCACCGTATGGCCCCCCACTGACAATCAATTATTTAACCCACCGCCGTCTGCCCCCCCACTGACAATCAATTATTTAACCCAGTGCCGTATGCCCCCCCCACTGACAATCAATTATTTAACCCACCGCCGTATGCCCCCCCCACTGACAATCAATTATTTAACCCACCGCCGTATGCACCCCGCACTGACAATCAATTATTAAACCCACCACCGTATGGCCCCCCACTGACAATCAATTATTTAACCCACCGCCGTCTGCCCCCCCACTGACAATCAATTATTTAACCCAGTGCCGTATGCCCCCCCCACTGACAATCAATTATTTAACCCACCGCCGTATGCCCCCCCCACTGACAATCAATTATTTAACCCACCGCCGTATGCCCCCCCCACTGACAATCAATTATTTAACCCACCGCCGTATGCCCCCCCCACTGACAATCAATTATTTAACCCACCGCCGTATGGCCCCCCACTGACAATCAACTATTTAACCCACGGCCGTCTGCCCCCCCACTGACAATCAATTATTTAACCCACCGCCGTATGCCCCCCGCCACTGACAATCAATTATTTAACCCACCGCCGTATGTCCCCCCCCCACTGACAATCAATTATTTAACCCACCGCCGTATATTCCCCCACTGACAATCAATTATTTAACCCACCGCCATATGCCCCCTCCCACTGACAATCAATTATTTAACCCACCGCCGTATGCCCCCCCCACTGACAATCAATTATTTAACCCAGCGCAGTATGTCCCCCCGCACTGACAATCAATTATTTAACCCAGCGCCGTATGCCCCCCCCGACAATCAATTATTTAACCCAGCGCCGTATGCCCCCCCGACAATCAATTATTTAACCCAGCGCCGTATTCCCCCCCGACTGACAATCAATTATTTAACCCACCGCCGTATGTCCCCCCCACTGACAATTAATTATTTAACCCACCGCCGTATGCCCCCCCACTGAATATCAATTATTTAACCCACCACCGTATGCCCCCCCCCGACAATCAATTATTTAACCCAGCGCCGTATTCCCCCCCCACTGACAATCAATTATTTAACCCACCGCCGTATGCCCCCCCACTGACAATCAATTATTTAACCCACCGCCGTATGTCCCCCCCCCACTGACAATCAATTATTTAACCCACCGCCGTATATCCCCCCACTAACAATCAATTATGTAACCCACCGCTGTATGCCCCCCCCCCACTGACAATCAATTATTTAACCCACCGCCGTATATCCCCCCACTGACAATCAATTATTTAACCCACCGCCATATGCCCCCTCCCACTGACATTCAATTATTTAACCCACCGCCGTATGCCCCCCCCACTGACAATCAATTATTTAACCCAGCGCCGTATGTCCCCCGCACTGACAATCAATTATTTAACCCAGCGCCGTATGCCCCCCCAACAATCAATTATTTAACCCAGCGCCGTATGCCCCCCCTCGACAATCAATTATTTAACCCACCGCCGTATGTCCCCCCCTGTGACAATTAATTATTTAACCCACTGCCGTATGCCCCTCGCCCCGACAATCAATTATTTAACCCAGCGCCGTATTCCCCCCCCACTGACAATCAATTATTTAACCCACAGCCGTATGCCCCTCACTGACAATCAATTATTTAACCCACCACCGTATGCCCCCCACGACAATCAATTATTTAACCCTGCGCCGTATTCCCCCCGCACTGACAATCAATCATTTAACCCACCGCCGAATGCCCCCCCACTGACAATCAATTATTTAACTCACCGCCGTATGCCCCCCCACTGACAATCAATTATTTAACCCACCGCCATATGCCCCCTCCCACTGACAATCAATTATTTAACCCACCGCCGTATGCCCCCCCCACTGACAATCAATTATTTAACCCAGCGCCGTATATCCCCCGCACTGACAATCAATTATTTAACCCAGCGCCGTATGACCCCCCCGACAATCAATTATTTAACCCAGCGCCGTATCCCCCCCCCGACAATCAATTATTTAACCCTCCGCCGTATGTCCCCCCCACTGACAATCAATTATTTACCCCACCCCCGTATGCCCCCCCCCCACTGACAATCAATTATTTAACCCACCGCCGTATGCCCCCCCCCACTGACATTCAATTATTTAACCCACCACCGTATGGCCCCCCACTGACAATCAATTATTTAACCCACCGCCGTATGCACCCCGCACTGACAATCAATTATTTAACCCACCACCGTATGGCCCCCCACTGACAATCAATTATTTAACCCACCGCCGTCTGCCCCCCCACTGACAATCAATTATTTAACCCAGTGCCGTATGCCCCCCCCACTGACAATCAATTATTTAACCCACCGCCGTATGCCCCCGCCACTGACAATCAATTATTTAACCCACCGCCGTATGCCCCCCCCACTGACAATCAATTATTTAACCCACCGCCGTATGCCCCCCCCACTGACAATCAATTATTTAACCCACCGCCGTATGGCCCCCCACTGACAATCAACTATTTAACCCACGGCCGTCTGCCCCCCCACTGACAATCAATTATTTAACCCACCGCCGTATGCCCCCCCCACTGACAATCAATTATTTAACCCACCGCCGTATGCCCCCCCCACTGACAATCAATTATTTAACCCACCGCCGTATGGCCCCCCACTGACAATCAATTATTTAACCCACCGCCGTCTGCCCCCCCCACTGACAATCAATTATTTAACCCAGTGCCGTATGCCCCCCCCACTGACAATCAATTATTTAACCCACCGCCGTCTGCCCCCCCACTGACAATCAATTATTTAACCCAGTGCCGTATGCCCCCCCCACTGACAATCAATTATTCAACCCACCGCCGTCTGCCCCCCCACTGACAATTAATTATTTAACCCACCGCCGTATGCCCCCCCCACTGACAATCAATTATTTAACCCACCGCCGTATGCCCCCCCCACTGACAATCAATTATTTAACCCACCGCCATATGCCCCCCCCCACTGACAATCAATTATTTAACCCACCGCCGTATGGCCCCCCACTGACAATCAATTATTTAACCCACCGCCGTCTGCCCCCCCACTGACAATCAATTATTTAACCCAGTGCCGTATGCCCCCCCCCCTGACAATCAACTATTTAACCCACCGCCTTATGGCCCCCACTGACAATCAATTATTTAACCCACCGCCGTCTGCCCCCCCACTGACAATCAATTATTTAACCCAGTGCCGTATGCCCCCCCCACAGACAATCAATTATTTAACCCACCGCCGTCTGCCCCCCTTCTGACAATCAATTATTTAACCCACCGCCGTCTGCCCCCCCACTGACAATCAATTATTTAACCCAGTGCCGTATGCCCCCCCCACTGACAATCAATTATTTAACCCACCGCTGTCTGCCCCCCCACTGACAATCAATTATATAACCCACCGCCGTATGCCCCCCCACTGACAATCAATTATTTAACCCACCGCCGTATGCCGCACTCACTGACAATCAATTATTTAACCCACGGTCGTATGGCCCCCCACTGACAATCAATTATTTACGCACCGCCGTATGTCCCCCCCCCACTGACAATCAATTATTTAACCCACCGCCGTATGCCCCCCCACTGACAATCAATTATTTAACCCACCGCCGTATGCCCCCCCACTGACAATCAATTATTTAACCCACCGCCGTATGCCCCCCCACTGACAATCAATTATTTAACCCACCGCCGTATGCACCCCGCACTGACAATCAATTATTTAACCCACCGACATCTGCCCCCCCACTGACAATCAATTATTTAACCCACCGCCGTATGGCCCCCCACTGACAATCAATTATTTAACCCACCGCCGTCTGCCCCCCCACTGACAATCAATTATTTAACCCAGTGCCGTATGCCCCCCCCACTGACAATCAATTATTTAACCCACCGCCGTATGCCCCCCCCACTGACAATCAATTATTTAACCCACCGCCGTATGCCCCCCCCACTGACAATCAATTATTTAACCCACCGCCGTATGCCCCCCCCACTGACAATCAATTATTTAACCCACCGCCATAAGGCCCCCCACTGACAATCAATTATTTAACCCACCGCCGTCTGCCCCCCCACTGACAATCAATTATTTAACCCACCGCCGTATGCCCCCCCCACTGACAATCAATTATTTAACCCACCGCCGTATGGCCCCCCACTGACAATCAATTATTTAACCCACCGCCGTATGCCCCCCCCACTGACAATCAATTATTTAACCCACCGCCGTATGCCCCCCCCACTGACAATCAATCATTTAACCCAGTGCCGTATGCCCCCCCCACTGACAATCAATTATTTAACCCACCGCCGTCTGCCCCCCCACTGACAATCAATTATTTAACCCAGTGCCGTATGCCCCCCCCACTGACAATCAATTATTCAACCCACCGCCGTCTGCCCCCCCACTGACAATCAATTATTTAACCCACCGCCGTATGGCCCCCCACTGACAATCAATTATTTAACCCACCGCCGTATGGCCCCCCACTGACAATCAATTATTTAACCCACCGCCGTCTGCCCCCCCCACTGACAATCAATTATTCAACCCACCGCCGTCTGCCCCCCCACTGACAATCAATTATATAACCCACCGCCGTATGCCCCCCCACTGACAATCAATTATTTAACCCACCTCCGTATGCCCCCCTCACTGACAATCAATTATTTAACCCACGGTCCTATGCCCCCCCACTGACAATCAATTATATAACCCACCGCCGTATGCCCCCCCACTGACAATCAATTATTTAACCCACCGCCGTATGTCCCCCCCCCACTGATAATCAAATATGTAACCCACCGTCCTATGCCCCCCCCACTGACAATCAATTATTTTACCCATCGCCGTATGCCCCCCCACTGACAATCAATTATTTAACCCACCGCCGTATGCCCACCCACTGACAATTTTTTAACCCAGCGCCTGTTCCCCCCCCCACTGACAATCAATTATTTAACCCACCGCCGTCTGCCCCCCCACTGACAATCAATTATTTAACCCACCGCCGTATGCCCCCCCCACTGACAATCAATTATTTAACCCACCGCTGTATGCACCCCGCACTGACAATCAATTATTTAACCCACCGCCGTCTGCCCCCCCACTGACAATCAATTATTTAACCCACCGCCGTCTGCCCCCCCACTGACAATCAATTATTTAACCCAGTGCCGTATGCCCCCCCCACTGACAATCAATTATTTAACCCACCGCCGTATGCCCCCCCCACTGACAATCAATTATTTAACCCACCGCCGTATGCCCCCCCCACTGACAATCAATTATTTAACCCACCGCCGTATGCCCCCCCCACTGACAATCAATTATTTAACCCGCCGCCGTATGGCCCCCCACTGACAATCAATTATTTAACCCAGTGCCGTATGCCCCCCCCACTGACAATCAATTATTTAACCCACCACCGTATGGCCCCCCACTGACAATCAATTATTTAACCCACCGCCGTCTGCCCCCCCACTGACAATCAATTATTTAACCCACCGCCGTATGCCCCCCCAACTGACAATCAATTACTAAACCCACCGCCGTATGCCCCCCCACTGACAATCAATTATTTAACCCACCGCCGTATGCACCCCCCACTGACAATCAATTATTTAACCCACCGCTGTATGGCCCCCCACTGACAATCAATTATTTTACCCACCGCCGTCTGCCCCCCCACTGACAATCAATTATTTAACCCAGTGCCGTATGCCCCCCCCACTGACAATCAATTATTTAACCCACCGCCGTATGCCCCCCCCACTGACAATCAATTATTTAACCCACCGCCGTATGCCCCCCCCCACTGACAATCAATTTTTTAACCCACCGCCGTATGCCCCCCCCACTGACAATCAATTATTTAACCCACCGCCGTATGGCCCCCCACTGACAATCAATTATTTAACCCACGGCCGTCTGCCCCCCCACTGACAATCAATTATTTAACCCACCGCCGTATGGCCCCCCACTGACAATCAATTATTTAACCCACCGCCGTATGGCCCCCCACTGACAATCAATTATTTAACCCACCGCCGTATGCCCCCCCAACTGACAATCAATTATTTAACCCACCGCCGTCTGCCCCCCCACTGACAATCAATTATTTTACCCACCGCCGTATGCACCCCGCACTGACAATCAATTATTTAACCCACCGCTGTATGGCCCCCCACTGACAATCAATTATTTAACCCACCGCCGTCTGCCCCCCCACTGACAATCAATTATTTAACCCAGTGCCGTATGCCCCCCCCACTGACAATCAATTATTTAACCCACCGCCGTATGCCCACCCCACTGACAATCAATTAATTAACCCACCGCCGTCTGCCCCCCCACTGACAATCAATTATTTAACCCACCGCCGTATGCACCCCGCACTGACAATCAATTATTTAACCCACCGCCGTCTGCCCCACCACTGACAATCAATTATTTAACCCACCGCCGTATGGCCCCCCACTGACAATCAATTATTTAACCCCCCGCCGTATGGCCCCCCACTGACAATCAATTATTTAACCCACCGCCGTCTGCCCCCCCACTGACAATCAATTATTTAACCCAGCGCCGTATGCGCCCCCCACTGACAATCAATTATTTAACCCACCGCCGTATGCCCCCCCCACTGACAATCAATTATTTAACCCACCGCCGTATGCCCCCCCACTGACAATCAATAATTTAACCCACCGCCGTATGCCCCCCCACTGACAATCAATAATTTAACCCACCGCCGTATGCCCCCCCACTGACAATCAATAATTTAACCCACCGCCGTATGCCCCCCCATTGACAATCAATTATTTAACCCACCGCCGTATGCCCCCCACTGAAAATCAATTATTTAACCCACCACCGTATGCCCCCCCACTGACAATTTTTTAACCCAGCGCCTGTTCCCCCCCCCACTGACAATCAATTATTTAACGCACCGCCGTATGTCCCCCCACTGACAATCAATAATTTAACCCACCGCCGTATGTCCCCCCACTGACAATCAATTATTTAACCCACCGCCATATGCCCCCCCCACTGACAATTACTTAACCCACCGCCGTATGCCCCCCCCACTGACAATCAATTATTTAACCCACCGCCGTATGTCCCCCCACTGACAATCAATTATTTAACCCCCGCCGTATGCCCCCCCCACTGACAATCAATTATTTCACCCACCGCCGTATGCCCCCCCCACTGACAATCAATTATTTAACCCACCGCCATATGCCCCCCCCACTGAAAATCAATTATTTAACCCACCACCGTATGTCCCCCCACTGACAATCAATTATTTAACCCACCGCCGTATGCCCCCCCCACTGACAATCAATTATTTAACCCACCGCCATATGCCCCCCCCAGTGACAATCAATTATTTAACCCATTGCCGTATGCCCCCCCCACTGACAATCAATTATTTAACCCACCGCCGTATGTCCCCCCACTGACAATCAATTATTTAACCCCCGCCGTATGCCCCCCCCACTGACAATCAATTATTTAACCCACCGCCGTATGCCCCCCCCACTGACAATCAATTATTTAACCCACCGCCGTATGTCCCCCCACTGACAATCAATTATTTAACCCCCGCCGTATGCCCCCCCCACTGACAATCAATTATTTAACCCACCGCCGTATGCCCCCCCCACTGACAATCAATTATTTAACCCACCGCCGTATGTCCCCCCACTGACAATCAATTATTTAACCCACCACCGTATGGCCCCCCACTGACAATCAATTATTTAACCCACCGCCATATGCCCCCCCCAGTGACAATCAATTATTTAACCCACCGCCGTATGCCCCCCCCACTGACAATCAATTATTTAACCCACCGCCGTATGTCCCCCCACTGACAATCAATTATTTAACCCACCGCCGTATGTCCCCCCACTGACAATCAATTATTTAACCCACCGCCGTATGTCCACCCACTGACAATGAATTAATTAACCCAGCGCCGTATGCCCCCCCCACTGACAATCAATTATTTAACCCACCGCCATCTGCCCCCCCAACTGACAATCAATTATTTAACCCACCGCCATATGCCCCCCCACTGACAATCAATTATTTAACCCACCGCCATATGCCCCCCCACTGACAATCAATTATTGAACCCCTGCCGTATGTCTCCCCACTGACAATCAATTATTTAACCCACCGCCGTATGCCCCCCCACTGACAATCAATTATTTAACCCACCGCCGTATGCCCCCCCACTGACAATCAATTATTTAACCCACCGCCGTATGCCCCCCATTGACAATCAATTATTTAACCCACCGTCGTATGGCCCCCCACTGACAATCAATTATTTAACCCACCGCCGTATGCCCCCCCCACTGACAATCAATTATTTAACCCACCGCCGTCTGCCCCCCCACTGACAATCAATTATTTAACCCACCGCCGTCTGCCCCCCCACTGACAATCAATTATTTAACCCACCGTCGTATGGCCCCCCACTGACAATCAATTATTTAACCCACCGCCGTATGCGCCCCCCCCCCCGACAATCAAATATTTAACCCACCGTCGTATGCCCCCCCCCACTGACAATCAATTATTTAACCCACCGCCGTATGTCCACCCACTGACAATCAATTATTTAACCCAGCGCCGTATGTCCCCCCACTGACAATCAATTATTTAACCCACCGCCGTATAACCCCCCCCCCGTCACTGACAGTCAATTATTTAACCCAGCGCCATATTAGGAATTGCTTATTTGTTGGGGGATTTATAAGACTAAATTAAAGAGCAAGTTTAGAGTACCTGGGCAAAATATGTAGAGGCCCAAATACCCCAGGCTACAGGGCTAGAAACTGAACTGCACTGCATTGGGTGGTAAACAAAAGCAGGAGTTTAGCCACGTTAACAGTTATTCCTAATGAAACCGAATAAAAGTCCCTATTTCTTGACTAAATAAACATATCGAGGGCTGACTGCAATAAACAGTTATGTCCAATACATAACATCTGGACATAACTGTTTATTGCAGTCAGCCCTCAATATGCCCTTCTTGAATGATCAGTAACTATAAACAGAGGGAAATTTAGAGGAAGTAACAACTGAACGTCAATGTCACAAACATGGATAAGTGTTTCTAATGTTGTGGCTAATCGAATTGCTCTGAGTAAAAAGTGAGGATCAGGGAAAATAATTAAGACAAAAAAGTAATACACTGCAGAGCCCTTTAAAATAAAGTGATTACATGTATTGAGAGCTTCACATTAAAAACAACAGAATGGACATCAGTGAGGTTAAAATATAAGATTGGAAAAAACAAAAATGCACCATCAGATGCAGGACAAGGCCCAGTATTTAAATGCCCCTGCAGAGAAAACCACCAGTAATATCCGCGATGAGCGTGAAGTAATTACACCATTTGAATTAGTTAAATATTTGTAAAATTCGAAAGAACTAGAAAATCTAAGCAGCTTTCTGTGAATAATTAGACTGTGTGAGATTGGTGCGCTAGAAACACATCTCTGAAAATAAAATTAAGGAAAAGTAATACTGAAAAACAAGAAGAAGAACACAAAGTATTCAGAATTTGCAAAAGTACTTTTAGACACTTTATATGGTAAATGACTGTGTGCCACATTTAACAGGGTTTTCTGTTCCAAGTTTTGAAAAATTTCAATAGCTATTTTGAAGGTAATAAATAAGGGCAAAATGATCAGAAAGGTTGCGGCGAATATAAAATTTAGTATGAAATTTAATCATTCATATTAGATTTATTTTAGAAAAAAAATCAAGTGAACTATTGTCGGATTTGAGACTGGATGACTGGATGGGTTTTTAAACAAAATATGCGCAGAAACAAAACAATTACAGCGAATGGATCCTTGGGGCAGATAATGGAACACAGATGGGTGAACACAGATGGATGAAAACAGATGGGTGAACACAGATAAGGGAACACAGATAGGTGAACACAGATGGGTGAACACAGATAATGGAACACAGATAGGTGAACACAGATGGGTGAAAACAGATGGGTGAACACAGGTAAGGGAACACAGATGGGTGAACACAGATAGGTGAACACAGATGGGTGAAAACAGATGGGTGAACACAGATGGGTAAACACAGATAGGTGAACACAGATGGAAGAACACAGATGGGGGAACACAGATAGAAGAACACAGATGGGTGAACACAGAAGGGTGAACACAGATGGATGAATACAGATAAGGGAACACAGATAGGTGAACACAGATAAGGGAACACAGATGGGTGAACACAGATAATGGAACACAGATAGGTGAACCCAGATAATGGAACACAGATAGGTGAACACAGTTGGGTGAACACAGAAAAGGAAACACAGATGGGTGAACACAAAAAAGGCAACACAGATTGGTGAACACAGAAAAGGGAACACAGAGGGGTGAACACAGATAAGGGAACACAGATAGGTGAACACAGACAAAGGAACACAGATGGGTGAACACAGATAAGGGATAACAGATGGGTGAACACAGATAATGGAACACAGATGGGTGAACACAGATAAGGGAACACAGACAGGTGAACACAGATGGGTGAACACAGATAAGGGAACACAGATAGGTGAACACAGATGGGTGAACACAGATAAGGGAACACAGATAGGTGAACACAGATAAGGGAACACAGATGGATGAATACAGATAAGGGAACACAGATAGGTGAACACAGATAAGGGAACACAGATGAATGAACACAGATAAGGGAACACAGATAGGTGAACACAGATAAGGGAACACAGATGGGTGAACACAGGTAAGGGAACACCGACAAGTGAACACAGATAAGGGAACACAGATAGGTGAACACAGAAGAGTGAACACAGAAAGGTGAACACAGAAGGGTGAACACGGATAGGCGAACACAGATGGATGAATACAGATAAGGGAACGCAGATAGGTGAACACAGATAAGGGAACACAGATAGGTGAAAACAGATAAGAGAACACAGATAATGGAACACAGATAGGTGAACACAGATAGGTGAACACAGATAAGGGAACACAGATGGGTAAACACAGAAAAGGCAACACAGATTGGTGAACACAGAAAAGGGAACACAGATTGGTGAGCACATATAAGGGAAGACAGATGGGTGAACACAGATAAGGGAACACAGAAAGGTAAACACAGACAAAGGAACACAGATAAGTGAACACAGATGGGTGAATACAGATAAGGGAACACAGATGGGTGAACACAAATAATGGAACACAGATAGGTGAACACAGATGGGTGAACACAGAAAAGGGAACACAGATGGGTGAACACAGATAATGGAACACAGATCAGTGAACACAGATAGATGAACACAGATGGGTGAACACAGATAAGGGAACACAGATGGGTGAACACGGATAAGGGAACACAGATGGGTGAACACAGAAGGGTGAACACAGATAGGTGAACACAGATGGATGAATACAGATAAAGGAACACAGATAGGTGAACACAGATAAGGGAACACAGATGGGTGAACACAGATAAGGGAACACAGATAGGTGAACACAGATAAGTGAACACAGATGGGTGAACACAGATAAGGGAACACAGATGGGTGAACACGGATAATGGAACACAGATAGGTGAACACAGATTGGTGAACACAGATAAGGGAACAAAGAAAGGTGAACACAGATGGGTGAACACAGATAAGGGAACACAGATGCATGAACACAGATAATGGAACACAGATAGGTGAACACAGATAAGGGAACACAGATAGGTGAACATAGATGGATGAACACTGATAATGGAGCACAGATAGGTGAACACAGATAAGGGAACACAGATGGGGAAATACAGATAAGGGAACACAGATAGGTGAACACAGATAAGGGAACACAGATAGGTGAACACAGATAAGGGAACACAGATAGGTGAACACAGTTGGGTGAACACAGATAAGGGAACACAGATGGGTGAACACAGAAAAGGCAACACAGATTGGTGAACACAGAAAAGGGAACACAGATTGGTGAACACAGATGGGTGAACACAGATAAGGGAACACAGACAGGTAAACACAGACAAAGGAAAACAGATGGGTGAACACAGATAAGTGAACACAGATGGATGAACACAGATAAGGGAACACAGATGGGTGAACACAGATAATGGAACACATATGGGTGAACACAGATAAGGGAACAAAGAAAGGTGAACACAGATGGGTGAAAACAGATAAGGGAACACAGATGGGTGAACACAGATAAGGGAACACAGATAGGTGAACACAGATGGGTGAACACAGATAAGGGAACACAGATGGGTGAACACAGATAATGGAACACGGATCAGTGAACACAGATGGGTGAACACAGATAAGGGAACACAGACAGGTGAACACAGATAAGTGAACACAGATGGGTGAACACAGATAAAGGAACTCATATAGGTGAACACAGAAGGGTGAACACAGATGGATGAATACAGATAAGGGAACACAGATAGGTGAACACAGATAAGGGAACACAGATGGGTGAACACAGATAAGGGAACACAGATAGGTGAACACAGATAAGGGAACACAGATAGGTGAACACAGATGGATGAACACAGATAATGGAACACAGATAGGTGAACACAGATAAGGGAACACAGATGGGTGAACACAGATAAGGGAACACAGATAGGTGAACACAGATAAGGGAACACAGATAGATGAACACAAATAAGGGAACACAAATGGGTGAACACAGATAGGTGAACACAGATGGATGAACACTGATAATGGAACACAGATAGGTGAACACAGAGAAGGGAACACAGATGGGTGAACACAGATAAGGGAACACAGATAGGTGAACACAGATAAGGGAACACAGATAGGTGAACACAAATAAGGGAACACAGATAGGTGAACACAGATGGTTTAACAAAGATAAGGGAACACAGAAGGGTAGACAGATAATGGGACACAGATCAGTGAACACAGATAGATGAACACAGATAGGTAAACACAGATAAGGGAACACAAATGGGTGAACACAGATAAGGGAACACAGATAGGTGAACACAGATGGATGAACACTGATAATGGAACACAGATAGGTGAACACAGAGAAGGGAACACAGATGGGTGAACACACATAAGGGAACACAGATAGGTGAACACAGATAAGGGAACACAGATAGGTGAACACAGATAAGGGAACACAGATAGGTGAACACAGATGGATGAACACAGATAAGGGAACAAAGAAAGGTGAACACAGTTGGGTGAACACAGATAAGGGAAGACAGATGGGGGAACACAGAAAAGGCAACACAGATTGGTGAACACAGAAAAGGAAACACAGATTGGTGAACATAGATGGGTGAACACAGATAAGGGAACACAGACAGGTAAACACAGACAAAGGAAAACAGATGGGTGAACACAGATAAGTGAACACAGATGGATGAACACAGATAAGGGAACACAGATGGGTGAACACAGATAATGGAACACATATGAGTGAACACAGATCAGGGAACAAAGAAAGGTGAACACAGATGGGTGAAAACAGATAAGGGAACACAGATGGGTGAACACAGATAAGGGAACACAGATAGGTGAACACAGATGGGTGAACACAGATAATGGAACACGGATCAGTGAACACAGATGGGTGAACACAGATAAGGGAACACAGATAGGTGAACACAGATAAGTGAACACAGATGGGTGAACACAGATAAGGGAACTCATATAGGTGAACACAGAAGGGTGAACACAGATGGATGAATACAGATAAGGGAACACAGATAGGTGAACACAGATAAGGGAACACAGATGGGTGAACACAGATAAGGGAACACAGATAGGTGAACACAGATAAGGGAACACAGATAGGTGAACACAGATGGATGAACACAGATAATGGAACACAGATAGGTGAACACAGATAAGGGAACACAGATGGGTGAACACAGATAAGGGAACACAGATAGGTGAACACAGATAAGGGAACACAGATAGATGAACACAAATAAGGGAACACAAATGGGTGAACACTGATAATGGAACACAGATAGGTGAACACAAAGAAGGGAACACAGATGGGTGAACACAGATAAGGGAACACAGATAGGTGAACACAGATAAGGGAACACAGATAGGTGAACACAGATAAGGGAACACAGATAGGTGAACACAGATGGTTTAACAAAGATAAGGGAACACAGAAGGGTAGACAGATAATGGGACACAGATCAGTGAACACAGATAGATGAACACAGATAGGTAAACACAGATAAGGGAACACAAATGGGTGAACACAGATAAGGGAACACAGATAGGTGAACACAGATGGATGAACACTGATAATGGAACACAGATAGGTGAACACAGAGAAGGGAACACAAATGGGTGAACACACATAAGGGAACACAGATAGGTGAACACAGATAAGGGAACACAGAAAGGTGAACACAGATGGGTGAACACAGATAAGGGAACACAGATGGGTGAACACAGATAATGGAACACGGATCAGTGAACACAGATAGGTCAACACAGATGGGTGAACACAGATAGGTGAACACAGATGGGTGAACACAGATAAGGGAACACAGATAGGTGAACACAGACAAGCGAACACAGATGGGTGAACACAGATAAGGGAACTCATATAGGTGAACACAGAACGGTGAACACAGATGGATGAATACAGATAAGGGGACACAGATCAGGGAACACAGATGGGTGAACACAGATAAGGGAACACAGATAGGTGAACACAGATAAGGGAACACAGATAGGTGAACACAGATGGATGAACACAGATAATGGAACACAGATAGGTGAACTCAGATAAGGGAACATAGATGGGTGAACACAGATAAGGAAACACAGATAGGTGAACACAGAAAAGGGAACAGAGATAGGTGAACACAAATAAGGGAACACAGATGGGTGAACACAGATCAGGGAACACAGATGGATGAACACTGATAATGAAACACAGACAGGTGAACACAGAGAAGGGAACACAGATGGGTGAACACAGATAATGGGACACAGATAGGAGAACACAGATAAGGGAACACAGATGGGTAGACAGATAATGGGACACAGAAAGGTGAAGACAGATAAGGGAACACCGATAGGTGAACACAGATGGGTGAACACAGATAGGTGAACACAAAAAAGGGAACACAGATGGGTGAACACAGATAATGGGACACTGATAGGTGAACACAGATAGGTGAACAAAGATGGGTGAACACAGATAAGGGCACACATAAAGGTGAACACAGATGGGTGAACACAGATAATGGAACACAGATTGGTGAACAAAGATGGGTGAACACAGGTAGGTGAACACAGATGGGTGAACACAGATAAGGGAACACAGAAAGGTGAACACAGATGGGTGAACACAGATAGGTGAACACAGATGGGTGAACACAGATAGGTGAACACAGAAGGGTGAACACAGATGGATGAATACAGATAAAGGAACACAGATAGGTGAACACAGATAAGGGAACACAGATGGGTGAACACAGATAAGGGAACACAGATAGTTGAACACAGATAAGGGAACACAGATAGGTGAACACAGATGGATGAACACAGATAATGTAACACAGATAGGTGAACACAGATAAGGGAACACAGATGGGTGAACACAGATAAGGGAACACAGATAGGTGAACACAGATAAAAGAACACAGATAGGTAAACACAGACAAAGGAACACAGAAAAGTGAACACAGATGGGTGAACACAGATGATGGAACACAGATAGGTGAACACAGATTGGTGAACATAGATAAGGAGAACAAAGAAAGGTGAACACAGATGGGTGAACACAGATAAGGGAACACAGATGGGTGAACACAGATAATGGAACACAGATAGGTGAACACAGATAAGGGAACACAGATAGGTGAACACAGATGGATAAACACTGATAATGGAACACAGATAGGTGAACACAGATAAGGGAACACAGATGGGGAAATACAGATAAGGGAACACAGATAGGTGAACACATAAAAGGGAACACAGATAGGTGAACACAGATAATGGAACACAGATAGGTGAACACAGATAAGGGAATACAGATGGGTGAACACAGAAAAGGCAACACAGATTGGTGAACACAGAAAAGGGAACACAGATTGGTGAACACAGATAAGGAAACACAGATGGGTGAACACAGATAAGGGAACACAGATGGGTGAACACAGATAAGGGAACACAGATAGGTGAACACATATGGGTGAACACAGAAAATGGAACACAGATAGGTGAACACAGATGTGTGAACACAGATAAGGGAACATAGATAGGTGAACACAGAAAAGGGAACACAGATTGGTGAACACAGAAAAGGGAACACAGATTGGTGAACACAGATCAGAGAACACAGATAGGTGAACACGGATGGGTGAACACAGATATAGGAACACAGATAGGTGAATAAAGATGGGTGAACACAGATTGGTGAACACAGATGGGTGAACACAGATAAGGGAACATAGAAAGGTGAACACAGATGGGTGAACACAGATAATGGAACACAGATTGGTGAACAAAGATGGGTGAACACAGGTTGCTGAACACAGATGGGTGAACACAGATAAGGGAACACAGAAAGGTGAACACAGATGGGTGAACACAGATAAGGGAACACAGATGGGTGAACACAGAAAAGGCAACACAGATTGGTGAACACAGAAAAGGGAACACAGATTGGTGAACACAGATGGGTGAACACAGATAAGGGAACACAGACAGGTAAACACAGACAAAGGAAAACAGATGGGTGAACACAGATAAGTGAACACAGATAGGTGAACACAGATGGATGAACACAGATAAGGGAACAAAGAAAGGTGAACACAGTTGGGTGAACACAGATAAGGGAACACAGATAGGTGAACACAGATAAGGGAACACAGATAGGTGAACACAGATGGATGAACACAGATAAGGGAACAAAGAAAGGTGAACACAGTTGGGTGAACACAGATAAGGGAACACAGATGGGTGAACACAGAAAAGGCAACACAGATTGGTGAACACAGAAAAGGGAACACAGATGGGTGAACACAGATAAGGGAACACAGACAGGTAAACACAGACAAAGGAAAACAGATGGGTGAACACAGATAAGTGAACACAGATGGATGAACACAGATAAGGGAACACAGATGGGTGAACACAGATAATGGAACACATATGGGTGAACACAGATAAGGGAACAAAGAAAGGTGAACACAGATGGGTGAAAACAGATAAGGGAACACAGATGGGTGAACACAGATAGGTGAACACAGATGGGTGAACACAGATAATGGAACACGGATCAGTGAACACAGATGGGTGAACACAGATAAGGGAACACAGATAGGTGAACACAGATAAGTGAACACAGATGGGTGAACACAGATAAGGGAACTCATATAGGTGAACACAGAAGGGTGAACACAGATGGATGAATACAGATAAGGGAACACAGATAGGTGAACACAGATAAGGGAACACAGATGGGTGAACACAGATAAGGGAACACAGATAGGTGAACACAGATAAGGGAACACAGATAGGTGAACACAGATGGATGAACACAGATAATGGAACACAGATAGGTGAACACAGATAAGGGAACACAGATGGGTGAACACAGATAAGGGAACACAGATAGGTGAACACAGATAAGGGAACACAGATAGATGAACACAAATAAGGGAACACAAATGGGTGAACACAGATAAGGGAACACAGATAGGTGAACACATATGGATGAACACTGATAATGGAACACAGATAGGTGAACACAGAGAAGGGAACACAGATGGGTGAACACAGATAAGGGAACACAGATAGGTGAACACAGATAAGAGAACACAGATAGGTGAACACAGATAAGGGAACACAGATAGGTGAACACAGATGGTTTAACAAAGATAAGGGAACACAGAAGGGTAGACAGATAATGGGACACAGATCAGTGAACACAGATAGATGAACACAGATAGGTAAACACAGATAAGGGAACACAAATGGGTGAACACAGATAAGGGAACACAGATAGGTGAACACAGATGGATGAACACTGATAATGGAACACAGATAGGTGAACACAGAGAAGGGAACACAAATGGGTGAACACACATAAGGGAACACAGATAGGTGAACACAGATAAGGGAACACAGATAGGTGAACACAGATAAGGGAACACAGATAGGTGAACACAGATGGATGAACACAGATAAGGGAACAAAGAAAGGTGAACACAGATGGGTGAACACAGATAAGGGAACACAGATGGGTGAACACAGATAATGGAACACGGATCAGTGAACACAGATAGGTCAACACAGATGGGTGAACACAGATAAGGGAACACAGATAGGTGAACACAGATGGATGAACACTGATAATGGAACACAGATAGGTGAACACAGAGAAGGGAACACAGATGGGTGAATACACATGAGGGAACACAGATAGGTGAACACAGATAAGGGAACACAGATAGGTGAACACAGATAAGGGAACACAGATAGGTGAACACAGATGGATGAACACAGATAAGGGAACAAAGAAAGGTGAACACAGATGGGTGAACACAGATAAGGGAACAAAGATGGGTGAACACAGATAATGGAACACGGATCAGTGAACACAGATAGGTGAACACAGATGGGTGAACACAGATAAGGGAACACAGATAAGGGAACACAGATAGGAGAACACAGATAAGTGAACACAGATAAGGGAAGTCATATAGGTGAACACAGAACGGTGAACACAGATGGATGAATACAGATAAGGGAACACAGATCAGGGAACACAGATGGGTGAACACAGATAAGGGAACACAGATAGGTGAACACAGATAAGGGAACACAGATAGGTGAACACAGATGGATGAACACGGATAATGGAACACAGATAGGTGAACTCAGATAAGGGAACATAGATGGGTGAACACAGATAAGGAAACACAGATAGGTGAACACAGAAAAGGGAACAGAGATAGGTGAACACAAATAAGGGAACACAGATGGGTGAACACAGATCAGGGAACACAGATAGGTGAACACAGATGGATGAACACTGATAATGAAACACAGACAGGTGAACACAGAGAAGGGAACACAGATGGGTGAACACAGATAAGGGAACACAGATAGGTGAACACAGATAAGGGAACACAGATAGGTGAACACAGATAAGGGAACACAGATAGGTGAACACAGATGGTTTAACAAAGATAAGGGAACACAGAAGGGTAGACAGATAATGGGACACAGATCAGTGAACACAGATAGATGAACACAGATAGGTAAACACAGATAAGGGAACACAAATGGGTGAACACAGATAAGGGAACACAGATAGGTGAACACAGATGGATGAACACTGATAATGGAACACAGATAGGTGAACACAGAGAAGGGAACACAGATGGGTGAACACACATAAGGGAACACAGATAGGTGAACACAGATAAGGGAACACAGATAGGTGAACACAGATAAGGGAACACAGATAGGTGAACACAGATGGATGAACACAGATAAGGGAACAAAGAAAGGTGAACACAGTTGGGTGAACACAGATAAGGGAACACAGATGGGTGAACACAGAAAAGGCAACACAGATTGGTGAACACAGAAAAGGGAATACAGATTGGTGAACACAGATGGGTGAACACAGATAAGGGAACACAGACAGGTAAACACAGACAAAGGAAAACAGATGGGTGAACACAGATAAGTGAACACAGATGGATGAACACAGATAAGGGAACACAGATGGGTGAACACAGATAATGGAACACATATGGGTGAACACAGATAAGGGAACAAAGAAAGGTGAACACAGATGGGTGAAAACAGATAAGGGAACACAGATGGGTGAACACAGATAAGGGAACACAGATAGGTGAACACAGATGGGTGAACACAGATAATGGAACACGGATCAGTGAACACAGATGGGTGAACACAGATAAGGGAACACAGATAGGTGAACACAGATAAGTGAACACAGATGGGTGAACACAGATAAGGGAACTCATATAGGTGAACACAGAAAGGTGAACACAGATGGATGAATACAGATAAGGGAACAGAGATAGGTTAACACACAGAAGGGAACACAGATGGGTGAACACAGATAGGAGAACACAGATAGGAGAACACAGATAAGGGAACACAGATAGGTGAACACAGATGGATGAACACAGATAATGGAACACAGATAGGTGAACACAGATAAGGGAACACAGATGGGTGAACACAGATAAGGGAACACAGATAGATGAACACAAATAAGGGAACACAAATGGGTGAACACAGATAAGGGAACACAGATAGGTGAACACAGATGGATGAACACTGATAATGGAACACAGATAGGTGAACACAGAGAAGGGAACACAGATGGGTGAACACAGATAAGGGAACACAGATAGGTGAACACAGATAAGGGAACACAGATAGGTGAACACAGATAAGGGAACACAGATAGGTGAACACAGATGGTTTAACAAAGATAAGGGAACACAGAAGGGTAGACAGATAATGGGACACAGATCAGTGAACACAGATAGATGAACACAGATAGGTAAACACAGATAAGGGAACACAAATGGGTGAACACAGATAAGGGAACACAGATAGGTGAACACAGATGGATGAACACTGATAATGGAACACAGATAGGTGAACACAGAGAAGGGAACACAGATGGGTGAATACACATAAGGGAACACAGATAGGTGAACACAGATAAGGGAACACAGATAGGTGAACACAGATAAGGGAACACAGATAGGTGAACACAGATGGATGAACACAGATAAGGGAACAAAGAAAGGTGAACACAGATGGGTGAACACAGATAAGGGAACAAAGATGGGTGAACACAGATAATGGAACACGGATCAGTGAACACAGATAGGTGAACACAGATGGGTGAACACAGATAAGGGAACACAGATAGGAGAACACAGATAAGTGAACACAGATAAGGGAACTCATATAGGTGAACACAGAACGGTGAACACAGATGGATGAATACAGATAAGGGAACACAGATCAGGGAACACAGATGGGTGAACACAGATAAGGGAACACAGATAGGTGAACACAGATAAGGGAACACAGATAGGTGAACACAGATGGATGAACACAGATAATGGAACACAGATAGGTGAACTCAGATAAGGGAACATAGATGGGTGAACACAGATAAGGAAACACAGATAGGTGAACACAGAAAAGGGAACAGAGATAGGTGAACACAAATAAGGGAACACAGATGGGTGAACACAGATCAGGGAACACAGATAGGTGAACACAGATGGATGAACACTGATAATGAAACACAGACAGGTGAACACAGAGAAGGGAACACAGATGGGTGAACACAGATAATGGGACACAGATAGGAGAACACAGATAAGGGAACACAGATGGGTAGACAGATAATGGGACACAGAAAGGTGAAGACAGATAAGGGAACACCGATAGGTGAACACAGATGGGTGAACACAGATAGGTGAACACAAAAAAGGGAACACAGATGGGTGAACACAGATAATGGGACACTGATAGGTAAACACAGATAGGTGAACAAAGATGGGTGAACACAGATAAGGGCACACAAAGGTGAATATAGATGGGTGAACACAGATAATGGAACACAGATTGGTGAACAAAGATGGGTGAACACAGGTAGGTGAACACAGATGGGTGAACACAGATAAGGGAACACAGAAAGGTGAACACAGATGGGTGAACACAGATAGGTGAACACAGATGGGTGAACACAGATAGGTGAACACAGAAGGGTGAACACAGATGGATGAATACAGATAAAGGAACACAGATAGGTGAACACAGATAAGGGAACACAGATGGGTGAACACAGATAAGGGAACACAGATAGTTGAACACAGATAAGGGAACACAGATAGGTGAACACAGATGGATGAACACAGATAATGTAACACAGATAGGTGAACACAGATAAGGGAACACAGATGGGTGAACACAGATAAGGGAACACAGATAGGTGAACACAGATAAAAGAACACAGATAGGTAAACACAGACAAAGGAACACAGAAAAGTGAACACAGATGGGTGAACACAGATGAGGGAACACAGATGGGTGAACACAGATGATGGAACACAGATAGGTGAACACAGATTGGTGAACATAGATAAGGAGAACAAATAAAGGTGAACACAGATGGGTGAACACAGATAAAGGAACACAGATGGGTGAACACAGATAATGGAACACAGATAGGTGAACACAGATAAGGGAACACAGATAGGTGAACACAGATGGATAAACACTCATAATGGAACACAGATAGGTGAACACAGATAAGGGAACACAGATGGGGAAATACAGATAAGGGAACACAGATAGGTCAACACATAAAAGGGAACACAGATAGGTGAACACAGATAATGGAACACAGATAGGTGAACACAGATAAGGGAATACAGATGGGTGAACACAGAAAAGGCAACACAGATTGGTGAACACAGAAAAGGGAACACAGATTGGTGAACACAGATAAGGAAACACAGATGGGTGAACACAGATAAGGGGACACAGATGGGTGAACACAGATAAGGGAACACAGATAGGTGAACACAGATGGGTGAACACAGAAAATGGAACACAGATAGGTGAACACAGATGTGTGAACACAGATAAGGGAACATAGATAGGTGAACACAGAAAAGGGAACACAGATTGGTGAACACAGAAAAGGGAACACAGATTGGTGAACACAGATCAAAGAACACAGATAGGTGAACACGGATGGGTGAACACAGATATAGGAACACAGATAGGTGAACAAAGATGGGTGAACACAGATGGGTGAACACAGATAAGGGAACATAGAAAGGTGAACACAGATGGGTGAACACAGATAATGGAACACAGATTGGTGAACACAGGTTGGTGAACACAGATGGGTGAACACAGATAAGGGAACACAGAAAGGTGAACACAGATGGGTGAACACAGATAAGGGAACACAGATGGGTGAACACAGATAAGGGAACACAGATAGGTGAACACAGAAGGGTGAACACAGATAGGTGAACACAGATGGATGAATACAGATAAAGGAACACAGATAGGTGAACACAGATAAGGGAACACAGATGAATGAACACAGATAAGGGAACACAGATAGCTGAACACAGATAAGGGAACACAGATAGGTAAACACAGATGGATGAACACAATTAATGTAACACAGATAGGTTAACACAGATAAGGGAACACAGATAGGTAAACACAGATGGGTGAACACAGATAAGGGAACACAGATAGGTGAACACAGATAAGGGAACACAGATAGGTAAACACAGACAAAGGAACACAGATAAGTTAACACAGATGGGTGAACACAGGTAAAGGAACACAGATGGGTGAACACAGATAATGGAACACAGATAGATGAACACAGATTGGTGAACACAGATAAGGGAACAAAGAAAGGTGAACACAGATGGGTGAACACAGATAAGGGAACACAGATGGGTAAACACAGATAATGGAACACAGATAGGTGAACACAGATGGATGAACACTGATAATGGAACACAGATAGGTGAACACAGATAAGGGAACACAGATGGGGAAATACAGATAAGGGAACACAGATAGGTGAACACAGATAAGGGAACACAGATAGGTGAACACAGATAAGGGAACACAGATAATGGAACACAGATAGGTGAACACAGATAAGGGAACACAGATGGGTGAACACAGAAAAGGCAACACAGATTGGTGAACACAGAAGAGGGAACACAGATTGGTGAACACAGATAAGGGAACAAAGAAAGGTGAACACAGATGGGTGAACACAGATAAGGGAACACAGATAGGTGAACACAGTTGGGTGAACCCAGATAACGGAACACAGATGGGTGAACACAGAAAAGGCAACACAGATTGGTGAACACAGATAAGGGAACACAGATGGGTGAACACAGATAAGGGAAAACAGACAAAGGAACACAGATGGGTGAACACAGATAAGGGAACACAGATAGGTGAACACAGATGGATGAACACAGATAATGGAACACAGATAGGTGAACACAGATAAGGGAACACAGATGGGTGAACACAGATCAGGGAACACAGATAGGTGAACAAAGATAAGGGAACGCAGATAGGTGAACACAAATAAGGGAACACAGATGGATGAACACTGATAATGGAACACAGATAGGTGAACACAGAGAAGGGAACACAGATGGGTGAACACAGATGGATGAACACTGATAATGGAACACAGATAGGTGAACACAGATAAGGGAACACAGATGGAGAAATACAGATAAGGGAACACAGATAGGTGAACACAGATAAGGGAACACAGATAGGTGAACACAGATAAGGGAACACAGATAATGGAACACAGATAGGTGAACACAGATAAGGGAACACAGATGGGTGAACACAGAAAAGGCAACACAGATTGGTGAACACAGAAAAGGGAACACAGACTGGTGAACACAGACAAGGGAACAAAGAAAGGTGAACACAGATGGGTGAACACAGATAAGGGAACACAGATAGGTGAACACAGATAGGTGAACACAGATAACGGAACACAGATGGGTGAACACAGAAAAGGCAACACAGATTGGTGAACACAGATAAGGGAACACAGATGGGTGAACACAGATAAGGGAAAACAGACAAAGGAACACAGATGGGTGAACACAGATAAGGGAACACAGATAGGAGAACACAGATGGATGAACACAGATAATGGAACACAGATAGGTGAACACAGATAAGGGAACACAGATGGGTGAACACAGATCAGGGAACACAGATAGGTGAACAAAGATAAGGGAACACAGATAGGTGAACACAAATAAGAGAACACAGATGGATGAACACTGATAATGGAACACAGATAGGTGAACACAGAGAAGGGAACACAGATGGGTGAACACAGATAAGGGAACATAGATAGGTGAACACAGATAAAAGAACACAGATAGGTGAACACAGATGGTTTTACACAGATAGGTGAACACAGATAAGGGAACACAGATGGGTAGACAGATAATGGGCGCAGATAGGTGAACACAGAAGGGTGAACACAGATAGGTGAACACAGATGGATGAATACAGATAAAAGAAAACAGATAGGTGAACACAGATAAGCGAACACAGATGGGTGAACACAGATAAGGGAACACAGATGGGTGAACACAGATAAGGGAACACAGATAGTTGAACACAGAAGGGTGAACACAGATAGGTGAACACAGATGGATGAATACAGATAAAGGAACACAGATAGGTGAACTAAGATAAGGGAACACAGATGGGTGAACACAGATAAGGGAACACAGATAGTTGACCACAGATAAGGGAACACAGATAGGTGAACACAGATGGATGAACACAGATAATGTAACACAGAGAGGTGAACACAGACAAGGGAACACAGATGGGTGAACACAGATAAGGGAACAAAGATAGGTGAACACAGATAAGGGAACACAGATGGGTGAACACAGATAAGGGAACACAGATAGGTGAAAACAGAAGGGAAAAGACAGATAGGTGAACACAGATGGATGAATACAGATAAAGGAACACAGATAGGTGAACACAGATAAGGGAACACAGATGGGTGAACACAGATAAGGGAACACAGATAGTTGAACACAGATAAGGGAACACAGATAGGTGAACACAGATGGATGAACACAGATAATGTAACACAGAGAGGTGAACACAGATAAGGGAACATAGATGGGTGAACACAGATAAGGGAACACAGATAGGTGAACACAAATAAGGGAACACAGATAGGTAAACAAACACAATGGAACACAGATAAGTGAACACAGATGGGTGAACACAGATAAGGGAACACAAATGGGTGAACACATATAAGGGAACAAAGAAAGGTGAACATAGATGGGTGAACACAGATAAGGGAACACAGATGGGTGAACACAGATAAGGGAACACAGATGGGTGAACACATATAAGGGAACAAAGAAAGGTGAACACAGATGGGTGAACACAGATAAGAGAACACAGATGGGTGAACACAGATAAGGGAACACAGAAAGGTGAACAAAGATAAGGGAACACAGATAGGTGAACACAGATGGATGAAAACAGATAATGGAACACAGATAGGTGAACACAAATGGGGGAACACAGATAAGGGAACAAAGATGTGAACACAGATGGGTGAACACAGATAAGGGAACACAGATTGGTGAGCACATATAAGGGAACACAGATGGGTAAACACAGACAAAGGAACACAGATAAGTGAACACAGATAAGGGGACACAGATGGGTGAACACAGATAATGGAACACAGATAGATGAACACAGATGGGTGAACACAAATAAGGGAACAAAGAAAGGTGAACACAGATGGGTGAACACAGATAAGGGAACACAGATGGGTGAAAACAGATAATGGAACACAGATCAGTGAACACAGAAAGATGAACACAGATGGGTGAACACAGATAAGGGAACACAGATAGGTGAACACAGATAAGGGAAAACAGATGGGTGAACACAGATAAGGGAACACAGATAGGTGAACACAGAAGGTTGAACACAGATAGGTGAACACAGATGGATGAATACAGATAAAGGAACACAGATAGGTGAACACAGATAAGGGAACACAGATGGGTGAACACAGATAAGGGAACACAGATAGGTGAACACAGATAAGGGAACACAGATAGATGAACACAAATAAGGGAACACAAATGGGTGAACACAGATAAGGGAACAGATAGGTGAACACAGATGGGTGAACACAGATAAGGGAACACAGATGGGTGAACACAGATAAGAGAACAGATGGGTGAACACAGATAAGGGAACAAAGAAAGGTGAACACAGATAAGGGAACACAGATAGGTGAACACAGATGGATGAACACAGATAATGGAACACAGCTGGGTGAACACAGATGGGTGAACACAGATAAGGGAACAAAGAAAGGTGAACACAGATGGGTGAACACAGATAAGGGAACACAGATTGGTGAGCACATATAAGGGAACACAGATGGGTGAACACAGATAAGGGAACACAGATAGGTAAACACAGACAAAGGAACACAGATAAGTGAACACAGATAAGGGAACACAGATGGGTGAACACAGATAATGGAACACAGATAGATGAACACAGATGGGTGAACACAAATAAGGGAACAAAGAAAGGTGAACACAGATGGGTGAACACAGATAAGGGAACACAGATGGGTGAAAACAGATAATGGAACACAGATCAGTGAACACAGATAGATGAACACAGATGGGTGAACACAGATAAGGGAACACAGATAGGTGAACACAGATAAGGGAAAACAGATGGGTGAACACAGATAAGGGAACACAGATAGTTGAACACAGAAGGTTGAACACAGATAGGTGAACACAGATGGATGAATACAGATAAAGGAACACAGATAGGTGAACACAGATAAGGGAACACAGATGGGTGAACACAGATAAGGGAACAGAGATAGTTGAACACAGATAAGGGAACACAGATAGGTGAACACAGACGGATGAACCGAATAATGTAACACAGATAGGTGAACACAGATAAGGGAACACAGATGGGTGAACACAGATAAGGGAACACAGATAGGTGAACACAGATAAGGGAACACAGATAGGTAAACACAGACAAAGGAACACAGATAAGTGAACACAGATGGGTGTAAACAGATAAGGGAACACAGATGGGTGAACACAGATAATGGAACACAGATAGGTGAACACAGATGGGAGAACACAGATAAGGGAAGAAAGAAAATTGAACACGGATGGGTGAACACAGATAATGGAACACAGATAGGTGAACACAGATAAGGGAACACAGATAGGTGAACACAGAAGGATGAACACAGATAATGGAACACAGATAGGTGAACACAGATAAGGGAACACAGATAGGTGAACACAGATAAGGGAACACAGATGGGGAAATACAGATAAGGGAAAACAGATAAGGGAACACAGATAAGGGAACACAGATAAGGGAACACAGATAGGTGAACACAGATAAGGGAACACAGATAATGGAACACAGATAGGTGAACACAGAAATTCAACACAGATTGGTGAACACAGAAAAGGGAACACAGATTGGTGAACACAGATAAGGGAACACAGATGGGTGAACACAGATAAGGGAACACAGATAGGTAAACACAGACAAAGGAACACAGATGGGTGAACACAGATAAGTGAACACAGATGGGTGAACACAGATAAGGGAACACAGATGGGTGAACACAGATAATGGAACACAGATGGGTGAACACAGATAAGGGAACACAGATAATGGAACACAGATGGGTGAACACAGATAAGGGAACACAGATGGGTGAACACAGATAAGGGAACACAGATAGGTGAACACAGATGGGTGAACACAGATTAGGGAACAAAGATGGGTGAACACAGATAATGGAACATGGATCAGTGAACACAGATGGGTGAACACAGATAAGGGAACACGGATAGGTGAACACAGATAAGCGAACACAGATGGGTGAACCCAGATAAGGGAACTTATATAGGTGAACACACAAGGGTGAACACAAATAGGTGAACACAGATGGATGAATACAGATAAGGGAACACAGATAAGGGAACACAGATGGGTGAACACAGATAAGGGAACACAGATAGGTGAACACAGATGGATGAACACAGATAATGGAACACAGATAGGTGAACTCAGATAAGGGAACACAGATGGGTGAATACAGATAAGGGAACACAGATAGGTGAACACAGATAAGGGAACACAGATAGGTGAACACAAATAAGGGAACACAGATGGGTGAACACAGATCAGGGAACACAGATAGGTAAACACAGATGGATGAACACTGATAATGGAACACAGATAGGTGAACACAGAGAAGGGAACACAGATGGGTGAACACAGATAAGGGAACACAGATGGGTGAACACAGATAATGGGACACAGATAGGCGAACACAGATAAGGGAACACAGATGGGTAGACAGATAATGGGACACAGAAAGGTGAAGACAGATAAGAGAACACCGATAGGTGAACACAGATGGGTGAACACAGATAAGGGAACAAAGATGTGAACACAGATGGGTGAACACAGATAAGGGAACACAGATTGGTGAGCACATATAAGGGAACACAGATGGGTAAACACAGACAAAGGAACACAGATAAGTGAACACAGATAAGGGGACACAGATGGGTGAACACAGATAATGGGACACTGATTGGTGAACACAGATAGGTGAACAAAGATGGGTGAACACAGATAGGTGAATACAGATGGGTGAACACAGATAAGGGAACACAGATAGGTGAACACAGATGGGTCAACACAGATAATGGAACACAGATAGGTGAACAAAGATGGGTGAACACAGATAGGTGAACACAGATGGGTGAACACAGATAAGGGAACACAGATAGGTGAACACAGATGGGTGAACACAGATAATGGAACACAGATAGGTGAACACAGATAAGGGAACACAGATGGGTGAACACAGAAAAGGGAACACAGATAGGTGAACACAGATAAGGGAAAACAGATAGGTAAACACAGACAAAAGAAAACAGATAAGTGAACACAGATGGGTGAACACAGATAAGGGAACACAGATGGGTGAACACAGATAATGGAACACAGATTGGTGAACACAGATAAGGGAACAAAGAAAGGTGAACACAGATGGGTGAACACAGATAAGGGAACACAGATGGGTGTACACAGATAATGGAACACAGATAGGTGAACACAGATAAGGGAACACAGATAGGTGAACACAGATGGATGAACACTGATAATGAAACACAGATAGGTGAACACAGATAAGGGAACACAGATGGGGAAATACAGACAAGGGAACACAGATAGGTGAACACAGATAAGGGAACACAGATAATGGAACACAGATAGGTGAACACAGTTGGGTGAACACAGATAAGGGAACACAGATGGGTGAACTCAGAAAAGGCAACACAGATTGGTGAACACAGAAAAGGGAACACAGATTGGTGAACACAGATAAGGGAACACAGATGGGTGAACACAGATAAGGGAACACAGACAGGTAAACACAGACAAAGGAAAACAGATGGGTGAACACAGATAAGTGAACACAGATGGGTGAACACAGATAAGGGAACACAGATGGGTGAACACAGATAATGGAACACAGATGGGTGAACACAGATAAGGGAACAAAGAAAGGTGAACACAGATGGGTGAACACAGATAAGGGAACACAGATAGGTGAACACAGATGGGTGAACACAGATAAGCGAACACAGATGGGTGAACACAGATAATGGAACACGGATCAGTGAACACAGATGGGTGGACACAGATAAGGTAACACAGATAAGTGAACACAGATGGGTGAACACAGATAAGGGAACTCATATAGGTGAACACAGATAGGTCAACACAGATGGATAAATACAGATGAGGGAACACAGATAGGTGAACACAGATAAGGGAACACAGATGGGTGAACACAGATAAGGGAACACAGATAGGTGAACACAGATAAGGGAACACAGATAGGTGAACACAGATGGATGAACACAGTTAATGGAACACAGATAGGTGAACACAGATAAGGGAACACAGATGGGTGAACACAGATAAGGGAACACAGATAGGGGAACACAGATAAGGGAACACAGATAAGTGAACACAAATAAGGGAACAGAGATAAGGGAACACAGATAGGTGAACACAGATGGATGAACACTGATAATGGAACACAGATAGGTGAACACAGAGAAGGGAACACAGATGGGTGAACACAGATAAGGGAACACAGATAGGTGAACACAGATAAGGGAACACAGATAGGTGAACACAGATAAGGGAACACAGATAGGTGAACACAGATGGTTTAACACAGATAGGTGAACACAGATAAGGGAACACAGATGGGAAGACAGATAATGGGACACAGATCAGTGAACACAGATAGATGAACACAGATGGGTGAACACAGATAAGGGAACACAGATAGGTGAACACAGATTAGGGAACACAGATGGGTGAACACAGATAAGGTAACACAGATAGGTGAACACAGAAGGGTGAACACAGATAGGTGAACACAGATGGATGAATACAGATAAAGGAACACAGATAGGTGAACACAGATAAGGGAACACAGATGGGTGAACACGGATAAGGGAACGCAGATAGGTGAACACAGATGGATGAACACAGATAATTTAACACAGATAGGTGAACACAGATAAGGGAAAACAGATAAGGGAACACAGATAGGTGAACACAGATATGGGAACACAGATAGGTAAACACAGACAATGGAACACAGATAAGTGAACACAGATGGGTGAACACAGATAATGGAACACAGATAGGTGAACACAGATGGGTGAACACAGATAAGGGAACAAAGAAAGGTGAACACAAATGGGTGAACACAGATAAGGGAACACAGATGGGTTAACACAGATAATGGAACACAGAAAGGTGAACACAGATAAGGGAACACAGATAGGTGAACACAAATGGATGAACACAGATAATGGAACACAGATAGGTGAACACCGATGGGTGAACACAGATAAGGGAACAAAGAAAGGTGAACACAGATGGGTGAACACAGAAAAGGGAACACAGATTGGTGAGCACATATAAGGGAACACAGATGGGTGAACACATATAAGGGAACACAGATAGGTAAACACAGACAAAGGAACACAGATAAGTGAACACAGTTTGGGGAACACAGATAAGGGAACACAGATGGGTGAACACAGATAATGGAACACAGATAGGTCAACACAGATGGGTGAACACAAATAAGGGAACAAAGAAAGGTGAACACAGATGGGTAAACACAGATAGGTGAACACAAATGGATGAACACAGATAATGGAACACAGATAGGTGAACACCGATGGGTGAACACAGATAAGGGAACACAGATAGGTGAACACAGATAGATGAACACAGATAAGGGAACACAGATGGGTGAACACAGATAATGGAACACAGATCAGTGAACACAGATAGATGAACACAGATGGGTGAACACAGAGAAGGGAACATAGATAGGTGAACACAGATAAGGGAACACAGATGGGTGAACACAGATAAGGGAACACAGATAGGTGAACACAGAAGGGTGAACACAGATAGGTGAACACAGATGGATGAATACAGATAAAGGAACACAGATCAGTGAACACAGATAGATGAACACAGATGGGTGAACACAGAGAAGGGAACATAGATAGGTGAACACAGATAAGGGAACACAGATGGGTGAACACAGATAAGGGAACACAGATAGGTGAACACAGATAGGTGAACACAGATAAGGGAACACAGATGGGTGAACACAGATAAGGGAACACAGATAGGTGAACACAGATAAGGGAACACAGATAGGTGAACACAGTTGGATGAACACAGATAATGGAACACAGATAGGTGAACTCAGATAAGGGAACACAGATGGGTGAACACAGATAAGGGAACACAGATAGGTGAACACAGATAAGGGAACACAGATGGGTGAACACAGATCAGGGAACACAGATAGGTAAACACAGATGGATGAACACTGATAATGGAACACAGATAGGTGAACACAGATAAGGGAACACAGATAGGTGAACACAGATGGGTGAACACAGATAGGTGAACACAGATGGATGAACACAGATAAAGGAACACAGATAGGTGAACTCAGATAAGGGAACACAGATGGGAGAACACAGATAAGGGAACACAGATAGTTGAACACAGATAAGGGAACACAGATAGGTGAACACAGATGGATGAACACAGATAATGTAACACAGATAGGTGAACACAGATAAGGGAACACAGATGGGTGAACACAGATAAGGGAACACAGATAGGTGAACACAGATAAGGGAACACAGATAGGTAAACACAGACAAAGGAACACAGATGGGTGAACACAGATAAGTGAACACAGATGGGTGAACACAGATAAGGGAACACAGATGGGTGAACACAGATAATGGAACACAGATGGGTGAACACAGATAAGGGAACAAAGAAAGGTGAGTTGTAATACAGTAATTTGACAAAGGGACCAGAGATTGTGTAACACTGCCCCCTAGTGTGTACGTTTTTTTCCAAGCACTGAATAAACGAGTGAAACTGCAACAGTTAAGCATTGGTCTAAGTGATATGATTTAGAGCAAAGGTTTTTGATACCATTGTTAAATTAAGTGGGAGTGTTGCAATACAGTAATTAGACAAAGGGACCAGAGATTGTGTAACACTGCCCCCTAGTGTGTACATTTTTTTTCAAGTACTGAATAAACGAGTGAAACCGCAATAGATGATGCTGTAGCTGAGGTGGTAGATGTCAGCCACTATCTTGTGTTTGGCCTGACGTGCCGCCACTTTTCTACCTCTGTACTTCGGGAACTGATGAACACAGTCAGCACAAAGTGTCTTTCATAAATCAGCCAGCACAGGTTGGTCCAGTTTATCATGGGAGTCCCTGACGTCATTCTGAACAAACTGAAAGATATTACTAATGCATATGCAGTTTTTGTCTAAGTGTATGAACATAATGTGAAATCGGCTGCAGTACAAGGGGCCCCAGTGAAAATCTTGCCTGGGGCACTAAATAGGTCAGGGCGGCTCTAATATGAACCCTTCAGTCCCCAACCCCTCCCCGTCTGTGTCACACATCACACTTATGGCTGAAGCTCTGGGAGTCCCACAGATTTCGGCACAAGCTCCCCAACAAACAATTATTTAAATAACTTCAGCAGGGAAACATTTATACAGCTCCCTTGAAATTCTGGGCAAATAAAAATATTTCCTTATTCTGAATATTTTTGTATCAGTGGCTGAATCATAACTGTCTCAGATTGTGTGGTCAGTGATTAACATCTGACAGTTAAACTGGCTTATTGAACAAAAATTCCAGTCTTGCTCGGCGTGTAACTAAATAACTTCATTTCAGGCCAGGATTGCTGCCCGAAGTGCTTCAAATGGAAGGAACTCAAAGATTAACGATAAAAGAGAGGGATAATATTAGAAGATGGTCTCTTTAGAAAATGATAAAAAAAATGACAGAAAAATTAAAGTCATGAAAAAAGTAGAGGCTGTTACAACTGCAAAACCATAAACACCCCCAACATGTGGTCACACGGCATTTGTAGGTCATTTCAGACAGATCATTCATAAATACTGGCACCAATCAGAAACAACTCCGTGTCTCATAGACCTTTTCCAAACATCAGAGGTCAGTTTCTGAGAAAACCCAAACATCAGAGACATGTTAGTGACATCAGAAACACCCCCACGATAAGGAGCAGTTTCCTGTCAAACACACCAGATGAGGATAATTAATATGGGGCTCGTTACCACAGCAGCCTCAGTCATGAGTCTGAATTCTTTTGTTACCCTGAGGCTGGGGCTGAGGTGATGATCAGTGGTGTGATTTCATGTAACACTGCCAGTGTTGTTTAAGTGTGAAAGAGACCATGGTGTACGTGGGTAAAACTGGTCCAGCATTTAGATCAGGGTCAGTGATCCATGAGGGGGGGGGTATTGCCCCCTTGTGGTGAGATGGAGAACGCCCTTCTCTGACAGGATTTACCTCTTATACATCCGTATCAGGTCAGGGACCTCAACAATTAATTTGATATCAACCTTTCTGACGATCTTTCGCCATGGCTAATTTGTAATATTCTGATTTTAATGACATTGTGCTCATCATGTATTGTAAGCCAAGTATATAATTGTTTGGCTGCTCTCACGGCTGAGTGTGGGGTTGTTTTTGGTCACCATAAGGTGTTTGTGTAACTTGGCTTTGACTCTTCTATGATTATTTTTGGCTGTGTGGTTTAATCCATCCAAATGATGAGCAGCAGATCCAGGGATCGACCCACAGCAGAGCCGTGTCTATGACCAGAACCAAGCAAACCTGCTCAACAGATAAACAGCACTTAGTACTGAAATGTACTGAATGGTTACACTGTATTAACAGAAGCAACATCTCAGCACCACCAGTGTTGTTTATTCTGGAGTCCATGTGCAGCACAGGAGATGATGTCAGAGCTTCAGCAGAGCAGATTTTAGCCCTGAACACATTTACTCATATTGAGTTCCTGCATAATATATAATCATTAATAACTCCTGCTGGGTCTCAGTTCAGCACATCAGGGAACTGAAATCATCACAGAAAACAATTCCTCTCTAAGTTCAGTTTTATTTACAGAAGATCATAGTCATTAAAAAGAGAAAATTACAGCAATAGGTTCAAATACACAATGATGACACTCAATCCATTGAATCCATGATAGTTTACAGTAATGAGAGGAAATAAGTACATAACAGTGATCATTCTGCACCCCCATCAGCTGCAGTTACGCTCTGAGACTTTCACACGGGAGCTCTTGTAAAAATGAATGAAAGCTGCTGTAAAAATGAGTAAAATAAGGGGCACCTCACACAGGCGTTTGTCACAGGCTTCTTTCAGACAGAGATGCAGGAACAGGAGACAGAATTATTACTGCACTTCAAAAGCACTTTATCCTGCATCTTTCACCAGCATCAAACTCATTTAATCATCACACACTCCTGCTCTGTACACACACACTCCTCTACCATCATCATCACACACTCCTGCTCTGTACACACACACTCCTCTACCATCATCATCACACACTCCTGCTCTGTACACACACACTCCTCTACCATCATCATCACCACACACTCCTGCTCTGTACACACACACTCCTCTACCATCATCATCACACACTCCTGCTCTGTACACACACTCCTCTACCATCATCATCACACACTCCTGCTCTGTACACACACTCCTCTACCATCATCATCACCACACACTCCTGCTCTGTACACACACACTCCTCTACCATCATCATCACACACTCCTGCTCTGTACACACACACACTCCTCTACCATCATCATCTCACACTCCTGCTCTGTACACACACACTCCTCTACCATCATCATCACCACACACTCCTGCTCTGTACACACACACTCCTCTACCATCATCATCACCACACACTCCTGCTCTGTACACACACACTCCTCTACCATTATCATCACCACACACTCCTGCTCTGTACACAGACACTCCTCTACCATCATCATCACCACACACTCCTGCTCTGTACACACACACTCCTCTACCATCATCATCACCACACACTCCCGCTCTGTACACACACACTCCTCTACCATCATCATCATCACACACTCCTGCTCTGTACACACACACTCCTCTACCATCATCATCATCACACACTCCTGCTCTGTACACACACACTCCTCTACCATCATCATCACACACTCCTGCTCTGTACACACACACTCCTCTACCATCATCATCATCACACACTCCTGCTCTGTACACACACACTCCTCTACCATCATCATCACCACACACTCCCGCTCTGTACACACACACTCCTCTACCATCATCATCACCACACACTCCTGCTCTGTACACACACACTCCTCTACCATCATCATCACCACACACTCCCGCTCTGTACACACACACTCCTCTACCATCATCATCACCACACACTCCTGCTCTGTACACACACACTCCTCTACCATCATCATCACCACACCCTCCTGCTCTGTACACACACACTCCTCTACCTTCATCATCACCCCACACTCCTGCTCTGTACACACACACTCCTCTACCATCATCATCACCACACACTCCTGCTCTGTACACACACACTCCTCTACCATCATCATCATCACACACTCCTGCTCTGTACACACACACTCCTCTACCATCATCATCACCACACACTCCTGCTCTGTACACACACTCTCCTCTAGCATCATCATCACCACACACTCCCGCTCTGTACACACACACTCCTCTACCATCATCATCACCACACACTCCTGCTCTGTACACACACACTCCTCTCCCCTCATCATCACCACACACTCCCGCTCTGTACACACACACTCCTCTACCATCATCATCATCACACACTCCTGCTCTGTACACACACACTCCTCTACCATTATCATCACCACACACTCCCGCTCTGTACACACACACTCCTCTACCATCATCATCATCACACACTCCTGCTCTGAACACACACACTCCTCTACCATCATCATCACCACACACTCCTGCTCTGTACACACACACTCCTCTACCATCATCACCATCCCACACTCCTGCTCTGTACACACACACTCCTCTACCATCATCATCATCACACTCCTGCTCTGTACACACACACTCCTCTACCATCATCATCATCACACTCCTGCTCTGTCCACACACACTCCTCTACCATCATCATCACACACTCCTGCTCTGTACACACACACTCCTCTACCATCATCATCACACACTCCTGTTCTGTACACACACACACTCCTCTACCATCATCATCATCATCACACACTCCTGCTCTGTACCCACACCCTCCTCTCCCATCATCCTCCCACACTCCTGCTCTGTCCACACACACCCTCCTCTACCATCATCATCACACACTCCTGTTCTGTACACACACACACTCCTCGACCATCATCATCATCATCACACACTCCTGCTCTGTACACACACACTCCTCTACCATCATCATCACACACTCCTGCTCTGTACACACACACACTCCTCTACCATCATCATCACACACTCCTGCTCTGTACACACACACTCCTCTACCATCATCATCATCATCATCACACACTCTTGCTCTGTACACACACACTCCTCTACCATCATCATCACACACTCCTGCTCTGTACACACACACACTCCTCTACCATCATCATCACACACACCTGCTCTGTACACACACACTCCTCTCCCATCATCACACACTCATGCTCTGCACACACACTCCTCTACCATCATCATCACACACTCCTGCTCCGTACACACACACTCCTCTCCCCTCATCATCATCACACACTCCTGCTCTGTACACACACAATCCTCTACCATCATCATCATCACACACTCCTGCTCTGTACACACACACTCCTCCCCCATCATCATCATCACACACTCCTGCTCTGTACACACACACTCCTCTACCATCATTATCACACACTCCTGCTCTGTACACACACACTCCTCTACCATCATCATCACACACTCCTGCTCTGTACACACACACTCCTCTACCATCATCATCACACACTCCTGATCTGTACACAAACACTCCTCTACCAGCATCATCATCATCACACACTCCTGCTCTGTACACACACACTCCTCTTCCATCATCATCACACACTCCTGCTCTGTACACACACACTCCTCTACCATCATCATCACACACTCCTGCTCTGTACACACACACTCCTCTACCATCATCATCACACACTCCTGCTCTGAACACACACACTCTGCTACCATTATCATCACACACTCCTGCTCTGTACACACACACTCCTCTACCATCATCATCACACACTCCTGCTCTGTCCACACACACTCCTCTACCATCATCATCATCACACACTCCTGCTCTGTACACACACACTCCTCTACCATCATCATCATCATCACACACTCCTGCTCTGTACACACACACTCCTCTACCATCATCATCACACACTCCTGCTCTGTACACACACACACTCCTCTACCATCATCATCACACACTCCTGCTCTGTACACACACACTCCTCTACCATCATCATCATCATCACACACTCCTGCTCTGTACACACACACTCCTCTACTATCATCATCATCACACACTCCTGCTCTGTACACACACACTCCTCTACCATCATCATCACACACTCCTGCTCTGTACACACACACTCCTCTACCATCATCATCATCATCATCACAGACTCCTGCTCTGTACACACACACTCCTCTACCATCATCATCACACACACCTGCTCTGTACACACACACTCCTCTCCCATCATCACACACTCATGCTCTGCACACACACACTCCTCTACCATCATCATCACACACTCCTGCTCTGTACACACACACTCCTCTCCCATCATCATCATCACAAACTCCTGCTCTGTACACACACACACTCCTCTACCATCATCATCATCACACACTCCTGCTCTGTACACACACACTCCTCTCCCATCATCATCATCACACACTCCTGCTCTGTACACACACACTCCTCTACCATCATTATCACACACTCCTGCTCTGTACACACACACTCCTCTACCATCATCATCACACACTCCTGCTCTGTACACACACACTCCTCTACCATCATCATCACACACTCCTGCTCTGTACACACACACTCCTCTACCAGCATCATCATCATCACACACTCCTGCTCTGTACACACACACTCCTCTAGCACCATCATCATCACACACTCCTGCTCTGTACACACACACTCCTCTACCATCATCATCACACACTCCTGCTCTGTACACACACACTCCTCTACCATCATCATCATCACACACTCCTGCTCTGTACACACACACTCCTCTACCATCATCATCACACACTCCTGCTCTGTACACACACTCCTCTACCATCATCATCACACACTCCTGCTCTGTACACACACACTCCTCTACCATCATCATCACACACTCCTGCTCTGTACACACACACTCCTCTACCATCATCATCACACACTCCAGCTCTGTACACACACACTCCTCTACATCTCCATCACACACTCCAGCTCTGTACATACACTCCTCTACCATCACCATCACACACTCCTGCTCTGTACACACACACTCCTCTACCATCAATATCAAACATTCCTGCTCTGTAAACAAACACACTATTCTACCATCATCATCACACACTCCTGCTCTGTACACACACACTCCTCTACCATCATCATCATCACACACTCCTGCTCTGTACACACACACTCCTCTACCATCATCATCATCACACACTCCTGCTCTGTACACACACTCCTCGACCATCATCATCACACACTCCTGCTCTGTACACACACACTCCTCTCCCATCATCATCATCACACACTCCTGCTCTGTACACACACACCCCTCTACCATCATCATCCTCACACTCCTGCTCTGTACACACACACTCCTCTACCATCATCATCACACACTCCTGCTCTGTACACACACACTCCTCTACCATCATCATCACACACTCCTGCTCTGTACACACACACTCCTCTACCATCATCATCACACACTCCTGCTCTGTACACACACACTCCTCTACCATCATCATCACACACTCCTGCTCTGTACACACACACTCCCCTACCATCATCATCACACACTCCTGCTCTGTACACACACACTCCTCTACCATCATCATCACACACTCCTGCTCTGTACACACACACTCCTTTATCATCATCATCATCACACACTCCTGCTCTGTACACACACACACTCCTCAACCATCATCATCACACACTCCTGCTCTGTACACACATACTCCTCTACCATCATTATCATCATCACACACTCTTGCTCTGTACACACCCACACCTCTACCATCATCATCACACACTCCTGCTCTGTACACACACACTCCTCTCCCATCATCATCATCACACACTCCTGCTCTGTACACACACACTCCTCAACCATCATCATCACACACTCCTGCTCTGTACACACACACTCCTCTACCATCATTATCATCATCACACACACTTGCTCTGTACACACCCACTCCTCTACCATCATCATCACACACTCCTGCTCTGTACACACACACTCCTCTCCCATCATCATCACAAACTCCTGCTCTGTACACACACACTCCTCTACCATCATCATCAGCACACACTCCTGCTCTGTACACACACACTCCTCTACCATCATCATCATCACACTCCTGCTCTGAACACACACACTCTGCTACCATTATCATCACACACTCCTGCTCTGTACACACACACTCCTCTACCATCATCATCACACACTCCTGCTCTGTCCACACACACTCCTCTACCATCATCATCATCATCAAACACTCCTGCTCTGTACACACAGACTCCTCTACCATCATCATCACACACTCCTGCTCTGTACACACACACACTCCTCTACCATCATCATCACACACTCCTGCTCTGTACACACACACTCCTCTACCATCATCATCATCATCACACACTCCTGCTCTGTACACACACACTCCTCTACCATCATCATCACACACTCCTGCTCTGTACACACACACTCCTCTACCATCATCATCATCATCATCACAGACTCCTGCTCTGTACACACACACTCCTCTACCATCATCATCACACACACCTGCTCTGGACACACACACTCCTCTCCCATCATCACTAACTCATGCTCTGCACACACACACTCCTCTACCATCATCATCACACACTCCTGCTCTGTACACACACACTCCTCTCCCATCATCATCATCACACACTCCTGCTCTGTACACACCCACTCCTCTACCATCATCATCATCACACACTCCTGCTCTGTACACACACACTCCTCTCCCATCATCATCATCACACACTCCTGCTCTGTACACACACACTCCTCTACCATCATTATCACACACTCCTGCCCTGTACACACACCCTCCTCTACCATCATCATCACACACTCCTGCTCTGTACACACACACTCCTCTACCATCATCATCACACACTCCTGCTCTGTACACACACACTCCTCTACCAGCATCATCACCACCACACACTCCTGCTCTGTACTCCCACGCTCCTCTACCATCATCATCACACACTCCTGCTCTGTACACACACACTCCTCTACCATCATCATCACACACTCCTGCTCTGTACACACACACTCCTCTACCATCATCATCATCATCACACACTCCTGCTCTGTACACACACACTCCTCTACCATCATCATCACACACTCCTGCTCTGTACATACCCACTCCTCTACCATCATCATCACACACTCCTGCTCTGTACACACACACTCCTCTACCATCATCACCATCCCAAACTCCTGCTCTGTACACACACACTCCTCTACCATCATCATCATCACACTCCTGCTCTGAACACACACACTCTGCTACCATTATCATCACACACTCCTGCTCTGTACACACACACTCCTCTACCATCATCATCACACACTCCTGCTCTGTACACACACACACTCCTCTACCATCATCATCACACACTCCTGTTCTGTCCACACACACTCCTCTACCATCATCATCATCATCACACACTCCTGCTCTGTACACACACACTCCTCTACCATCATCATCACACACTCCTGCTCTGTACACACACACTCCTCTACCATCATCATCATCATCATCACAGACTCCTGCTCTGTACACACACACTCCTCTACCATCATCAACACACACACCTGCTCTGTACACACACACTCCTCTCCCCACATCCCACGCCCATGCTCTGCCCACACACACTCCTCTACCATCATCATCACACACTCCTGCTCTGTACACACACACTCCTCTCCCATCATCATCATCACACACTCCTGCTCTGTACACACACACTCCTCTACCATCATCATCATCACACACTCCTGCTCTGTACACACACACTCCTCTCCCATCATCATCACACATTCCTGCTCTGTACACACACACTCCTCTACCATCATCATCATCCTCACACACTCCTGTTCTATACACAAACACTCCTCTACCATCATCATCACACTCCTGCGCTGTACACACACACTCCTCTATCATCATCATCACACACTCCTGCTCTGTACACACACACTCCTCTACCATCATCATCATCATCACCACACTCCTGTTCTATACACACACACTCCTCGACCATCATCATCACACACTCCTGCTCTGTACACACACACTCCACTAGCACCATCATCATCACACACTCCTGCTCTGTACACACACACTCCTCTACCATCATCATCACACACTCCTGCTCTGTACACACACACTCCTCTACCATCATCATCATCACACACTCCTGGTCTGTACACACACACTCCTCTACCATCATCATCACACACTCCTGCTCTGTACACACACACTCCTCTACCTTCATCACACACTCCTGCTCTGTACACAAACACTCCTCTACCATCATCATCACACACTCCTGCTCTGTACACACACACTCATCTACCATCATCATCATCACACACTCCTGCTCTGTGCACATACACTCCTCTACCATCATCACACACTCCTGCTCTGTACACACACACTCCTCTACCATCATCATCACACACTCCTGCTCTGTACACACACACTCCTCTGCCATCATCATCACACAATCCTGCTCTGTACACAAACACACTATTCTACCATCATCATCACACACTCCTGCTCTGTACACACACATTCCTCGACCACCATCCTCACACACTCCTGCTCTGTACACACACACTCCTCTACCATCATCATCACACACTCCTGCTCTGTACACACACACTCCTCTACCATCATTATCATCACACACACTCCTGCTCTGTACACACACACTCCTCTACCATCAACATCACACACTCCTGCTCTGTACACACACACACACTCCTCTACCATCATCATCATCATCACACACTCCTACTCTGTACACACACACTCATCTATCATCATCATCACACACTCCTGCTCTGTACGCACACACTCCTCTACCATCATCATCACACACTCGCGCTCTGTACACACACACTCCTCTACCATCATCATCACACATTCTGCTCTGTACACACACACTCCTCTACCATCATCATCACACACTCCTGCTCTGTACACACACACTCCTCTACCATCATCATCATCACACACTCCTGCTCTGTACACACACGCTACTCTACCATCATCATCACACACTCCTGCTGTTTAAACACACACTCCTCTACCATCATCATCACACACTCCTGCTCTGGACACACACACTCCTCTACCATCATCATCATCACACACTCCTGCTCTGTACACACACACTCCTCTACCATCATCATCACACACTCCTGCTCTGAACACACACACTCCTCTACCATCATCATCACACACTCCTGCTCTGTACACACACACTCCTTTACCATCATCATCATCATCACACACTCCTGCTCTGTACACACACACTCCTCTACCATCATCATCATCATCACACACTCCTGCTCTATACACACACACTCCTCTACCATCATCATCAGCACACACTCCTGCTCTGTACACACACACTCCTCTAACATCACCATCCAACACTCCTGCTCTGTACACACACACTCCTCTACCATCATTATCATCATCACACACTCCTGCTCTGTACACACACACTCCTCTACCATCATCATCATCACACTCCTGCTCTGTACACACACACCCCTCTACCATCATCATCACACACTCCTGCTCTGTACACACACACTCCTCTACCATCATCATCACACACTCCTGTTCTGTACACACACACTCCACTATCATCATCATCATCACACACTCCTGCTCTGTACACACACACACTCCTCAACCATCATCATCACACACTCCTGCTCTGTACACACACACTCCTCTACCATCATTATCATCATCACACACTCCTGCTCTGTACACACACACTCCTCTACCATCATCATCACACACTCCTGCTCTGAACACACACACTCCTCTACCATCATCATCACACACTCCTGCTCTGTACACACACTCCTCTATCATCATCATCACACACTCCTGCTCTGTACACAAACACTCCTCTACCATCATTATCATCACACACACTCCTGCTCTGTTCACACACACTCCTCTACCATCAACATCACACAGTCCTGCTCTGTACACACACACACTCTCCTCCACCATCATCATCAACATCACACACTCCTGATCTGTACACACACACTCATCTATCATCATCATCACACACTCCTGCTCTGTACACACACACTCCTCTACCATCATCATCATCATCACACACTCCTGCTCTGTACACAAACACACTATTCTACCATCATCATCACACACTCCTGCTCTGTACACACACATTCCTCGACCATCATCATCACACACTCCTGCTCTGTACACACACACTCCTCTACCATCATCATCACACACTCCTGCTCTGTACACACACACTCCTCTACCATCATTATCATCACACACACTCCTGCTCTGTACACACACACTCCTCTACCATCAACATCACACACTCCTGCTCTGTACACACACACACACTCCTCTACCATCATCATCATCATCACACACTCCTGCTCTGTACACACACACTCCTTTTCCATCATCATCATCACACACTCCTGCTCTGTACACACACACTCCTCTACCATCATCATCGTCATCACACACTCCTGCTCTGTACACACACACTCCTCTACCATCATCATCAGCACACACTCCTGCTCTGTACACACACACTCCTTTACCATCATCATCATCACACACTCCTGCTCTGTACACACACACTCCTCTACCATCATCATCAGCACACACTCCTGCTCTGTACACACACACTCCTCTAACATCACCATCCAACACTCCTGCTCTGTACACACACACTCCTCTACCATCATCATCATCACACTTCTGCTCTGTACACACACACTCCTCTACCATCATCATCATCACACTTCTGCTCTGTACACACACACTCCTCTACCATCATCATCACACACTCCTGCTCTGTACACACACACTCCTCCACCATCATCATCACACACTCCTGTTCTGTACACACACACTCCACTATCATCATCATCATCACACACTCCTGCTCTGTACACACACACACTCCTCAACCATCATCATCACACACTCCTGCTCTGTACACACACACTCCTCTACCATCATTATCATCATCACACACTCCTGCTCTGTACACACACACTCCTCTACCATCATCATCACACACTCCTGCTCTGTACACACACTCCTCTACCATCATCATCACACACTCCTGCTCTGTACACAAACACTCCTCTACCATCATTATCATCACACACACTCCTGCTCTGTACACACACACTCCTCTACCATCAACATCACACACTCCTGCTCTGTACACACACACACACTTCTCTACCATCATCATCATCATCACACACTCCTGCTCTGTACACACACACTCATCTATCATCATCATCACACACTCCTGCTCTGTACACACACACTCCTCTACCATCATCATCATCATCACACACTCCTGCTCTGTACACAAACACACTATTCTACCATCATCATCACACACTCCTGCTCTGTACACACACATTCCTCGACCATCATCATCACACACTCCTGCTCTGTACACACACACTCCTCTACCATCATCATCACACACTCCTGCTCTGTACACACACACTCCTCTACCATCATTATCATCACACACACTCCTCCTCTGTCCACACACACTCCTCTACCATCAACATCACACACTCCTGCTCTGTACACACACACACACTCCTCTACCATTATCATCATCATCACACACTCCTGCTCTGTACACACACACTCCTTTTCCATCATCATCATCACACACTCCTGCTCTGTACACACACACTCCTCTACCTTCATCATCACACACTCCTGCTCTGTACACACACACTCATCTATCATCATCATCACACACTCCTGCTCTGTACACACACACTCCTCTACCATCATCATCATCACACACTCGTGCTCTGTACACACACACTCCTGCTCTGTACACACACACTCTTCTACCATCATCATCACACACTCCTGCTCTGTACACACACACTCATCTATCATCATCATCACACACTCCTGCTCTGTACACACACACTCCTCTTCTATTATCATCACACTCTTGCGCTCTGTACACACTCACTCCTCTACCATCATCATCCCACATTCTGCTCTCTACACACACCCTCCTCTACCATCATCATCACACACTCCTGCTCTGTACACACACACTCCTCTACCATCATCATCATCACACACTCCTGCTCTGTGCACACCCGCTCCTCTACCATCATCATCACACACTCCTGCTCTTTACACACACACTCCTCTACCATCATCATCACACACTCCTGCTCTGGACACACACACTCCTCTACCATCATCACCATCATCACACACTCCTGCTCTGTACACACACACTCCTCTACCATCATCACCATCATCACACACTCCTGCTCTGTACACACACACTCCTCTACCATCATCATCAGCACACACTCCTGCTCTGTACACACACACTCCTCTACCATCACCATCCCACACTCCTGCTCTGTACACACACACTCCTCTACCATCATCATCATCACACTCCTGCTCTGTACACACACACTCCTCTACCATCATCATCACACACTCCTGCTCTGTACACACACACTCCTCTACCATCATCATCACACACTCCTGCTCTGTACACACACACTCCTCTATCATCATCATCATCACACACTCCTGCTCTGTACACACACACACTCCTCAACCATCATCATCACACACTCCTGCTCTGTACACACACACTCCTCTACCATCATTATCATCATCACACACTCTTGCTCTGTACACACCCACTCCTCTACCATCATCATCACACACTCCTGCTCTGTACACACACACTCCTCTCCCATCATCATCATCACACACTCCTGCTCTGTACACACACACTCCTCAACCATCATCATCATCACACACTCCTGCTCGGTACACACACACTCCTCTACCATCATCATCACACACTCCTGCTCTGTACACACACACTCATCTAACATCATCATCATCACACACTCCTGCTCTGTACACACACACTCTTCTACCATCATCATCACACACTCCTGCTGTGTACACACACACTCCTCAACCATCATCATCATCACACACTCCTGCTCTGTACACACACACTCCTCTACCATCATCATCACACACTCCTGCTCTGTACACACACACTCCTCTACCATCATCATCATCATCTCACACTCCTGCTCTGTACACACACACTCCTCTACCATAATCATCACACACTCCTGCTCTGTACACACACACTCCTCTACCATCATCATCATCACACTCCTGCTCTGTACACACACACTCCTCTACCATCATCATCACACACTCCTGCTCTGTCCACACACACTCCTCTTCCATCATCATCATCACACACTCCTGTTCTGTACACACACACTCCTCTACCATCATCATCACACACTCCTGCTCTGTACACACACACTCCTCTACCATCATCATCACACACTCCTGCTCTGTACACACACACTCCTCTACCATCATCATCACCCACTCCTGTTCTGTACACACACACACTCCTCTACCATCATCATCATCACACACTCCTGTTCTGTACACACACACTCCTCTACCATCATCATCACACACTCCTGCTCTGTACACACACACTTCTCTACCATCATCATCACACACTCCTGTTCTGTACACACACACTCCTCTACCATCATCATCATCACACACTCCTGCTCTGTACACACACACTCCTCTATCATCATCATCACAGACTCCTGCTCTGTACACACACACTCCTCTACCATCATCATCACACACTCCTCTATCATCATCATCACACACTCCTGCTCTGTACACACACACTCCTCTACCATCATCATCACACACTCCTGCTCTGTACACACACACTCCTCTTCCATCATCATCATCCTCACACACTCCTGTTCTATACACACACACTCCTCTACCATCATAATCACACACTCCTGCTCTGTACACACACACTCCTCTACCATCATCATCACACACTCCTGCTCTGTACACACACACTCCTCTACCATCATCATCACACACTCCTGCTCTGTACACACACACTCCTCTACCATCATCATCACACACTCCTGTTCTGTACACACACACTCCTCTACCATCATCATCATCACACACTCCTGTTCTGTACACACACACACTCCTCTACCATCATCATCACACACTCCTGCTCTGTACACACACACTCCTCTACCATCATCATCATCACACACTCCTGTTCTGTACACACACACTCCTCTACCATCATCATCACACACTCCTGTTCTGTACACACACACTCCTCTACCATCATCATCACACACTCCTGTTCTGTACTGTTACGACCCACAACAGGATCGCAACATAAAGGCAACGTAAGATCTAGGGGATTTATTTAACAAACAGTTCTTTACTTAGACCAATTAGAAAAATACAAATAAAAAGATACAAAAACAAAATGGTAGAGCAGGGCAAAAATTAAGCAGGATGCCAAAAATATGTGGTGGCCTGGCACTAGCAAAGCTCTCCCCCGATAGTCAGGGCAAAGCTGGTTTTAAGGAGCTGACTCCGCCCACGTCCAGTCAGGCCTCACCTGTAAGAAATCAGGAGAGACGGGCAAACATGCTGCAGGCAGCCAGTCAAACAACCACCAGCAGGGTCATAACATGTACACACACACACTCCTCTACAGACAGGCATACTGAGTGAGTGTGTGTGTGCCTCTGAGAGAGAGACAGTTAAATTGGATGAGTGTGTATGTATGAGTGTGAATGTGTATGAATTTGGGGACTTGTGTGTAAGTTTGTATGTGTGTGTGGTTACACAGTGTATATGAAATTGCCATTGAGAGTGTGTAATATACGTGTGCATATATGTGTGTGTGTGTGTGTGTGTGTGTGTGTGTGTATTTCTACTCCAGTGTACAGAGGGACACTGAGGAGTTATACACTGTAAACCCAGCACAGAGGGGTGTGTGTTGGGTGAAGTGTGTGTGGACTGTGTGCAGGAGGGTCAGTAAGTCAGAGTTAGAGATGCTGTAGAAGGACAGAGTGCCGGCCGGACGGTCCACACACACACCGACCCTGTACACACACACTCCTCTCTCACCATCATCACACACTCCTGCTCTGTACACACACTCACTTCTCCCATCATCATCATCACGCACTCCCCTACAGATAGGCATAATGAGTGTGTGTGTGTGTGTGTGTGTGTGTGTGCGCCTCTGAGAGAGAGACAGTGAAATTGGACATGAGTGTGTGTGTATGAGTGTGAATGTGAATGAATTTGGGGACATGTGTGTAAGTTTGTATGAGTGTGTGGTTACACTGTGGATATGAAATTGCCAATGGGAGTGTGTAAAATGTGTGTGTGCGTGTGTGTGTGTATTTTTCTACTTTAGTGTACAGAGGGACACTGAGGAGTCACACACTGCAAACCCAGCACAGAGGGGTGTGTGTTGGGTGAAGTGTGTGTGGACTGTGTGCAGGAGGGTCAGTGTGTCAGAGTCAGAGACGCTGTAGAAGGACAGAGTGCCGGCCGGACGGTCCACACACACACCGACCCTGTACACACACACTCCTCCATCACCATCATCACACACTCCTGCGCTGCGGTAGGGGGAGGGGGGGGCAGTTAAGTCTGTTGGGTTATTATTGTGACAGATGGAGTAACTGTCCTCAAAGCACCTCAGACTCCAGGAGAGTTTATTCCATCCAAACCCACAGTCCCCCCCCCCTCCTCTCCTGCTGATTCCTTTATCTGTCACTGCTATATCAACCTCTCCCCTCTTACACACACTCCACTCAGCCTCCCAGTAACAGCGCTCACACACACTCTCTCTGCACAGAACCTGCTGCACAGACTCAAATCTCTCTGGATGATCAGGATACGGCTCCTCTCTCCTCGGTGTGTCTGTCGCCCTCCTGTTCCCCTCAGACAGAGACAGGTCTCTGTACGCTGTGTTTGGATCCAGTGTGAGGTTACAGCCGTCTGCACACCAGAGACATGAGTGAGATTAATTATCATTATTATTATGTGTGTGTGTGTGTGTGTGTGTCTGTCGCCCTCCTGTTCCCCTCAGACAGAGACAGGCCTCTGTGCGCTGTGTTTGGATCCAGTGCGAGGTTACAGCCGTCTGCACACCAGAGACATGAGTGAGATTAATTATCATTATTATTATGTGTGTGTGTGTGTGTGTGTGTGTCGCCCTCCTGTTCCCCTCAGACAGAGACAGGTCTCTGTGCGCTGTGTTTGGATCCAGTGTGAGGTTACAGCCGTCTGCACACCAGAGACATGAGTGAGATTAATTATCATCATTATTATGTGTGTGTGTGTGTGTGTGTGTGTCGCCCTCCTGTTCCCCTCAGACAGAGACAGGTCTCTGTTCGCTGTGTTTGGATCCAGTGTGAGGTTACAGCCATCTGCTCTCCAGAAATGCAGTGAATGAATTGAGGGAGAAAGCACGCAGGGCCTTCTATGCCATAAAGCAAAGAATTTCCGTTGAAATCCCAATTAAAATTTGGCTCAAAATCTTCAAAGCAATAATTGAACCAATCGCTCTTTACGGCAGTGAGGTGTGGGGTCCTCTCTGCAGTCAAGAATTCGGCACATGGGATAAACATCCAATCGAAACGCTGCATGCAGAATTCTGTAAATACATTTTAAAAGTAAACAGACACACAACAAACAATGCATGCAGGGCAGAATTAGGCCAATACCCATTACTTATAAATATACAAAAACGGGTGATCAAATTTTGGGAACATTTAAAACAAAGTGACCCCCACTCACATCAATACAAAGCCCAGCAATACCAAGAGTTGAGCAAAAAAAACAATCCCCTCACTCAGCTGATCCTGAGCCTTAGTTCACTCACACACACTAACACCTCACCAGCTCAGGATCAGAACAAAAATACACATCTAATTAGAATCAAGCAAATTTCAGCTAAAATGAAACAGAATTATACATCTTATTGGGAATCACAAACCAAATCACAAAGTAAAATGAAGTGTTATCTGGCCCTAAAAAGACAGTACACAGGAGCAGACCACCTCACCACCGTCCGAGACAAAAAACTGAGGACCACCTTGACGAAGTACAGACTCAGTGAGCACCGGCTGGCCGTAGAGACCGGCAGGCACAAGAAATCATGGCTGCCAGAGGAACAGAGATTGTGCCAACAATGCACAAACAGCCAAACAGAAACAGAGGGACACTTTCCGACAGAATGTACTCAATTCAAACAAATTCGTAAAAAATTCTACCCCAAAATTATCCAGAAATGCCCCAAATTCAAATATACAAGTAATAGTGAAAAACTGCCCTTTTTATTGGGGGAAAATGAAGACTGCTGCATCTTAGCAGCACAATTTGTCTCCCTCTGTCACAGTCTGCGGAACAGTGAGTGACCCTGTGCTGTGCACGCCCCCCCACCGCCACACACACACACATGCACATGCACACACACACACACACACACACAAAATGTACACATGTGGACAAACACACACATAATCTACCCCTACACTACTTACTAATTCTTCCCAACACCAACCGGTTGCTGCACACACACACACACACACACACACGCACACACACGGACATACGCAGACAAACAAACGCACACACACACACACCTCTTCTTGCTTCACAGAAGCACAATTATTGTTATTACTATTACTACAACTTTTTTTTGTTTTAATATATAGAATTTTAATAAGAATTAAAGCTGCAAGCAGCGTTGAAAGGGCCCTCGCACCCCTCGTGCACAGTGGGGTGGCAGCAAGACCTTGATGGGTGCAGTTGTCCATTAACAGCCATTGGACACTGCTAGCCTGTGTACAATGTGTTTTCCTGATGGGATTGCAAAAATCTTCTGGATGGCGCTATGATACCATTTTGTTATGCCTGTGCGCAAAATCTACAACATAGTTATTGGAATACCGGGCATCATGTGTGTGTTGATTTTCGTAAATTTTTAAGCACGCTTCGAGCCATAAAAAAGCAATTGTTTAAAGAATCTGACTGGGGGCGCTATAGAGCCATTATGCCACATTTCGTCCCAGTTGATGTATCAAATTCAAGGCAATAAGACAATGATAATTTTTGCCACGTTTTTGCAAGTTTTGGACCATTCTAAGGCCTTAATACGTGTATTCGTAAAATTTGGAAAAACGCAGGAAATAGCTCATAGCTCACTTCCTGTTTGGCCAAAAAATTTCAAAAAATTAAGCATTGCCCGGAATGACTAATGCAATGATGACACCAAATTTTATGAACATTCAAGCACTTTTATCTTAACATGGTAGTATCTAGAGGGCGCTGTGGAGCTACATGGCCATTTCCGATCTAATATTAGCATATATTTATACTTGGGAAGACAAGTTTATCAAGTTTGGAAAGTTTTAGACTAATCCCACAAAGTATGTGGGAGTTATACCAACTTCCTGTTTCATGGCGGGACGCCGAAATTCGCCGCAATGCCACGGATACATCGTTCGATATATCCAAAAAAGCTTCGCAATTTAATATCAGCAAGGTCTTAAGATATTATTCGCCAAATTTTGAGTTGATTGGATAAAGTCTCTAGGAGGAGTTCGTTAAAGTACGACACCTGCGAATGGCGAAAAATCTAAAAAAGTTGAAATTTCAATTAAAAATGGCAAACTTCCTGTTGGGTCTACGTCATGGCTCCAAGAGACTTTTTTTTAGGTCTCAGGATATTCCACTTGTTCACAGAAGTTCATACATGCTGATCAACCACGATGCAAGGGCTGCTTATTTGAAATTTTCCAGGGGGCGCTATAATGCCATTTTTGCCACGCCTATATAAAAATTTTTTATTATTGTAATAGGAATGATAGGCTTTAGAGTTGTACAAAATTTTGTGAGTTTTTGAGCATGCTGAGACCCTCAAAAGGGCAATTCTTTTAAAAATCTGATTGGGGGCGCTATAGAGCCATTATGTCACATTTACTGCCAAATTCTGTCTCAAATTGAAGACAATCAGACAAATAAAATTTTTGCAAAGTTTTGCAAGTTTTTGAGTATGGTAATACCTCCAAACCTGTGTTCGTAATATTTGGAATAACGCAGGAAATGGCTCATAGCTCACTTCCTGTTTGGTTAAAAAATTTCAAAAAAATAATTACAGCCCAAAAAATCACATGCAATTGTCACGCCAAATTTCATGAACATTCAAGCACTTTTATCTCAACATGGCCGTGTCAAGAGGGCGCTGTAGAGCCACCTGACCACACCCAATCTAATATCAACATATAGGTATACTTGGAAGTAGACTCTTATTAAGCCTGTGAAGTTTCGCGCAAATCTCACAAAGCATGTGCGCGTAAAACCAACTTCCTGTTTCATGGCGGAACATCGAAATTCGCCGCGACGCCACGGATACAAAGTTCGATGAATCCAAAAAAGCTTCGCAATTTAACATCGACCAGGTCTTAAAAAGTCATATGCGAAATTGTAAGTTGATCGGATAAAATCTCTAGGAGGAGTTCGTTAAAGTACGACGCCTGTGAATGGCAAAAAATAAAAAAAAATTGCAAATTCAATTAAAAATGGCGGACTTCCTGTTGAGTCTAGGTCATGGCACCAAGAGACTTTTTTTTAGGTCTTGGCATAGTACACATGTCCACCGAATTTTGTACATGCAGGTTAAACACACTGCGAGGGCTGCTTCATTGAAATTTTCTAGGTGGCGCTGTAATGCAATTTTGCCATATCCATCCGTAAACCCCACTTTCTAGTAAAAAGTATGACCAGCTTAATATGATTGCAAAGTTTCGTGAGTTTTCGAGCATGCTGATGCCCTCAAAAATGCAATTATGTATTAGGGGGCGCTATAGAGCCACCATAACACACCTAGTGCCAAATGAGATATTGAATCAAAGAACTTCATATTTTCAATCTATGAGCCAAGTTAGGTGTGTTTTCGAGAATGATAAGACCCTCAGAAATGTGTTCGTAAAATCTGAAAAAACGCAGGAAATGGCTCATAGCTCACTTCCTGTGAGGCAAAAAAATTTCAAAAAAATTGACAAAAAAAAATATGATGACTCCTATGACCCTATCGAATTTCGTGAGAATCCGAGCAAGTGCGTTCCAAAATGGCAGCGTGTTTGGTGGCGCTATAGAGCCACTGGGGCATGTCCAAGCACAAAAATAATAATACTTTGCAATTTTCACCACGACTGACGTGTGGGCAAATTTTTGTGAGTTTTCGTGCATGGCAAAGCCCTCAAAAATGCGTTCTCGTAGCAGAATAAAAAGAAGAAGAAGAAGAAGAAGAAGAATAATAAAAATCCCATCAAAAACAATAGGTTCCTGGCACCGGTCGGTGCTCGGGCCCTAAAAATACCATCAAAAACAATAGGTTCCTGGCACCGGTCGGTGCTCGGGCCCTAATAATTCTGCATAATTATATATTGTGTTATCGTTTTATGATTGCTTTGGCAACACAAATGTAAAACTTTGTCATGCCAATAAAGCATTTTGAATTTGAATTTGAATTTGAGAGGGAGAGAGAGAGAGAGAGAGAGGGAGGGAGGGAGAGGGAGAGAGAGAGAGAGAGAGAGAGAGAGAGAGAGAGGGAGGGAGGGAGAGAGAGAGAGAATCAACACCTACACCAAAAGAAAGGTCATGATCCAAGGAAGTGAAGCCAACCTGGAGTCCTTTGAGGAAGCATTCTCCCTGTTAAAAGCTGAGGTTGACACCAAGAGAATCAATGTGGCCTCCGACAGTGAAAATGATGAGCGCCCAGCAGAGAACCCCACCACCTTGTCCATCTCTGCCCCTCCTACGCCCACCAGCTCCACCAACCAGCTGAAGGAAAGTATGGCCCTACTGGAGCTGACCCAGGCCAGGCTGTCTGACCCTCCAGACAACACCCTGCAGCAGCTTAAAGAGGAGCTCAGGCAGCTCAAGAGAGACAACCAGGCCTTGGCATCTGACCTGAGAAGAAGTCTGGAAGCTCTCAAACAGGAGAACAGTGAGCTCCGTGCTCAGTTAGCCAAAGCGAATGATGATGCTGAGAAGAGAGAAAAGAGCCTCACCAGACAAATCCAACACCTGGCAGACCAACTCTCATCAGCCCCCAAAATCACAAGTGCAGAGACACAGGCTCCCCCTGCCAGCGCCCCAAACCTCTGCCTTGTCTCTGACCCACCCTCTCTGCTCTGCACCCAGCCAAACAGCTCCCCGACACCCCCTGATACATCCACACAGCCAGCTACCAACAGCCAGCTCTACCCATCCCAGCCTCTCTCCGCCCAGCCTGAAGAACAAGCCCCACAAGTGATCCTGCTGACTGACTCAAACGGGAAATTCCTGGACACAAGCAAACTATTCCCTGGAAAGAAAGTGCTGTCCAAACGCTGCAGCTCCACAGCTCAGGCCATGAAGCTGCTGAAGAAGGAGACCCTCAGAAGCCCTCAGTGCCTCGTGATCCACACAGGCACAAATGACCTGCACAGACTCCGTAAGGACACCGCGGAGGCAGTGAGGAAGATGGCGGAACAGGCCAGTAGGGAGTTCCCTGACACCCGCATTGTGGTCTCCACGTTATTACCCAGAACAGACACCCCTCCTCATGTCATTCATGACATTAATATGGAGATCAGAAGAGGATGTGCCACCTTACCAAATGTCCACCTGGCCCTCCACCCAACCATTGGCACCTGGGACCTCAATGATGGACTCCACCTCCACAGAGAGAGGGTGAGGATATTTGCAAAATCCCTCAAAGACACAGCCCTGGGACGCAGTCCTTCCAACCCCTCTGTTATTAGGAGCTCCAGAGACTACCCCAGACCTCCTCCTCCCCATCGTCACCCCAGGATCATCCCTCCTGCAGTGAGGAGACACAACAGCTCAGCCTTGTCCTCTCACTCCCCACGCTCCCCCCACCTCATCACTGTGCAGCGCAACCAGAGGAGGCCACCTCCCCCTGACCCAGCCCCTGCCCACCAACCGCATTTACAGCATCAGCAGAGGAGCTACGCAGCAGCACCTGCCCCCGGCCCTCCTCCACACCCACAGCAGAGGAGCTACGCAGCAGCACCTGCCCCCGGCCCTCCTCCACACCCACAGCAGAGGAGCTACGCAGCAGCACCTGCCCCCGGCCCTCCTCCACACCCACAGCAGATGAGCTACGCAGCAGCACCTGCCCCCGGCCCTCCTCCACACCCACAGCAGAGGAGCTACGCAGCAGCACCTGCCCCCGGCCCTCCCCCACACCCACAGCAGAGGAGCTACACAGCAGCACCTGCCCCCGGCCCTCCTCCACACCCACAGCAGAGGAGCTACGCAGCAGCACCTGCCCCCGGCCCCCCCCCCCCCCCACCGCAGAGGAGCTACGCAGCAGCACCCGCCCCCGGCCCTCCCCCCCACCCACAGCAGAGGAGCTACACAGCAGCACCTGCCCCCGGCCCTCCCCCACACCCACAGCAGAGGAGCTACACAGCAGCACCTGCCCCCGGCCCTCCTCCACACCCACAGCAGAGGAGCTACGCAGCAGCACCTGCCCCCGGCCCTCCTCCACACCCACAGCAGAGGAGCTACGCAGCAGCACCTGCCCCCGGCCCTCCTCCACACCCACAGCAGATGAGCTACGCAGCAGCACCTGCCCCCGGCCCTCCCCCACACCCACAGCAGAGGAGCTACGCAGCAGCACCTGCCCCCGGCCCTCCTCCTCACCCACAGCAGATGAGCTACGCAGCAGCACCTGCCCCCGGCCCTCCTCCACACCCACAGCAGAGGAGCTACACAGCAGCACCTGCCCCCGGCCCTCCTCCTCACCCACAGCAGATGAGCTACGCAGCAGCACCTGCCCCCGGCCCTCCTCCACACCCACAGCAGAGGAGCTACGCAGCAGCACCTGCCCCCGGCCCTTCTCCTCACCCACAGCAGAGGAGCTACACAGCAGCACCTGCCCCCGGCCCTCCTCCACACCCACAGCAGATGAGCTACGCAGCAGCACCTGCCCCCGGCCCTCCTCCACACCCACAGCAGAGGAGCTACGCAGCAGCACCTGCCCCCGGCCCTCCTCCTCACCCATAGCAGAGGAGCTACGCAGCAGTTGCAGCTCAGCCCACAGTCACAGCCCCTTGCTCCACTACCTCTGAGCTGGGAGACATCAGAGAGATGCTGCACACCCTGTGCACAAGGCTTCTGCTCAGCTAAGACATAGCATTAAAGTAACAGAACAGCAAGAAAATGTATTGTATCATTTGGATCACATTAATAGCAATAATAGTAAACAATACAGTTGTAATATTAGTGAAAATAGTTCATACCTCTTGAAAACTTCATACCAAATTATTATTCAATACCATAAAAATATAGATAGTTGTAGGTGTTTTCATATTGGTCTCACTATACAGGTCCATTTTGACTGTTGTAAATGCGTTCATTTCATATAAGCTGCTGGAATATTCAGGATCTCCACTCCTCAACCTTTGAGCTGAAGAGTGAAAACCCAGAATTCTTGAAATCTGTGAAAGATATTGATATAATAGTGTTAACAGAAACATGGTGTCACAATAATCAACTCACTCACTGTCCTCCAGGATATAATGAAGTCATGGGGCCCTCGATAAAATTAAAAAACATCCGCAAGGGAAGAATATCGGGAGGGATCTTGGTGTGGTATAAAGGAAATCTTTGCCATAAGATCTCACCAGTAAAACAGGGTAAATCACATATTTGGTTAAGATTAGACCAAACCTTGGGCATTACTGATAGAGATCTTTATCTCTGTGCTATTTATATACCCCCAGTAGATTCTCCTTATTTCGAGGAAGACATTTTTGAAACCCTACATTCAGAAATTGCTTATTTCCAGGCTCAAGGAAACATACTCTTGACTGGAGACCTGAATGGATGAACAGGAATTGAACCTGATATCATCGACCCACAAGGCAACAGCCATGTGTTTAGTCAATCTGCCCCATTCACCACACCAACTATCACACGTCGGAGCAACCTTGACTCTCAAATAAACCAAAGTGGCAGGGAGGTAGTGCATCTCTGTCGGGCCTTAGGCCTGTACATAGTAAATGGTAGGTTCAGAGGGGACTCTTTAGGGAGATTCACGTTCTCCTCAGCCCTTGGGTCTAGTGTTGTGGACTATGCAATCACTGACATGGACCCCGCCACTGTCAGTGCATTCACTGTCAGACAGCAATCCCCCCTCTCAGACCACAACCAAATAAACCTGTTCCTTAAACTTTCAGGTCACATAAGTGACACTAAAAGGGAACCCAATGAACTGTACAGATTAAATCCTGGTTATAGATAGGACCCAGACAGTGGAGGCAAATTCTTCATGGCCTTGAACTCACTTGATCTAATGAATGATATAACAATATATAACAATAATCAATATACCCCTACCAGAAATGGTGTAAACAAGGCCATAGAGGATATTAATATGCTATTTAAAAAGGCAGCCATTAAAGCTGACCTTAAACAAAAAAGGAAGCCTGTTAAAAGGCAAAACACGGAAAAATGGTTTGATCAAGAGTGCAGGACGATCAGAAAAGACCTGAGAAAAATATCAAATGAAAAACATCGGGAACCAAACAACCCAGCCCTGCGCATTAGGTATAACCAAATTTTAAGCAAATACAAACGCACAATTAGAAACAAAAAGCAAAATTATACACACAAGAAACTTGAAGATATTGAGAATGCCATAAATCAAAATCAGTTCTGGAATGTGTGGAACAAATTCGACACAAAGCAGCCACAAGCACTTCCTGTCCAAAACGGTGACATCTGGAGAGCACATTTTGAAAATCTTTACAAAGACATACCAATTAATCAAATTAACTCAGATCAATGCAACATGAAAGAAAAACTCCAAACATTAGAGGAAACAATTAAAGACAACCAAAACCCCCTCGATTTCCCAATTACTTGGGCAGAACTGATCACACAAACAAACACTCTCCAGCCAAGGAAAGCTTGTGGTCCAGACAGCATTAAAAACGAAATGCTTAAATGCAACACCCCACATATGCAAGGTGCAGTGTTAAAATTGTTCAACATCGTGCTACAGTCAGGACATTTTCCTGGTGCAAAGGACTGATTTCCCCAATCCATAAGAGTGGGGACAAATCAGACCCCAACAACTACCGTGGCATCTGTGTCAGCAGCTGCTTAGGTAAATTATTCTGTAAGATTGTCAACAAAAGAATTCTAGATTTCTTAGAGCAACACTCTATTTTGAGTAAAAACCAAATTGGTTTCCTCCCAAAACACCGCACCACTGACCATGTATATACCCTTCACACTTTAATTCAGAAACATTTACACCAAACAAATAATGGTAAGATATTCACTTGCTTCATTGATTTCAAGAAAGCTTTCGACTCCATCTGGCATGAGGGGCTCTATTACGGACTCCTACACTGTGGTATAGGTGGCAAAATATATGATCTGGTTAAATCAATGTACTTAAAAGTATAGGTGTGCTGTTAAAATTGGAAACAAACGAACCAAATTCTTCACTCAGGGAAGAGGCGTCCGTCAGGGCTGCAATTTGAGTCCAACTCTGTTCAATATCTACATAAATGAACTTGCTGTTCAGTTGGACCAGTGTGCTGCCCCTGGCCTCCCCCTCCTGGATTGAGAGGTGAAGAGTCTGTTTTACGCCGATGACCTCGTCCTGCTGTCTCCTACTGAACAAGGACTACAGCAACAGCTGGAAATAGTGGGAAAATATTGTCAAAACTGGGCCCTAGCAGTAAATATGAAGAAAACTAATATTATGGTTTTTCAAAAACGCCCCAGATGCCAAGAAAATAAACACAAGTTCACCATGAATAACCAGATCACCAGAACATAGTATGAGTTATACATACCTTGGTCTAACCATAACAGCATCTGGAAGTTTCAACATGGCAGTGAATGCACTAAAAGAAAAAGCCCGTAGAGCTCTAAATGCAATTAAAAGAAAATTTTATAATTTCCAAATTCCTGTAAAAATTTGGCTTAAAATATTTGACAGTGTCATCCAGCCCATTGCACTATATGGTAGTGAAGTTTGGGGTCACACAGTCATCATAGCTTTACCCACTGGGACAAACACCCAACTGAATCTCTACACGCAGAAATCTGTAGATACATTTTACACGTAGACAGAAAAACACCAACGAACACATGTAGAGCAGAATTAGGCAGATACCCGCTAATAATTAACATCCAAAAGAGAGCACTTCAATTCTTTAACCACCTCAGATCCAGCCCCCCTGACGCCCTGCACTCCAGAGCCCTTCAGACCCAAGAGCTGAGCCCAGAAGAGTCTCCCCTGTGTCAGATGGTGCGGAGACTCACCGCCCCCCCCTCAGACACACGCTGACCAGCCTCTGACCCGCACTAGTGCCAAAACACCAATCAGAGTCACACCAATTATAATGCAATGTAAAGAAACCTATTTAGAACATTGGAAAGAAGAAACCAAGAACCAAAGCAGATCGGAATGTTATCTGTCCCTAAAGAGAAAATATGAACTGGCAAAATATCTCTCCTCTGTCGGAGACAGACGGCAGAGACGGATCCTCACCAAGTACAGGCTCAGCGACCACCAATCGGCAATCGAAAAAGGACGGCACAAAAAATCATGGCTACCAAAAGAGAACAGAATATGCGGTCACTGCTCGATGGGTCAGGTGGAGACAGAGATGCACTTCCTCCTAAAATGTGAAAAATTCAAAGAAATAAGAAACACCTATTTTAACAAATTTAGCGGCAAAATCCCATATTTCAAAGAGAGGAATGAGCTCTCAAAACTAAGGATACTCCTGGGAGAAGGAGACAGGGCAGATCTTGCTGCCCAGTACGTATCAGCATGTCATGACCTGAGGGACAGTGAGTGACCTAGAGGCACGGACACGTGCACACACACACATACATACACCCCCCCCCCACACACACAGGATATACTGTAAATATGAAATTAATATACACATATAGAAATGCTTGTGAAAATATTAGATAATGTGAATATTGTTATTATGAAATCCATTTTATTTATTTACTTATTTACTTATTAATGACTTATTATTTGTATCATTTTATGTATATCATCATTTTCTGTTTTGTAATCTGTCTGGCCAAAAATGCTTTGGCAATATTGTATAGAATACAGTCATGCCAATAAAGCTTATTGAATTGAAAAAATTGAGAGAGAGGGAGAGAGAGAGAGACCTTTGATTCCCCTTTAATTGAAACAGTAACAAGCAGCACATCGAAAAAACATTACAGAAAACAACAAGACCACATTGCAAAGAAAAATAAATAAATAAATAAAAAGGGAAAAACGATCAAACTTCAAGAAAATTAAAAAAAAAAAAACAATTTTTTTCTTTTTTTTTTTCTTCCATACGGCTGCTCAAAAAGGACCTACATAAACTAATAAGTAGAGTTAAGGTTAGACGGAAGGACAAACTTTCTCCCCTTTTCCCTCCCTTCCCCCTCTTCTCACCTCATAGCCTGAAAGCCCCTCCCATCCATCTCATGCCAGATGAACAGTAAGGCCACCCAGACCATGTGCACAGACAGCTCCCCCCACACACCAAACTGCCTCAAACCCGGTCATATCATTTTTAAGAGCAGCGTGAGCATACTCTACACTGAGACGAGCTTCGACGAACCCCCTGAAAACCGACAGAGGATCTGTTGGCCCACTCCCTCGAATCATGTTTCGTCTGGTCACCCAAACCGCCAGCTTGGCCTCGCCGAACAAGAAATTCACCAAGCAGTACTTGTATCTGTTTGCATAACTGTACCCTGGCCCAAAAACAAACAACAAGTGAGTAAAAATAACCCCCATCCTCCCACACAGAACTTTCAATAAAGCAAACAAACTGCTCAGTCTTCCGCAAAAAATAAAAATGTGGGCAACAGATTCTTCCTGAGAGCAGAATGGACATGCCGGACTGTTCCCTGGGTCAAAATGGGCCAGATGCACAGCAGAGGCAATGGCCCCGTGGACCAGCCTCCACTGCAGGTCTCCAGACCGCCTTGGCAAGGGCTGCTTGTAAAACACCCTCCATCCAGCTGCCGGTACCACGGCATCAGCAAACACCCCCTGCCACCTACTTTGTTTGACATCTCTCAAAGCTTGTAAATGGCACACTTTTATGCAAGTTACATATAAGGCCTTCTTGCTGGCATCTTCGAAACTGCTCATGTGTGGGGATGCAAAGGAAAGAAGGTAGCCCCCCCTCTCCTGCCAATCCCCCACTGATGCAGACCCCCGCAGCTCTGGAAAAATCTGATCTTCCCCCTGACCGGGGTGGGTATGCAGGCCATCCAGTTCCTCCCGAACCGAAACAGGCAAAGCACCCGTCACATTCAGCATTAGGTTCTCCACTGTGCGCACTGAATACATGCCCAGCTGCTGAGCCACTGTCTGTGCGGATTTCCACCCTAACCCGTCTGGGTTCCGTAAGTGAACAAGCCTACAGATGCCTGCTTCAATAAAGCGCCTCTGTAAGGCGGCGGGAAAGGCTCCGCCCAGCGATATAAATGGGTTACCAAACAGTGGTTCTTCTAAGACCCACCGACCAGGAACCCTTTCCCAGTCCCGAGAGACCTGCAGGAACTTCCAGGCTTTCAACACTGAGCCATAAAAACCAGAGCATCGGATAACATTGAGATGATCAGGCTGCAGCAGGAATAGCTGCCGATCCAGCCCCAAGCCACCATAGCACCTCAGAAGGCAACAGGCAGGCCCTCTCCAGCAGACATCCCTATGGTAAAGCAGTCTCTGCGCTGCCTGCAAGCGAAAGGCAGCCACTCTGCTCTCAAGGTCAATGAGACCCTGCCCACCTTCCTGGAGTGGCAGGTACAGCACTGATGCCTTCAGCCAGTGCTGCCCTGACCAGAAAAAATCAACCAGGACCTTCTGAACATTTTGTAACAGGCCCTCTGGGGGGGATAAGGTTGTCAACCTATGCCACAGGGCAGCTGCCACCAAGTTGTTAATCACGAGCGCCCTGCCCCTATATGACATATTCGGCCAAAACCTCTTCCACCTCGCTAACTTATTAGACACCTTTTCAAGGATACCCTCCCAGTTTTTATTCACAAACCCCTCCATGCCCAAGTGCACCCCTAAAATCTTAAGCCCCTCTTGACCCCACTTCAAATTCCCAGGGAGTACAGGGGCTGACCTTTCCCGCCATGGACCACAGAGCAGAGCCTCGCTCTTGCCCCAATTTACTTTAGCTGTGGATGCCCTCTCGTAGGCCTCAAAACAAGTTCTGAGGGCATTTACATCTTCGTGGTCGTTAACAAACACCGTGACATCGTCCGCATATGCAGATATAGTTGCTACCTCTGGCACAGGCCCTGGCACCAATACTCCCTTCAAGGTGCTGTGCAAGCGTCTCAGCAATGGCTCAATTGCAAGAGCATAAAGTTGACCGGATAGGGGGCATCCCTGCCTAATCCCCCGAAAAACCTTCACAGGCCGACTAAGTTCCCCGCCCACCTTAACCAGACATGACACCTCAGTGTACAACAACTTTACCCAAGCCACAAAACCCTGCCCAAACCCAAAACCATCAAGCACATGAAACAGGTAGCCATGATCCACTCGATCAAAGGCTTTTTCCTGGTCTAAAGACAGCAGTCCAAAGTCCAGGCTGCAAACCTTTGATAGCTCTAGCATATCACGAATTAAAAACAGGTTGTCCTTTATGGAGCGTCCAGGAATACCACAAGTCTGATAAGATCCTATCAGTCCAGCTAAATGAAATCTTCAGCCTATTCGCCAAAGCCTTAGACAGGATCTTATAATCGGCACAAAGTAGGGCAACTGGCCTCCAGTTTTTTCAAGAGGCATAAATCACCCTTTTTCGGTAACAATGTCAGCACTGCCCGACGGCAGCTAGTTGGCATCTCTCCATTGTTAAAACACTCCATCAGAACCTCCAACAAGTCCGCCCCCAAGAGAGAGAGAGAGAGAGAGAGAGACTTTGACTTTTGATTCTCTTTTATTTTAAACAAGATTAAAAGACATACACAATTAAACTACACAAACAAATCAAACATAGAAATGAAAAAGTAGAAGGACCACAGAAAACTTAATTACAAAAGTAAAATTTTTAAAATATAGATATGTTAAAAAGAAATACACACAATGCAATAATTGCAAAAAAGCCACACAAAAACACAAATTCATGGAAGGCAGTCAATGTAACCCTCATCTGTACACTCACAAACAGCCCCATCCACTGCCCAAACCCTTTTGAAACCCTCACAGTCCTTTGTGATTACTGCATACACAAACTCCAATTTTAGCCGAGACAGAACAAATTTCCTGAATAAGAGCCTTGGACATATAGGCCCATCTGTCCTTATTTTGTTTCTCCTTGAAATACAGATTGCCAATTTTGCTTGACCAATAATAAAATTAGCCAAACAACATTTATCCCTTTGGCTATACGAGTATCCAGGTCCAAACACAAAAAATTCTGGTGAAATACAGAATCCCAATCTTCTACATATCTCCCCCAACACAGAAAAAAGCCCAGTTAAACGAGCACACTTCGTGAAAATGTGGGTCACTGTTTCAATTTCAGGACAGAAAGGACACTCCCTAGAGGTCCCTGGGTTCAGATGTGCTAAAAAAGCGTTTGATGCAATCGCCCCATGTACGATCCTCCACTGGAGGTCTCCTGACCTTTTTGGAAGAGGCTGCTTATAAAACACCCTCCAGGCCCCTTTTGGAAGACCCCCATTTGCAAGAAACTCTTGCCATTTGCAAAGCTGGACATGTTTTAGGGAACTTAAGTGAATGGTCTTTGTACAAACTGCATACAACTGTTTTTTCCCAGCATTTTCGAAACTACCCAATTTTGGTGATTTAAAAGACAGTAGGTCGCCCGGTCCCTCCTGCCAGTCCCCCCTTTCTGCAGAGATCAGCAGTTCAGGGAAAAACAGCTCATCACCCTCTTCTTGGGAAGTTGAACCATTTTGCAGTGCTTCCAGAAATGTTACCGGGAGAGCAGCCCTTATCCCATCCAGAAGCTTCCCAACAGTTCTCACTGAATTATAGCCAATTTGCACTGCCACAGAGCCTGCTGTCCTCCACCCTTCTGGGCACCACAGATCAGCCAACTTGCAGAGACCAGCTCTAACAAAGAGCCTCTGCAGAGCATTAGAAAAGCCTTGCACTAGTGGTATCAGTGGCTTATGGAAAATCGGCTCTTCTAAAACCAATTGGGTTGGGACCATCCCCCAGTCTCGGGAGATCCTCAGGCCCCTCCAAGCTTTCAAGACAGACCGATAAAAATCTGTACCCCCATCACTGCTCACATTGCCCAGCTCCATAAGGAACAAGTGACGGTCCAGCCCCATGCCCCCAATCCGTCTCAATAAACAGCAGGCCGGTTCTCTCCAGCACACATCCTCCTGGTATAGGAGCCTTTGTACTGCCTGCAGCCGGAAAGCTGCCACTCTGCTTTCCAGATCAATGAGGCCCTGCCCCCCTTCCTGGACTGGCAGGTATAACACCCCTGCCTTTAACCAGTGTTGCCCTGTCCAGAAAAAATTAACCAGGGACCTTTGCACCACTCTTAATAAATCATGAGGGGGTTGCAAGACTGCCACCTTATGCCACAATGTAGATGCCACTAAATTATTTACTATGAGCATTCTGCCTCTATAGGACATACATGGCACAACCCACTTCCATTTTTCCAGTTTCCCAGAAACCTTCTCTGCAACGCCCTCCCAGTTTTTCTTAATATACTCATCAGAGCCCATATATACACCCAAAATTTTCAGCCCATTCTGACCCCACTGCATATTCCCCGGGAGTGTAGGGAGTGTCCTTCCTCTCCACAATCCACTCAACAATGCCTCACTCTTGTCCCAATTTACTTTAGCCGAACTGGCCCTCTCATAGACCTGAAGACAGTTTTCAAGCAAACGTACATCTTCCTGATCCTGAATCAGGACTGTAATGTCATCTGCATATGCAGACAATGTGATGGCTTTTTCAGAACCTGGAACCGTCACTCCCTTCAGCCGCATTCGCAACAGCCTCAGTAAAGGCTCAATGGCTAGGGAGTAGAGCTGGCCTGACAACGGGCAACCCTGTCTTATCCCCCTTCGCACATCAACAGGCCTACTGACCCCTCCCCCAGTCTTAACTAAACAGGACACATTAGAGTACAGCAGTTTCACCCATGATACAAAATAATCCCCAAATCCAAAACCAGTCAATACATTAAACATATACTTATGATCGACTCGATCAAAAGCCTTTTCTTGATCTAATGAGATAAGTCCAAACTCTAGACCACAGTTTTTCGATAGATCAAGCATATCACGCATTAAAAACAAATTATCTCTAATCGAGCGCCCAGGTATACAATAGGATTGATCATCATGTATTAGATCAGCAAGGTGTTTTTTCATTCTGTTTGCCAAACATTTAGACAGAATCTTATAGTCTGTGCACAACAGAGCTACAGGTCTCCAGTTTTTTATTAGACACAAGTCCCCTTTCTTCGGCAGCAGCGTCAACACTGCCCGACGGCAACTCATTGGTAGCTCTCCTACCTCAAGGCACTCCAAAAACACCTCCAGCAAATCAGCCCCAAGGATTCCCCAGAAGTGCTTAAAAAATTCTGCAGGCAGTCCATCCACTCCAGGTGAACGCCCAGCTGTCATCAGCTGCACCGCTACTGTAAGCTCTTGTAGATTCAGCACACAGTCCATCTCAGTCCTCTGGACCTTCTTCAGTCGGGGGAGGTTCTGAGTTAGAGCATCCAGGTGAAGCTGCTCAGTCTGCCCAGCACTAAATAACTTCTCATAGAAGCCCACAGCAGCTTCCATTATTGCTCCTCTGTCATAGGACAGCCTCCCATCAGGCATCTGCAGACAATGCATATGTTTTCGCTCCCTCACCCGCTTCTCCAAATTAAAAAAGAAAGAGTTTGGGGCATCCATATCTTTGCAAAACCTGTACCGAGCCCTTACCATAACCCCTTGTGCTCGGTCCCGCAGCAGATTGCCAAGATCGCTACGCAGCTGCATTAGGACTTTACTTAGATGTTCCTCATTCCCACTCCCCATTTGCCTCTCAATACCCAGTATATCTCTTTCCAATTTCCAAACCACCTGGTTCATCTCCTGAGTTGCAAAAGCAGCGTATTGCTGACAAAAACCCCTAATTTGGGCTTTTCTGATGTCCCACCACTTTACTAATGACTCATATTGAGTCTTCCTTCTCCTCCACTCCTCCCAAAATAATGCAAACTTCTCACAGAAGGACACATCTTTCAAAAGATTAACATTAAATTTCCAATATGTCTTTATGTTTTGTGTAGAAGCAATATATAAAGAAAACATGGCTAAGTGATGATCAGAAAAACCGCAAGGTGTGATGTTGACTCTTGTTACCCTATTACAGCTCCATTTGCACAGATAGAAGCGATCGAGCCTCGCAGCACACAAGTTACTCCCCAAGTTTTTCACCCATGTATACTGCCTGGTGTTGGATTCTTTTCCCTCCACACATCCTGCAAATTATTTTTATTTAAAATGTCTTTCAAAACACCAGCAGAATGTAGGTGTGGTTCCTCCCCATTCCTGTCCAGTGTAAAATTCACTGTGCAGTTAAAATCACCCCCCAAGACAATTATGCTCTCCTGACTCATTTTTCCCAGCTCCTCCTCCAATCTTCTAAATAGTCTCACTCTCTCCTGACCATTATTAGGAGCATAAATATTTATAAATACAAAGGATTGGTTGTTTAAAATTGAACTGACCATGAGAAGGCGTCCTGGCACAATCTCAGTTTTTGTTTGAATATTTAGGCCTAAACCTTCTGAAAACAGTATAGCAACACCAGCACTCACATTGGTTCCATGACTTAGAATATACTCCCCTTTCCACCAAACCCCCAATCCATTTCATTACTGCTATCTGTGTGCGTTTCCTGGAGAAAAATTATATAGATTTTTTTCCTACTAATTAGATCAGAAAGTAAAAATCTTTTCTTCTCATCCCTGCCCCCATTTAAGTTAAGTGAACCAAAAGACAACACCGCCATTATTAAAAGAAAAGAGGAGGACACGACAGGAAGAAGCACGGTGCTCTCTGACACCAGATGTTAGTTTTGTTAACATTATGAAAATTAGTGTTAGTTGACAGACAGACCCTTACGAACAGCCGTGCAGTGCTTTTCTAGTCTAAACCGCTTTTGGCTTGAAAGCATGTCTAAGCTCATGGTCTTCATATAGTACTTTGCCGATCTTAAAAAATTCCGAAAACGTATTTAAAACATTAACGGTTTTCCCTTTCGTCAGATCCAAAAAATCGTTTATGTCGTTAAAAGAATAAAGGCTATCATCACCGCATTGACTAGCCGTAATATCCGACATAATCGAGGAATCTGACAATTCCCCGGCATCCTCCTGCACACCCCCGGATCGCTTCGCACCAGATTCGGGCTCAGACATCTCCGCTTCCTCGCCCAACGGAGCAGCACCAGACATATTTGCCTGCAAAGTTTCCTCCGAAACCACACCACTCGACCCTGCATTAGAATCTACTCTTTCAGCAAACTCGTCACAATCAACCCTTCCCTTCTTTCTCTCAACAGACTGGCCCTGGCCTCTCCTCCGCCTGCGTGCATTATTTTTATTTTCAGACTGTCCTAGTCCAACCATGTTCTGACTCTCACCTAAATCAGCAGTTTCCTCCTGGAGAATCAAACCCGGAGCCTCATCTCCAACTTGCCCACCTGTCCCACTCGTACCCTCACCCGGGTCCTCATTCGGCTCACCTCCCTGCTCCATGCTGGGCTCAGTAAAAGATTCACCGCTGCCCTCCTGCCGAGCTCTTTCCCCATTTTCGCCCGCTGGGTGATTTTCACCACTGGTATCTCTATGCGGGCAAGCTCGCTTAATGTGGCCGATATCCCCGCACCCAAAGCACCTCAAACTTTCCGTACTGGCGTACACCATATATGAACCTTCACCGTATCGAAGGCGAAAAGACACATCTAAGCTTTGCGAAGATCCATTCAAAAACATGTACACAAATTGACGGAAAGACAAAACGTGTTTAAGCTCAGCCAGTTTGCAACCCAACGGAATCATTTTCACTGCACTAGCGAACTTTCCAAAACGCGAAAGCTCCTTCTCAATGGCCTCATTCTTAATAAACGGTGGAACATTTGAAATCGTTACTTTTGTGGCTGGTGTCGTAAGTGGATTGACCTGCACAAAAGCGCCATTAATCCACAAACCACAAGCAACCGGTTTTTCTGCCAAACTCACTTTTTTGAAGAAAATCACGACTCCTTTATTCATGCGTGAAGCCGAGACGATATTCTCGCCTCCTACTAACTCCGCAACCGCAACTAACACATTCTCTATCGAGACCGTACTATCCGCCACGCACTTCACTCCATGGCGGAGAGACAACTCCTCTCCACCAAGTTGAGACGCCATGTCGGCGTCTCTACAGCAGCTTCCTCTCCACCTCAGTAAACAGTTCTGGCTCGGAAGAGCCCCTTTTTAAAAACTGTCTATTGCTGGGTTCCACAGATGGTCTCACCCAAAAAGGAGGGCATTCTGTGCTCAGAGCAGTCCTGCCCCTCTCAGCTAGAGCCTTTTCTATAAGCTCCCTCATATTCAGAGAGAGACAGCCCTTCACTCGGTCTAAAAACTGTTCACACGTGCGAACTGACCGCACTTCCAGGGCCGCAGCCAGCTCCTCCGCTGACACCCATCGGCCGCTCTCCAGGTTTAAAAGGTCCTTTAGCTTAGTGACTCCCCGTGGGATGAAGAGGTGACGTGAATTACCAGCCTTTAGGGCAGGATCAGGAAAAAGCGGGTTAAAGAACAGGCACTCCTGGAGGAGCGAATCTCGTGTTGCGGTGTCCTCTCGCCGCTCCACCTTCAGGAGTCCCCATGCATTCAGCACACTTTGATAAAATGGAGGCAGCCCATTTGTGCTGAGGTTACACAGGTCTATCCCAAACAGCTGCCAGTCACAGTCCAGACCCCCCACCTGCCTCAGGAACAGGGCGGCCCCTGGCCTCCAGCACAGCTCTTCGGCATAAAGCAGCCTTTGTGCTGCCAGCAATCTAAATGCAGCTACCCGACTGCGAATGTCCACCAGCCCCTGTCCTCCTTCTGCTACTGGCAAGTACAAAATGGCAGGCCGCAACCAATGGTTACCGTCCCAAAAAAAAGACAGCAGTACTGACTGAATCTCCCTCAGCAGTCCTGCTGGAGGGTCCAGGCAGGCTAACCTGTGCCACAGCATAGAGGCCACCAGATTATTGATTACCAACACTCTCCCTCTAAAAGACAGCTGTGGCAATAACCACCTCCACCGAGACAGTCTTGCTTTAACAACATCCAGCAGCCCCTCCCAATTCCTCATTTCAAACTCCTGGTTTCCCAAGAATACACCCAATACCTTGAGGCCTGTTCTTACCCACTTTAGGGGTCGGGGCAGGACTGGAGGGTCCACTCCCTCCCACTCCCCAGTCAGGAAGGCATCACATTTTCCCCAGTTCACCTTTGCGTTCGAGGCCTTCTGAAATACCTCTAAACAGTGACATAGGGTATCTGCATCTGTTTGATCATTTAAAAACACAGTCAAATCGTCAGCATATGCCGACAGTTGTATTCTATACTCTGGCTGGATGGATGACAGTTTCATGCCAGTTAGTCTTTTCCTTAAAAGACACAAAAGAGGTTCAATGGCCAGTGAATATAACAGCCCTGACAAAGGGCAACCTTGTCGAATACCCCTCCTCACACCAAAAGGAGGGCTGAGTGCATTATTAATTTTAACCAAACTAGAAATATCTTTGTACAGGAGCCTAATGTAGGCCTTGAAATTTGGACCAAATCCAAATGAATCAAGGGTTTCAAACAGAAAGCCATGATTTACACGATCAAAAGCTTTCTCTTGATCGATCGCTACAATTCCCATGTTAAACTTGAAAAGCCTACAGTTTGACAAGACATCTCTCACCAAAAAGATATTATCAAATATGGACCTGCCAGGTATGCAATATGACTGATCTCGATGAATGACATAGTGTAAAACCTTGCTGAGCCTATTAGCAATCGCTCTTGCCAAGATCTTGTAATCAAGGCACAACAATGCCACTGGTCGCCAGTTCCTCATATCTTTTAAATCTCCCTTTTTTGGCAAAAGTGAAATTACTGCTTTTTTGCAGCTTTGAGGAAGTTCTTTATTTTTCACAGACTCTTTGAAAACTTCAAAAATGTCTGTGCCCATGATTGGCCACAGCTGTTTAAAAAATTCAGCTGGCAGTCCATCAAGACCAGGAGACCTTCCTGGCGACATCTGACCCACTGCCTCGGTAAGCTCTTCCATTGTCAAAGGTGCCTCCAGAATGTTCCGCTCTTCCTCTGGCAGGACAGGCAGGTCATTGTGAAGCGTCGCAACTTCTTCTTCTCCAATGGGCTCTGCAGTATACAGCTGTCTGTAAAAATCAGCTGCCACAGCCAACATTTCTTTCTGGCCGTGCACCTCTGTCCCATCAGCCCGACGCAAACAGAGCATTCTTCTGCTGCCCAGCGTCCTTTTCTCTAAATTAAAGAAATATTTTGAAGGTCCATCCATGTCCTTATAGTGGATAAACCGAGACCGCACCATGGCGCCCTTTGCTTGTTCTTCCATTATTTTCCCCAAGATATCTTTTTTCCTTTCAAAGCTTCTTTTTTCTGGGCATTACCATTAGTACTCAAATCACTCTCCAATCTCAGAATCTCTCTCTCCAACTCACCCACCCTCTTTTTCAAATCCCCACTTGTGTTCTGAGTGTACACCTGACAAAACATTTTGATGTGTACTTTCCCAACATCCCACCACTGTCTTAAGGAAACATATTTTAGTTTTTGAGTACACCATGCTTTCCAAAACACTTAAAATTATCAATAAATTGACCATCCTCAAGCAGTTTCACATTGAAATGCCAATATGATTTTTCACAAGCAACAGGTGTCTCTCCAAAAATTGCAGACATGCAGTGATGGTCTGAGAATGATGTTGGAGTTATGAAGCTTCTTAATATCTGGTTACAAAAGGACTTTGAGCAATATAACCTGTCGAGCCTAGCCATTGAAATTTGATGTTGATTGACTTTTGTCCAGGTATACTGGCGCACTGCAGGATGCTGCACTCGCCACACATCTACCAGCTCCTGAACCTGAACCATTCTAGTCAGAACAGCAGCTGAGCCTGAATGGGGTTCGGCATGGTTTCTATCCAATAGAAAATTCTCTGTGCAGTTAAAATCTCCACCTATGATTACCATCCTACAAGCGTCACATTCTGAAACCACTTGCTCTAATTTATTAAAAAAAGCTACTCTCTCAGTACCTTTGTTTGGTGCATAAACATTTATTAAAGTTACTTCCTGTTCCCCCATTTTCAAATCTACTTTCAATAAACGTCCTGGGATGACAGCACATGACGATATTATTGAAGCGTCATTCCCAGTTAGCAGCACAGCCACTCCTGCCCTTATACTATCGCCATGGCTCAAAATGCTTTCCCCTTTCCATTCATCCCTCCACTCACATTCATTCACACAATCCGAGTGCGTCTCTTGAATAAAAGCGACACGAATGTTCTTTTTAATGATAAAATCGAAAAGCTGCGCTCTTTTGGAGCGATCTCTGCATCCATTCACATTCAATGAAGCGATGTGAAAACCTGCACTCATAATGATAAGTAACAAAGTTACAAAAACAGAGATAGGACCAGCCATATTTTAATCTATATTAATATTCTGCTGTTTTAACAGTTTTCTAGCCGCTGCAACGTGCTTTTTAAGTCTGTACCGTCTTCTATTATCAAGCTCATCAAGAGATGCTTTTTTCAACGCAGTTTGAACAGACATGACAAAAAGTTTTAAGTCCGCAAAATGCTTCTGTAACACAACACTCCTACCTTTCGTCTCATCTAAAAAGGAAACCAACTTATCGAGACAATATAGTTTTCTTTTACCTTTCTGATATCCTACATCATCCGTCTGAGAAAAATCGGCGAAAATATCCTCCTCATCAAAGGACATTTCCTCCTCGTCGGGGTCAGCCTCTGCTCCGTCCCGACTCCACTCCCCCTCTGCCGCAGCTGATGACTCTATCTGCGGTTCAAGGTTAAAATCTATCCCGCCACTATCCCCGCAACTCTTACCACCATCGGTTGAACTCAACCTTTCTTCCTGCCCAGATGAACAATCAGAAATAGGATTTTCTGGCTGATTTTCGCTGCCAACTATAAGGCCATTTCCATCAGTATTCACCCGATCCTTTTCAGCCTGATCATCACAAATAATATTTTGATCAGCGCTATGCTTTTTCGTTTCATCGGTTTTACTAGACGTGGTATCAACTTGCTCCTCAGTTTCTTTCGGAGTCGAGTCACCCTGTATTTGCTGTTCATTATGTTCCCCTGATCTATCAGTAGAAGGTCCGGGCTCAGGCCCAGGCTCCGAAGCCGAGGCCGAGGCCGATCCCTCCCTCTCACCTCCTCCTCTATCTCCCTGTTCACCGGCACCTGCCGCTTCTCGCTCGGGGCACGAACGTCTCACATGCCCGTAAGACCCGCATTTAAAACATTTCATTGACTCAGTGCTGGCAAACACAACATGATTAATACCATCAATCGAAAAATTCCACGCAACTTCCAAGGTCGTATCCGGATTGTTTAAAATAAGAAATGCTTGTCTCCTAAAAGACAAGACGTGTTTTATTTTGTCATTTTTACATCCTAAAGGGATATTCTTGATTCCGCTCATAACTTTGCCATATCTGCTCAAGGCGTTAAGAAGTATTCTGTCATCAATATACGGTGGAACATTAGAAAGTATGACTTTAGTGACAGGTGAAGACAACGGCAAAGCTGCCAAGCACCGTCTATCACCAGACCTTCCGCAACAATATCATGCACAAGGGTTTCATTTGATAGAAATATAACAACCGCCTTGTTCATTCTAGACGCAGTTTTTATATTCTCATAACCCACCTTTTCTCCTACCGCCAAAAGGCAGTCTTCAACAGAGGTAGAAGAACTGGGAAAACATTTTAAGCCATGGCTCCGACTTAACCCACCCATTTTCACCCGAAAACGAGCTATAAATAGCTCAATCGGGGAATAAGTTTATTTCCTCTGTATTTTTTAAATATATTCAACAAAGTCAATTTTACAAGGCAAAAACCACAATCGAGAATACAGCGCTTCTCAGCACACCCGCACACCCGCTTCCACCCACAATCCTCTGAGAGAGAGAGAGAGAGAGAGAGAGAGAGCTGTAACAGTACCTGTGTGCGTTTGTGGATGTATGTTCTTCTATATCCGTGTGTGTGTGTGTGCGTGTGTGTGTGAGTGTGTGTGTGTGTGTGTGTGTGTGTGCGTGTGTGAGTGTGAGTGTCAGAGAGATGCTTGAGATAAGCCTCTCACACACACAGACACACACAGAGCAGAGAGTGTACCTGTGTGTACCTGTGTGCTCTGTGTCGACACACACTCACATTTCCTGGGTCCTGGTTTGGTCCTGTTCTCTCCCCCATGGTCCACACTGTAAGAACAGCAGAACACAGTGAGAGAGTGTGTGTGTGTGTGTGCGTGTGTGTGTGTGTTTACTTACAGCAGTGTGAGTGTGTGTGTGCGTGTGTGTGTGTGTGTGTACTTACAGCAGTGTGAGTGAGTCCAGTTTAGCAGCAGACAGTGCTCTCACTCCAGACTCTCCTGGATGATTGTATCTCAGGTCCAGCTCTCTCAGGTGTGTGTGTGTGTGTGTGTGTGTGTGTGTACTTACAGCAGTGTGAGTGTGTCCAGTTTAGCAGCAGACAGTGCTCTCACTCCAGACTCTCCTGGGTGATTGTATCTCAGGTCCAGCTCTCTCAGGTGTGACGGGTTTGATCTCAGAGCTGAAGCCAGAGAATCACAACCTCTGTGTGTGACTCTACAGCCTGACAACCTGCAGAGAGAAGAACACACACACACACACACACACACACTGTTGTTATCATCAGGAAATACTCCAGCTCTCCCTGTGCCTCCTGCACTTTCCTCTCAGTCCTGTAGGCTGCGCTGCTGTTGCTGTACAGTCTGTGCTGGGGGCATCGGCGCCGATGGGGTTAATATTGAGGGAGGGGCAAGAAATGAAGGTGATGTTTGATGATGTCATCGTGCTCCTGGTACATATGAGTCAGTCCAATGCTGTCCCACACCTCTCTATAAAATCACTTTCATGAACAGGATTTGAGGAGTTACTCATTTTTTGAGTAAATCTTCTAGTATTCAGGTATCTGTGAATCTAATGAAGGCTGTAAAAATCACTGCTGTTTGAGTTTATTTGCATTTTCCATTACTTATCAGAATTGAGGGTTGTGCTGTACATCAAACAACTACAATCCGCAGCCCAAACTATTGTGTGGCCAACAATCGTAACACATCCAGTGGGGCGGCGCTGCTGCGACACGGACGCTAGAGACGGGCGGCGTGTTTGTTCTGTTTTCTTCAGTTTGTTTAAGTTTGTCAGTGTGAGCTGAATGTGTCTCAATGGGGAACAAACACTACTGCACTGCTACTGCTGCTGGGGCTGTTACATCCAGCGTTTACACACAGCATGACCCCAACACCGCGCTCCGCGGGGAAACCAGGTGCTGCGGACGGGCAGCAGGGAACGGCTCCTGTCCCTACGGAGGGAAGCAACACCAACGCTGGGCTTGTTGGATGACGCGCCGGAGGAGCTGTTGTGACGGCGTGGAGGCAGGCACCCGCGGACACGAGGGAAGACAGGCGCCGTTTTACATCGACTCCGCCGTAGGTGCAACAAACCACCGTTACCATCAATACTCTTCAGAAACGTTCGCTCCCTGAGGAACAAGATTGAGGAGCTACGCCTGAGCGCAAAAATCTGCAGTGAATACGGTGAGTCCTGCCTCATGATAAACACTGAGACCTGGCTTCAAGCAGACTTTCCCCACCCACTGGCGCAGGTACAGGGTTTCTCTAATGAGCGCATGGATAGGAGTAATAACTCGGGGAAATCGAGGGGAGGTGGGATCTGTGTAAACATTAAGAACTGCTGGTGCTCAAACGTCTCAGTTAAAGATACAGTCTGTACACCGAACCTCCAACTTTTATGCTAAAGTCTAAGACCCTTTTATCTACCGAGAGACTGTGGGGGCATCTGTATTTGTGCTGTCTGTGTCCCGCCCGGTGGGAATGCGTCCAGAGCTGCCTCGCTTATCGCTGACTGCGTCCACCAGCAATTAGAAAATAAACCTGATGCTCCTATATTTGTACTGGGGACTTTAACCAGTGCAAACTGGACTACGCTCTCCAGGTTTTCAGCAATATGTTCACAAGAGCACACGGAAAAATAAAGTATTAGACAAATGCTGTGGCGATATTAAGGAAGCATATGCTGCTAAGATTAAACCACCCCTTGTAAATTCGGATCACAACACTATACAGTTAATTCCCACTCATGTCAGCCCTTAAAAGAAGTAAACCGACGGTACAGACGGTCAGTATGTGGCAGGAGGGGAAGGAGGAGGAGCTGCGGGGCTGTTTCCTGGACACAGACTGGGACTCTTCTGTCAGGACAGCTGTATCCACACAACTGCAGAAACAATAACTGGGTAAATACACCTCTGTGTGGACACTGCAGTACCTAAAGAGACTATCAAAATATACCCAAATAACAAAGACTACATGACCCCTGATATCAGACACTGCCTCAAACGGAAAAGACAAGCTTTTCGGGACAATAACACAACTGAACTGAAAACAGTCCAGAAAGAGCTACAGCTCAAACTGAAGGGAGCACGAGAACAACATGGTCTGCGCATTAAAGAAGCTTTTTCAAACAAAAACTCCAAACAACTGAGGGACACTGTGAAAGAAGCAGTGGACATGAATTCTAAGAAAGAGAGGATGCAGGTGTTAAATGAAACGGAAAAAGCAGATGAATTTGACAACTTTTACAAGCGGTTTGATTGTGTGGTGAGTGATGGCGCCGAAAAATGTCGTGATACTTTACTATCATCATGTGATCCAACAGACAGAACTGTGATCGATCCAAGTGCTGTGGCCAAGGTTTTTAAAAAATTACACAGAAGGCATGTGGACCGGATGGCATTTCAGCACTTCTTCTACAAACTTTTGCTGACGAGTTGACCCCAGCCTGGAGTCCTCTGTTCCAACTCTGTCGACACACATACGTACCATTCCCACATTACGGAAGGATGTCTGCAGTGGTGTGAGAAACATAATCTGATTGTAAATGTTGAGAAAACAAGAGAAATGCTGTTAGATCCCAGGTCTGTTGGTGAGCACAGTTCAGTTTTTATGAATGAGGACAGGGCTGAACAGGTTACAGTGCACAAGTACTTGGGTGTTCATTTTGACTCGCAGTTGCAGTGGGCTCATCGTGTTGATTATGTTTGTTCAAGAATCAGTCAGCGCTTGTACTTTCTGCACAGGCTAAGGGTTCATGGAGGGGATAAAAATGTTATGTTGTTGTCACCCCTCGGCCGGCGGAATGTCAGCCGGCCGAAGGGTATTGTTGTCCCTTATTGCTTTCAATACCATTTGACACAAATGTTACTGTTCTGCTTGGTTGTATATCATGAGGTAAACTAGGCATTGTTCCACCCTTGTAATCATTCACTGTTCTGTCACACCTCAGAACCACATGTTCAGTGTTGATAACACAGGGGTCCCCAATCTTTCCAAGAAAGGGCCAGTGTGGCTGCAGGCTTTCACTGCAACCAAGTAGTTACACACCTGATACTACTAATCAACCCCTGGACTCTTTGGACTTAAGTTTGGTTAGTAGCATCAGGTGTGTAGCTGCTTGGTTGCAATGAAAGCTGCACCCACACCGGCCCTTTCTGGGAAAGACTGGGGACCCCTGCGATAACAGGTGACGGCTGAGCTGGAGATAGCCAGGTCTCACAAAAACATGTTTAGTTCATGGTCTGCAACTATGTCTGCTAGCTTGGCAACAACTGATCTAATATTCAGCAATGCAAGTGTGACATGGGTCGTGCAGGGTAAACACCTCATCTGTGGCAGAGCCTGCAGCAAGTTTTCCCTCAATCTAGCCATCTCCTCATCAACTAAGGTACTTTATAGCTTTGGGATTGAAGTCCCTATCAAACTTCACTAGAACACTGGTCACTTTAATGTTGCTATTGGGTACAATACTGACAATTTCACCTCTTGCTCCATTAGCTAAACCATCTGGTACATCCACATTTATAGTTAGCATAACTCTAGCACCACAAGCAATCTTAAGTATGCCATGCAAACCTCTGGTCTCTGTTCTCTTGCTAGACAACGAGGCGAGGTCAATCTGCTTTGTTTGGCCAGTAACTGCATCACTAGCTTTCACTTCATATTGCCTGGTTGCACTAACTGGCTCAACATATGCTAATTCTCTCATCCACATCTGCATTCAGTCTATACACATGAAGTGCTTCATTTGGATAGTCAGGGCTGTCAGGTGATACCTCTCTAGACTTAAGTACAGCTCAGTCATCATCAGTACAACTAGCAGGTCTCACCCTACATAGCAACTCTGCAAAAGCAGAATCACCCCTCTGGCGCATGATCTCATCAAGCTTTACCATTCTAAACTCTTCTTGCCATATTGAACCAGACCTGAACAGTTGTGCGTAGCTGTCACTCACTCTACTGAACAGCACTGGCTGACCAACAGGAGGCTATTGGTACAAGTCACCCACAGCAAGTATGCTTACACCACCAAACATTACATCAGGTGGCACTGCTTTTATCTGTTGTAATCTCTGTGTATCTGAAGTAACTTGTCTGCACCAACCATACTCACTTTGTCAATGATTAGCAACACCAGCTTGAACAACTTACTACGCAATGTGTTCACTCTCTCATTGCTTAGAGGCTGAAACCCACCATACTTGCTTCTGCCTAACAAAAGTGCTGAGTGTAGTGTCACGCCATTCACACTGAATGCTGCTACACCTGTGGGTGTTGTTAACAATACTAGCACATCATCTGGCTCAACTGCTCCAGACTGCTTGATCAGTCTTATAGTGTCAGACTGTATCAGCTTAGGCACGAGACTTTCCTACACCACCAGGACCACTTAAGAATATCCTGTAAGGCTCAATTGCCTTGCCATTCATCAAAGCTTTCACTACTTGCTTACACCAGTTATGATGGCAAATGATCATTGCTTTTTGCTTACAATGGAGAGTTCTCATTAGCTTTCGATACTCATCCGGTGCAATTACTTGTGCATTTGCAGCACCATCAAATCTAACACTTAAACCACTTGGATTTCGTCCACTTGATTGTAATAGTTTAGCATTGCCTACCAAATCTTGCTCAGCGAGCTCAGCCAATGTTTCAACACCTGCTCTGCTGCACATGCATTACTGTCTTCAGTGGAAGAGGCGATCTGACACCAGGCACGTTCAGGTCTGCTGTCCTCATAAGCTCTTATACTGTCTACCTCCTCAGTTGTGTCCTTTTGCTGATTTTCACTTACAACTGCCTTAACGTTCTCATAGTGCTCAGCACAGGTAGAGTATCCAGCCAGCAGATCATTACCCTCATCACACCATGGGTAACACAACATTAGGTTTGCCCTGTACCAATCGCTAGCATCAGCATCTTTGTTCTACTTTCTGAATCTGACCACAGCTTGCCTTCTCCGCTCCTTCATTTCACCATATCCGCCTGTAAGTGTCATCTCTTTGGCAGTAGTGTGCTTCTCTGTATCAGGTGAAGCATCACTGTCAACTTCATCATCTTTGGCACAGTAAATAGTGCAATAGGTGGTAGTGAATTCTGCTGAACACATACTTTTGAGCTGCTCAGTTCTGTGCTTGTACCTGTCTATCAAGCTTTTCTGAAACACATTAGTGTCACCATCAAGCTGATCAATTACATCGTGGTTCTTAAGGACAGCAATTCTATCTTTTTTGGCATTAGTGTCTACAAATACTAAGGCTCTGCTCAACTGTTTCGTTGGCGATGACAGTATTCGGTTTACTGCTTCCTGTGCACCAACTTCTCTGTGATCTAAAAATGCTGAACCAATCTTTTCCAACTGTGTCCTCAGCTCTTCTGTTCTAACTTCAGCAGCAGCCTGCTTTATTTATTTATTTATTTAAAATATTTTTATTTTTTCTCTTTTACAAGACCAGACATCAAACACAACAAAAACACTACAAAAGACAGGAAGGAAGGGGAGGGGGGGAGGGGCGGAGGCTAAACAAGCTGCCAAGTTGCAGAATGTATTTCATGCCCATATACATCCACACATTCCTTTTCTCCTGCATTTACCTTCGTCAGACGGCTCCCTACAAACTCCATCCATGAGCCATCATTTCATTTATCTTCATCTATCCATTCATTATTCATCCAATCACACATTCATCCATAGTTGGGTTAATTACTTAAAAATGTCTTATTTATGAATTAAGTTCATTATTTTATTGAACATATTACCAAAGTTTATTCAGTGTGTTGCCACCTGCCAAAAAAAGTGGGTTTTTCCAGTGGACATGATGGAAGAGGCAATTGTGATGCCCAACTTTTTATGTATAATTTTAGCGACTCAGACAGACAATTCTATCAGTGGGTTATTCAGTTTGGCAGGATTTCTAGGGCAGTACCATAATGAAGCTAACGAAATATTTTTATTATGCTCACTAGTGATTTGTCCTTCTAGCCAATCCCAGCTTGTTTTAGGGGGAGGACCCCCATAACCCCAGGTAATGGGGAATCTGGTGTTGTATGAGAGGTAATACACATAAACATCAGGCACAGCCAGTCCCCCTTTGCTCCTTCACATAGACAATTTCTTATGACTGATTCTGGGTTTTTTATCTTTCCATAAAAAATGATTAAATATATTACTTATTTCTTTAAACCAGTGGAGAGGGATTTGCAGGGGAATAGATGCAATGATATGAGCTATCCTTGGAAGAACATTCATTTTTAGCACATCTACTCTTCCCCATAAAGATCGTGGTAATGTTGCCCATCTTCTCAGGTCATCTTTAATGGATCTTAATAGCACCGGACCATTCGCTTCAAATATTTCATGTATTGGTGTTTTGATAGTAATACCCAAATATTTCAGACCTTCGTTTTTCCATACAAAAGGTGCAGGGCCTAAATGAAAAGGATGGGTATATCTGTTCAATGGAATAGCCTCACTTTTACTCCAATTGATTTTATAACCTGAAAATGAACTAAATGAATTGATAATCTCTAATAGTTTAGTTACAGAAATTAGCGGGTCAGATAGGGTCAGTAAGATGCCATCAGCATATAGATTGATTTTATACTGATGTCCACCCACAGAGATACCAGCAATTTCAGGATTTTCACGAATAGTGCAAGCTAAAGGCTCAAGAGCAAGAATGAAAATGAAAGGGGACACGGTGGATCCCTGCCTCGTCCCACGATATAAGTGAAAAGGGTCTGAAAGTAAGTTGTTAGTTCTCACTGAGGAGACCAGTTCGTAGTAAAGCGCTTTAAACCGTTTCATACAAATAGGGCCGAAACCATATTTCATTAGAATTTTAAACAGATATGACCACTCAATTCTATCGAATGCTTTTTCGGCATCCAGCGATATCGCTACCGCCGGATGTCGAAAAAAACTCCCACTATACATGATCAGAAACAGCCTCCGTCCTCATATTATTCGCTGGTTGGCGCCCAACTACAAAACCCACCTGGCCCAGTTTCACTAAAACAGGAACCACTTCCTCCAAACGCAGGGCTCGAATTTTTTCGAAGACTTTGAAGTCATTATTTAAGAGACTTATTGGCCGAAAGTTGCTCATGAACTGAAGGTCTTTACCAGGCTTTGGTATAAGACAAATTACAGCAGAGCGCATTGTCAGTGGCATTGATTGTGTCTCAATTAAATTATTACAGTATTACAGTAATTACAGTCGAACCAATAATGGAGACAACGCTGTTGCATTTATAAAATTCGCTGGTGAAGCCATCAGCTCCAGGGGACTTACCACAAGAAGGAGATTTAATAGCAAGTTCTACTTCACTAGATGCAATAGGGGCCTCAAGCCCCATTTTCTGCAATTCAGTTAATACCGGAATTGAGACAGTCTTCAAAAAATGATCCAAGCTATTATCTTGTGCTGAACATTCTGCTTGATATAATCTAGAATAAAAATCTCGAAATGCCTGGTTAATTAGCTTAGGATCCTTTATAATGGTACCTTCAGAATCTCTAATAGCAGGAATTGATCGCTTACTCTCCATCTGCTTTAGCTGGAGAGAAAGTATTTTTCCTGCTTTATCACCACATTCAAAGTGTTTCCTGCGAAGCTGATGGAGAGAAAAAGCCGTCTCCTCATGTAAGATTGTTTGCAGGACGGCTCTGACTGAGAGAGTAGAGCTTTCCTTATCTGCTCATTTTTTGGGTCCTGCATATGTTGCCTCACCAATGATTTCAGTTCCATTAAAAAGTTATTTTTCTTTTCAAGAGCTTGCCTTCGTTTGGCTGAGGCATAACCAATTATCCATCCCCGACAAGTGGCCTTCAACGCTTCCCATACAGTTTGAATAGAGGGAACTGGGTCTAGATTTATCGAAATAAATTCTTGAATATTCTTGACAATTCGAGACCTGAAGGCATCATCTTTTAGCGGTGTATTATTAAATTTCCACCGTTTACATTTACTGTCATATGCAGTTAAACAAAAAGAGATTGATTGCAGGGCGTGGTCAGATATTACTATACTGTGTATCTCTGCATTAATTACATTTTTAAAAATGGCCTGCAGGCCTGAAGGCCTTGTGTCCCCTGTCGCACAAGTCACCAGAAACATGTGGCAAAAAATGTTTTGATGGCTGAAAATAATGTGGTGCACTGTACCACTAATAATGTGAGGTACAATGACACTGTAGCTCATTGGTTGAACAGAGAGATAGATGAGGGATGGATCATTGTGATATGAGCTAAATATAACCATGGGTTATGAGAGAGATTATAATTTTCATGACTTGTGGATGATGGACGCATTGCCAAGGCATAGTTTTGTGCCCATGGCTGAGATCTACCTAACAAGCCAATAAGAATGTCATATGAATTTGGTGAGCCTCCATCAAAGCTGTCAAAAGTTATTGCGAGTACAGTGTTCCTCACATCTTTTTGCTCAGTGACCTTGAAAACTAGGTCAAGGTCACTCATCATTGAACTTGAGCAAGGCCTTCATGAGAGGCATATGTGGTGTGAATTTGGTGAGCCTCCATCAAAGCTGTCAAAAGTTATTGCGAGTACAGTGTTCCTCACATCTTTTTGCTCAGTGACCTTGAAAAGTAGGTGAAGGTCACTCATCATTGAACTTGAGCAAGGCCTTCATGAGAGGCATATGTGGTGTGAATTTGGTGATCCTCCATCAAAGCTGTCAAAAGTTATTGCGAGTACACTGTTCCCGGACGGACGCACGGACGGATGAACAGCATTTCTATGTCCCCCGTTCCGCGGGGCGACAGGGGACAGCAATAAGACAGTTAGATGCCAAGAGATAATCAATGCGAGAATATGAATTATGCAGAATAAAATGTGAATTCACAAGAATTGGGGTTCAACAGTCGCCACACGTCGACCAGACCCAGTGACTCCAGAAAATCTTTAATGGCGCTAGAAAGTGCCCAGTCTGTTGGGAGAGCATAGCCAGACCGATCTAATGAGGCTTCATTCACAAGATTAAGATCAGACCCAACCAATGAAGGGCTATCGGCATACTGTGCAAGAAGAGCGCTCAGAGGTGTTAGAAATGATACTTGGGCAGAGTTTGGAGCATAAATATTGACTGACGTACATTTCTCATTTTGCAGTATACCATGTAACACCAAATATCGAAACCCTCCTTGTCACATATAGAATCTATCAAGTTAGAAGATATTCTTTTAGAATCCTCCTTTAGTACCTCTAACACCAGGGGAGGAAAACACCTCGCCCACCCATCTTTGTTTTAATTTAAGTGACTCTTCCATGCTTAGATGGGTTTCCTGTAACACAGCTATATCACTATCAAGAGCTTTAAGTTGAGACAAGATTTTATATCTTTAAACAACATTTTGAATTTCATTAACATTCCAAGAAGTTGATTTAATAGCATTCATCACCATTTATTCAAAAATCCCACAGCATGTATATGAGAACAGCCTACAGAGGTACTGCAACAAATTGGAAGGGGGTGGGGTAGAGGGAAAGGCAGGGGGACACATACACAACCAACACCTAAAAACATCATGCACACAGAGCCAAACGCATCAACAAAACATGAGAACAATCCCACGACAGGGAGGTAAGCCCCCTCTTCTATCCGCGGCAGGAAAGTGTCGGCGCGGATTGACCACAACGGGAACTGCCCATTGGTCCGACGACCCATTAGTCCGACCTCCCGTTACTCCGACAAAATCGACCACAAGTCGAGGTCGAACCAGAGGGGGGTCCCGTTAGTTCGAACTGTCATCTAAAGAGCGAGAATTAGCCTACACACAGAGAGAGAGAGAGAGCGAGCTCTCAGAAACACACACACACGCACAGGGGGGGGGGCACAAGGGATTAATACACACATTCACACAGGCTACGCACAACCCACAGACACACAGCTGAGTAGCTGAGGCGCGACACGGAGAAATGCACAACTGGTGTCCCCCCCAGTGGGTGCTCAACCTGGTCACCGGAGCACCCACGGAATCGGCGCCTTTAATAAAGTTATTCTTACTCTCATTCATGTGTTAGGCCTTATTTAGGAAGACATGCAGTTTATTGTGCTTTTAAAGTTTGTTTTAATATGGGTGTCAAGGTTTAATTATGGGCACAGTATAATGAGCGCGCAGCAGTTTGAAAAGCCGTGCTTAATGACAGCTCCTCCCTGGTGAAACACACTAAACTGCACCTCTTCTTTCACGTGTCTTATTGACAGGTGGGGCCTATATGAATAACTATAAAAATTAATATACGATATAACGACGGGTTTTTCCTTGCTCAGCAGCCTCGGTAAGCGGAGAGAGATAAACACAATGTAAACAGCTGAGAAGTCGGACACCCATTTCTCGCAACTTCTCTGAGATCTGATGATATGTCTCTCCATTCATGAACATAATCATTAATAATATAGATGTATGGCTCGAGTGAGGTAATTATAACGTATTATAGTGCTCTAATAGGACTGGACCATACCGTGGTCTCAACTTTTGGAGCAAGTATGCGCAACGGGCGCACACAAAACAAAGACTGTGGGAAATAGAGAAGATCAATAATCGTAAATTAGATGTATTATCTCGCTTTGGTTTCCCTGTTTATTATTTGATTTTATTTTACTCCGTTTTATTTCAAACACAGACTGTACAGTGAATGGACATTTTTTTTATTTCAAGTTGGCAGACCTCAAATATCCGACCTGTCTGTATAGATTACAGATTGGCAGTATGGTGTGGACTAATGCACTAGTCCAGTTCGAAAATAATGAGAACCTCCCATTAGTTCGAACTCTCATTACTCCGATTGTCGGATCAATGGGAGTTCGAACCAATGGGATGTCGAACTAATGGGAGGTCGGACCAATGGGAGGTCGGACCAGTGCCATACCTATCTGGCTTGAAAAGAACAACTGCGAGCTTACACATCATTCTGTGACAAGCGGTACACACATAATCAGGGCCCATTTTCACTTTGGCTAGAAAATCCTCAATGACAGCATCAACATTGATTGTAGCTCTTTCTAGCCATTTGCTGCTTGTTGCTAGCTCTGCGCTCAATGGTCTCTAGCTAAGTCTCACTCATGCTTTGTTTAGCCTTACACAGCCTGTTGCTAGCTCTCTGCTCAATGGTCGCTAGCTCAGTCTCACTCGCGCTTTGTTTAGCCTTACACAGCCTGTTGCTAGCTCTGTGCTCAATGGTCTCTGGCTAAGTCTCACTCGCGCTTTGTTTAGCCTTACACAGCCTGTTGCTAGCTCTGTGCTCAATGGTCTCTAGCGCAGTCTCACTCGCTCTTTGTTTAGCCTTACACAGCCTGTTGCTAGCTCTGTGCTCAATGGTCTCTAGCGCAGTCTCACTCGCTCTTTGTTTAGCCTTACACAGCCTGTTGCTACCTCTCTGCTCAATGGTCTCTAGCTAAGTCTCACTCATGCTTTGTTTAGCCTTACACAGCCTGTTGCTAGCTCTGTGCTCAATGGTCTCTAGCGCAGTCTCACTCGCTCTTTGTTTAGCCTTACACAGCCTGTTGCTAGCTCTGTGCTCAATGGTCTCTAGCTAAGTCTCACTCGCACTTTGTTTAGCCTTACACAGCCTGTTGCTAGCTCTGCGCTCAATGTTCTCTAGCTCAGTCTCACTCGCTCTTTGTTTAGCCTTGCACAGCCTGTTGCTAGCTCTGCGCTCAACGGTCTCTAGCTCAGTCTCACTCGCTCTTTGTTTAGTCTTACACAGCCTGTTGCTAGCTCTGCGCTCAATGTTCTCTAGCTCAGTCTCACTCGCTCTTTGTTTAGCCTTACACAGCCTGTTGCTAGCTCTGCGTTCAACGGTCTCTAGCTCAGTCTCACTCGCTCTTTGTTTAGTCTGACACAGCTTGTTGCTAGCTCTGTGCTCAATGGTCTCTAGTTCAGGCTCAGTCGCACTTTGTTTAGCCTTACACAGCCTATTGCTAGCTCTGCACTCAATGGTCTCTAGCTCAGTCTCACTCGCTCTTTGTTTAGCCTTACACAGCCTGTTGCTAGCTCTGCGCTCAATGGTCTCTAGCTCAGTCTCACTCGCTCTTTGTTTAGCCTTACACAGCCTGTTGCTAGCTCTGCGCTCAATGGTCTCTAGCTCAGTCTCACTCGCTCTTTGTTTAGCCTTACACAGCCTGTTGCTAGCTCTGCGCTCAATGGTCTCTAGCTCAGTCTCACTCGCTCTTTGTTTAGCCTTACACAGCCTGTTGCTAGCCCTGCGCTCAATGGTCTCTAGCTCAGTCTCACTCGCTCTTTGTTTAGCCTTACACAGCCTGTTGCTAGCTCTGCGCTCAATGGTCTCTAGCTCAGTCTCACTCGCTCTTTGTTTAGCCTTACACAGCCTGTTGCTAGCTCTGCGCTCAATGGTCTCTAGCTCAGTCTCACTCGCTCTTTGTTTAGTCTTACACAGCCTGTTGCTAGCTCTATGCTCAATGGTCGCTAGCTCAGGCTCATTCGCTTTCCTTGCAGCCTTACACAGCCTGTCTTTAGCTCTACAGTTAACACTTTGTTGTTCAGTTTCACTAGCTCTTTTTCTAGACTTTCTCTCTTTATCACATGCCCTACATGAATCACTCTCTCTCTCTCAGTTTCATTAGCCCTACTTTGTCTTACAATGCACTTCTTGCTTACTGCACTACAGAACATACAGCCACACCTCTGACAGACCGACTTTCTGCAGTGCTCTACCGAACCACACCGGGGACAGACTTTGGTCAAAGCCCTGTGTGTGCATACATCATACGTACCAGTATGTAATTGACTACCCTTTAAACCCTATAAGTTGAAGCCAACTAGACAAGATTGAGTACCATACCACAGATACTTTTGAGAAAGTTTCACCAAACGCAACAGAAACACACTCTATTCACAGAGCCACGTGCTGACACATAAATTATGCGCATGTGCACCAATGCAGCTAAAGTACTACAGTATTATCATTAGTACAATAGTAGCTTCGTAGCCTCCAGTGGTTCACGTCAGCTCTTCAACGTCAGCTCTTCAACTGCGCATGTCAAGCGAAAGTGACGGCAAAATAGCAGAAAAAAACGGGAACCGTCAGACGGCAAAATAGACACTGCGTTTGGGTGGATGACGTGACATGGCAGTTTTGCTGTCTTCAGTGTCACACATGTATGAATAAAAAATATATTTGCTAAAAACCTCCTCAATATTGTGCAGAACAGTCTGCTTTATGTGAACATATTCAACATTAAAACAGTTCATCACTCATTTTTTCAGAATTTTCAACCAAACATAACAAAACTCATATGGTTTGACTGTCCGGCACTTGTTTCTCAAAGTGAGAACTTGATTAAAACTAAGAAAAATAAATGCAAAAATTCTCAAAAAAATACAGAAAAATAATACAAATGTCCATTTGTGAGTCTACTCTTTTCAAAGTTCAAGCATAATGTTGTGAATGAGTTCTAATCAAAAAGATTTTGTCACATAAATCAAAATCATATGTTGTGACACTAATTTTGGGATATTTCAACGGGCAACTGTATGGACACCCTTGGGAAGGAGAGGACGTCCTTCATCAAGGTTGTGCAGTACTAGCAATACCAGCCCATGACAGGTTTCTGAGGTGAGTAATCATTTTTATATTTACAATAAATCAGATCTTGTTGGCACTCTGACAAAAGTCCCACTTCCAGATGTCTTTTGGTGTGACACGTTTTTCATGAAAATGCAACAAAAAAATTATTTTGTCATAATTACATGTAAATCTATGTTGCTTTGTTACAGATAGCATGTTGTTAGCATGCTAATGTGTAGCTACAAGACTCAAGGTTGTGCTAAGTGCAGAAAACATCATATGGTGTGACATGTCTGCCTGTCACGCCATATGATTTGATTGTCACAGCATATGATATGAATTGTAATTTCCTGCAGATATAACAATACATAATAAAGTCCAATGTATATTATGTCCTTTTCAACATTTATTTGGGTCCATAACCACATATAAAAGCTGTAATTATCCACAATAGATTGTGTTTAGTTTAGTTTTATTCTGTGATACAGATTTCTATTTTATCAGACAGACACAGCAGACCCCTTTACAGAAACCTTGGAATTCTGTTTCAGTCTAAACAATGTTTTATCTTCATCTCAAACCATACATTCCCTTTAATTTTGTTAAATTGAGGCAGATAATGATGACAAGTGCAGAGAGGACAAAGAGATACAGGGAGAGACTGAATTCAGACCCTGCAAAGAGAGAGGAGCTGCTGAGGAAAATAAAAGAAAAGTCAACAACTGTGTTTCCATTCACTGACCAATAGGAAGGTCTGAGGGAGGGGTTTAAGGGGTGCTTTCACTGATCCTGATTCAAAAATCCTTGAGACAGATTTCCTATGATCCTGGCAATACATGATAGCTAAAATATCATTGGACTAGAACACTATAGGCAGTGCAGCTAAGAGGGAATGAAGAGAATGGATAATGTTGAATAATTTGATGTATTGATTAATAAATAAACATATTTATTAAAATGAAATGTATTTTCTAATGATGCAACAAACCTTGCTCGCCCAGTTGGCCCACGACTGTTAAAATGTTCACACCATTCTGTTACTCTGTTCACAGATATCAAGAAAAACAGGAAGGGGAGATGCCTAAATTTAGAATCCAGACTCTCCCACTGTCAAGAAGAGAGAAGCTGAGGGAGATATGGAGAAATTATTGTTGTTTTACTTATAATATTGCAGACCAGTTTTGAATTGAAATGAAATTTGCTACACAAAAACATGTTCATATGGTTCAAAAGATATCAGAAAATGTTTTTTTATTGTTAAATATCAAATAAATCAATAAAATTTGAATATTACCTCCCAGCATTTAAGAGTGGCTAAATATTTCCTATGAGTGGTCAGTACTCACCAAAGATAATACATGGTTTGCACTGACACATGGCGACATGATCATATGGTGTGACACTATCTTTTGGTGCGACATTCCAAATTGTGAAAATAACAAAGCTTCATTAATGATAAAACCTGAAAATGTTAATGGAATACATAGAAAATGGCATCAGCAAGAGTCAAAAATATTTTTATAATTTTATAGCCAGGTTTGTCACAATACATGGAAAATGTGTTAAAAGACTGACAGCATAGGTCTCACATTGAGCAATGATTTAGAAAATAATACACAAATTTAATTTATTTTCGCAAAACTATACTGGATCACAGTTTAGTTAGGATAAATGACTTTGATAGAGTGAGTAACTTCAGAAAGGTATTATCCATTTTCAGTTTATATACTTTTGTACAATTATTTTCATGTCACACCATATGACGATTTTAGGCACTACTACAACAAATTGTTGCATAAATTCTGATTCCAATTGAAAATCTAAAAACAACATATGTTTCTATAAAGATGAGAGTTAGTAGAACAAAAGTCAACCATATTTATGCCTGTTATTTAAAATTTTTGAAAAAACACTATTTTCTGGTATATATGTCACTGACCCGTTTACATGATCGTTGACATGCATGCTACTGATCTCATCTGTCACTGGTGTAAGTTACTGTCTCAAAAACGAAGTGCGCAATGAATGACTAAACCAAAGAAAAAATTAGCTATATTCTAACTAGCTGCCATTTATTGAAATCAGATATGCCAATGCGGTTGAAACTATCAAGCAAATCTAATAAGCGAAAATTAACTTTGTTCTCAAACGAACACCAATAACTGCAATTAATTTAAGGTAGCTAAATGAACAAATGACGTGGTCATGTTAGATTGTTAAGAGCAGCTGACGTCATCTACGTTAACATTAATACGAATTAATGTTATTTGACGATCAACATAAACTAAAGCTGGGTACAGAAACTGACACGAACAACAAAATTCATTAGGGGTCAGCTAATGCGACAAATTTCCCAAAATGCAGATATTTGATAAACTGACCTGCGAGCGTGTTCCAATGAAAATGAATTGATTGTTTGGAACAATTACTTTCCACATGACATGCATTACTTCCGCATTCCTCGATTCCTATTGGAGTCTATGGAAGTGTCAAATAGTGCGATACGTCGAAAGCAAAGCTATCTCAAAAATCCGGCTAATTTAAATCCAAGATATCATGGCTATCAACCCATAGAGCCATATTCTAGTACTTGATTTTGACCGGCGGAGCGGCTATCCCGGTAACAGACAGAATGACACACAAACGAACTACCGAATACCCGGCTTGCGCGCATGCGCACTGAGGCATAATGACACAAACAAACGACCGTAAGCCAGGCTTGCGCGCATGCGCACCGAGGCATAATGACTCAAACGAACTACCGTATGCCCGGCCTGCGCGCATGTGCACTGAGGTATAATGACAAAAAAAACTACCGTATGCCCATCTTGCGCGCATGCGCACTGAGGCATAAAGACACAAACGAACTACCGTATGCCCGGCTTGAGTGCATGCGCACTGAGGCATAATGACAAACGAACTACCGTATGCCCGACTTGCGCGCATGCGCACTGAGGCATAATGACAAACGAACTACCGTATGCCCGGCTTGAGCGCATGTGCACTGAGGCATAATGACACAAACGAACTACGGTATGCCCGGCTTGCGCGCATGTGCACTGAGGCATAATGGCACAAACGTACTACCGTATGCCCGGCTTGAGCGCATGTGCACTGAGGCATAATGACAAACGAACTACCGTTTGCCCGGCTTGAGCGCATGTGCACTGAGACATAATGACAAACGAACTACTGTATGCCCGGCTTGCGCGCATGTGCACTGAGGCATAATGACAAACGAACTACCGTATGCCCGGCTTGAGCGCATGTGCACTGAGGCATAATGACAAACGAACTACCGTATGCCCGGCTTGCGCGCATGCGCACTGAGGCATAATGACAAACGAACTACCGTATGCCCGGCTTGCGCGCATGTGCACTGAGGCATAATGACAAACGAACTACCGTATGCCCGGCTTGAGCGCATGCGCGCTGAGGCATAATGACACAAACGAACTACCGTATGCCCGGCTTGCGCGCATGTGCACTGAGGCATAATGACACAAACGAACTACTGTATGCCCGGCTTGAGTGCATGCGCACTGAGGCATAATGACACAAACGAACTACCGTATGCCCGGCTTGAGCGCATGTGCACTGAGGCATAATGACACAAACGAACTACCGTACGCCTGGCTTGAGCGCATGCGCACTGAGGCATAATGACACAAACGAACTACGGTATGCCCGGCTTGAGCGCATGCGCACTGAGGCATAATGACACAAACGAACTACCGTATGCCCGGCTTGCGCGCATGCGCACTGAGGCATAATGACACAAACGAACTACCGTATGCCCGGCTTGCGCGCATGTGCACTGAGGCATAATGACACAAACGAACTACCGTATGCCGGCTTGAGCGCATGCGCACTGAGGCATAATGACAAACGAACTACCGTATGCCCGGCTTGCGCGCATGTGCACTGAGGCATAACGACACAAACGAACTACCGTATGCCCGGCTTGCGCGCATGTGCACTGAGGCATAATGACACAAACGAACTACCGTATGCCCGGCTTGCGCGCATGCGCACTGAGGCATAATGACAAACGAACTACCGTATGCCCGGCCTGCGCGCATGTGCACTGAGGCATAATGACACAAACAAACTCCGGTATGCCCGGCTTGCGCGCATGTGCACTGAGGCATAATGACAAACGAACTACCGTATGCCCGGCTTGAGCGCATGTGCACTGAGGCATAATGACACAAACGAACTACCGTATGCCCGGCTTGAGCGCATGTGCACTGAGGCATAATGACACAAATGAACTACGGTATGCCCGGCTTGAGCGCATGTGCACTGAGGCATAATGACAAAAACAAACTACCGTATGCCCAGCTTGCGCGCATGCGCACTGAGGCATAATGACACAAACGAACTACCGTATGCCCGGCTTGAGCGCATGTGCACTGAGGCATAATGACACAAACGAACTACCGTATGCCCGGCTTGAGCGCATGTGCACTGAGGCATAATGACAGAAACGAACTACCGTATGCCCAGCTTGAGCGCATGTGCACTGAGGCATAATGACAAACGAACTACCGTATGCCCGGCTTGAGTGCATGTGCACGGAGGCATAATGACACAAACGAACTACCGTATGCCCAGCTTGAGCGCATGTGCACTGAGGCATAATGACAAACGAACTACCGTATGCCCGGCCTGCGCGCATGTGCACTGAGGCATAATGACACAAACAAACTCCGGTATGCCCGGCTTGCGCGCATGTGCACTAAGGCATAATGACAAACGAACTACCGTATGCCCGGCTTGCGCGCATGTGCACTGAGGCATAATGACAAACGAACTACCGTATGCCCGGCTTGAGCGCATGTGCACTGAGGCATAATGACACAAACAAACTACCGTATGCCCAGCTTGCGCGCATGCGCACTGAGGCATAATGACACAAACGAACTACCGTATGCCCGGCCTGTGCGCATGTGCACTGAGGCATAATGACACAAACGAACTACCGTATGCCCGGCTTGAGCGCATGTGCACTGAGGCATAATGACACAAACGAACTACCGTATGCCCGGCTTGAGCGCATGTGCACTGAGGCATAATGACAAAAACAAACTACCGTATGCCCAGCTTGCGCGGATGCGCACTGAGGCATAATGACACAAACAAACTACCGTATGCCCGGCTTGAGCGCATGTGCACTGAGGCATAATGACACAAACGAACTACCGTATGCTCAGCTTGAGCGCATGTGCACTGAGGCATAATGACAAACGAACTACCGTATGCCCGGCTTGCGCGCATGTGCACTGAGGCATAATGACACAAACGAACTACCGTATGCCCGGCTTGCGCGCATGCGCACTTAGGCATAATGACACAAACGAACTACCGTATGCCCGGCTTGCGCGCATGTGCACTGAGGCATAATGACAAACGAACTACCGTATGCCCGGCCTGCGCGCATGTGCACTGAGGCATAATGACACAAACGAACTACCGTATGCCCGGCTTGCGCGCATGTGCACTGAGGCATAATGACAAACGAACTACCGTATGCCCGGCTTGCGCGCATGTGCACTGAGGCATAATGACAAACGAACTACCGTATGCCCGGCTTGCGCGCATGCGCACTGAGGCATAATGACACAAACGAACTACCGTATGCCCGGCTTGCGCGCATGCGCACTGAGGCATAATGACACAAACGAACTACCGTATGCCCGGCTTGCGCGCATGCGCACTGAGGCATAATGACACAAACAAACTACCGTATGCCCGGCTTGCGCGCATGCACACTGAGGCATAATGACACAAACGAACTACCGTATGCCCGGCTTGCGCGCATGCGCACTGAGGCATAATGACACAAACGAACTACCGTATGCCCGGCTTGCGCGCATGTGCACTGAGGCATAATGACACAAACAAACTACCGTATGCCCGGCCTGCACGCATGTGCACTGAGGCATAATGACACAAACGAACTACCGTATGCCCGGCTTGAGCGCATGTGCTCTGAGGCATAATGACAAACGAACTACCGTATGCCCGGCTTGAGCGCATGTGCACTGAGGCATAATGACACAAACGAACTACCGTATGCCCGGCTTGAGCGCATGTGCACTGAGGCATAATGACACAAACAAACTACCGTATGCCCGGCTTGAGCGCATGTGCACTGAGGCATAATGACACAAACGAACTACCGTATGCCCGGCTTGAGCGCATGTGCACTGAGGCATAATGACACAAACGAACTACCGTATGCCCGGCTTGAGCGCATGCGCACTGAGGCATAATGACACAAACGAACTACCGTATGCCCGGCTTGAGCGCATGTGCACTGAGGCATAATGACACAAACGAACTACCGTATGCCCGGCTTGAGCGCATGTGCACTGAGGCATAATGACACAAACGAACTACCGTATGCCCGGCTTGAGCGCATGTGCACTGAGGCATAATGACACAAACGAACTACCGTAAGCCCAGCTTGAGCGCATGTGCACTGAGGCATAATGACAAACGAACTACCGTATGCCCGGCTTGAGTGCATGTGCACGGAGGCATAATGGCACAAACGAACTACCGTATGCCCGGCTTGAGCGCATGTGCACTGAGGCATAATGACAAACGAACTACCGAATGCCCAGCTTGCGCGCATGCGCACTGAGGCATAATGACACAAACGAACTACCGTATGCCCGGCCTGCGCGCCTGTGCACTGAGGCATAATGACACAAACGAACTACCGTATGCCCGGCTTGAGCGCATGTGCACTGAGGCATAATGACACAAACGAACTACCGTATGCCCGGCTTGAGCGCATGTGCACTGAGGCATAATGACACAAACGAACTACCGTATGCCCGGCTTGAGCGCATGTGCACTGAGGCATAATGACACAAACAAACTACCGTATGCCCAGCTTGAGCGCATGTGCACTGAGGCATAATGACAAACGAACTACCGAATGCCCGGCTTGCGCGCATGTGCACTGAGGCATAATGACACAAACAAACTACCGCATGCCCGGCTTGAGCGCATGTGCACTGAGGCATGATGACACAAACGAACTACCGTATGCCCAGCTTGAGCGCATGTGCACTGAGGCATAATGACAAACGAACTACCGAATGCCCGGCTTGCGCGCATGTGCACTGAGGCATAATGAAAAAACGAACTACCGTATGCCCAGCTTGCGCGCATGCGCACTGAGGCATAATGACACAAACAAACTACCGTATGCCCAGCTTGAGCGCATGTGCACTGAGGCATAATGACAAACGAACTACCGAATGCCCGGCTTGCGCGCATGTGCACTGAGGCATAATGACAAACAAACTACCGTATGCTCAGCTTGCGCGCATGCGCACTGAGGCATAATGACACAAACGAACTACCGTATGCCCAGCTTGCGCGCATGTGCACTGAGGCATAATGACAAACGAACTACCGTATGCCCAGCTTGCGCGCATGCGCACTGAGGCATAATGACAAACGAACTACCGAATGCCCAGCTTGAGCGCATGTGCACTGAGGCATAATAACAAACGAACTACCGAATGCCCGGCTTGCGCGCATGTGCACTGAGGCATAATGACAAACGAACTACCGTATGCCCGGCTTGAGCGCATGCGCACTGAGGCATAATGATACAAACGAACTACCGTATGCCCAGCTTGAGCGCATGTGCACTGAGGCATAATGACAAACGAACTACCGTATGCCCGGCTTGAGCGCATGTGCACTGAGGCATAATGACGAACGAACTACCGAATGCCCGGCTTGCGCGCATGTGCACTGAGGCATAATGACAAACGAACTACCGTATGCCCGGCTTGAGCGCATGCGCACTGAGGCATAATGATACAAACGAACTACCGTATGCCCGGCTTGAGCGCATGTGCACTGAGGCATAATGACAAACGAACTACCGTATGCCCGGCTTGAGCGCATGTGCACTGAGGCATAATGACACAAACAAACTACCGTATGCCCAGCTTGCGCGCATGCGCACTGAGGCATAATGACACAAACGAACTACCGTATGCCCGGCCTGCGCGCATGTGCACTGAGGCATAATGACACAAACGAACTACCGTATGCCCGGCTTGAGCGCATGTGCACTGAGGCATAATGACAAACGAACTACCGTATGCCCGGCTTGAGCGCATGTGCACTGAGGCATAATGACAAACGAACTACCGAATGCCCGGCTTGCGCGCATGTGCACTGAGGCATAATGACAAACGAACTACCGTATGCCCAGCTTGCGCGCATGCGCACTGAGGCATAATGACACAAATGAACTACCATATGCCCAGCTTGAGCGCATGTGCACTGAGGCATAATGACAAACGAACTACCGAATGCCCGGCTTGCGCGCATGTGCACTGAGGCATAATGACAAACGAACTACCGTATGCCCAGCTTGCGCGCATGTGCACTGAGGCATAATGACAAACGAACTACCGTATGCCCAGCTTAAGCGCATGTGCACTGAGGCATAATGACAAACGAACTACCGTATGCCCAGCTTGCGCGCATGCGCACTGAGGCTTAATGACAAACGAACTACCGAATGCCCGGCTTGAGCGCATGCGCACTGAGGCATAATGATACAAACGAACTACCGTATGCCCGGCTTGAGCGCATGTGCACTGAGGCATAATGACAAACGAACTACCGTATGCCCGGCTTGAGCGCATGTGCACTGAGGCATAATGACACAAACAAACTACCGTATGCCCAGCTTGCGCGCATGCGCACTGAGGCATAATGACACAAACGAACTACCGTATGCCCGGCCTGCGCGCATGTGCACTGAGGCATAATGACACAAACGAACTACCGTATGCCCGGCTTGAGCGCATGTGCACTGAGGCATAATGACAAACGAACTACCGTATGCCCGGCTTGAGCGCATGTGCACTGAGGCATAATGACAAACGAACTACCGTATGCCCGGCTTGAGCGCATGTGCACTGAGGCATAATGACACAAACAAACTACCGTATGCCCAGCTTGCGCGCATGCGCACTGAGGCATAATGACACAAACGAACTACCGTATGCCCGGCCTGCGCGCATGTGCACTGAGGCATAATGACACAAACGAACTACCGTATGCCTGGCTTGAGCGCATGTGCACTGAGGCATAATGACACAAACGAACTACCGTATGCCCGGCTTGAGCACATGTGCACTGAGGCATAATGACAAACGAACTACCGTATGCCCGGCTTGAGCGCATGTGCACTGAGGCATAATGACACAAACGAACTACCGTATGCCCGGCTTGAGCGCATGTGCACTGAGGCATAATGACACAAACAAACTACCGTATGCCCAGCTTGCGCGCATGCGCACTGAGGCATAATGACACAAACGAACTACCGTATGCCCGGCTTGAGCGCATGTGCACTGAGGCATAATGACAAACGAACTACCGTATGCCCGGCTTGAGCGCATGTGCACTGAGGCATAATGACACAAACAAACTACCGTATGCCCGGCTTGAGCGCATGTGCACTGAGGCATAATGACACAAACGAACTACCGTATGCCCAGCTTGCGCGCATGCGCACTGAGGCATAATGACACAAACGAACTACCGTATGCCCGGCCTGCGCGCATGTGCACTGAGGCATAATGACACAAACGAACTACCGTATGCCCGGCTTGAGCGCATGTGCACTGAGGCATAATGACACAAACGAACTACCGTATGCCCGGCTTGAGCGCATGTGCACTGAGGCATAATGACACAAACAAACTACCGTATGCCCAGCTTGCGCGCATGCGCACTGAGGCATAATGACACAAACGAACTACCGTATGCCCGGCCTGCGCGCATGTGCACTGAGGCATAATGACACAAAAATTAACATTTGTTAAATGATCGCAATGGCAGCTTTAGCCTTTCCTATTTCTGTCATTTGCATGTTGGCCTATTGAACAATGTGAGAAGCGACATGGGATCTGTTCTGTTGTTTGGCAATAAATGACGTAGCAGAAGTTATTCTTGTGTTAATTCATCAATAATAATGTCACAAATGTGGCCATATAATTACTTGGTGATGCAGCATGTATAAAGCATAGGCCTCGTGAATTGTGTGTTTGTTGTAGGATAAAGTAATTAATAGCCCATTTGAAAGTGCTAATGTTAAACTTACCAGTTGAAAGTCCTATGGCTGACTTGGAACGACATTAACCTGTTCAGGAACAAAATGTTTTGGTTCTAACTGGTTCGAGAACATAAATTTTGGGGTGGAACCCAAAGCCATAAACATTAAAATATCGTTTATGTTCAGAACGAACCAACTGAGAAAAATTCTGGTTCAAAGCCCTGGTCAGAACACCGGTCTCCAGAGTTTCCAACAGGTCTAATTTTGACGTTGCGGTCTATCCCGGCTTCCTTGAGTTTTTAGTGGATTTCTGTGAAACCATTCACTATTGTTTTTCCTATCATCTAAGAGTGCAATAATTTTCCATTCTTAGAGTGTTTTTATTAAAATTAACCACTCCGCGTTGACCAGTTCTGCATTCTGCACTTGAAAGCCACCTTATTTGCAAGTGAAGAAACGTCACTCTGCGCATTCAGTTCAAGACACAGCGTGCGCAGACAGAACGCAGCCAGATAACTTTCTGTTTCACCGTTTACATTATACAATTTTACTTTTAATCGGTTGGGGAAAAGGAATAGTCTACCCCTCTGCAACCGAATGAAATTCCATTCTGCAGGAATGAAGGCGACAATCACTGACTGGGTATAAAATCGGTTGTTTCTGGATTTTTGAGTCATGGAGTGTCTGATGATGATCCAGAAATTCATGCCTTTTTATAGGATTGTCACAACTCGTCCAAACTCGCCACTAAATCCATAGCATGTCGTGGAAGTTTTTACATGGCGAGAAGCGATGACAAGTAAAGACATGAGTATGAGGCTTGCGCAAGTTCTGGAAACATCCCTTCTACAAGGCATGACGTGTACGTGATGAAAACTAGCATGACAACTTTAAACAGTTAAAAATTCTCGCCGAACAATGCAGAGTAGTGCTGACATGACAGAACATCTCTGCAACATACAAAGACTTAACGAACAAAGCACTGGCGATGTCACTAAATACAAACAATATGAAGCACTAAATATACTCAAACTAAAATATATTTATACTATAAATTAAAGCAGCTTAACTATCGTTGCTGCAGCGGGTGGCATTGATTCACGTCTCAGGTCTCTTCGCACCGGCGTTATTACAGCTCATTTTTCACTCATCGCACAGACCAAGTGTCACGTCGCTCAGGCGCAGATGCAGCTGTGGTACTTGGGGCTTTTCCTGGAGTTTGCCCAGGTCACGGAGCCTTGAGAAACACCGCTGCTCCAATGATGTAAGGGGTTCCTGTATATGTGTGCGCGTGTGTCCGTGTATCTGATCGGTCAATCAAAGCATTTGAGTTGGACGCTGGTTAGACGTGTTGTGGGGAAAAAAGTTTTTGTTTCAAATTGGTGTTATGAATGTTTTCATTTAGCGAATAAAATTCAGGGCACATGACATGAAGACAATGTATTTTTTCAGCAGCTTTTAACTTGTCCGGTGGGGCATGTAAATTTCTCTTCCACTTGTCCAACAATAAAATCTACTTTTTCCGGGACAAGCGGACAAGTGTTAATGCCGAGCCCAGCAGTAGGGCACCATACACTATAAACCTCAGACTGACCTCAGATCAGCTCTGATCTCACCTTTAAAACACCCCTGTTCACTGTTACTGTATCCTGTGCATCTAAGACCCCTTTCCCACCTGCATCAGACAGACTCTCCTGTTACATCTGCTGTGAAGCGACTCTTCTAATAAACACCTGAGTGACACTTTCACCTGATCTGTGTGCTTCCCTGGTCAGGTTCATAACAGCCCGATACAGGTGATAACTGAGGAAAAACGAGAATCTCTATCTCCCTAATGAAAGAAAATGCCTGGACTCACCCCAGTCTCTGCAATTTACAGTGAGGGTCCTCCAGTCCAGCAGAGAGAGCTGTCACTCCTAAATCCTGCAGCTCATTGTCTCTGAGCTCCAGATCTCTCAGCTCTGAGTGAGGGGATCGCAGGACTGAGGCCAGAACATCAGAGCAGCTCTCTGTGAGATAACACCAACCCAGCCTGTGGAGAAATACACACAGATTACACCAACCCAGCCTGTGGAGAAACACACACAGATTACGCCAACCCAGCCTGTGGAGAAACACACACAGATCACACCAACCCAGCCTGTGCAGAAACACACACAGATTACGCCAACCCAGCCTGTGGAGAAACACACACAGATTACACCAACCCAGCCTGTGCAGAAACACACACAGATTACACCAACCCAGCCTGTGGAGAAACACACACAGATTACACAAACCCAGCCTGTGGAGAAACACACACAGATTACGCCAACCCAGCCTGTGGAGAAACACACACAGATCACACCAACCCAGCCTGTGCAGAAACACACACAGATCACACCAACCCAGCCTGTGCAGAAACACACACAGATTACACCAACCCAGCCTGTGGAGAAACACACACAGATTACACAAACCCAGCCTGTGGAGAAACACACACAGATTACACCAACCCAGCCTGTGCAGAAACACACACAGATTACACCAACCCAGCCTGTGGAGAAACACACACAGATTACACCAACCCAGCCAGTGGAGAAACACACACAGATTACGCCAACCCAGCCTGTGGAGAAACACACAGATTACACAAACCCAGCCTGTGGAGAAACACACACAGATTACGCCAACCCAGCCTGTGCAGAAACACACACAGATTACACCAACCCAGCCTGTGGAGAAACACACACAGATTACGCCAACCCAGCCTGTGGAGTAACACGCACAGATTCCACCAACCCAGCCTGTGCAGAACCACACACAGATTACGCCAACCCAGCCTGTGCAGAAACACACACAGATTACGCCAACCCAGTCTTTGCAGAAACACACACAGATTACACCAACCCAGCCTGTGGAGAAACACACACAGATTTCACCAACCCAGCCTGTGGAGAAACACACACAGATTACACCAACCCAGCCTGTGCAGAAACACACACAGATTACACCAACCCAGCCTGTGCAGAAACACACACATATTACACCAACCCAGCCTGTGGAGAAACACACACAGATTACACCAACCCAGCCTGTGCAGAAACACACACAGATTACACCAACCCAGCCTGTGCAGAAACACACACAGATTACACCAACCCAGCCTGTGCAGAAACACACACCGGTTACACCAACCCAGCCTGTGGAGAAACACACACACAGACATACACCTCAAGATTTTGTAACATGTCTGGTATTCCTGTCCCACTTTGCTTAAGTTTAGAGGGGTCAGGGGTCATCCAGAAGAGTCCAGAGACAAACAGAAGATGTGTTAGCCTGAGCAGTGTGTGTCCTCACAGATAAGGGAGACACTGCAGTAAAATGGAGGAAGACCAGAGATTTTCCACATGTGGGGGTCGTTTCATGGCTCTAGCTTGGTCCCTTGATACTCCATTGGAGCCGCTGTTTTAAGATTTAAACTATAATGAAGCCTTATGTATCCAAGACCAATAAGGTAGGGGAGACCAGGGCTTGTTGTCACACTTTTTACACTCTTATATATTTCGTGGAATCAATACATCATATATAAAAAATGTGTACTAGATGAAAGACCAAAGTCTCAGGTATATATTTTGTATTCATGTCATATTCATATCTTTTATTAGTGCAGAGTTATAAGCAATCAAATAGAGATTGTCACCATGTGACAAGTTGCCCCACCAACGGGTAAGTTGTCACACTATGTGGGGTAAGATGTCACACTGGATTTTGCAACTAATAAAACAAGGACAAAATTATTGTTGTTGTTATTTTTTTTCTTGAAAGTGAATAAATCTTAACATAAAATATTAAGCAACATGCATTATGAAACTTATGAAACTTAAACTAGTCCTGGAAGATCTATGAAACAAACTCAAACAAAACCTGACCTCACTAGTCAGTCCTAGAACATCCAGTCAGAAAATCTCAGACAAAACTTGACCTCACTCATCAGACTCCTCATCTGAGGCGCAGGTCTGGCACACGTAGATTGATTTGCCAGGGGTGCATTCTTCATGGGCCCATCCTTTGTGTATTATGCACTGCACCCAGGTTTCTCCTGGGTGGCTGTTTCCAAATGGCTCTACACAGACCAGGCACAGGGACTCCTCTTCTTCCAATGAGGAGTCATCTGGAGTTTTTCTTTTTGTACCTGCCCTCTGTTTCTTCCCTCTGCTTTGCTTCTGTGGTATTTTGGATTTGGTTGCCTTGCCTTTCTTTTTGAACAGCCTTTTTTCCCTTGTGCCTGCCTTTCAGCTTCAAGTGCCTCTTTCACAGATGTGTCCTGAGAATAGCAGTTTTTCTCTTCTTTCTCTGCTGGTTAACTTGTTTTCTTCACATTACATTACATTACATTACATTACAGGTACTTAGCAGACGCTCTTATCCAGAGCGACGTACAAAAGTGCATAAGAACAGTACAAAAGTGCAGACCTTCTAGGAGACAAGTAAAAGTGCTAACAGTAAGTGACAGAACACGTTCCATTGTTACAGATCTAGACTATTAACAAAAAGGCAAGGTCAAAGGCAAGTGAACAAAATGTCAACAAGGTTAAGTGCAGAGGCAAGTGCAACAAAGAGCAATAAAATAAGTGCAATAGGTCAAGTGCAACAAAGGGGCAGGAAAATCAAGTAAACTGACAAGAGTGCAACAAAATGACGGGAAACCAAATCAAGTGATACAGTCAGGAAGTAAACAGAATAAAGTGCAACAAATCAAAGGGATGTAGGGACAGGAATCAAGGCAGTGGAGTAGGGGAGAGGTGGAGCCTGAAGAGGTGGGTTTTCAGGCGGCGCTTGAAGATGCTCAAGGATTCTGCCGTTCTGACCTCGATAGGTAGATCATTCCACCAACGAGGTGCCAGGACAGACAGCAGCCTTGAGCGGGAAGGGGAGGAGCGGAGAGGGGGAGGAGCCAGGCGACCAGAAGTAGCAGAGCGGAGTGCTCTGGCAGGGGTGTAGGGTCTGAACAGTCTCTGGATGTAGGCTGGAGCGGTCTTGTTGACTCACATGTGACAACTAACCCCCAAATGACTGAGACAAGTTGCCCCAAACTACCATGTTTGCTAATGCTAGCTCTAGCTTAAAATTAGCTTAAAACAGAGCAATGACTGAGGTATGACAGGATGCCTTAATATCTTCTCTAACAAGTCCATATGTATCACTGCTAGGATTTTTATCTGAAATGAGCTTATTTTCAAATATATAAAGTTAATATTTTTTTCTTTGGGTGGTGGAAAATGGTTTCTTGGCACTCATCTCAACTTATAAAATGTTGTTCTCTTCTCACACAGGACATGAGACCTGACCATGTAAAGGAAGAAAACTATGTTAAGGCCCTGCTGGTCATTCCCAGTGGTAATTCTTCTAATGCCTGTTGGGGCTCCACCCCCTTTGTTCTATGCATGTTTTAAACTGCAGAGCATGCAGAGTGCCCATTGGTGCCGGAGTAATGGGTGTTCCTATAAAGACCTCCTGATTAATGGATCCTGTCGCCTCTCAACTCGCTGCCCCCAATTGCTAGGCGGTTACTTCGTTGGGGAGAGCCCTCTTTGCATTCCAGCTCGTTGCCAGCCGCTCCTTACACACGTTGCGTTTTAAACCCATTGTTTGTTTACCTCTAGACATACTTTGTATTACCTTGTCCTTTTGCATACAACCTGGGGACTTCACCTTTTCATATTAAAATAAATATATTTATTACTGAACCTTTAGCTATTGCGTGGTCTTCCATTTAATGTCACAGCTGCTTTGAGCCAGGCAGCCGTGACATGTGGGGGCACCTGTTCCGTGTTTGTACAGGCTGTGTGGTGTGCTGTTTGTTTGGTATAAACGTTGGCCTTTGAATAGGCAAAGGCATTGTTGAATTGCCACGTTTTTTGGGGGGATTGTTAAATACATTGCGCGGTTTTAGATTTTGCAGTCTAGCTCATAACTTGTCTGGCATTAGGTTAGTTGAATGAAATGGTTTGAGAATACGTTTTCTGTGCTGTGTAGTGGGAATACTTCTGAGGTTGTAGTTAAATGGAGCTACTAGAAGTAATTTCGTCATTGATATTCTGGTAGTAGTTTTGAATGGAGGTTAGTGCTTTTGTGGTTGCGCCTTCAATGGGCGGTTTACAAACTTTAAAGAAAACTCAACTTTTTCAATTAGCTGAGCACTATAAAATTGACCCTGACATTCCAAAAGGCATTAAGAAGGATGCCCTGTTGCAGTTTATTATGGAGCAACTGGGTGAAAGAAAAATCCTTTCTTTCGACCCTGTATTAGAGAATGAGGGCCCAACTGAATCTTAAACGTCTCTTGGCGCTGATGCAGTGTCTAATGACCCCGTGAAAGTCCTGCTTTGCCGTTTGAACAGCAAATTAAATTGTTTGAAATGCAGTTGAAAAGAGATGAATTTTTGGCAAAGCGTGAAAAAGAGCGAGAAGAAAATCGTTGACAATGAGAGAGGGAAATTCTAGAGCGTGAAAAAGAACATTGTTATGACTTGGAAAAATCACAACAAAGAAAACTGGCAAGTACAACTAAAACAAATTTATTCCAAAAAAAAAGTTGTACAAAAAAATGATCCACTACTTAATTCCTAATAACACTCTGCCACTATTTAACTGTTGCCAAAACAAAACTCTGGTCTGCTCTCTTCTGCTGTCTCTCTCTTTGTTGTCTGCTTTCTCGTGCTTAAAATTACAGCCTTTATATAGTCTAGCAACCTTCCAGAAAGATCCACAGGATTCTAGGGAAATCCCGCCCCCTCCAAGCAGGAAAGTGCCAGAAGCTTCTAGAAATTACTAGACTTTTCTTAATGATTTTACAAACACGCCACCAGATGGTGCCAATGAACAAAATAAATATAGCTGACCAGCAAGGCAGCAAAGCAGCATGCAACAAAATTTCATTTAAAAATGAAATACACTCCTGATCAAAATCTTAAGACCAGTAAAAAAATTGCAAGAATTTACGTTTTGCGCTGTTGTATCATAAGAAGGTTCTAAGTAGAGTTTCAAAATGCAAAAAGAAGAAATGTGAGCAAGAGACTAAATGTTTTGAGCAGGCAATTTATTGAAAAGAACAATTTAACTAAAATAGGCTGTTCATCAGCTGATCAAAAGTTTAAGACCATAGCTCAAAAAAACCCCTAAAACAGAAATTAAAGCCTCAAAAACAGACTCAGTAATGAGTAGCTCCACCATTATTGTTGATCACTTCAAAAATTCGTGTTGGCATGCTTGATGCGAGTGTTTCCAAAAGGCTTGTAGGAATGTTGCTCCAAGTGGTGAAGATGGCTTCACGAAGGGCATCCACTGTCTGGAACTGATGTCCATTTTTGTAAACTTCCCTTGCCATCCATCCCCAAATGTTCTCAATTGGATTTAGATCAGGGGAACATGCAGGATGATCCAAAAGAGTGATGTTATTCTCCTGAAAAAAATCCTTTGTCAGACGGGCATTGTGAATTGCAGCATTGTCCTGCTGAAAGACCCAGTCATCACCACACAGACGAGGGCCCTCAGTCATGAGGGATGCCCGCTGCAACATCTCCACGTAGTCAGCTGCTGTTTGACGCCCCTGCACAACCTGGAGCTCCATTGTTCCATTGAAGGAAAAAGCACCCCAGATCATGATGGCGCCCCCTCCGCTGTGCCATGTTGAAAAAATCTCAGGTGGCATCTCCTTGTCATGCCAGTAGCGTTGGAAGCCATCAGGACCATCAAGGTTAAATTTTTTCTCATCAGAGAATAAAACTTTCTTCCAACTTTGAACGTCCCATGTTTGGTGCTCCCTTGCAAAGGCCAAACGGGCAATTTTGTGGCGTTGAAGGAGACGTGGCCTTTGAAGACGTTTTTTGTTTTTGAAGCCGTTCCTTTGCAGATGCTGTCTGATGGTTATTGGGTTGCAGTCAGCACCAGTAATAGCCTTAATTTGGGATGAGGATCGTCTCGTGTCTTGACGGACAGCCATTAGGATCCTCCGGCTCAGAGCCGGTGAGATTTTTTTGGGTCTACCACTTGATTTTTTTGTTCCATAAACCTCAGGATCTTTTAAGAAATGCAAAATGACTGTCTTACTGCGTCCAACCTCAGCAGCGATGGCACGCTGTGAGAGGCCTTGTCTATGCAGCTCAACAATCCTGCCACGTTCGAAGGCAGTGAGTTTTTTTGCTTTTCCCATCAAGAGGTCTTGACAGTGTGATTACTTGACAGAAAATGAAATCCAATCCAATGGAATCCAAATTTTTTCCACAGATTTGGGCTTTTAAAGGATGTGGTCTTAAACTTTTGACTAGCTGATGAACAGCCTATTTCAGTTAAATTGTTCTTTTCAATAAATTGCCTGCTCAAAACATTTGGTCTCTTGTTCCCATTTCTTCTTTTTGCATTTTGAAACTCTACTTAGAACCTTCTTAAGATACAACAGTGCAAAATGCAAATTCTTGCAATTTTTTAACTGGTCTTAAGATTTATACATAACACCTCCCCTCTTTAAGAAAAGAAAGGTTTGCTAAAAGCTTTCTTTTGTTAAAATTAACACAGTTTTATAATCAGAACAATCTTGAACTTTACACAAACGTATTATTGATCATGATTAACAATCATATACATAACAACCAGTGTAAGTCTCACAATCAAATAGAAAAGTAAAATTACATTTTTCACAATCAAATAAAGAAATAAAATTACATGCGTGAAAGTGTATCTGGGATTACATTATCTTTTCCCCTGATGTGAGAAATATCCAAATCATACTCTTGCAAAAGTAAACTCCATCTCAGTAATCTTTGATTCTTGTTTTTGATCTTGTGCAAGAATGTGAGGGGATTGTGATCACTGAAGACCTTGATGGAAGTAGCTGAACAAGTCAAATAGACTTCAAAATGTTGTAAAGCCAAAACAAGTGCCAAACATTCTTTTTCAATTGTTGAGTAGTTTTTCTGATGTTTATCAAACTTTTTGGAAAAGTAACAAACAGGATGGTCTACTCCATCAGTGTCTTCTTGCAGTAAAACTGCACCTGCACCAATGTCACTGGCATCAACTGCCAACTTGAACTCCTTTTTGAAATTGGGAGATAAGAGAACTGGTGCATTTTTGAGAATAGCTTTCAGCTGGTCAAATGAATTTTGACATTTTTCATCCCAAACAAATTTTGCATTTTTCTTCAGTAAATTTGTCAAAGGTTCAGAGATGAAAGAGAAATTTTTACAGAATTTTCTGTAGTAGCCAGCCATCCCTAGAAATCTCATGAGCTGTTTTTCAGTTGTTGGCTCAGGAAATTCAGAGATAACTTTGACTTTTGCATCAACTGGTTTGACTTGACTCTGTCCTACAACATGACCTAAGTAAACAACTGTAGCTTTACAAAAGTCACTTTTAACAAGGTTGATAGTCAGCTTGGCATCACTCACTCTCTGAAAGAAGTTTCTGATGTAGGTGAGGTGCTCTTGGAAGCTGTCACTGGTGATGATAATGTCATCGATATAGGCCTCAAATCCTGGTAGTCCAGCAATCACTCTGTTTACCAGACGTTGGAAGGTGGCAGGAGAATTTTTCATTCCAAATGGCATGACCTTGTATTGGTATATCTCTCTTGCTCTATCTGTTAGAGGGATCTGCCAGAAGCCCTTGAGGAGATCAAATTTTGTGACATACTTTGACTGTCCAACTTTGTCAATGCAGTCATCAATCCTGGGAATAGGATATGAGTCCGTTTTTGATAGAGCGTTCGCTTTCCTGTAGTCTGTCACCATTCTATATGTTCCATTGGGTTTGGGAACTAGGATGCATGGAGAACTCCAGTCACTGTAACTTGGTTCAACAAAGTCATTTTCAAGCAGATATTTGACTTCCTGTTTAAGGTATTTCTGCTTCTCTGGATTCATTCTGTAGGGATGCTGTTTTTACAGGCTTGGCATCATCTTGTAGGATGACATCATGGTAAACCAAATCAGTCCTTGATGGAACGTCAGGGAAAATGTGACTATATTCAAATATGAGCTGCTTTAGCTGCTGTTGTTGAAAAGGGTCCAGGTGGGACAACTTGCTGTCAATATTTTGAAGAATGTCTGAATTTTCAAGTTTGACTGGACCAGGTTCATTTTCTAAGGGGCAGTCACAATCTTCTTTCGAATTTTCCAGTTCAACTGTATTTACCACATTGACTGGCTTTTGCTGAGTGTCTCTATCAATGTATTCTTTCAGCATGTTGATGTGACACATTTGTTTTTGTTTCCTCCTTCCAGGAGTTGAAATTATGTAATTTAGATCACTGACCTTTTTGAAGACAGTGTAAGGGCCAAAATATCGGGCTCTTAGAGGGTTTCCAGGAACTGGCAAAAGTGCAAGAACTTTGTCACCAGTTTTGAAACTTCTATCTTTTGAATGAAGGTCATATCTGGCTTTCATTTTGCCCTGAGCTTCTTTGAGATTAGACTTAGCAAAGTCACAAGCCTTAGAGAGACGATTACGGAAGTCAGAGACATACTGAAGCAAGTTCATTGGGACATCATCTTCAGCCAGAAACTTTTCCTTCAGAAGCTTCAAAGGTCCATGAACTGTATGCCCAAAAACGAGCTCAAAAGGACTGAACCCAAGAGACTCCTGAACAGCTTCACGGGCAGCAAACAGAAGAAGATGGACACCTTCATCCCAGTCCTTCTCTGTGTCAAGGCAGTTGGTCCTTATCATGTTCTTCAGGGTTTAATGGAACCTCTCCAAAGCACCTTGACTCTCAGGATGGTAAGCTGATGACCTGTATTGTTTAATACCAAGCTCATGCATAACTTGTTGAAATATGCCAGACATGAAATTTGATCCTTGATCAGACTGAATAGACTTAGGAAGACCAACTAAGCAGAAAAACTTGGTAAGAGCCTTGATGATAGTCTTCGCCTTGATATTACGAAGTGGAATTACCTCAGGAAACCAGGTGGAAGCACACATGATAGTCAGTAAGTACTCACAACCAGATCTAGTCTTCGGCAATGGTCCAACACAGTCAATCATGATCCGACTGAAAGGTTCTTCAAAAGCGGGAATGGGCTTAAGTCGAGCCTTTGGAATATTTTGGTTCGGCTTCCCTACCATTTGACAAGTATGACAGGATTTGCAGTACTCCTGTACATCAGACCTCATGGAAGGCCAGAAGAAGTGGTTTCTGACACGTTGAAGGGTCTTCTTGATACCCAAATGACCTGACATAGGATTGTCATGGGCCAGACTAAGAGTTTCTTGACGGTACGGCTTTGGAAGAACAATTTGATGGGTGATCATCCACTCTTCATCTGCAGGAACATCGGGTGGACGCCACTTTCTCATAAGCACACCATTTTTGTAGTAAAAACAGACAGGAACTTGAGTAGCCTCTTGTTCACTTGCAGCCTGTGGTAGGAGATGCGCTAGATCACGAGCTTGTTGTTGCTCATGAATAAGTTGTTTACGAGACAAAATGTCATTAGAATGACCTGACAAGGACAAGTCTGAAGATTTCTCAGACATCTCAGGACTGGAAGGTTCCTGATGAAAAGACTGCCCAATGAAGGTGTCAGCCAGGTTAAAGTCCAGGTCAGCAACATCCTGAATAGCCTTTTTGGCCATAGAACGAGTAACTGCACATGAAGGATAGAGGTCTGGAATTTCCTCCTCTATAGAGTCAGATTCTTGATGAATCAAAGGAGAGTCAGTTACAATAGGGTAGGGCACAACCTTATCCCCAGCAAGATCATTACCAAGAAGCAAATGAATGCCTTTGAAAGGAAGAGAAGACCTAACACCAACAGTAACAGGCCCAGAGACTAAATCTGATTTGAGATGAAAATTATGGAGAGGTACACTTGTAAAACCACATTCTACTCCTTGAATAAGGACATTAGCCTGAGTAGACGATTTGTCCGAGAAAGGCAGAATATCTGCAAGAATAAGAGATTGGGAAGACCCAGTATCCCTTAGAATTCGAACAGGAGCAGATGAGGAAAAATCATGTGAAAGTGAGACAGAACCATCGGTGATGAATGGCTCAAAACCCTCCATAACCGGATCAGACACAGAAGGTAGAAGATCAGGTGAACTGACCATTGATACAAGAGATTCTCTCTTTGTCAAAGCAGTTGGCTTGGTTTCTTCTCGTTGTTGTTTTTTCTTGAGAGCATAACACTCAGAAATAAGGTGACCTTGCTTTCTGCAGTATTGGCAAGACACAGAGGGTAAAGAATCAGAGGATTGCTTCTCACTGGAAGGTTTCCTTTCAGAAGTGGCCTTAGAATCATTAGAAGTGTTATTAGAAGAAGTCTTGGACTGAAACTTGCTTTGAAATTTAGAAAAAGCGGATTTTTGGACAAAAGAAGTCTTGTGAGTCAATGCATAACTATCAGCTAGGGTAGAAACATCTTGCAAAGTAATGGCTAGTTTTTCTTCAAGGAAAGTCTTAATATCAGGCTGGACATACCTTTTGAATTCCTCAACCAGAATAAGTTGCCTCATTCTATCAATATCTTTTTCGACTTTCATGGAATTACACCACTGATCAAACAACTGTTCCTTTAACCTGCCAAATTCAACATGAGTTTGACTGGCTTCCTTGCGAGAATTCCTAAATTTTTGCCTGTAAGCCTCGGGGACCAATTCATAACCCTTCAGAATGGCAGATTTGACAAAATCATAATCAGCACACTGTTGGACAGATAACTGGTTATAGATTTTTCTAGCTTTACCAGTAAGAACACTTTGTAACATCATTGTCCAATGCTCTTTTGGCCATTTCAAATTTTCAGCAATTTTTTCAAAATGGGTAAAGTATTGGTCAACATCATTTTCTAAGAAAGGAGGAACAAGTCTGATATGTTTAACCACATCAAAATGATCAGAAAGTCCAAATGATTTTGGAACAGTACCTGCTTCTATTCTCTTCATTTCCAATTCGTACTGCATTCTTTTTTCTTCTAGTTCTTTCTCCAATCTTCTTTCTTCTAGTTCTCTCTCCCTTTCCGACCTTCTTTCTTCCATTTCTCTCTCCCTTTCCAACCTTCTTTCTTCCATTTCTCTTTCCTTCTCCCTCTCCAACCTTCTCTCTTCCAGCTCTTTCAGGCGTAGCTGAAATTCAAGTCTTTGCAGCTCCGTTGCAGGCACTTCCACAGCTTTAATTAATTCTGCTGCTTCTTCCCCAAAGATATCTTCATCGATGAAATGTTGCACCAAAAGGTTGAATATTTCTTGTTTCTTCATTGATGACTTCACATCAGATAATCCAAGGGTTGAGGCTATCTGTAGCAAGTCCTTCTTCTTTGCCAGCACAATTAATTCCTGGGTTGGAGTTTTCAAAAAACTTTCCACATCAAAAGTCATGATTGCTGGTATTTAAACTAGTCAAAAGATTTAAAATAATAATCTTTGGTGAATCCAATCTCGGTGGAACCTCCAATTTGTTATGACTTGGAAAAATCACAACAAAGAAAACTGGCAAGTACAACTAAAACAAATGTATTCCAAAAAAAAGTTGTACAACAAAATGATCCACTACTTAATTCCTAATAACACTCTGCCACTATTTGACTGTTGCCAAAACAAAACTCTGGTCTGCTCTCTTCCGCTGTCTCTCTCTTTGTTGTCTGCTTTCTCGTGCTTAAAATTACAGCCTTTATATAGTCTAGCAACCTTCCAGAAAGATCCACAGGATTCTAGGGAAATCCCGCCCCCTCCAAGCAGGAGAGTGCCAGAAGCTTCTAGAAATTACTAGACTTTTCTTAATGATTTTACAAACACGCCACCAGATGGTGCCAATGAACAAAATAAATATAGCTGACCAGCAAGGCAGCAAAACAGCATGCAACAAAATTTCATTTAAAAATGAAATATAATGCTGTACAAAAAATTATCATACATAACAACATGCTCTTGAATATGCTAAAATTAAGAAAGAAGAAGAACATTTGCGATTTGCAAGGGAGGAACGAGCACCGAGCGACAATCCTGGAGTCTCCCCTCCACAGTTAAAATTTTCATGTATGGCTAAGCTTTTACCCAAGTTCGATGAATGTGACCCTGATTTGTTTTTTTCTCTTTTTGAAAGATTGGCCAAAGACCATCAGTGGAGCGATTCAAATTGTGTTCTACCACTACTAAGTGTAATCACGGGAAAAGCACAACAGGCCTATATAGCATTAAACGATTTACAATGTAAATAATATGTAGAACCTGAATGTTCGATTGATTTAGCTCACAACATATGTCAAATGTCAAAAATAATATTGTTGGACACATGCTCAATACGCATGTAAAGTCTGAATGTTTGGTTGATCTCGCTCAATCAGAGCCAGCAGTAAAGGTTTATACCCCAGGATGTTCTTGCAGTCTGCCTGTGGGGGTAGCGTCTCTGGCTCTGCACGGCAGGGGGCCGAAGCCACAAGAGCTTGTAGAGAGCGCTGCTATTGTATCAGTCATCTGTTCCTCCTTTCCACTGGGTGATAGCAGATGGGATATAATGCTATAGCTCTGCCATAGTCCCTTGTAACTTCTCGTAAGCTATACGCTTGCACAGCCTAAAGCCCAGTTTTATGTATTTTCTATTGCTAAACCAAACTTCTGATGGAAGTGCTGTGAGACTCCAGCACTTATGTACATTTTTTCTTTTTCTATTATTGTAAAATAAGTGTAGCCTAATACATTCGCTCTAACCATATAAATGTCATTATTTACTCGGCTACATAACGGGGCTTTGGATCCATAAAAAGCGAAGTCGTGGGGTAAACCAGCTAATTGCGATTTGCGTTCATTATGGCTCATAGGCTATGAGCCTTCATGTCATGCTGATGTTTTGTTGTGACGCAATTACATAGATTATAGCTCTGAAATGGATGTTGCCTTCGCAAGTCATGGAAACATGAGACCCGTTTTTCCCCAGTCCGATAAGTAGCGATATTAAAACTATTCTTCACTTTTGGAGTGGAACTGCAATGAATGATGTTCTGTGCTTCTCTTCCGGCGTTATATTTCACTTTTTGAATAATTAGGATGACGGACAAGTGACACTTCGCTTTTGGTGCAATCAGGTGTACTTCACTTCTGGTGCTATACTCTGCTTTTCGAATGGAATTGGAAAGAAAAACAAGCTATACTTAAATTCTATAGTCTGATATACTTCACTTTGGTGCTATACTCCACTTTCCGGACGGAATTGGGATGAATAATGAGCAACACTTCATGTTTCAAATGGATTTGGAATGACATGCTGCTACCGCGACCTGCATGCAGTTTTTTCACCGTGCTTCCTTGTAAAACAGGAGGGTGGGATATGTCCGTGAAATCCCGCTTCAGACTAAATTTTAAAAGATTTCAATTATAACCAATCAGGAACTGAGAATTTAATGCTACATCCGTTTTAATCAAACTAATGTCCGTTTCAAGCAAACTCTCCCACACAATTATCTATTCTCATTCACACACACAATCGTTTTGTTTTACATTCACTGTCATTTTGTTGATTTAACAAATTTAAGTTTGTGTGAGAGTATAATGGTGTGTGCGTGAGAGTATAATGGTGTGTGCGTGAGGGTATAATGTGTGTGCGTGAGAGTATAATGGTGTGGGCATGAGAGTATAATGGTGTGTGCGAGAGTATAATGGCGTGCGCGTGAGAGAACGATAGTGTGTGTGCGTGAGAGAATGATAGTGTGTGAGAGAAGGATGGTGTGCGTGAGTACAATGGTGTGTGCGAGTATAATGGTGTGAGCGTGAGAGTATACTGGTGTGTGTGTGAGAGAAAATGGTGTGTGCGTGAAAGTATAAAGGTGTGTGTGTGCGCGTGAGAGAATGATAGTGTGTGTGTGAGAGAAGGATGGTGTGCGCGTGAGAGAATGATAGTCTGTGTGTGAGAGTATAATGGTGTGCGTGAGAGAGTATAATGGAGTGAGTGAGAGATTATAATAGTGTGCACGTGAATGATGGCGTCTGCGTGAAAGTATAATGGTGTGTGTGTGGGTGAGGGAATGATGGTGTTGAGTGTGAGAGAATGATGGTGAAGGACAGAGAGAATGATAGTGTGTGTGAGTGCATGATGATCTGTGTGAGAAAATGATAGTGTGTGCATGAAAGAATGATGGTGTGCGCGTGAGAGAATGATGATGTGTGAGTGAGAGTATAATGGCGTGCCTGGGAGAGAATGACGGTGTGTGCATGAGAGTATAATGGTTTGAGTGTGACAGAATAATGGTGTGCACGTGAGAAAATAATAGTGTGAGTGTGAGATTATAATAGTGTGTGTGTGAGAGAATGATGGTGTGAGAGAATGATAGTGTGCACGTGAGAGAATGAGGGTGTGTGCATAAGAGTATAATGGTGTGTGTGTGTGAGAGAATGATGGTGTGTGTGAGAGAATGATGGTGTGCGCGTGAGAGAATGATGGTGTGTGTGTGTGTGAGAGAATGATGGTGTGTGCGTGAGAGAATGATGGTGTGTGCGTGAGAGTATAATGGTGTGCGCGTGAGAGAATGATGGTGTGCGTGTGAGAGAATGATGGTGTGAGTGTGAGAAAATGATGGTGTGATTGTGAGAGAATGATGGTGTGTGTGTGAGAGAATGATGGTGTGTGCATGAGAGTATAATGGTGTGCGCTTGAGAGAATGATGGTGTGCGTGTGAGAAAATGATGGTGTGAGTGTGAGAGAATGATGGTGTGTGCATGAGAGTATAATGGTGTGCGCGTGAGAGAATGATGGTGTGTGCGTGACAGAATGATGGTGTGTGTGAGAGAATGATGGTGTGTGCGTGAGAAAATGATGGTGTGAGTGTGAGAGAATGATGGTGTGAGTGTGAGAGAATGATGGTGTGTGTGTGAGAGAATAATGGTGTGTGCATGAGAGTATATTGGTGTGCGCGTGAGAGTATACTGGTGGGCGCGTGAGAGAATGATGGTGTGTGTGTGTGTGTGTGTGTGTGAGAGAATGATGGTGTATGGGTGAGAGAATGATGGTGTGTGCATGAGAGAATGATGGTGTGTGCGTGAGAAAATGATGGTGTGAGTGTGAGAGAATGATTTTGTGTGTGTTAGAGAATGGTAATGTGTGCATGAGAGTATAATGGTGTGCCCGTGAGAGAATGATGGTGTGTGCGTGAGAGTATAATGGTGGGCGCGTGAGAGAATGATGGTGTGTGCATGAGAGTATAATGGTGGGCGTATGAGAGAATGATGGTGCGTGTGTGAGAATATAATGGAGTGGGCGTGACAGAATGATGGTGTGTGTGTGAGAGAATGATGGTGTGTGCGTGAGAGAATGATGGTGTGTGCGTGAGAGTATAATGGTTGAGTGAGAGAATAATGGTGCGTGTGTGAGAGTATAATGGTGTGCGCGAGTGTGAGAGAATGATGGTGTGTGCGTGAGAGAATGATGGTGTGTGCGTGAGAGTATAATGGTTGTGTGAGAGAATGATGGTGTGTGTGAGAGTATAATGGTGTGCGCGTGACAGAATGAGGGTGTGTGCGTGAGTAAGAGAATGATGGTGTGTCTGTGAGAGAATGATGGTGTGCGCGTGACAGAATGATGGTGTGTGCGTGTGTGGGAGAATGATGGTTTGTGGGTGAGAGTATAATGCTGTGCACGTGACAGAATGATGGTGTGTGCGTAGGTGAGAGAATGGTGGTGAGTGTGTGAGAGAATGATGGTCTGAGTGTGAGAGAATTATGGTGTGTGCGTAACAGAATGATGGTGTGTGAGAGAATGATGGTGTGTGAGTGAGAGAATGGTGTGTGAGAGAGAATGATGGTGTGCGCGTGAGAGAATGAATGTATGTGCTTGTGTGAGAGAATGATAGTGTGAGAGAATGATGGTGTGTGCGTGAGAGTATAATGGTGTGCGTGTGACAGAATGATGGTGTGTGTGAGAGAATGATGGTATGAGTGTGAGAGAATGATGGCGTGAGTGTGAGAGAATGATGGTGTACGCGTGAAAGATGGATGGTCTGTGCGTGAGAGTGTAATGGTGTGGGTGAGAGAATATAATGGAGTGTGGGAGAGAGCATAATGGTGTGCGCCTGAATGATGGCGTCTGCGTGAGAGTGTAATGTGTGTTTGTGTGAGGGAATGATGGTGTGCGAGAGAATGATGGTGAGTGTGAGAGTATGATGGTGTGTGAGTGAGAGCATGATAGTGTGTGTGAGTGAATGATGGTGTGTGTGAGAGAGAATGATAGTGTGTTTATGAGAGAATGATGGTGTGTGCCTGAGAGTATAATGGTGTGTGTGAGAGAGAATGATGGTGTGTGCGTGAGAGTATAATGGTTTGAGTGTGACAGAAAATGGTGTGCACGTGAGAAAATAATAGTGTGAGTGAGAGAATGATGGTGTGTGTGAGAGAATGATGGTGTCTGTGTGAGAGAGAATGATGGTGTGTGCATGAGAGAATGATGGTGTGAGTGTGAGAGAATGATGGTGTCTGTGTAAGAGTATAATGTTGTGTGTGAGAGAATGATGGTGTGCGCGTGAGAGAATGATGGTGTGTGTGTGAGAGAATGATGGTGTGTGCATGAGAGAATGATGGTGTGAGTGTGAGAGAATGATGGTGTGCGCGTGAGAGAATGATGGGGTGTGCGTGAGAGTATAATGGTGTGCGCGTGAGAGAATGATGGTGTGTGTGTGAGAGCATGATGGGGTGTGCGTGAGAGAATGATGGTGTGAGTGTGAGAGAATGATGGATGTGTGTGTGTGAGAGAATGATGGTGCATGTGTGAGGGTATAATGGTGTGCACGTGACAGAATGATGGTGTGTGTGTGAGAGGATGAGGGTGTGAGTGTGAGAATGATGGTGTGTGCATGAGAGAATGATGGTGTGAGTGTGAGAGAATGATGGTGTGCGCGTGAGAGAATGATGGTGTGTGCGTGAGAGTATAATGGTGTGCGCGTGAGAGAATGATGGTGTGTGTGAGAGAATGATGGTGTGCGTGTGAGAGAATGATGGTGTGAGCATGAGAGAATGATGGTGTGAGTGTGAGAGAATGATGGTGTGTGTGAGAGAGAATGATGGTGTGTGCGTGAGAGTATAGTGGGGTGCGCGTGAGAGGAGGATGGTGTGTGTGTGTGAGAGAAGGATGGTGTGAGAGAATGAGGGTGTGTGCGTGAGAGAATGATGGTGTGAGCGTGAGAGAAGGATGGTGTGTGCAGGAGACAATGATGGTGAGGGAGAGAGAATGATGGTGAGCGCGAGAGAATGATGGTGTGTGCGAGAAAATGATGGTGAGCGCGAGAGAATGATGGTGTGCGCGAGAGAATGATGGCGTGTCTGAGAGAATGATGGTGTGTGCGTGAGAAAATGATGGTGTGAGTGTGAGTGTGTATTTTAAAAATGAAATATAATGCTGTACAAAAAATTATCATACATAACAACGTGCTCTTGAATATGCTAAAATTAAGAAAGAAGAAGAACATTTGCGATTTGCAAGGGAGGAACGAGCACCGAGCGACAATCCTGGAGTCTCCCCTCCACAGTTTAAATTTTCATGTATGGCTAAGCTTTTACCCAAGTTCGATGAATGTGACCATGATTTGTTTTTTTCTCTTTTTGAAAGATTGGCCAAAGACCATCAGTGGAGCGATTCAAATTGTGTTCTACCACTACTAAGTGTATTCACGGGAAAAGCACAACAGGCCTATATAGGATTAATCGATTTACAATGTAAATAATATGTAGAACCTGAATGTTCGATTGATTTAGCTCACAACGTATGTCAAATGTCAAAAATAATATTGTTGGAACACATGCTCATTACGCATGTAAAATCTGAATGTTTGGTTGATCTAGCTCAATCCAGAGCCAGCAGTAAAGGTTTATACCCCAGGATGTTCTTGCAGTCTGCCTGTGGGGGTAGCGTCTCTGGTCTGCACGGCAGGGGGCTGGAGCCACAAGAGCTTGTAGAGAGCGCTGCTATTGTATCAGTCATCTGTTCCTCGTTTCCACTGGGTGATGGGATATAATGCTATAGCTCTGCCATAGTCCCTTGCAACTTCTCGTAAGCTATACGCTTGCACAGCCTAAAGCCCAGTTTTATGTATTTTCTATTGCTAAACCAAATTTCTGATGGAAGTGCTGTGAGACTCCAGCACTTATGTACATTTTTTCTTTTTCTATTATTGTAAAATAAGTGTAGCCTAATACATTCGCTCTAACCATATAAATTTCATTATTTACTTGGCTACATAACGGGGCTTTGGATCCATAAAAAGCGAAGTCGTGGGGTAAACCAGCTAATTGCGATTTGCGTTCATTATGGCTCATAGGCTATGAGCCTTCATGTCATGCTGATGTTTTGTTGTGAAGCAATTACATAGATTATAGCTCTGAAATGGATGTTGCCTTCGCAAGTCATGGAAACATGAGACCCGTTTTTCCCCAGTCCGATAAGTAGCAATATTAAAACTATTCTTCACTTTTGGAGTGGATCTGCAATGAATGATGTTTTGTGCTTCTCCTCCGGCGTTATATTTCACTTTTTGAATAATTAGGATGATGGACAAGTGACACTTCGCTTTTGGTGCAATCAGGTGTACTTCACTTCTGGTGCTATACTCTGCTTTTCGAATGGAATTGGAAAGAAAAACAAGCTATACTTAAATTCTATAGTCTGATATACTTCACTTTGGTGCTATACTCCACTTTCCGGACGGAATTGGGATGAATAATGAGCAACACTTCATGTTTCAAATGGATTTGGAATGACATGCTGCTACCGCGACCTGCATGCAGTTTTTTCACCGTGCTTCCTTGTAAAACAGGAGGGTGGGATATGTCCGTGAAATCCCGCTTCAGACTAAATTTTAAAAGATTTCAATTATAACCAATCAGGAACTGAGAATTTAATGCTACATCCGTTTTAATCAAACTAATGTCCGTTTCAAGCAAACTCTCCCACACAATTATCTATTCTCATTCACACACACAATCATTTTGTTTTACATTCACTGTCATTTTGTTGATTTAACAAATTTAAGTTTGTGTGAGAGTATAATGGTGTGTGCGTGAGAGTATAATGGTGTGTGCGTGAGGGTATAATGTGTGTGCGTGAGAGTATAATGGTGTGGGCATGAGAGTATAATGGTGTGTGCGAGAGTATAATGGCGTGCGCGTGAGAGAACGATAGTGTGTGTGCGTGAGAGAATGATAGTGTGTGAGAGAAGGATGGTGTGCGTGAGTACAATGGTGTGTGCGAGTATAATGGTGTGAGCGTGAGAGTATAATGGTGTGTGTGTGAGAGAAAATGGTGTGTGCGTGAAAGTATAAAGGTGTGTGTGTGCGCGTGAGAGAATGATAGTGTGTGTGTGAGAGAAGGATGGTGTGCGCGTGAGAGAATGATAGTGTGTGTGTGAGAGAAGGATGGTGTGTGCGTGAGAGTATAATGGTGTGCGTGAGAGAGTATAATGGAGTGAGTGAGAGATTATAATAGTGTGCACGTGAATGATGGCGTCTGCGTGAAAGTATAATGGTGTGTGTGTGTGTGAGGGAATGATGGTGTTGAGTGTGAGAGAATGATGGTGAAGGACAGAGAGAATGATAGTGTGTGTGAGTGCATGATGATCTGTGTGAGAAAATGATAGTGTGTGCATGAAAGAATGATGGTGTGCGCGTGAGAGAATGATGATGTGTGAGTGAGAGGATAATGGCGTGCCTGTGAGAGAATGAGGGTGTGTGCATGAGAGTATAATGGTTTGAGTGTGACAGTATAATGGTGTGCACGTGAGAAAATAATAGTGTGAGTGTGAGATTATAATAGTGTGTGTGTGAGAGAATGATGGTGTGAGAGAATGATAGTGGGCACGTGAGAGAATGATGGTGTGTGCATAAGAGTATAATGGTGTGTGTGTGTGAGAGAATGATGGTGTGTGTGAGAGAATGATGGTGTGCGCGTGAGAGAATGATGGTGTGTGTGTGTGTGAGAGAATGATGGTGTGTGCGTGAGAGAATGATGGTGTGTGCGTGAGAGTATAATGGTGTGCGCGTGAGAGAATGATGGTGGGCGTGTGAGAGAATGATGGAGGGAGTGTGAGAAAATGATGGTGTGATTGTGAGAGAATGATGGTGTGTGTGTGAGAGAATGATGGTGTGTGCATGAGAGTATAATGGTGTGCGCTTGAGAGAATGATGGTGTGCGTGTGAGAAAATGATGGTGTGAGTGTGAGAGAATGATGGTGTGTGCATGAGAGTATAATGGTGTGCGCGTGAGAGAATGATGGTGTGCGCGAGAGAATGATGGTGTGTGTGAGAGAATGATGGTGTGTGCGTGAGAAAATGATGGTGTGAGTGTGAGAGAATGATGGTGTGAGTGTGAGAGAATGATGGTGTGTGTGTGAGAGAATAATGGTGTGTGCATGAGAGTATATTGGTGTGCGCGTGAGAGTATACTGGTGGGCGCGTGAGAGAATGATGGTGTGTGTGTGTGTGTGTGTGTGAGAGAATGATGGTGTATGGATGAGAGAATGATGGTGTGTGCATGAGAGAATGATGGTGTGTGCGTGAGAAAATGATGTTGTGAGTGTGAGAGAATGATTTTGTGTGTGTGAGAGAATGATAATGTGGGCATAAGTGTATAAGGGTGTGCCCGTGAGAGAATGATGGTGTGTGCGTGAGAGTATAATGGTGTGCGCGTGAGAGAATGATGGTGTGTGCATGAGAGTATAATGGTGGGCGTATGAGAGAATGATGGTGCGTGTGTGAGAATATAATGGAGTGCGCGTGACAGAATGATGGTGTGGGTGGGAGAGAATGGTGGTGTGTGCGTGAGAGAATGATGGTGTGTGCGTGAGAGTATAATGGTTGAGTGAGAGAATAATGGTGCGTGTGTGAGAGTATAATGGTGTGCGCGAGTGTGAGAGAATGATGGTGTGTGCGTGAGAGAATGATGGTGTGTGCGTGAGAGTATAATGGTTGTGTGAGAGAATGATGGTGTGTGTGAGAGTATAATGGTGTGCGCGTGACAGAATGAGGGTGTGTGCGTGAGTAAGAGAATGATGGTGTGTCTGTGAGAGAATGATGGTGTGCGCGTGACAGAATGATGGTGTGTGCGTGTGTGGGAGAATGATGGTTTGTGTGTGAGAGTATAATGCTGTGCACGTGACAGAATGATGGTGTGTGCGTATGTGAGAGAATGATGGTGAGTGTGTGAGAGAATGATGGTCTGAGTGTGAGAGAATTATGGTGTGTGCGTAACAGAATGATGGTGTGTGAGAGAATGATGGTGTGTGAGTGAGAGAATGGTGTGTGAGAGAGAATGATGGTGTGCGCATGAGAGAATGAATGTATGTGCTTGTGTGAGAGAATGATAGTGTGAGAGAATGATGGTGTGTGCGTGAGAGTATAATGGTGTGCGTGTGACAGAATGATGGTCAGGTGAGAGAATGATGGTATGAGTGTGAGAGAATGATGGCGTGAGTGTGAGAGAATGATGGTGTGCGCGGGAGAGAAGGATGGTGTGTGCGTGAGAGTGTAATGGTGTGCGTGAGAGAGTATAATGGAGTGTGTGAGAGAGCATAATGGTGTGCGCCTGAATGATGGCGTCTGCGTGAGAGTGTAATGTGTGTGTGTGTGAGGGAATGATGGTGTGCGAGAGTATGATGGTGAGTGTGAGAGTATGATGGTGTGTGAGTGAGAACATGATAGTGTGTGTGAGTGAATGATGGTGTGTGTGAGAGAGAATGATAGTGTGTTTATGAGAGAATGATGGTGTGTGCCTGAGAGTATAATGGTGTGTGTGAGAGAGAATGATGGTGTGTGCGTGAGAGTATAATGGTTTGAGTGTGACAGAAAATGGTGTGCACGTGAGAAAATAATAGTGTGAGTGAGAGAATGATGGTATGTGAGTGAGAGAATGATGGTGTGTGTGAGAGAATGATGGTGTCTGTGTGAGAGAGAATGATGGTGTGTGCATGAGAGAATGATGTGGTGAGTGTGAGAGAATGATGGTGTCTGTGTAAGAGTATAATGGTGTGTGTGAGAGAATGATGGTGTGCGCGTGAGAGAATGATGGTGTGTGTGTGAGAGAATGATGGTGTGTGCATGAGAGAATGATGGTGTGAGTGTGAGAGAATGATGGTGTGCGCGTGAGAGAATGATGGGGTGTGCGTGAGAGTATAATGGTGTGCGCGGGAGGGAATGATGGTGTGTGTGTGAGAGCATGATGGTGTGTGCGTGAGAGAATGATGGTGTGAGTGTGAGAGAATGATGGATGTGTGTGTGTGAGAGAATGATGGTGCGTGTGTGAGAGTATAATGGTGTGCACGTGACAGAATGATGGTGTGTGTGTGAGAGAATGATGGTGTGAGTGTGAGAATGATGGTGTGTGCATGAGAGAATGATGGTGTGAGTGTGAGAGAATGATGGTGTGCGCGTGAGAGAATGATGGTGTGTGCGTGAGAGTATAATGGTGTGCGCGTGAGAGAAAGATGGTGTGTGTGAGAGAATGATGGTGTGCGTGTGAGAGAATGATGGTGTGAGCATGAGAGAATGATGGTGTGAGTGTGAGAGAATGATGGTGTGTGTGAGAGAGAATGATGGTGTGTGCGTGAGAGTATAGTGGTGTGCGCGTGAGAGAATGATGGTGTGTGTGTGTGAGAGAATGATGGTGTGAGAGAATGATGGTGTGTGCGTGAGAGAATGATGGTGGGAGCGTGAGAGAATGATGGTGTGTGCATGAGAGAATGATGGTGTGTGAGAGAGAATGATGGTGTGCGCGAGAGAATGATGGTGTGTGCGAGAAAATGATGGTGAGCGCGAGAGAATGATGGTGTGCGCGAGAGAATGATGGCGTGTCTGAGAGAATGATGGTGTGTGCGTGAGAAAATGATGGTGTGAGTGTGAGTGTGTATTTTAAAAATGAAATATAATGCTGTACAAAAAATTATCATACATAACAACGTGCTCTTGAATATGCTAAAATTAAGAAAGAAGAAGAACATTTGCGATTTGCAAGGGAGGAACGAGCACCGAGCGACAATCCTGGAGTCTCCCCTCCACAGTTTAAATTTTCATGTATGGCTAAGCTTTTACCCAAGTTCGATGAATGTGACCATGATTTGTTTTTTTCTCTTTTTGAAAGATTTGCCAAAGACCATCAGTGGAGCGATTCAAATTGTGTTCTACCACTACTAAGTGTAATCACGGGAAAAGCACAACAGGCCTATATAGGATTAATCGATTTACAATGTAAATAATATGTAGAACCTGAATGTTCGATTGATTTAGCTCACAACGTATGTCAAATGTCAAAAATAATATTGTTGGAACACATGCTCATTACGCATGTAAAGTCTGAATGTTTGGTTGATCTAGCTCAATCCAGAGCCAGCAGTAAAGGTTTATACCCCAGGATGTTCTTGCAGTCTGCCTGTGGGGGTAGCGTCTCTGGTCTGCACGGCAGGGGGCTGGAGCCACAAGAGCTTGTAGAGAGCGCTGCTATTGTATCAGTCATCTGTTCCTCGTTTCCACTGGGTGATGGGATATAATGCTATAGCTCTGCCATAGTCCCTTGCAACTTCTCGTAAGCTATACGCTTGCACAGCCTAAAGCCCAGTTTTATGTATTTTCTATTGCTAAACCAAATTTCTGATGGAAGTGCTGTGAGACTCCAGCACTTATGTACATTTTTTCTTTTTCTATTATTGTAAAATAAGTGTAGCCTAATACATTCGCTCTAACCATATAAATTTCATTATTTACTTGGCTACATAACGGGGCTTTGGATCCATAAAAAGCGAAGTCGTGGGGTAAACCAGCTAATTGCGATTTGCGTTCATTATGGCTCATAGGCTATGAGCCTTCATGTCATGCTGATGTTTTGTTGTGAAGCAATTACATAGATTATAGCTCTGAAATGGATGTTGCCTTCGCAAGTCATGGAAACATGAGACCCGTTTTTCCCCAGTCCGATAAGTAGCAATATTAAAACTATTCTTCACTTTTGGAGTGGATCTGCAATGAATGATGTTTTGTGCTTCTCCTCCGGCGTTATATTTCACTTTTTGAATAATTAGGATGATGGACAAGTGACACTTCGCTTTTGGTGCAATCAGGTGTACTTCACTTCTGGTGCTATACTCTGCTTTTCGAATGGAATTGGAAAGAAAAACAAGCTATACTTAAATTCTATAGTCTGATATACTTCACTTTGGTGCTATACTCCACTTTCCGGACGGAATTGGGATGAATAATGAGCAACACTTCATGTTTCAAATGGATTTGGAATGACATGCTGCTACCGCGACCTGCATGCAGTTTTTTCACCGTGCTTCCTTGTAAAACAGGAGGGTGGGATATGTCCGTGAAATCCCGCTTCAGACTAAATTTTAAAAGATTTCAATTATAACCAATCAGGAACTGAGAATTTAATGCCACATCCGTTTTAATCAAACTAATGTCCGTTTCAAGCAAACTCTCCCACACAATTATCTATTCTCATTCACACACACAATCATTTTGTTTTACATTCACTGTCATTTTGTTGATTTAACAAATTTAAGTTTGTGTGAGAGTATAATGGTGTGTGCGTGAGAGTATAATGGTGTGTGCGTGAGGGTATAATGTGTGTGCGTGAGAGTATAATGGTGTGGGCATGAGAGTATAATGGTGTGTGCGAGAGAATAATGGCGTGTGCGTGAGAGAATGATAGTGTGTGTGCGTGAGAGAATGATAGTGTGTGAGAGAAGGATGGTGTGCGTGAGAGTACAATGGTGTGTGCAAGTATAATGGTGTGAGCGTGAGAGTATAATGGTGTGGGCATGAGAGTATAATGGTGTGTGCGAGAGTATAATGGTGTGTGCGAGAATATAATGGCGTGCGCGTGAGAGAATGATAGTGTGTGTGCGTGAGAGAATGATAGTGTGTGAGAGAAGGATGGTGTGCGTGAGAGTACAATGGTGTGTGCAAGTATAATGGTGTGAGCGTGAGAGTATAATGGTGTGTGTGTGAGAGAAAATGGTGTGTGCGTGAACGTATAAAGGTGTGTGTGTGTGTGAGAGAATGATGGTGTGTGTGAGAGAATGGTGGTGTGCGCATGAGAGAATGATAGTGTGTGTGTGAGAGAAGGATGGTGTGTGCGTGAGAGTATAATGGTGTGCGTGAGAGAGTATAATGGAGTGAGTGAGAGATTATAATAGTGTGCACGTGAATGATGGCGTCTGCGTGAAAGTATAATGGTGTGTGTGTGTGAGGGAATGATGGAGTGTGAGAGAATGATGGTGAGTGTGAGAGAATGATGTTGACGGAGTGAGAGAATGAAAGTGTGTGTGAGTGCATGATGGTCTGTGTGAGAAAATGATATTGTGTGCATGAAAGAATGATGGTGTGCGCGTGAGAGAATGATGGTGTGTGAGTGAGAGTATAATGGTGTGCCTGTGAGAGAATGACGGTGTGTGCATGAGAGTATATTGGTTTGAGTGTGACAGTATAATGGTGTGCACGTGAGAAAATAATAGTGTGAGTGTGAGAGTATAATAGTGTGTGTGTGAGAGAATGATGGTGTGAGAGAATGATAGTGTGCACGTGAGAGAATGATGGTGTGTGCATAAGAGTATAATGGTGTGTGTGTGAGAGAATGATGGTGTGTGTGAGAATGATGGAGTGCGCGTGAGAGAGTGATGGTGTGTGCATGAGAGAATGATGGTGAGAGTGTGAGAGAATGATGTTGTCTGCGTAAGAGTATTATGGTGTGTGTGTGAGAGAATGATGGTGTGTGAGAGAATGATGGTGTGTGTGAGAGAATGATGGTGTGCGCGTGAGAGAATGATGGTGTGTGCGAGAGAGTATAATGGTGTGCACGTGAGAGAATGATGGTGTGAGTGTGAGAAAATGATGGTGTGAGAGAATGATGGTGTGTGTGTGAGCGAATGATGGTGTGTGCATGAGAGTATAATGGTGTGCGCGTGAGAGAATGATGGTGTCTGCGTAAGAGTATAATGGTGTGTGTGTGAGAGAATGATAGTGTGTGCGTGAGAAAATGATGGTGTGAGCGTGAGAGAATGATGGTGTGTGCGTGAGAGAATGATGGTGTGCGCGTGAGAATGATGGTGTATGTGAGAGAATAATGGTGTGTGCATGAGAGAATGAAGGTGTGTGGGTGAGAAAATGATGGTGTGAGTGTGAGAGAATGATGGTGTGTGTGTGAGAAAATAATGGCGTGTGCATGAGAGTATAATGGTGAGCGCGTGAGAGTAAACTGGTTGGCGCGTGAGAGAATGATGGTGTGTGTGTGTGTGTGAGAGAATGATGGTGTATGGGTGAGAGAATGATGGTTTGTGCGTGAGAGAATGATGGTGTGTGCGTGAGAAAATGATGGTGTGAGTGTGAGAGAATGATTTTGTGTGTGTGAGAGAATGATGGTGTGTGCATGAGAGTATAATGGTGTGCCCGTGAAAGAATGATGGTGTGTGCGTGAGAGTATAATGGTGTGCGCGTGAGAGAATGATGGTGTGTGCGTGAGAGTATAATGGTGGGCGCATGAGAGAATGATGGTGCGTGTGTGAGAATATAATGGAGTGCGCGTGACAGAATGATGGTGTGTGTGTGAGAGAATGATGGTGTGTGCGTGAGAGTATAATGGTTGTGTGAGAGAATAATGGTGCGTGTGTGAGAGTATAATGGTGTGCGCGTGGGTGAGAGAATGATGATATGTGTGTGAGAAAACGATGGTGTGTGCGTGAGAGAATGATGGTGTGTGCGTGAGAGTATAATGGTTGTGTGAGAGAATGATGTGTGTGTGTGTGTGAGAGTATAATGGTGTGCGCGTGACAGAATGAGGGTGTGTGTGTGAGTAAGAGAATGATGGTGTGTCTGCGAGAGAATGATGGTGTGCGCGTGACAGAATGATGGTGTGTGCGTATGTGGGAGAATGATGGTGTGTGTGTGAGAGTATAATGCTGTGCACGTGACAGAATGATGGTGTGTGCGTATGTGAGAGAATGATGGTGAGTGTGTGAGAATGATGGTGTGAGGGTGAGAGAATTATGGTGTGTGCGTAACAGAATGATGGTGTGTAAGAGAATGATGGTTTGTGTGTGAGAGAATGATGGTGTGTGAGTGAGAGAATGGTGTGTGTGAGAGAATGATGGTGTGCGCGTGAGAGAATGATGGTGTGTGCGTGAGAGTATAATGGTGGGCGCATGAGAGAATGATGGTGCGTGTGAGAGAATATAATGGAGTGCGCGTGACAGAATGATGGTGTGTGTGTGAGAGAATGATGGCGTGTGCGTGAGAGTATAATGGTTGTGTGAGAGAAAAATTGGTGCGTGTGTGAGAGTATAATGGTGTGCGCGTGGGTGAGAGAATGATATGTGTGTGAGAGAATGATGGTGTGTGCGTGAGAGAATGATGGTGTGTGCATGAGAGTATAATGGTTGTGTGAGAGAATGATGGTGTGTGTGTGAGAGTATAATGGTGTGCGCGTGACAGAATGAGGGTGTGTGCATGAGTGAGAGGATGATGGTGTGCGCATGACAGAATGATGGTGTGTGCGTGTGTGGGAGAATGATGGTGTGTGTGTGAGAGTATAATGCTGTGCACGTGACAGAATGATGGTGTGTGTGTGAGAGAATGATGGTGTGAGCGTGAGAGAATTATGGTGTGTGCGTAACAGAATGATGGTGTGAGTGTGAGAGAATGATGGTGTGTGTGTGAGAGAATGATGGAGTGTGAGTGAGAGAATGGTGTGTGTGAGAGAATGATGGTGTGCGCGTGAGAGAATGAATGTATGTGTTTGTGTGAGAGAATGATGGTGTGAGTGTGAGAGAATGATGGTGTGTGCGTGAGAGTATAATGGTGTGCGTGTGACAGAATGATGGTGTGTGTGAGAGAATGATGGTATGAGTGTGAGAGAATGATGACGTGAGTGTGAGAGAATGATGGTGTGCGCGTGAGAGAAGGATGGTGTGTGCGTGAGAGTATAATGGTGTGCATGAGAGAGTATAATGGAGTGTGTGAGAGAGCATAATGGTGTGCGCCTGAATGATGGCGTCTGCGTGAGAGTGTAATGGTGTGTGAGGGAATGATGGTGTGCGAGAGAATAATGGTATGTGTGAGAGTATGATGGTGTGTGAGTGAGAGCATGATAGTGTGTGTGAGAATGATGGAGTGCGCGTGAGAGAATGATGGTGTGTGCATGAGAGAATGATGGTGAGAGTGTGAGAGAATGATGTTGTCTGCGTAAGAGTATTATGGTGTGTGTGTGAGAGAATGATGGTGTGTGAGAGAGTGATGGTGTGTGTGAGAGAATGATGCTATGCACGTGAGAGAATGATGGTGTGTGCGAGAGAGTATAATGGTGTGCACGTGAGAGAATGATGGTGTGAGTGTGAGAAAATGATGGTGTGAGAGAATGATGGTGTGTCTGTGAGAGAAGGAGGGTGTGTGCATGAGAGTATAATGGTGTGCGCGTGAGAGAATGATGGTGTGCGTGTGAGAGAATGATGGTGTGAGTGTGAGAGAATGATGGTGTGTGCGAGAGAAAATGATGGTGTGAGCGTGAGAGAATGATGGTGTGTGCGTGAGAGAATGATGGTGTGCGCGTGAGAGAATGATGGTGTGTGCGAGAGAATGATGGTGTGTGTGAGAGAATGATGGTGTGTGGGTGAGAAAATGATGGTGTGAGTGTGAGAGAATGATGGTGTGTGTGTGAGAAAATAATGGCGTGTGCATGAGAGTATAATGGTGAGCGCGTGAGAGTAAACTGGTTGGCGCGTGAGAGAATGATGGTGTGTGTGTGTGTGTGAGAGAATGATGGTGTATGGGTGAGAGAATGATGGTTTGTGCGTGAGAGAATGATGGTGTGTGCGTGAGAAAATGATGGTGTGAGTGTGAGAGAAGGATTGTGTGTGTGTGAGAGAATGATGGTGTGTGCATGAGAGTATAATGGTGTGCCCGTGAAAGAATGATGGTGTGTGCGTGAGAGTATAATGGTGTGCGCGTGAGAGAATGATGGTGGGTGCGTGAGAGTATAATGGTGGGGGCATGAGAGAATGATGGTGCGTGTGTGAGAATATAATGGAGTGCGCGTGACAGAATGATGGTGTGTGTGTGAGAGAATGATGGTGTGTGCGTGAGAGTATAATGGTTGTGTGAGAGAATAATGGTGCGTGTGTGAGAGTATAATGGTGTGCGCGTGGGTGAGAGAATGATGATATGTGTGTGAGAAAACGATGGTGTGTGCGTGAGAGAATGATGGTGTGTGCGTGAGAGTATAATGGTTGTGTGAGAGAATGATGTGTGTGTGTGTGTGAGAGTATAATGGTGTGCGCGTGACAGAATGAGGGTGTGTGCGTGAGTAAGAGAATGATGGTGTGTCTGCGAGAGAATGATGGTGTGCGCGTGACAGAATGATGGTGTGTGCGTATGTGGGAGAATGATGGTGTGTGTGTGAGAGTATAATGCTGTGCACGTGACAGAATGATGGTGTGTGCGTATGTGAGAGAATGATGGTGAGTGTGTGAGAATGATGGTGTGAGGGTGAGAGAATTATGGTGTGTGCGTAACTAAATGATGGTGTGTAAGAGAATGATGGTTTGTGTGTGAGAGAATGATGGTGTGTGAGTGAGAGAATGGTGTGTGTGAGAGAATGATGGTGTGCGCGTGAGAGAATGATGGTGTGTGCGTGAGAGTATAATGGTGGGCGCATGAGAGAATGATGGTGCGTGTGAGAGAATATAATGGAGTGCGCGTGACAGAATGATGGTGTGTGTGTGAGAGAATGATGGCGTGTGCGTGAGAGTATAATGGTTGTGTGAGAGAAAAATTGGTGCGTGTGTGAGAGTATAATGGTGTGCGCGTGGGTGAGAGAATGATATGTGTGTGAGAGAATGATGGTGTGTGCGTGAGAGAATGATGGTGTGTGCGTGAGAGTATAATGGTTGTGTGAGAGAATGATGGTGTGTGTGTGAGAGTATAATGGTGTGCGCGTGACAGAATGAGGGTGTGTGCGTGAGTAAGAGAATGATGGTGTGTCTGTGAGAGAATGATGGTGTGCGCGTGACAGAATGAGGGTGTGTGCGTGTGTGGGAGAATGATGGTGTGTGTGTGAGAGTATAATGCTGTGCACGTGACAGAATGATGGTGTGTGCATATGTGAGAGAATGATGGTGTGAGTGTGAGAGAATTATGGTGTGTGCGTAACAGAATGATGGTGTGTGAGAGAATGATGGTGTGTGTGTGAGAGAATGATGGTGTGTGAGTGAGAGAATGGTGTGTGTGAGAGAATGATGGTGTGCGCGTGAGAGAATGAATGTATGTGTTTGTGTGAGAGAATGATAGTGTGAGAGAATGATGGTGTGTGCGTGAGAGTATAATGGTGTGCGTGTGACAGAATGATGGTGTGTGTGAGAGAATGATGGTATGAGTGTGAGAGAATGATGACGTGAGTGTGAGAGAATGATGGTGTGTGCGTGAGAGAAGGATGGTGTGTGCGTGAGAGTATAATGGTGTGCGTGAGAGAGTATAATGGAGTGTGTGAAAGAGCATAATGGTGTGCGCCTGAATGATAGCGTCTGCATGAGAGTGTAATGGTGTGTGAGGGAATGATGGTGTGCGAGAGAATAATGGTATGTGTGAGAGTATGATGGTGTGTGAGTGGGAGCATGATAGGGTGTGTGAGTGAATGATGGTGTGTGTGAGAGAGAATGATAGTGTGTTTATGAGAGAATGATGGTGTGTGCCTGAGAGTATAATGGTGTGTGTGAGAGAGAATGATGGTGTGTGCGTGAGAGTATAATGGTTTGAGTGTGACAGAAAATGGTGTGCACGTGAGAAAATGATAGTGTGAGTGAGAGAGTATAATGGTGTGTGTGTGAGAGAATGATGGTATGTGAGTGAGAGAATGATGGTGTGTGAGAGAGAATGATAGTGTGTTTATGAGAGTATAATGGTGTGTGTGAGAGCGAATGATGGTGTGTGCGTGAAAGTATATTGGTTTGAGTGTGACAGTATAATGGAGTGCACGTAAGAAAATGATAGTGTGAGAGAGTATAATGGTGTGTGTGTGAGAGAATGATGGTATGTGAGTGAGAAAATGATGGTGTGTGTGAGAGAATGATGGTGTGTGTGTGTGAGAGAATGAAGGTGTGTGCATGAGAGAATGATGGTGTGAGTGTGAGAATGATGGTGTCTGCGTAAGAGTATAATGGTGTGAGTGTGTGAGAGAATGATGCTGTGCGCGTGAGAGAATCATGGTGTGTGTGCGAGAGAATGATGGTTTGTGCATGAGAGAATGATGGAGTGAGTGTGAGAGAATGATGGAGTGTGCGTGAGAGTATAATGGAGTGCGCGAGAGAGAATGATGGTGTGTGCGAGATAATGATGGTGTGTGCGTGAGAGAATGATGGTGTGAGTGTGAGAGAATGATGGTGTGAGTGTGAGAGAATGATGGTGTGTGTGAGAGAATGATGGTGCGTGTGTGTGAGAGAATGATGGAGCGTGTGTGAGAGAATGATGGTATGAGTGTGAGAGAATGATGGTGTGTGCGTGAGAGTATAATGGTGTGCGCGTGAGAGAATGATGGTGTGTGAGAGAATGATGGTGTGAGTGTGAGAAAATGATGGTGTGTGCGTGAGAGTATAATGGTGTGCGTGTGACAGAATGATGGTGTGTGTGAAAGAATGATGGTATGAGTGTGAGAGAATGATGGCGTGAGTGTGAGAGAATGATGGTGTGCGCGTGAGAGGAGGATGGTGTGTGCGTGAGAGTATTATGGTGTGCATGAAAGAGTATAGTGGAGTGTGTGAGAGAGCATAATGGTGAATGATGAATGAATGATGGCGTCTGCGTGAGAGTGTAATGGTGTGTGTGTGAGGGAATGATGGTGAGTGTGAGAGTATGATGGTGTGTGAGTGAGAGCATGATAGTGTGTGTGAGTGAATGATGGTGTGTGTGAGAGAGAATGATAGTGTGTTTATGAGAGAATGATGGTGTGTGCCTGAGAGTATAATGGTGTGTGGAAGAGCGAATGATGTGTGTGCGTGGGAGTATAATGGTTTGAGTGTGACAGTATTATGGTGTGCACGTAAGAAGATGATAGTGTGAGAGAGTATAATGGTGGGTGTGAGGGAATGATGGTATGTGAGTGAGAGAATGATGGTGTGTGTGTGTGAGAGGATGATGGTGTGAGCATGAGAGAATGATGGTGTGAGTGTGAGAATGATGCTGTCTGCGTAAGAGTATAATGCTGTGTGTGTGTGAGAGAATGATGCTGTGCGCGTAAGAGAATGATGGTGTGAGTGTGAGAGAACGATGGAGTGTGCTTGAGAGTATAATGGAGTGCGCGAGAGAGAATGATGGTGTGTGCGAGAGAATGATGGTGTGTGCGTGAGAGAATGATGGTGTGAGTGTGAGAGAATGATGGTGTGAGTGTGAGAGAATGATGGTGTGTGTGAGAGAATGATGGTGCGTGTCTGTGAGAGAATGATGGTGCGTGTGTGAGAGTATAATGGTGTGCGCGGGACAGAATGATGGTGTGTGCGTGTGTGAGAGAATGATGGTGTGAGTGTGAGAGAATGATGGTATGAGTGTGAGAGAATGATGGTGTGTGCGTGAGAGTATAATGGTGTGCGCGTGAGAGAATGATGGTGTGTGAGAGAATGATGGTGTGTGCGTGAGAGAATGATGGTGTGTGCGTGAGAGAATGATGGTGTGCGCGTGAGAGAATGATGGTGTGTGTGTGTGAGAGAATGATGGTGCGTGTGTGAGAGTATAATGGTGTGTACGTGACAGAATGGTGGTGTGGGCGTGTGTGAGAGAACGATGGTGTGAGTGTGAGAGAATGATGCTATGAGCGTGAGAGAATGATGGAGTGTGCGTGAGAGTATCATGGTGTGCGCATGTGAGAATGATGGTGTGTGTGAGAGAATGATGGTGTGTGCCTGAGAGAATGATGGTGTGCGCGTGAGAGAATGATTGTGTGCGCATGAGAGAATGATGGTGTGAGTGCGATAAAATGATGGTGTGTGAGAGAATGATGGTGTGTGTGTGAGAGAATGATGGTGTGTGCGTGAGAGTATAATGGTGTGCGCGTGAGAGAATTATGGTGTGTGTGTGTGAGAGAATGATGGTGTGTGCGTGAGAGAATGATGGTGTGAGTGTGAGAGAATGATGGTGTGTGTGTGAGAGAATGATGGTGTGTGTGAGAGAATGATGGTGTGAGTGTGACAGAATGATGGTGTGTGCGTGAGAGTATAATGGTGTGCGCGTGAGAGAATGAGGGTGTGTGTGTGTGAGAGTATAATGTTGGGCGCATGAGAGAATGATGGTGCGTGTGTGAGAGTATAATGGTGTGCGCGTGACAGAATGATGGTGTGTGAGAGAATGATGGTGTGTGCGTGAGAGTATAATGGTTGTGTGAGAGGCGGACGCTAGACAGGAGGATGCTGGGGCAGTGCTTCTGCAAGCTGATGACGGTAACATCCAGCGTCCCATTTGTTAATAAGCACCAAGCAAACTATTCTACAATAGAAAAAGAGGCATTAGCCCTCATTTGAGCGTTGGGGCATTTTGATGTGTATTTGGGGGGTGGCACGCAGCCTTTGGTGGTCTATTCTGACCATAATCCCCTTATATATTTGCACACACTACATAACCCTAATCAGAGACTAATGAGGTGGGCTTTATTCTTACAGCCCTACCACTTGGAAATTCGGTACATTAGGGGCGTGGACAATGTGATTGCGGATACATTGTCTCGCTCCTGGGTCACTGAGTGATTTTCTATCTTTGTCCTCTGTCCCTTGTTTTCTTTTGTCCTGTTGTCTGTTCCTTAATTTGCTTTCCAAGGTACTGGGATTGCTGGTGGAGCAGAAGTGGAGATTGGGGAGGGATGGTGGAGCAGGAGTGGAGATTGGGGAGGGATGGTGGAGCAGGAGTGAAGATTGGGGAGGGATGGTGGAGCAGGAGTGGAGGTTGGGGAGGGATGGTGGAGCAGGAGTGGAGGTTGGGGAGGGATGGTGGAGCAGGAGTGGAGGTTGGGGAGAGATGGTGGAGCAGGAGTGAAGGTTGGGGAGGGATAGTGGAGCAGGAGTGGAGGTTGGGGATTGCTGGTGGAGCAGGAGTGGAGATTGGGGAGGGATGGTGGAGCAGGAGTGGAGGTTGGGGAGGGATGGTGGAGCAGGAGTGGAGGTTGGGGAGGGATGGTGGAGCAGGAGTGGAGGTTGGGGAGGGATGGTGGAGCAGGAGTGGAGGTTGGGGAGGGATGGTGGAGCAGGAATGGAGATTGGGGATTGCTGGTGGAGCAGGAGTGGAGACTGGGGAGGGATGGTGGAGCAGGAGTGGAGATTGAGGAGAGATGGTGGAGCAGGAGTGGAGATAGGGGAGAGATGGTGGAGCAGGAGTGGAGATTGGGGAGAGGTGGTGGAGCAGGAGTGGAGATAGGGGAGGGATGGGGGGTGACTGAGGTTGGGGATTGCTGATGGAGCAGGAGTGGAGGTTGGGGAGGGATGGTGGAGCAGGAGTGGAGGTTGGGGAGGGATGGTGGAGCAGGAGTGGAGGTTGGGGAGGGATGGTGGAGCAGGAGTGAAGGTTGGGGAGGGATGGTGGAGCAGGAGTGGAGGTTGGGGAGGGATAGTGGAGCAGGAGTGGAGGTTGGGGAGGGATGGGGGGGAGACTGAGGTTGGGGATTGCTGGGGGAGCAGGAGTGGAGGTTGGGGAGGGATGGTGGAGCAGGAGTGGAGGTTGGGGAGGGATGGTGGAGCAGGAGTGGAGGTTGGGGAGGGATGGGGGGGAGACTGAGGTTGGGGATTGCTGGGGGAGCAGGAGTGGAGGTTGGGGAGGGATGGTGGAGCAGGAGTGGAGGTTGGGGAGGGATGGTGGAGCAGGAGTGGAGGTTGGGGAGGGATGGTGGAGCAGGAGTGAAGGTTGGGGAGGGATGGTGGAGCAGGAGTGGAGGTTGGGGAGGGATAGTGGAGCAGGAGTGGAGGTTGGGGAGGGATGGGGGGGAGACTGAGGTTGGGGATTGCTGGGGGAGCAGGAGTGGAGGTTGGGGAGGGATGGTGGAGGAGGAGTGGAGGCTGGGGAGCGACGGTGGAGCAGGAGTGGAGGGGGGGGAGGGATGGTGGGGCAGGAGTGAAGGTTGGGGAGGGATGGTGGAGCAGGAGTGGAGGTTGGGGAGGGATAGTGGAGCAGGAGTGGAGGTTGGGGAGGGATGGTGGAGCAGAAATGGAGGTTGGGGAGGGATGGTGGAGCAGGAGTGGAAATTGGGGAGAGATGGTGGAGCAGGAGTGGAGATTGGGGAGGAATGGTGGAGCAAGAGTGGAGATTGGGGATTGCTGGTGGAGCAGAAGTGGAGATTGGGGAGAGATGGTGGAGCAGGAGTGGAGATTGGGGAGAGATGGTGGAGCAGGAGTGGAGATTGGGGAGAGATGGTGGAGCAGGAGTGGAGATTGGGGAGAGATGGTGGAGCAGGAGTGGAGATTGGGGATTGCTGGTGGAGCAGGAGTGGAGATTGGGGATTGCTGGTGGAGCAGGAGTGGGGATTGGGGAGAGATGGTGGAGCAGAGGTGGAGGTTGGGGAGGGATGATGGAGCAGGAGAGGAGGTTTGGGAAGGATGGTGGAGCAGGAATGAAGATTGGGGATTGCTGGTGGAGCAGGAGTGGAGACTGGGGAGGGATGGTGGAGCAGGAGTGAAGGTTGGGGAGGGATGGTGGAGCAGGAGTGGAGATTGGGGAGAGATGGTGGAGCAGGAGTGAAGATTGGGGATTCCTGGTGGAGCAGGAGTGGAGTTTGGGAAGGTTGGGGAGGGATGGTGGAGCAGGAGTGGAGGTTGGGGAGGGATGGTGGAGCAGGAGTGGAGATTGGGAAGGGATGGTGGAGCAGGAGTGGAGGTTGGGAAGGTTGGGGAGGGATGGTGGAGCAGGAGTGGAGATTGGGGATTGCTGGTGGAGCAGGAGTGAAGGTTGGGGAGGAATGGTGGAGCAGGAGTGGAGGTTGGGAAGGTTGGGGAGGGATGGTGGAGCAGGAGTGAAGGTTGGGAAGGTTGGGAAGTTTGGGGAGGGATGGTGGAGCAGGAGTGGAGGTTGGGAAGGTTGGGGAGGGATGGTGGAGCATGAGTGAAGGTTGGGAAGGTTGGGGAGGGATGGTGGAGCAGGAGTGGAGATTGGGGAGGGATGGTGGAGCAGGAGTGAAGGTTGGGGAGGGATGGTGGAGCAGTAGTGAAGGTTGGGAAGGTTGAGGAGGGATGGTGGAGCAGGAGTGGAGGTTGGGGAGGGATAGTGGAGCAGGAGTGGAGATTGGGGAGGGATGGTGGAGCAGGAGTTGAGGTTGGGGAGGGATGGTGGAGCAGGAGTGAAGGTTGGGTAGGGATGGTGGAGCAGGAGTGAAGGTTGGGGTGGGATGGTGGAGCAGGAGTGGAGGTTGGGGAGGGATGGTGGAGTATTTAATGTCACAGCTGCTTTGAGCCAGGCAGTCGTGAGAACTAGTATTCAACTTTTTAGTTGCGCCCTCTAGTGGAGAAGATAATTGCAGTGTGACAACTTACCCGTGTGATAACAAGCCCCGGTCTCCCCTATTAACAACAGTGATTTGATGTGTACAAACCACATATAATTTGTGTATTAACTAGGAACTGGAATCAGTAATAGTGAAACAGTTTTATGAACTAGACAGTCTGGTCAACTGCAACCGAATTCTCTCCTTTTTTGCTCATTATTCAGCCAATACTGTCGCCATCATAAATGTGAAAGTAACGGGACAAAAATTACACATGTACTGCGTCCACAAGGAAATCTGTTTGTTTTACCACTTAATCCATATTATTCGGGCAATAGTGTTGCCATGGCAACCAAAACCGCCAGGTGTCGTACGGGAAGTACAACCCATGTCAATGCCAAATATGAAAGTTAATGGTCAAAAATTACAGCTTGTGGAGCGTCCACAAGGAAGTGTGTATGTTTCAGCACAAATTTGCGCTTTATTCCGCCAATAATGTCACCGTGGCAACCAAAATTGATCGGTGTCATAAGTGTAGTGGAACACATGGTCATGCCAAATATGAAAATATTTGGTGAAAAATTTCAGCCTGTATGGTGTCCACAAGGAAATCTCTATGTTTTGCTGCTAATTTGCATATAATTCAGCCAATACTGTTGCCATGGCAACCAAAATCAATAGGTGCCATAAGTGACGCACAAAACATGTTGATACCAAATATGAAAGTAATCTGTCAAAGAGTACAGCTGTGTACAACATCAACAAGGAAGTGCGTATGTTCAGCACAAATACTGTCGCCATGGCAACCAAAATCGATGTGTGTCATAAGAGAAGTACAACACATGTCGATACCAAATATGAAAGGAATTGGTCAAAAATTACGGGAGCTTCCACAAGAAAGCGTCTGCGGACGCGACGGCGCAGACGACACATGTAAATCCATGGTAGCGGACATTCCGACACCATTACCACCCTGCAACAAGAGGTGACCCAGCTGAAACGGGGACATTCCGACACCATTACCACCCTGCAACAAGAGGTGACCCAGCTGAAACGGGGACATTCCGACACCATTACCACCCTGCAACAAGAGGTGACCCAGCTGAAACGGGGACATTCCGACACCATTACCACCCTGCAACAAGAGGTGACCCAGCTGTAACGGGGACATTCCGACACCATTACCACCCTGCAACAAGAGGTGACCCAGCTGTAACGGGGACATTCCGACACCATTACCACCCAGCAACAAGAGGTGACCCAGCTGAAACGGGGACATTCCGACACCATTACCACCCTGCAACAAGAGGTGACCCAGCTGAAACGGGGACATTCCGACACCATTACCACCCTGCAACAAGAGGTGACCCAGCTGAAATGGGCGGTTGCTAATCTGGAACAGAAAAGTGAGGATTTGGAGGCGAGATTACGGTGTAATCTGCGAATAATCGGTGTGAAGGAGAGATGGGAGGAAGGGAAAAACAACCCGGAATGTGTGGCGCAGTTACTTAAAGAGTCGCTCGGACTGGAAAAAGCACCGGTTTTGGACCGTGCACACCGCACCCTGAGGGAGAAGCCAGGAGACGATCAGCCAGCCAGAGCATTCGTGGTGAAATGTCACTATTTCCAAGAACGAGAGTTAGTGATGAGAAAAGCCACCCAGAAGAAGAATATTATCTCTCCTGATGGGGACAAGATTCACATCCAACCTGACTTTACTCAGAAGGTCACCCGGCAAAGGGCGGCTTTCAATGAGGTGCGAGGAATGCTGAGGCGTTGGGAGAGAATACGATATGGTTTATTCTACCCGGCTGAATTAAGGATTACAAAGAAGATGGACTGAGACGGAGTTTCAAGGACCCTTTAGTAGCCAAAACATATGCCAGGATGCTGAAATTATTGAGGGGTTTTTTTTTTTTTTTTTTTAGGGGAAGACGGACTATAAATGGATTGAAATGGACACATTATAATTTTCGGTGGTATAAGTTTGTCTTTCTCTCCCCCCTCTTTGCCTACCAGTTTTCATTTTTATGATATATAACACATTTTCAACTTGAAGGTAGGCTATATGTCCAAACTTTTTTTTTTCTCTTTCCTTCCATAGCATTAAAGTTTTTTGTTTGTTGATATGGCAAAGTTTTGGTGTGTTTTAGCATGTCAAATCCGTTTACTGATTAATATGTTATTTTAAGGTTAGATGTGGTCTAGCTATTCGCTAATTGGTTATTGTGGACGGTCTATTTTGAAGGGCATTAGGAGCATTAAAATACTAAGAGTCTGCTTTTAAGCAGTTGCGGTTACAGTTTGATATTGTAAAAATATCTAAAAAATGGAAATATGTTCTGGTTGAACTCTGGCCTGTTAGGTGTGTTGTTGGTGATCTAGATGGAGACCACGACTGGAGGTAATAGCAGCCCTATAGTTTAGAGGCCAGCATAATTTGTTTTTGTTTTTGTTTTGTTATTTGTATTGGTATTATTATTTGGTTTGCTTGGTTATGTCTTATGCGTATATGTGTATGTGTTGTTACCTACCCAAATGTTTCAGGGAGCCAGTGTAGTAGGAGATAGTTGTTGGGAATGCCAGGTAGAGATACTGTGGTATTAAGTTGGAACTGTCGAGGTTTGAACCCTCCGGTTAAACGGAGTAAAATATTTTCTCAGATTAGTAAATTAAAGGCAGACATAGTTTTCTTACAGGAAACCCATTTGGTTCCTAAGGATCATGATAGACTCAACAGAGGCGGGTTTTCAAAAACTTTTCATTCCAAGTTCACTGCAAAGAGTAGGGGTACAGCCATTTTGATACATAGGGAGGTTTCATTTGATGTTGTGAAAGTAACAGCAGACAGAGATGGTCGATTTGTAATGATTCAGGGGAAATTGTTCGGTGTTCCAGTTGTGTTGGTTAATTTGTATGCTCCTAACTGGGATAATGTCAATTTTTTCAGCAACCTTTTGCAAAATTTCCAGATCCTCATAGCCAGCAATTTATTGTAGGAGGTGATTTTAATTGTGTCTTGCACCCAGTCTTAGACCGGTCAAAGCCCACATCTGGAACCCTGAATAAGTCTGCTCGATATGTGAATGAGTTCTTTCAGACTTATGGTTTGATTGATGTTTGGCGTTATAAGAACTCTAAGACAAAACAATATTCTTTTTATTCGGCAGCACATCAGTCCTATTCTAGAATTGATTTTTTATTTATAGATAAAAGAATGCTTCCTCTATTAAACTCTTATGAATATACAGGTATTGTAATTTCAGACCATAGCCCCGTTTGTATGAAACTTTGTTTTCCAAATAATACATATTCTAAATGTATGTGGAGACTTAATCCAAGTCAATTAGCAGATAATGAGTTTGTAGCTTCTGTTTCTTCTCAAATAGACTTCCTTTTGCAGACAAACCGGACACCAGAAGTGACAGTACAGACACTCTGGGAGGCAATGAAGGCCTTTTTGAGGGGCCAGATAATCTCCTACAATGCTAATAGAAATAAAGTAAGAATAGAAAAGGTAAACTCTCTCATCTCTGAAATAAATTTAGTAGATCAGAAGCACTCTTTGACTCCTTCGGCTGACCTTTATATGAAACGTGTAGCTCTACAAACAGAATTAGACATTTTAACCACAGAATTAGAGGAGCAGCGATTTCTTAAATTGAGACAAAAGGAGTACGAATATGGTGAGAGAGCTAGCAAATTATTATGCTGTCAGCTGAGACAATCTGTTGAAACTGCTTAGATATCAGAGATATAAACAGCTAATGGCATAATTACTGACCAACTAGACATCAATAACCAATTTAAAAAATTCTATGAAGAGCTATATACCTCAGAGTCCAGTAATAATTTTGAAATAAGTACATTTTTGGATAAATTGGAATTTCCAACTATTAATGAACAAGAAAAAGATAATCTTGATTGGCCTATATCTGTAAAAGAAATCGAGATAGCTGTTATACAGATGAGAAGTGGTAAGGTTTCGGGACCTGACGGGTTCCCTATTGAATTTTATAAAAAATTTTTAGAGAAACTGGCTCCTATCCTAAGTGAAGTGCTTACAGAAACATTCGATAAGAAGTCATTACCACCGAGCACGACAGAAGCTATAATCTCAGTTCTGCATAAAAAGGGCAAGGATCCTATGAGGAGTGAATCGTACAGACCAGTAAGTTTGCTCTCGACTGACTATAAAATTTTAACCAAGATCCTTGCAACTAGGCTGGATAAGGTCATGCACTCCATAATACATCCCGATCAGACAGGATTCATTTCAGGGCGACTACTTTCTGGAAACTTGCGTAAGTTATTTAATATTTTGTATACGCCAAGTGGATCACTGTCTCCAGAGGTAATTATATCCCTTGATGCTTATAAAGCATTCGATCGAATAGAATATAATTATTTGTTCACAGTCTTAAGGAAATTCGGCTTCGGGCCGACTTTTTGCTCTTGGATTGAGATCATTTATGCCTCACCAAAGGCTTGTATTAGAACAAATAAGATTGTCTCAAATTATTTTTCCATCTACCGAGGCACTAGACAGGGGTGTCCATTGTCCCGCTTCTTTCTGATGTAGCTATTGAACCCCTGGCCATGGCAATAAGAAGTGAGACTAACCTGAAGGGAGTCAGCAGAGGTGGTCAAAGTCATAAGTTATCCTTATATGCAGATGATTTCATTTTGTTTTTGTCCCAAGCTAACACTTCTATTCCTAAGGCTTTAAATATAATTACTAGTTTTGGAAAAA